>JAGWCC010000044.1:0-1200000 GCA_022651775.1 Drusus annulatus | reverse complement strand
CGTAAAAGTAAAAATACGCTTTAGTACATTTTCAAATACTTTTTGTATGGCTGCGACACATTAAAAAAAACTATCGCAAAAAATATCGCGGTGTCAATAAGTGCTTGTCACATGTTTTTACCCTGAAAGCTGTCACTTTCATGTAAGTTTGTGATAGGTTTTTGATATAGCTTTCTGGCTGATTGTAACAGTTTGGTAATAACAAGTAACAGTGGCTGAGATGCTCAATTTTAGACGATCACTGAGAGTTTTGTCACTGTTCAATATCGTCGCCGGAAAGGCAAAAGGGCTGAAGCGCCATTTTGGAAAGCTTACACCGAGGCGCTTTAAAGTTTGTTTTGTTTTACAATAAAATTCACAAGCCTTTAGTATCTGGTTGGATTTTGAAAAAAAAATTACTCAATGCTCTCACTGAATTACCTGAAGCGACAAAAAGTCCCAAACTTGTGTCGCTTGAGTCGAGCCTTTTATCAAATGGTAAATATATTTTAGATGGCTGAAGGGCCACACAATTCTTCAGAATCAAACGAGAGTCAGCATTCGATGCAGAAAATAGAACTGATCAAAACTGCATATTTTACTCATTTTTAACCGAAGTGTAGCTTAAGCCCTTTTGCCTTTCCAGCGACGATATGAACCGTGCGTTGAAATGAATAATTATTGAGAAGTCGAAGATTTTTTTTATCTATCCGCGGTAAGGTTTGTATAGAGGGAGCGTTCTGAACCCAGAATCCTTCCTGTGTCATCCAATCTTACGAAAATAATAAGAAGAAACGTACCGAATTTATCCATTATCAATGTTGCAAATTATTGTAAAATTGTGAAATAACATATTTAATAAGTCTTTGTTCTCTCGAATGAAATGAAAATAATTTCTGCTCGACCACACAATAATGTTTGTGGTTTCCATGGGGAAGGACTTCGTTCATAAATCTACTACGTACTTAAAATAATGGTAGGCATCATTTTAAACTACGAGTAATTTTGCAGCGCAAGGATGTTCGAGTTCGAGGAATTTGCCAGTACATAGTACATCTCTACAACTATACCACTGTCCATGTCATTCACCCACTATTCTACATGTTTTGTTATTATTTGATTGATCTATTGGACCATATTTTTCTTGGTTTCTCGTCTTAGATTTTTTTTCGTATTTAGTGTAGACTAATGTTCTTCCGTGCCATAGTGATTCTTAGTTCTTTTTTTATTATTCATCTCATTTAAAACTCACGAACGAATCATTTTTGTGCATTTTTTTATGGAACATTCTGCCGCAAATCTCTAGGTCCATTAATATATGAGTCGTATAGAATCAAAAGTAGTAATTACAACTAATTATATGTGATAGTTATTTTACTTTTTTCTTTTATAGTAAATTCCACACAACAGACCCAACTGCGCCCAACCGTCTAGAGCCAGTGTGACAATGGCATACCCAAATGGTGTATCTCGTGAGGTTGAAGGTAGTTAGGAGGGGAAAGAGATGGGGAAGAGGAAGTTTGAAAAGTACCTGGCTATTCAGATCTGGTCACCAAACCATTTATTTGTGCACGCCGGGTTTCAACATGCGACCTCTGGATTCGTAGTCGAGCGTCTTACCATTTGACTATTCAGGCCGTCATAGTTCTACTTTTGTTTCTCTACGACTTATATATTTCATGATCCTTACTGGTTTCCGTTGAAAAAAAATAACTAGACACGTTCAATCACAGATTTTTTTCTGGCGTAAACGTGTTGCGGCATGTGACATTTTTGATATTTCGAATAATGGCAAATTCACACCAACGTCCGGATCCGCTCAGTGACGATATTGTTCCGCATGAGAGCTTATTGATATGGTATGAATATCAATCAAGGAGTATGTGCCAAGACAAAGTTGTGTGGCAGTATATCCTTATGCCCACCCTTGTGATGTTTTACTACTTAGTTAAATAATTCTTTTGAAGTGTAAAAATACTTACATCGCAGATTTTTTTTTATTAAAAACCATTTTTTTTTATCAAAAATAATATTTTTTAATAATTAATAATTATTAAAAATATTATTTAGTTATAAAAAATGGTTTAAAAAAAAATCTCTGCGATGTAAGTATTTTTACACTTCAAAATAATTATTTAACTAAGTAGTAAAATATCACAAGGGTGGGCAGAAGGATATACTGCCACACAACTTTGTCTTGGCACATACTCCTTGATCGATATTCATACCATATCAATAAGCTCTCATGCGGGACAATATCGTCACTGAGCGGATCCGGACGTTGGTGTGAATCTACCATAAGTCAGAAGAGCAGTCGTTCAATAGTGGAACGTTGAAGTAACTGGTAATTAAAGTTATTTTTATACTAGAATAATTCAAGTATAGAGCAGTAGATTGATGGTGCCTTAGAATGTGCTTGTGAATATAAGTACATTTTAAGAAATATTTTTTTAAGGATAATGTTTCCATTTTCCCATCATTAGGAAGAACCCGGCGAGACGATCGATAAATATTCCGATTTAATTATCGGTCTGCCGATTTAATTACCTATCACTTTGATTGCTGCGAGGTGCACTAAAATTGGAGAGCATTGCGCGCATTTTTCAATAAATGGCGTGTTAAACTTGTTTCGTCTTTTAAAAAAAGCCAAACAAAAAACATTCAGCCAATCCAGTTTCGGATATAAACAGATCGGGCTCAGAGCTGACAGACTAATTTGGCCAGTGAAGCATTGTCCGTATTCAAATCTGAGATTATATCATATCGCTCTTTAGAAGTAATCTTATTAAGTTTTTTGCGAGTTTAAGCGTATCTCGAGTTCAAGTAATGCCTACAACCTTCGACGCATACGTCTTCGGTGATCTCGCAGCGTGGTCCATCTCTCTCCAAGGTCTCCGGGGGAGGGAGGTTTCGGCGATAAGCCCCGAGTGCTCATCTATGGATTTGGAGAGTTGAGGCATAGCGTGCGAACGGAAGGATTTATTGGTGTTATTTTGGCTTTTGATTGCCGTGATCCCATTAAACGGGTTTATTCAATGTCGATGGACAAGATTAACAGACTCGTTCCATACCAGGAACCTTTAAGTTTCGGTATCTCTTCGGGCGGATGCTGCACACCTCGTTGACGCAATAAAAGGCATGCTTGTGGCTGGTTAATTAATGAATTAATTGATTATTTTCTATTTTTAATACCCGGCTTCCCACGTGAGGAGCATACGAGGAAATGTGTTTAACGACGGCGCTAGGAATCCGAGTGGTCAGCCCGAAGCAGATTTCGGAATGTTGTAACAAGCCATCGGTAAAACAATAAATATTACGTCATTTGTATTGGCAGAGTGCTTTCGGAGAATTGGCAACTATTCAGCAATGGGTCGCTCCTCTTTCCTCGATTCTCACAGAAGTGAAGCTGCATTCCACGTATTAAATGAACCACTCACGATTATCGCTTGTGCCACTCGATCTTGATCCGTTCAAAACAAACATCGCTGTTTCAGCGTGCCGTACTTCCCGGGTAGGTGCTGCCGGGCGCACTGCCTCTTGGCTCACCGCCGCCATACCCTCCACACCCTCCAAACCCTCCGCCGCAGCAATGGCACGGCATAGCATACTCGTCCCGCAGAGCTCGCCTTGTCCAGTTATGTACAGCCAGCCGGTCCTGCATCTCCATGTTCGTGCTCTTTTAATACCTTCTTCTGATCGATTCCTTTCTGAGATTAACTGTAGAAGTGCGCCGTATTCCCCGCGCATCGGCTTCCGTAAAGTCTGAATAATTGATGATTCTTTATGTAAATCCGAGCTTTTAAACTGCCGCGCAGGAATTTGGAAAGTCGACCGCCAGAGATCGGTAACGGAAAGTATGATTCCGATTTTGATTTAGATAGATGGCTTAGTGCGTATTCAATTTAATTCGGACCATAATCGCGTACGGAGCGTACCCGGCTCTCGGAAATTATCGATTAATAACGGAAACACAAAGATGCTGCGGCTGGATGAGCGGAGAGGCGAGTGAGAGAGGGGCGCGGGGAGCGGCCAAGGGCGTTCACTCTGCGAATCTGCGCCCCCCGCTCCGTGGTGCCTGGTGCCCAGTGCCCGGTGCCCGGTGGCCGGTGCCCGGTGCCAGAGGCTCGCCGGCTCTGCGCTCCGCGGGACCGTCGGACTGCCTCGTCTCGAGCGCGCGAGGAATCCGGTAGCGCGGAGACACCGGGCGGACGCGCAGGCCGCCGCTCGTCCGGCCACCGCCGCCCACCTCCCCCCACCCACTCGCCGCCCGCCACTCGCTACGAGCTGAGCACCGAGGCTCGCGGCCGAGCTTTTTAGCCTTTGTGTCGGGAGTGCGAAACGAAACCGGTTACCGGCCGGCTGCGCGCCCCCGAGGAGCCGGTGCGATATTGTTTTAAAAGTGCGGAAATGCGGCTTTATACATAATATCGCCGAGGATATCTATAAATGGAACCCACCATTGTGTTCTTTCGGACTAAAATGGCCATCAGTTCTGTGAAAGGTGATTATGTTTACAGTGAATTTTCCTCCATTCGTGTCGCAGGCCAAATGCAATACGAATGGAAAACTTTCAGCGCTTCCCATGTGTATCTAGATGTGTTTATGGAAGGGTGTTACTGCTATTATCAATTAAACTCCAATCACTATCGAAATGCTCAACTTCAACCAATTCGTTATCTTCGATTCGGTGAATAGTTATCTCTTACAGTGTTTATCATTATCAAAATATGCCATCTTCGCGTTTCAGCGACAAGAAATTATAACAGTTTAATATGACTGCGTCGAGTTCATGTCACAGTTGTGTGTCGATATTATTAAGATATTAAAGCTCTCGGTACATATTTTAATACAGTTAAATCGTGTTCGTATAAAGTTTCCTGGTTTATATAACCTTAACGTCCGAAATAGGTTTCCTTGTGCCCCGGTCTCGGCTGCAACTTTATGTTTTAAAGTGCTCGACTGCACTTAGAATAACTTAAGGGTGAAGCAGAAAACGCCAGGTGTTTATGCACCTTTAGATTTTATAGAGGATTCTGTTTATAAGAACAGTGGAAGCAGGTGCGAATTTCTTTCAAACGTATTGATCCTCAATTGGATTTCGGAGTTAAAATATTGTTCCAACAGGATCTAGCCTGTTCATATATATCTCTAATCCAGTGGCTGTAGATAACGCTATTAATACATGATAACAGGTATCTACTCAGCAAAATAATTCATTTAGTATTTTAATATGTGGAGATAAAACACCTTAGATAAAAAAATATCCGATTCGGGAATAATTTAGAGAACAAGAAACAGTGTGTACATATCTTATCTTGCAGTTGTGTTTGACAGATGTTTCGTTAATAATTTAAGTATTTAACATTTTATTTTAAGCAATCAAAAGAATATCTTTCTTTACTTCCGTTAAGTTCCTTGGCTATGTCCTTAGAAGAGACCATCTGTGAGTAATTATTTCATATTCATTTCTTAGATACAAACTGTTTGTTATTTTCAAATATATTTGTAGCTATTTTGAATCATTCTTTGTTCGTTCGAATCGAGTTTATAAATACGAGATTTATATCTGCTGAAAACATCCAGGCTCCAAATGCATTAGATTTTTGGTAATTCATTTTTTTACTAACCCACATTGCAGATATTTGACTTAAATTAAAGTTTAAAAACATTCAAATGTAGAATAACATAGGAAATATATATACGAGTATATTTTAATAAATACACTGATATATTATAAATTACTTATTTATAATAATTCTCATACAGAAAAAAATACTGATATTCACTTTAAAAATGCCGTAGTATGCTTTTGTATCGTCATATTTTCAAACGATACATTAACTACGTTCAATTAAAACATTTAAATATTAAAATTATGTTTCGACCTTATTATCTCGAGTAATGTGTGGTCCTTCCCGCCGGCGTCCACTCCACTTCCACTCACTGGTGATGCGGTTATAGTCGAAACGTTAAAAAAAAAAATTAAGATTTGAATTATTCCATTAAAGTTATTTGCGCAACCCTCACCCCCTCGACTTCAAAGACAATTTTGTTCGTTTAACAAATCCATTCGAACGAATTCAAATTGATTGTTCCAAAATCTCGATTATATCCATCACTAGTTCATTCATTATCAATGTTAAGAACAAATTGTGTTTCAAAAAGATTTGTTTGTAAAACTCCAGTCGTGAATGGTTCATTAACCTTACGGTTGATTGTTTTTTATCCTCAGATTGAAATGAGACCTATTCATCGTGTAGTCTGCGCACTTCCAGAGACATGACCAAGGCGTTTTGAAATTCGCTCTCTCCAAATATCCGAAAGTTACATTTTGGATCGTCATCCGTGCAATTAGAAAAATATATCGAAAGTGTCTGTGAGGACGCTTCACGAGCCCAGATCACTGGGTTGTATTGAGCCGCCAAATAATTATTAAACACCTTCCATGTGACTGTCAAAAAGAACACATGAAAGTTTTATGACGTTAAAATACTTCAACCGTACGCAGAGGAAAATGTCAGCTTTATTTTTAAAAAAATGGGACACCAGAATCATTTTGAAATATTAAGGTTAGGTTTTAATGCTTTAGATTTATTATATCGTCGCCGGAAAGGCAAAAGGGCTGAAGCGCCATTTTGGGAAGTTTACACCGGAGCACTTTAAATTTTTTTTTGTTTTACAATAAAATTCATAAAACTTCAGTACCTGGTTGGATTTTGAAAAAAAAAGTTAACTCGGGTAACTCAATGCTCTCACTGAGTTACCTGAATTGACAACAAGCTAAAAGAAGTCCCAAACTTGTGTCGCTTGAGTCAAAAGCCTTCTCCCAAATGGTAAATATATTTTGGATGACCACTAAAGTCTTCAGAATCAAACGAGAGTCAGAGCATTCGATGCAGAAAAAAAGAACTGATCAAAACTGCATATTTAAGTAATTTTTCACCAAAGTGTCCAAAGTCCTTTTGCCTTTCCAACGACGATATACACATTGTTATAGCATATTGTGATAATGGCCTCGACCGCCAAAACAGATATCACTCAAAAGCAATGCTATGCGCAAACTAACAGAATTTAATTATAGTAAAAAATTGTTCAAAAAAGCCATTTTAATTTTTTTTTTCATGGAACCTTTGTAGGTATAATATTTGGTGGAGATATATTTGATAAGCCTTAAACATTGGATCTAACCTAAGCTACCCGAATCGATTTTTAAGAACTATTGATTTCGGACACTCGAATTTAATGCAGTCAATTTTATACGTTTATCAGTTTTGTTAAATCAACTATCATAACAACGCGTATCAATGATTGATAATTTTGTTTGGATTTCATCAATTTGATTAACATTTTATCAATCGCAGCAACGACCTTGAACCTTTACGAAAACTGGTTCAGTCCAACTGGAGAGGTAATTCTGCGAACGGCCGGATCGCTTGAGAATTCTAGAGTCGAAGTCGCTTCATCGATAATAACATGGTTTCTACCCGGCCGAGCTCGGCAGTAATTATTTTGAACTATTTTTTGTGCTGATTTCATAGATATTAGATATGCAGACCCGTTCAATGGCGGCTGGCCGGTCGAGGAAGCGCTTTTATTTAATTCAACCTCACGTTTTGAGAAAAATATCTACTCGCATTATTTAAATACATAGCTATGCGAATAATTGGTTCTTACTTTCTTGACGTCTGAGTATTCATTTTTTAACTCGTCAAATAACATCTTGCAAAAGCAGAATTCGCTGATTTGTTCTCAACTTCCACGAACATTTGTAATTATTAAAGATGATGCTAGGTTCACATAAAAACGTATCATACTCTTGACCGCCTGTTTATTGACATTGAATCTCCGATCAACTATTGTACAATTGTACAACTTTGTATTGAGCAAATCGAGTTCTATACTCGCAGAGGGTACCACCTTAATCCCTTTTCAGAACAAGTTATGCTTAGTGAAAGGTAATTTATTACACTTATATCTTATAATTTATGGGTTTTATAGTTACGAATAGTTTTTAGATTCCTCTCATATCTGGTACATTAAGGAAAGATCTACTTTGTTTTTTTGCGATGGTAACGAATTAATGAAATCGCTATCCAGCTGTCGCATTTTAAGTGAACAGATTAATTAGCTTCCAGTTTTCTCGAAGATGGCTGTTTATACTTTTTCTTATATTTATTTCGATCTCATATTAGCAATGAGGATTAAGTTTTCAATTTACAGACATTAACTTGTCGAAGAAATGTAGCGGATTCAGTCACGTTATTCATAATCGTACACAACTTAGTTGATAGCCCTGATCTCCTGCAACTCCTATATTTCCATGTTTCAAATCGCAACAGCAGACAGTCACATCATTTTTTATCTCCTTCGTTGTAATACCAATTTGAAATAAAACCCTTTTTTTTACAGTTCTACAAATTCATTCAACTTAAATTATTATCATATTGACATTTTTAACTCACCGATACGTGACATTAAATTAAAATCTATTACCCGATTCTACCCAAACTAAATCAATGAAACTAACTTTCCATCTAATCTCGTATTTTATCCCTATAATCCATTCCCATGTTCCCTTCCACCTTCCTCTCCCTCGCCAATTTAGTTAAGCTAACTAAAAAAAAACTGCATATTGTCACACTTTATTTGTAATATTTATCATCAGAAGTGGAAAATTTATAATTGGCATGATTTGTTAAGACAAAGTTGATTATTATATATGTATTCATTGTTGATTTGCTGTTCATTTTCCCCAAAATATATATATATATATATATATATTCGTAAGCTCTTAAAATATCTTGCATAAGATCATTGACACCTGCTCCTGAAATCATTAAAATTATCACAATTGCACAACAGTAGGAAAACATATCAAACACGTATTTAAAGCAACGATTACAGCGTTTTTTTTTATTACCCTCAGTTTATGATTCGTACATTGCATTTAGGTATTTTGTACAAATACCTACGTAATCCAATACGTAGCAATACAATATCAACCTTAGTTTCTTATTTTCGTCGATTCTCGTCTTCTATTATATTTGTGTCGCAAAATGTGATTGTACTGATACCAAGCTCCTGAGTGGATATTTTATCTTATCAATCCTTAATCTTTTTTAATGCAAAAATATGCAAATAAACCTTGTGTAATCTCCTCTTTATCCGCTTCTTACGTCTGCATACGTCAAAGTGATGCAAATAACGTGCGTGATCATTTAATTAATGAACTCATTTAATTAATGAACTCATTTATTTTTATTATATATATATATATATATATATATATATATATATATATAATATATATGTTGTTATATGTATTTAAAAAAACAATAACCAGTTATATTGATGAAATGTCTGAATAAGGTTAAAATTCTTCTTTTCGAGCATGAACTTAACTAATATTAAAAATAGAACAAAAAAATTCATAAAAAATAGTAACATTTCTTTGCATACAACATGCTTCTGTATACAACATGTCTTTATATACAATATGTCTTTATATACAACATGTCTTTGTTTACAACGTATCTTTGTATACAACATGTCTTTGTATACAACATGTTTCTGTATGCAAATTGTATTTGAATTCAAAGACAAATAAATCTAACCCTTCATAATAAGTTTTCTGAGTAGCCAAGATACGCACTTTTTATTTTCTCAATTGTTAGGAATTCCCGTTTCACGCTGCATACAAAGTAAGATTTCTTCATTAGTTATAACGTTCAGTCCGTATTACTGTA
Organism: Drusus annulatus; assembly: GCA_022651775.1. Classification (NCBI taxonomy): domain Eukaryota; kingdom Metazoa; phylum Arthropoda; class Insecta; order Trichoptera; family Limnephilidae; genus Drusus; species Drusus annulatus. The sequence goes on along the minus strand of JAGWCC010000044.1, from coordinate 1,190,275 downwards.
ATAATTCTCTTAAAGATTTCATATTCAAAGGTCTCCAATCCTGATATCGTTATCGATTTGATTGTCATTCTGAACAATATTACAGACAAAGCAAAATCAAATGCTTGTAGCACTCGAAACTCTTCAATTGAATGAATGTCACTCTCGGTTGGATGTCGTATCTTCACATAAATGCGACCAAACTATTATGTAGTATATTAAATAAAACAATAAACTTTGTAAAACACCACTTTATTAGAGTTAATCACCAACCAGGTTTCGCTTTTCTCAAGCTTCTTCAAGGCTTTTACATCAACTGGTCATGATCAAAAGCCCTGAAGAAGCTTGAGAAAAGCGAAACCTGGTTGGTGATTAACTCTAATAAAGTGGTGTTTTACAAAGTTTATTGTTTTATTTAATATAAAATGTCACACCCCCAAGTTTTTGCTTTCTTCGAAAAAAAATAATATATATATATATATATATATATATATATTATGTAGTATTTTAGTATAGAGACCTTATCTATAGATTGTGTTCGCTCTGGTAACATATCCACTCAACTGTCCGAAGCCACTAAACTGGCGTTCCGTCGAAAACCTGAACTGTCCCATCTTAAAAAAAACTCTTCATTAGATTTCGCGAGCAATTACTTTGTGGTTTGACGTATTTAATGAAATGAAAACAATACTTTTTATAAGACCACAGATTTAATTTGATTTTTTATGACCGACCGGTTTCGCTTAGCCTAACCATCATCAGGGTAAAAAATTAAACTAAACAAAAATACATGGTGTGCGGTTATATATACATAAAGAGGGAGAACACAATATAAAATAAAACAAGAGAACAGTGAGAAAATAAAAGAATAACATTTAAATTATAACGAAGGAACAGAAAGAAAGAGACAGACAATATAAATTGAAAGAGGCAAAACGCCAACTGAGAAGGTGATTAAGAAATAATGATAAATTTAATGAGATTACTGGAAATATACCTAATATTGGACTACTAGACAAATTTAACTGATTATTTAGAACATTTATGTCAGAAAGTTTTTTTTTTGAAATTGTATCCGTGACAGTTTATTTAAAAAAATAGATTATTTTATTTTTACACAATAATCTTTTATTATATTATATATGAGTTGGGGGGTATCAGCTTTGTTCCCAGTCAGGATAATCAAACTGGTAGGTTTTATTTGAAACGTTGGTGATCGGAAAGTTATCTACGGGTATGTTGGCTGATGCACCTTCTTTGTCTGGGACATAATTGAAAGCACCTCGTAGCTACTGTATAATGATATATTGATGTGATACAGTCTCCGTTTGTCTGGCCCTTTTAATTTATAGTCTGCTTTCGTTCAGGTCTCTCGCTGTCTTAGTGAAGCTTTCCTTGTTTCATTATGACGTTGTCTGGTTATACGTTGTTCTGAAGTCTCGATTCTCACCTGAATAGCAACATAAACTTGCAATACCTTAATTAGAGTTGATATAGTTATATTTGATAAGAAATCCTCCTTTCAGAGCTTGCCCAAATTCTATGGAAAAAATCACTATTGCGTTAATTTGAATATTGTGTCCTTAAAAAAACATCAATCATTTATCCCATAAATCTGAACCAGTTCACGGTCCGCTACATATTTAAATTCCAGTTTTATTTTATTTTATCTATTTGAATAACTTCGTATTTTATCATAGCTAGAAGCATAAAACGCCTGTGTCAACTGAAACTCTCGAACGGAGAGCCTTGGCACACGATGACATTTACACAGTTTTTCCTGTTGCGAATTTCTGTGTAAACTATTTTATAGCTTTTGAGCTAGTAAATATATATTAAAAAGGCTGTTAAAATCCATGGAAAGAGAAGTAAAAATCATAAGTATACAAAGCCGGTAGCTTACCTAACTCTTGCTTACTTTTTAATCGAGTCTATCACAATATGAGGTAATTAGGCCCAAGATAAAAGCTCTTTGTAAAATATAATATCTGTTACTTTTTACCGCAAAGGTACTCTTGTTGGTTATGGCTATTTCATAGCTTTGTGGAATTCACCTGAGGTGACATTTCTCGAATCTAGCGCCATGTAAACTAGCCGAGTAGTGCTGTTTGAATATGTATTATTATATAATGGAAGACAGGAAGTAATCACATTCTATATCTTAGCGACGTCTAAGAGCATTTCCGATCTGCCTCTGGGTCTCCGAGTATGTCAATGTCCCTGGTTTCCGTTCAACGCGGTACCTACTGTAGAATCTATATTCGTTTCAAAACGGAGGATGTTTGTGGAGCAGATGTTAAAACTTCCAAGAATTTTCTGCATTAATGAAACGTTTTATCTCGAACTTCTTTCATAACGTTATATTCCGTAAATATTTTACTGCGTGTAAACGTATTTTCAAATGTATATCCGGTCTAATGCATCTTAATGATTCAAAATCTTGATCTTAACTAGAAGCAGAAGATCTAGAACAAACAGCTCGCAGACGGTAAGCTTTGGGTACATTCAATTAAATTTTATAGCCTTTTCTGTCTAGAATTAGTAGGCCTTTTTTATAGTGAATACCGCACAAGAGTCCCAACTGCTCCCAACCGTCCAGAGCCAGGCAGATCCATGGCATCCCCAATCGGTGTATTTTGAAAGGTTAATGTTGGTAGGGAGGTGGAGGATATGGGGAAGAGGAAGGTTGGAAAGTACCCGGCTATTGGTCACCAAACACGTCTAAAGCCATTTCAAGCAATGTTTTAATTCTGAATGGTGCTCTTTCACCAGGGCGATACTTATCTGGCGATGCGTATCTACCACTCTGGAACGTGTCGCAAATATATCATATATTATTTATGTTAATTAAATGTGTTATGACACACATTAATCAAATCAAATGTATTTGCGCACGCCCGGTTGGAACCCGCGACCTCTGGATTCGTAGTCAAGCGTCTTACCAGTAGACTACGGAGGTCGTTAAGGTCTATTTTCATCTCGCAACCTCATTTCCATAGCAAGCTATGAAGCTCTTAAATATCCATTTAGCTTGAAAATAATAATTCAGGACGCCATTTTGTTCCATCCATATGAGGTATAATGTTTTAACAATAATTTCCTATTGAAAGATTGTTATGAAAAAAATATTTCAAAATAAAAGTGTTGAAATCTTCTGAAAGAAAAAACAAGTTGAATGAAACGTTGATATAATACATGAGATATCAAATTAAATTTATACAGGAATCCAAATCTGGATACTAATATAAAAAGTAGTGTTCAAATATATCTATATTAAGAGCCGTAAGATTAATTCAAAAAGTCTGTTAGCATAGGAACGTTGGTACTAAATGAGATATTTTTTGTAAGAACATGTTCTACAACCCAAGGGAAGCTTCAATTTTAATTTACTGACGTAACGCGATGAATAGACTTGCAGTAGATTCAAATTTATGTCATAGTTAAGTCTGCCAAACTTAATTAATGGGTTGTGATTAAATTCGCATTTAATGAATGCTAATGGCCGTTCCCATGAGACAATCTCTATTATCATTATATTAACGCGGAGCTTCATTTTCACATTCCTTTCTTTTAGATTATTGAAACATCTTATCGGGTTTGAAACTCGTTTCTTCCAACACATGTTAAATGTTTTACCCACAATATTTAAATATTCCCGCCCCCCACCCGATGGGCGGGAGAACCCCCTCGTGCACCACGAGGATCTCCCCCCTCCGTCCCCTCTGGCTTTGTTCCTCCGCGAACCGCCCAAGACCATGAGTCTAACACTGCCTAGCAAAACCACTACCGCGAACCCCAAGGATACCAAGAGGTACGAACACGGAAACGGAATGCGTTCCCTCCCCGACTCTCCGATCCGTATGCTCAAGACAAGTGACAAGTCCTACGGAGGCAGAGGCAAAGACGTCAAGAGCGAAGGAAGTGTCAAAGATAAGATTGCCATGTTTTCATTCAGCAAGTCTGCTCCTAAAGAACCACCAACACCCAACCCTCAAACATTGTACACCAGTCTCGACAGAAGAGTAAACACCAACGGCAGAGTGACCGACGTAGTCCCGGACTACACACCACCCGCTAGGAAGTACTCCCTGCCTTCTCAGCCTATGGAGAAAACATACGAAATCAAAGAATGGCTCGCCATGCCGAAGACAGTTGACGCGACCGAACGACCCGACCCGCTCAGAGATTATCCGCGCTACACGAAGCCGCAAGCAAAGGAAGTTGAACCCAAGATAAGCCCAATCGTTCTGTTGAATCTAGCACTCGCTGCTAACCCCGCAAAGACTGACATAGAGAAAAAACTTTCTCATAAAACGACCTTAGATCAACTAATAGAGCAAAGAAAAAAATCTATGAAGAAATTAAGAGGTTTGGTGATCCCGGAATCTCAAAGCTTAACGAACTTACCAGAAATCAAAAGTCGAGACTCATTGAAAGTATCGAGTTCATCGAATATTGGTGCTGCTAGGAATGAAAAGACTAAGCCTACAGAACCCTCTAAAATGACAGCATCTCCTTCGCTGACGAGTCTTTGGGATAATTCAGCCATCATTAATAATGTGCCCAAATATTCGCCTGCATTCAAACGAAAGTCTCTCCAAGTTTACGGTCCGAAGTCATCTAGCACGCTAGACGCGCTAAAATATTCAGATAATTCGGATTCAAATGTGAATAAATCAATAGATTCAAAAGGTCCAGTTCCTATCAAACCACCGAGAACTTCTTTAGATATGAAACGTCCTTACGATCACCGAGAGTTTAGCGAAAAAAATCATACACTGCCGCCATCATTCAGAGCGCCTGTAATACCCAGCCCCCTGAATATCTCCCTGTCCCCACAAGTGCACAAATCCAAAGGTGCAGAGATTCAATACAACGACGCCGTGGACAGTCCGACTTTTAAGACGCAGAAACATTTCCCGGAAGCTGCCGACAGCGACGATTCTAGTTATATATCCACAGTTTCGTCGCCTACTCCGTCATTGAATACGGTGGACAACACAGAGTCAGATTGTTCTAGTCAATGCATGTTGTCACAAAAGTACCAACACTTTTCCAAAAATGACGGTGTCTTTGATTATGGCTCGCACAACCAGATGTATCAACCGGACAACGAAAAAACCAATGTGTGTCGGTCTCTTTCGTCAGATACCAGTCATTCGGCGGGGTCGTCGAACAGTTCGACACTGACTTCTGGGTCGCAAGCCAGCTGCAGCTCCGCGGGAAGCAGCGACAACGGGAGCCACAGGGTCTTGAAGCCTCGCAGTATAGAAGCCATAAACAGAAAGAATATTCTCGCATCGGCAAAATGCAGGAGCGGCAAAGACAATAAATTTGGCTCTCCTTTAATAGAGAGAAAGTTTTCCGATGTTGAAAGCACCGACGATGACGTTACGCAGAAGCACGCCGAAAGTCAATATTCTAATCCTAGATCTGACGGTGGACTCACGAACTCTATTTTAAAAGTAGCCTATTCTACCCTCGTTGTAGAAGATAAATGTCCAGAAACGGATAGCACCTATAGCGACACCGAATCAGATTGTGATTTCGGTTCCGTCACCCTTCCAAAAGCTGAGTTGCCTCAGTCCAAACCATATTCAAATGGCTCTTCGCTTAACAGTAGGAAAACGAATGAAGTTAACTACAACCGGAGATCCAGCGACACCTACGCAAAGCCTCCTTTGGATCAGGTAAACGTCAAAAAGGTATCAGAAAACGGCACTTCGAAAAACAATAATATCGAAATCGCGCGTAGTGTGAAAACGAACGCGAACTCTGAGGAGGGTACGGCAGTGTTTCCGGTCGAGAGCAAAAAGTGTGAATACGAAAGCTTCGATGCCAGCTCCTGTGGAGCGAGCGAGGATGAGCAGGAGAACTGGTGTGAAGTGATCCTCTCCCGCGGCGCCTCGGGAGGAGTCGGAGTAACCCTGGCCGGCGGAGCTGACTGCGAAGCGAAGCAAGTCACCGTGAGTTCATCTTTATTAAAATGCCTATTCTTTTTTATCCACAGTTCAAACCTGTTTCTGTTATCAGATCTTCCATCTAAACTTGATATCGTTTAAACAAGTTTCTTTTATATAACATCGCAGAAATTGGAATTTTCACATCTTTGCATCTTGGCACACGAAGTTTCGATAACTTGTTCGCGATTTGCAGTAAATTGTTTTGGACATGACGTGCTTTCTTAAAATAATCCCATCCTAGCACGGGAACGCGAAGATCTGTGTCGCTTCATAAAGCTTTTATGTATAGTTTTTTTTTTACAATATATTTGAGGTTAAAATTTACGATCACAAACTTTTATATAAATGATCGCAGCGTCCATTAATTTCTCAATAAGGTAGTATGCCTATTGCCCATTGCCTAGCTGTACATTCGTTTTAAGGCGTATCTCAATATGGCTTTCGTTTATGGCACACGGATCATATTCACGCTCGGTTCAATTTATTTTTTGCGATTTACAATTCGAGATAATTTCTTTATTATTCGTATGATCCAATTACTCCACCGAAAGTCCGTTGTTTAGAGCGGTAATCTAAATCCACGGCCAATCTGTTAATAGTGTGTATAACTTTAACATCCCGGCTAAAATAACGTTACTCGCTCGCCTCTGCCGGTGTTCGCTGTACGGTCATTGGCCGTTATTCGATTCGAATATATGTAAGGCAGTTTCAATAAAATGCATATACCCACTGGTTGGTGGAGCATTTTTTAAGATACGGCGCACTTCCTACAGCCTATGTCTGCTTTATACATAACAGCACAAGTAACTCTTATTTTAATTACGTTTCTGCACGCTGCACACATACTTACTTATTTATACTGTGTTTTAACAGATGTTCTCACTTACGTGAGAACAATCCAGTTATAAAAACTCAGGGTAAAATTAAAAAAAAATACAAATACAAAGGATACATCAAATATAAAATTACAAAAACTCAATCAACGATAAATCATATAAATAAAAACAAGATACACAAAGAGAGACAAAAGTGATACATAACATAATATAATTAGCTCAATCATTGTTATATATTTTTAAGCAATAGCAGGACATTTTATTCTGAAACTGTTCAAATTATCGACAAAAATGTCCACATTACTACACTCTATCTTATTTTATATTATAGTCGACACATTTGAGAGTGGCCTAAAATAAGCAATATTATTTTTGAATGTACTCAGGTAGAATGTGCTATACGAGTAGATTATGTTTTTAGAGCTACATCATATTTCAGAACCGTTTGCTATTCAGTAGAAAGTTTTCTCAAGTTTCAAGTGAGGGTTTAGAGATCACAAGCTTAAAGCATTTCATCAAATCCATGATGGAAGAACTCGTATATGTCAATTTTAGGTATTTGTCTAGTACCTAAACATGCTTAAAATATAATGATAAAGTTTCTGTGGCATTAAATTGTGAAAAATACCTTTAATCGTGAAACTTATTCCAAAGAGGTCGATTATTTCAACGTTCAAAACATTTCGATTAGATAGATGCTTTCGAACACTATTCGAATGTATAATATATTCCTAAGGGGATTGATGCCCATCGCAAGTATCAACAGTATATATGTAGATACAGAAAATATTTTACTAAATACATGAAGGAATAAATATTATTTTATAAATATAAAGTTGTTTACTTTGTGGGTACTCCCCTGAAAAGTTATATTTATCAACTCAAGTCCCACCAGAGAAATTACACTACTTGTCTATTATTACATTTTTATTTAATATGCAATAAACATTGCATTACACAAACTATAAAATAATATTTTATGCTACTCTCCTTACATTGAACTTAAGTAGCTCGTGCTTATGGAAGAAACAAAATAATATTAAACAATGCACAGGAATATAACCGTAAAAGTTACAATACATCGTTATTCAAAGCTAACAAATTGTCAGTATTATGACTTAACTCAACTGTACAATTTCATTACCATTATTAATCATCTCATAATGAGACTTTCTCAATTAAATTTATAGCGCAATCATTTGGAAGCGTATTAATACTATCAGATTGCTACCGTTAACTTTATATCTCGACATTCTTCGTTCCTCTATACTTGAACTCTTACCACGTTCAGGACAGAATGTATTTACATATATACTCACCGTAGTTTATATTCGCTGAAATTTATAAGTCGTTCACGTATGGGTATTTCTGTTCGGGCTAATTGCGTCACTATCGGGAGGTTGCATGCATAATGCATTGCTGCATAATCTTCCAGGTTTCAGGCGGAGAGATAATACAAATTTTGTAGTCAAATCTGGTGCCAATTCGTGGCGTAACAACCGAAAACCCTGTCACTTTACAAGGCAGACGTGTTACGGAGAGAGCTTTCGATACGTGCTTGAAATACTTCATTAGAATTTTAAACTTCTGTGAAAATGTATCGTCTCGTTCCTAGGCAAGTTGAAGGAGGAATCTAATGCATTGCATCGGAGTGACAGATAAACAGCCTTTGGCCTTAAAGCAGAAATCTGTCGAAGTAGCAAGATGTGTCAAACGGTGAACTTTTGGCGCTATAGAATTGACAGAGTTTTTGTCAAGACTTTCTGGGCTAAAAGCAAATATTTTTTTAGCAAAGTCATTTCCGTTACGAGTCACGTAGTTTTAAAATATCAAATTATCTGACAAAAATTAAAACAAGACAGCAGACTGTTTGTTCCATATTTGTTTGTTTTTTAAAGAAAAAAAAAGCGTATAAATGTAATAAGAAAAAAAAATCATTCCTTGGGCGTTTACGGGTAGAAAAACGACTATGTAAATTAAAAAAATTGGCTCCTAGGCATGGAACTGGCAGAGGAAGAATGAAAGTAGACTGAATGCTGTAGATGTGAGATCCCTGAGACGTATGTGCGGTAAAACCGTGTATGACCGTGTTAAAAATGTGAATACCTGAAAAGAATGCAAGGCTGATGTAAGCGTAATGAATATAAACAAGAAAGGGACGCTATTAGATGGTTTGGTCATGTAGAGCGAATGAACGAAGAAAAGAGTGTGAAAAGAATATATGACGCAAAAGTAAATGGAAGAAGAAGTCTGGGACGCCTGAGGAAGACATGGCACGAACAAGGGAATGAAATACTTGAGTCGGGCCATGTGAAGAGTCAGAATAACAGAAGAGTATCTATGAGACGATGTATGAATGTGAATGAAGCAAGGAGTGTGTGCCAAGACAGATTTGTATGGCCTACCCCTGCGGAGAAACGGCGTAATGGTTAATTAGTTAGTTAGGCTCCTAGGTTTTTTTTTCAAATATGAATATTTCCTTTCATTGTTGGTTTACAGCAAAAAACCCTTAAATTAATAATAATATTTACAATTTGGAGTTGCTCGAAAAATTAACTCAATAATATTTTTTTATAGTTCATCATTTTTTTTTTAAATATTTTATTTGGTCAATGGTTGGAGCTTTAATAAATACTGTTTTTGTCATATTAATACTATCTTTAATGCAACCTTTCCGATATCCTTATGTACTTAAGTGTTTCGAGCTACATCCTGGATACATACATTACTAATAATTATTCAAATACGTGAAGATTCAACATTTTAAGAATTTCGCACACTCCCTTAAATGGCTTTCCAGCATGCACTCGCATATTTAGGCTACATCGTGATGTATTTATAATTGAAGTGCTGAATAGTGATTGAAGATAAACAGCTAATCAACGAGTAAATCTATGTGTGTATTTCCGAATCCATAGAATACAAATCCCCGTAAGTAATGAGAGAGATTTTCGCAGCGTTAATTTGAATTTTGTTCAGCGCTTGTGACCCCAAAAGCGTCGGTGTGAAAAGATTCGGCAATCAATAAAGCTTTCAATCAATCATATCTCACGGCACGAAGGTAACACTCGTGCTGGTGTTATAATCAGGCTCGTGTCATCTCGCTGCACGCTTCAGGTATCTACAGCCTCTCATAACATACTTTAAAAAAAATTGGTTTTGTTTAAAATTAAAATTCCAAGGTTCCCAGGCTGATGAACAAAGCCAACCGATTTTCTATTCCATTTTTTCTGATCTTGCTTTCTATTCCTATTTTTCATTTTCTTTGCCATGTTTGTATGTTCGTACGTTCGGCTAGTAGTCGGACGGATTGAGTTCGATCCTCTCAGCTGCTACCGATTTCGATATGATATGATACTTTTTGTGCAATTTAGTATTTATGTACAAGTTTCCCCGATAGCGGGAAACGTTGCGGGACTGAGGTTGGGTAGTACCTGGCTGTTCAGATTTAGTCACTAAACTAACCTTAAAGACATTTCATGCAATGATGCCGTTGAATTAATTTTTTGAACCTTTTGCTGTAATGAAACACCGAATGTGTTTCCAGCTTAAATCAATTTAAAAAAAAATGGACTGTAAAATCTAAACTTTTTCTTTATATGTGGAAAAATTCAAAGGAAAGTCAAACCATTCACTTACAATAGTTGACGTTCTTCTTACACCTTCGATCAAAATTTAATTCCCTTCAACTGTCACTGTTTGTCGAATCTTCTCATTTTATATTATATGGTTAAGAAGGTTGGAAATTGGGAAAGAGACGTGAAGGTAAGACCTCAATAGAATATTACTTTTAATTCCCACACTAGTTGTAAGTAACAATTACATAATGAGGAAAGTACCGAGTACCGGGATGTAAGAATTAAGAACTTATCACCGTACGTCACCAAAGATAAAACAATATTGTGTTGTATAACAATAAAAAAAAACCCGCACATAAATTCAAAGCTTATTCTGTAGTATTATCAACTCAAGTCAACAATAAATAACTGCACCTTTAACTCCCTTAACCTTTCGACTGCGGACCCCGAAAAGGATAGATTTACGAACCTTTTTTGTAGATTACGAGATGCGTTTTTGAAGATTCAAATTAAGAATAAAGGTTCGCGTTCCCTTAAGTATTTTAAGGTTCGACGTTTTGCCAATAAACGACTCGAATCTTTAATACATTACTGCGGCAAACGTGCCGGAATGTGTTTTGTTCACAAGGCACAAGAGCATGCCCGAAATGAATCATATCGAATATCGATGCGATCTTCTCGAATATGTTAATTGATTTTATAACACGTTCTATCAAACTGTAAACTGTGCCTATCATTTTTTCTGCGGGTATGATTGGATCTATGGCGAATGTGAAATAATAAAAAAACAATCTAAACGCATAATTATTCGGACAATCGAAAAATCTTTGGAAATTCTAACTGTAAGTCGGAATCGAAACGCGATGCCATGATTTATCTTGAATTGGTCATCGTGTATCATTACTTTCGGATTATAGATATATAAAAAAATGATAGATGTACGTATTTATGTTTGACAGGAATCTTAACTAAAACACGTGTAAAGTGTGTACACCCCAGCACAGGTTTTATGTATAATATACTCGTATATAGTCGCCGGAAAGGCAAAAAGGATAAAGCACCATTTTTGGGAAGCGTACAGCACTTTAAAGTTTTTTTTGTTGTTTTACAATAAAATTCGTAAGTCTTCGGTACCTGGTTGGATGTTTAACAAAAAAAATAACTGAGGTAACTCAATGATTTTACTGAGTTACCCGAAGCGACAAGAAGATTTTCAAATAGTCCCAAACTAGTGTCACTTGAGTCAAGCCTTCTCCCATATGGTACATATATGTAAGATGGTTGGATGGCCACAAAAATATTCAGAATCAAACGAGAGTCGGAGCTTTTGATCAAAACTGCATATTTAACTCATTTTGGATCAAAATGTCGCTTAAGCCCTTTTGCCTTTCCAGTGACGATAAAACCTTTGATAGTAGCCATCATTCCTTCCTTACACTCCACAATATCAGTACAGTGTAATATTATTTATACTTTCATTATACCTTATTTTACTGTAAATTGTATAGAAATAAATACGTTAAAGAATCTGTGTGCTGAAGCAGCAAAAACTCTCGAACAGTGCGCTCTGGCGTCATGAAATTCGCCATTTATGTAATTAGCCATGCAGCTTTAAATCTTTTGTAAATGTAACATTTTTTATTGTTCAATAATAAAAACATTCTTATTTTCAAGTAGAAACTAATATCTTATCTATGAAGCAGAAAATCAACAGTTTTAAAACAGAGAGCTCTGGTGTCATGAATGTTACACTGCTGGACTTGGATTGCATTGATTTGTATGATGAAATTGTAGTTCGACTCCTTTTTATTATTTATCTCGAAATTAATGATCAAGAAGTGGTTGTGAAATCTATACAAAACATTATTTTTATTAGAGATGATAAATATTGAATAATTAAATATAAATTATTTAATTTGTTAGTACGTACGACCGTACGACCGTACGAGTGAGAAAATTTTCAAATTTGAAACTGATGTTAATTGAAATTATCAAATTTAAAAAATAACCTTTCAATCCCTACCTACCTAATAAAGTACCTACCTATAAAGTGTTTTAGTCGACATTATTCCATATTTGAAATGGGTGGATTAAAGCAACTAATTTTTTTTTTCTCGGCAAGCCAAGTTAAGTTTCCCGTGATTTTTCACTGGTAACAACTTCGATTATAAATTTACAAAATTGAATCTTAATTTCTCAATAATTATTTAGAAATTAAGCATAACAGTTTTCTTTTACGAAATATAGTATCTAGGATTAACTTATAAAATAGCAATTATAGATAAAAAATAACTAATTTTAAGATAAAATTAGTTTATCTTTGAATTAAATTAATTATCCAATATCGTAATAAAACATGTAATATTTTTTTTATTTATCTCGTCTTCAAATATTTTGATAATCAGCTTACATGTGTAATATGAAAGATAAGCTAATTATAACGATTGATTAATCTCTATCTCTTATAAAATAATATTGACCGTTCTGAATTTTAATAGGAGATAAGTAATAAATGACCGGTTAGTAGCTGAGTGAACAAAATGCGTCGGGCTCTCCCCCAGTCGTCGTGGTTTTAATCCTCTGCTAGCCAAGCCCTCCACCATTGCACAAGCAACATTTTCCGCTTATTTTATCAAAGTATTGTCAGGTTATTCATAACCCAGGAATGTTTGAGGAATTTTATAAATCATTCCAGATGATTGCATTTAATTGGATTTCAAGTAGGTACCTACTTAATTTAGATGCCCTCGTAAAAAATAGAGGATTTGATTTGTGGACTCGTGAGGATTTCAAGTAGGTACCTACTTAATTTAGATGCCCTCGTGAAAATTTGAGGATTTGATTTGAGGACTCGTGAGGATTTCATGTAGGTACCTACTTAACTTCGATTCCTTCATAAAAAAACTAATGTTTTTAAATTTTAAACGAAATTTTTCACGTTGGTTATGATTATTACTTACCATGGTTATTCAGCTTTACTGTAGAGCTTTAGACCTACAACCCATTTCAACCCCTGTTTAAACAAATGCCTTGCAACTCAATGTCGTTACTGTCTACTGAAAACCATATCAACTGTGTTTAGGTTCAAAGGCGTTACCTCACATTTTTTTGCAAGCAAAATTAGGCCTAGTGATTTTAACCACTGTCACATTTACAGTGTCGCAAATCGATGATTAGCGCCATATTATTTTTTTACCGTTGCCACTCCAAATAATCGCCCCCGTTAGCCACCGATTCTCGGCCAGTTTCAGCATTTGACCAAATTATGATCAGATGTCAAGCATAACAGCATGACTGTTGTGGTGTGTTATTATCACTAAAACCTTAATTTCCCAACAAAAAAATGTGAAATAACTCGAAATAATTAATAATTAATAAAAAAATATTTAGTGATAAAAAAATGGTTTTTAATTTTAAAAAATCTGCGATGTAAGTATTTTTACACTTCAAAATAATTATTTAACTAACTAAGTAGTTAAAAATCACAAGGGTGGGCAGAAGGATATGAGGCCTGTAGAATCAAACACGGCTAAGTCCATTGACTACAGTTTTCGAGGAAGAACAAAAAACGTTTAATTTAAAAATTACTTGTGATACTGTCACTAAAATAAATTCGACAAATAGTACTTACTAAAAACATTAATTTTCTTCTTGATACATTAGTTAAACTGGTGCGAAACAAAAAATATATTTAAATTATTGGTGGACTTTGCCGTGTTTGTTGTTCACATTTGACAACTGCCGCTTTTGTTTTCAACACAACTGGACTTTGCCAGTTTTGAAATGGACACGTTTTTTCACAAGGTTGCAGTCAAAGTCAGTAAAAAAATAGTTTTACATTTAAAAAAGTATTTATTTTGATGGAAATACAAAACAATAATATCTTACAAAATATTTTGAAAAAGTTTGTAAGTTATGGTGACTTAATTAATAATTAAAAAAAAAAAAAACTAAAAAATCGAAAGAAAAAATTAGAAAAGAATAATAACTATTATTCTGATATTTTTTTATATAAATTTGTTTTAAAGATTTAATAAGATATGAATGCGGAATAATATTCAAGAGCAGGAAGATTTCTCCAGTTATCACCGAAATGCTTGGTCTAAAGATAGTTGACATCTCTTACTTTTAACGATTTCAAAACAACTTTTCCGGGTTCTATGTTGCTTGGAATTATCATTGATTCATTTTTGTTTTTCACACAGCATGATTTCTACAATATTAATGACATAACAATAACTACTAATAAAGTAATCATATTATTCAATAAAACTCTAAATCGTAAGTGAAAACTAATTTATTTTACCACTATGCTGTTTAGTAAGTAAAAAAATTATGTCCATAAAAAATAACAGGAAACAAAAGTTCATTATGCACGTCAGCGGACATTTTCGGTAATTTGCGAAATTGTCAATATCTCAACTTTTACAAAAACAATGTTTTACAACAACAAACCGCCATCTTGAAAACAGCTATTTACAACGCTCCCATTGGTCCGTTTGAAAACTGCCGTCTTTGATTTGGAAAGAAGTGGACTTTGCCGAGTTTGTTATGGAACTCAATTTTAATCCGTAAAAATAAATGGTTTAGAGCCGTGTTTGTTAGGAAAGCAACATTGCATCATGAAGCATTTTTTTTACTCTTTCGAACCTCATATTTAACTCATTTTCCATTATTGGTGGACTTTGCCGTGTTTGTTTCTACAAGCCTCATATATTGCCACACAACTTTGTATTGGCACATACTCCTTGATTGATATTCATACCATATCAATAAACTCTCATGCGGAACAATATCGTCACTGAGCGGACGTTGGTGTGAATCTACCACTAGGTCTTAACTGGAAAAAAAAACCATAAGCAAGTAACAAACAACACGATTAATTCAAAATAGGGCACAGGGTGTCCCAAATAAAAATTCCGCCAACTCCGCAACTTTCGCTCCGTTCAAAAAAAAGTCCGTCGGTCTCACCTTGCTTCACTTTCGTTGACGGCCAACCGGCCCAGATGACAACGGTCGCCAATAATACCTCTTCGCCGACATTTCGGAGAGGTAGGTGCCCGCAGACCACCTGGGCCCGCCGAACCATAATGGGCGAGCCGCGTTAAAAAAAAACTCTCTCGTAATTTCGGCCGTGTCAAATGCTTTCGGGCTCTTTAAACCAACGGCTTCATTATTTTTCGGGCAACAATGAATCGTTTAATCGAGTTTTTATCGCAATTATCGCGCGATGGGGTGTTTTCGCGTAAATGATGCCACTTTATAGAGCACGTGATCGCTGTTCAAGGGATTCGCAGATTGTTTTTAGAATACCTACTGAATTTTTGGCCGCAGAATCTGGACAAGAATTTTCATTTCACACGGCTTTTCACATTTTCTTGGCAGATGTTGAACGCGTGGCGATATCGAAACCCGAATTTTGTGAAGGGGAAATTGGCGTATCGTTAATGACTATGACGAATTGGCCAAAGGGTATTCCAAATATTTTTTTAATTCATCTACTAAAACTACCAAATTAGTTGTTACTGCTGATTTTTCGGGAGATATAACTTGAATTTCCAAGATATAAATATTAGTTTGCTTTTTAATTTATTTTTATTTTTTATCTTTTATAGTGTTTTTTTTAATGAATACCGCACAAGAGTCTCTACTGCTCCCAACCGTCTAGTCAGTGGAACTATGGAATCCTCAAATAGGGTATGTTGTGAGGCTGAAGGTAGTGGGGAGGGGAAGGAGATTGGGAAGAGGCAGGTTGGAAAGTACCTAGCTATTCAGATCTGGTCACCAAACACGGCTAAAGCCATTTCAAGCAACGTTTTGATTCTGAACGGTGGTCTTTCACCAGGGCGATACTTAGAGTATCTACCACTCGCATACCGCACAAGAGTCTCAACTGTCTAGAACCAGTGAGACTGGCATCCCCAATTGGGGTATGTTGTGATGTTTCAAGTAATGAGGAAGGGAAGTAGATGAAGAAGAGGAATGTTAGGAAGTACTTGGTTATTCAGATCCGGTCACCAAACACGACTAAAGCCATTTCAAGCAACGTTTCGGTTCTGAATGGTGGTTTTTCATCAGGGCGATACTTAGAATATCCACCACTCTGGAACATGCCGCAGATATAATAATATTATTTCAATGGCGGATATTAATAGAATAAAGTTTATTTGCGCACGCAGGGTTTGAACCCGCGACTTTTGGAATTGTAGTCGAGCGTCTTACCAGTCGACCACGCAGGCCGCCAAAATAGAGTAAGTCTTTGATGCCTGGTTGGATGTTTAGCAAAAAAATTAACCCAGGTAACTCAATGCTTTCACTGAGTTACCCGAAGCGATAAAAAGATTTTCAAAAAGTCCCAACCTAGTGTCACTTGAGTCAAGCCTTCTCCCAAACGGTAAATATATTTAAGATGGCTGGATGGCCACCAAAAAATTCACAATCAAACGGAATCAAACGCTCAGTTTTTAATGTATTCAAAATGAATTCTTCTTCAATTTAAAATAATGAAAAACACTCGTCTTAGAATATGAAAATAAACCGTAGGTAAGAATTTTAAAAGCTTATTTTTTTAATTTGATCATTTCAATTAACATCAGCTCCAAATTTGAAAAGTTCACACTCGTGCCGACGTACATACTCACAAAGGAAATTATTTACAGTCAATAGTTGTGCACTAATATACTATAAATAAAGAAAACAGTTAAGTAAACCCAGAAAATAATAATAGTGTATCTACCCTTGAATTGTACTGAAGCCATACAGATCAAGTAACTACTTAGCTGAAGCTTTGCTTTGCTTTATTTTTTCGCAATGCAGTGCTAAATATTAATAATTTTATTACTATTGGCTAGCAATAAAATAAAAGCACTTAAATATTGCACAATAATATTTTTTTAAAGAGTGGTATACGAGAATACTCCAAGTACCGCCCCTGTGAAAGACCACAATTCAGAATCGAAACGTTGCTTGAAATAGCTTCAGACGTGTTTGGTGACCAGATCTGAATAGCCAGGTACTTCCCAACCTTCATCTTCCCCATCTCCTTCCCCTTCCAACTACCTTCAGCTTCACAACATATTCTAATTGGGGATGCCATAGTCTCACTGACTAGATGGTTGGGAGCAGTTGGGACTCTTGTGCGGAAATCACAATAAAAAAAATATTAAAAAAAAACTATTTTTAAGGGTACTTATAATTTATTTGGTGTAAATTTTCTTGAACATTAAAATAATTGTTGATGAGATGTATGCTCTTAATATCGCCTTGCTAAGATTCCATTCAAAGTCGAAAAGAAGTTTGAAATTACCTTTTCCATAAATAATAATCATGTTCTCAATCTTTTTTCATTTTCTTCTTCTTCCCCTATTTCTGTCCGACTAACAATCTTGGAGATGCCATAGTATCATTTGCTCAAAGCAGTCTCTTATGTGATTGTGTTTTTGTGATTCGTTTATATTTATTTCATAGGAAATTTTGGGGGTAGGTACTTTTATGAGACTTGATTTTTTGGTGACAGGGCCTTTTTCTCTCAAATAATGGCTTACGTTTGTTTATTTTCAGATTCACAAAGTGCTACTGGGTAGCGCTGCTGAGAGAGATGGTCGACTGCGCAAAGGAGACAGGGTTATATCCATCAACGGACACACCATGAAGGGAGTAACGCACTCCCAGTCGGTTGCGATTTTAAAGGTACTAACATCATTTCGATTATGATCACAGTAAATATAACCAATTAACATATAATCAGCATATAATCAAATCATCTCTCTTGATTTCTTCTTCTTGAGTCGTTGTCTTATTGCTGAGGATTATGACCCTCACTACAATTTTTGAGTTTCTTAATAATAATAATAATAATAACAGTGAACTTATACAGCGCAGTTTTGTGATATTTCACCTCAAGTACGCTTTATAGTAAATTACCTAACTTAATACAACTAGGAGAAAATAATATATAATATGTATATAAATTAAAACTATCTAAAATCATGAGAGAAAAATGTTCAGAAATGGGTATAACAGTGCATGTGTACATCAACAGATTGAGAAAACAATTTACTAGAAGCTAAGGGTGTAGAAATCCAGGTGAAAACTATGCATATTCATATTAACAAATTTGTTAAATCAAAGAAAAGAAAATTACATTGAGGACAATCAACATGTTGGTACTTGATTTAGTATCACTGAATGAGAGGCTGAAGATTGAAAGATCTCTTGGTCACCGAAAGGCTAACATTATGATACCGCAGATCTGGAATCCAGTTTCAGATTGCCTGCCTGGGCCTATTGATTTTTCATTGTGTGAAAAACGATAGAATTTTCTAGTTTAATACAAATATAATAACAGTTGTCATGTATTATTCCAGGAGCAACTACCTGAAGTCAGCATCATTATTCGTGCCAAACGAAGTGCGGATAATCCTTCCGTCGCAAAAAGTTAGTATCTTAATCACATATCGTAAAATAAGAAAAAGTATTAAATATGTTTGTGTTTGTTCTGAAGCAACATAGCTATCCCAACTCTTGTGTCTTAAAATTTACCCAACTTTTACTGCATGAGTTCATTTAATTTCCATTATGATTTATATACTAAACATCAAATCACAAGCCATATATTTTGTCTCACATTTTTCAATTGTTCAATCAAATAAAAAGGTGTTAAATTCTCAGGCAGAAAAGCTAGGCAATTTATAAATGGCAAATTCGAAACATGTTTTTTTAATAGAACAATGTATTGTGAAAACAATTTAGTAGTAATGAATTTTGGTGGATGTGATTTGGTTTTAATATAAAACAATTTTAAAACGTTTATTTTCGGGAGGGTATTCCCGTCTGCCTTTTCACGGAAAGGTAGCTGCGAAAAGCAATGTGTGGTTGTGGTTTGGTATCTTAGGAATGTGCTATTAAAGACAGTAGGGTCATAAAGTACCTGAATGTCTGCCATCTTGTGGCTATGTGAGGTGTGAATGACATTTTCCAACCACTAACTACTATGATATAATATCGTCCAAGAATGTTGATTGTACATCAATTGTTGTATTTTTTTTTTCCTATATGTATATATGTTATGTGAAATCCAAATATAATTTTTAATTATGGTTTGCATACACTTGAAGGTCATTCGATTCTACCCAGACAAAATTTACAATTTATTTTCAACGATAATAATTTCATCAGATCTTACATTCATAAATGATGCTTACTTAGTTCCTCTAAGATTTTATGTTATCTTACACCTTTTGTTCCCTAAAATTTGTAAATAATTCATTTGTTCAAATACTGTTATTAGTTTTTCCACCAACTAAAATCTGTAGCTGCTCTCAAGTTTTTTTTGAATTTTGAGGTTAGGGTGGATTCCGACTGTAGGAACTATTTAATTTCGTATATAAGCTCCACCAGTATGGGTGCTTTAATTTTGTTTGTTAAGTTTAATTCATTTTACAAAAATCGGTTGGCAGCTGTCCTATGGAATATTGATGCAAAAAAAAAACTATTTATTAACTAATTTAGTTTTTTTTATCTTTCAGTTAACAACTCTCCATCATCAGCTGTGGTCTCTGTTGTGTTAGAGAAGACAGATGACCTTGGAGCAGGACTGGGGATGTCTCTTCAGGGAGGCGGCAGCAGGCCACTACTCATCAATAAACTGTTCACTGGTGAGGACTCAATCAAAAACTGCTCTTTAGATATGACACATACGAGTATACTCTTCAAGGGAGTGCAGGCAACATACTCTGAAATTTAGTCTAGAACTGAAGTGCCCCGAAAAAGGCTTTGTCATGTGGTGACATTTATTTAAGATAGACCTTCGTAGACCTAAAAATGACTCTTACAAACAAGTACATCTCGTTTTGAACAATGTTACCAAATTAATTGCAATTCGGTATCAATATGGCGTACGGTTTACTGCATTCACCCCTGTTTCACTCAGTCTATGAGTAGGTACCGAATGATTTTCAATATCTAGTAGGTAGTATTGTTACATCTTCCAAATACATTTGTTTTCAAACAAAGGTTACCGTAATCCTATTATTTTAGGTCTTAACACTTTTTTCTATGGTGGATCTCCCGAGCAATAATAGTAAGTACCACTAGTGCTCAATTTACATGACAGATTGTAAGCACAAAATTTAAAATACTGTATTTTGGGACTAGACAAGATAAGAATCTTTATTTTGATGCATTTCCTTACACATTTTCAAACTGGCCACTAGACAGTTTTCACAGTAGTAGCATTTCAAAATCAAATGACTTTTGAAACTTGGAAGTAATTATTGTCCATTGATCATTATGAAAATTATTTTGTGTAATTATTATTGCAAACTGTGACTAACAACAACGAAAATAACTCTGTCACTCAGACAGCCACTGACACTTCTGGTTCACAGACAAGCTTCTATAAAAGAATGCATGCTGAGTCAATTTCTGAACGGTATATTTTACTTGTATTCATCATAGGAATTCAGATTGGCGTTTCAACATTTTTTTGTGATTCGTAGCTGTTAAAATGAAAAGGCAATGCTACTTAGTATTCTCGAAATTCTCTTTAATAACTAATGCTTTTCTTTCTGTGTTTTTTTTTTGTATTGATGAGTTATTCTGAGCTGGTTTTTTTGATTTACCTTTTCTATCATTGTTTCCAAAAGTTTCAGAGTGCATTGAAGATTGCTAATACCTTCTAAGATAGAAGAGTAAAACCTGAAGTGATAGTGAAAAATAATACTAACCATTGGATTACACACATGTATTTTCCGAGGTCTTCCAGTCTACTAGCGTATGAAAGCTCTTCAAAAATGACTAAAATATGTGATTGAGCCAAGTTAGCGAAGAGTAATGTTCATTAGAGACGGTCGACATTCCTGTTTCAGAGACTTTGCAAGAGACGCCCAATATTATTTTTCTGTATGCAATCCCCTTCCCCACCGCCCAACCCACCACCCCCCAAACTCCACCCCCCGCAAAATGTGTTTTTTCTTCTTTTATTGTAGTTCCTGATTTAGCCGCAGTCAATCTCTCTGCGATTTATTATTAATAAATTAATTGTTTTCTAGGTGGAGCAGCAGCAAACAGTGGTTCCATCACTTCCGGCAGTGAACTTCTTTCCGTGGGTGGCAGTCCCCTCGCCGACCTCACGAGGACCCAGGCCTGGACCCTCATCAGGGCCTTACCCATTGGACCTTTCACTCTGGAACTGAGGCCTCAGTGACTTCTAACCTTCACAACAGTGTCCAGTTTTATATCCATTCACTATCGAACTAGATTCGTTTTCGTTTATGTTTTTTTATGCTATTTTTTGATTGCACCGAATTTGACACTTTTTAACAGTCAATTGATTTCTCAAGTCTTCAGATTGTTGTAAGATTATTTGAGAATATCTTCATCAATAAAATATGATTGACTTCTATCTGCGACAGGAAGAAGAGGATGAGTCAACAAAAGCACTGACAAGATGAGAATACTCAACTTCTTGTCCTTGTTGTGTTTTTAAAATGTCCATGAAACTCCTTTTTACTCATCTGCTTCTTTCATTCGCACACAGAATTTGTCTTTTACAAAAATTTCAGTAGCTTAAAAGTTAACCACTTATATTTTTTTAAATGTAATGGTTTGATAGTGTTTTGGAAATGAATATCTATCTAGACTTCTAATCAACTTAGTATTTTAATAATAGAATACTTAAGTAGAATGACGTGTTTACCATTATCTGACATATATCCCAACAATATGTATTGTTTCTTTATGTGTACCATGAGCAACTATTGTTTTTTTTTCTCATCACTCATTGATTCTGATTTTACAATAAAAGTAAAGCATGTACATAATATTATCAGATAATGGTATAAACATAAAAAGATCAGCATATTGCTTTATATGTTTTGTTATATTTTATAGATAAGTAATGTTGGCGATTTATGTTTTCATATCAATGATTCAAAAGTAATGTTTGATTAGGCAACCATTTCAAAATGTATAAATTTCTGCCTGAATGTTTAATTTTTATAGATCTAATAAAAATCGATCTTGTTATTTTGTGGCATCTTGTTTTTTTTATCTGCCATGAATCATTATTTGTTTTTTTCATTCTTGAAAATTTATAAAATAACAGACCCCTGTTCTTATGACTTAATTGGTTATGGACCGCGATCTTTACAGGAGCTGTTGTAAGTCCAACCTATATTTTGTATGGGATAAATGTTATAAATTGGATTTACGTTCTAGAAATCGAATTACTTACCTGATCACTAAATAGAACGAAAATGATAATTGAAAGATATATATAATATGTATACTGTACACAGCATTTTATTGTATAAAAACATACAACGAGCATTATTAAATATGAAGATAAAAATATTGTGGTTGAACACATCGAGAGATTGAGAGAGTGTTGATTTATTATTTTGTATTTTATTTCTATAACCTTCTTTCTTCTTCTCAGACATTCTTGAATAGCCAAAAAAGTCTGACCAAGAAACAAATCTCCTGAAAGATGTTCACAGTATTTTGACGTAGGTATGCATATATTTCAAGTGAACATATAAGTGATGTGTCATAAGTAGAGGGTCTGTTGTACATACTTAACATGATTACTTGATTATTTGAAAAATGTAAATTGAAAATGTTTGTGAAAGAAATATTGCTAAAGATGCATGGTGTAATATCTTAAAATGTGCCAATTTTTAATTATTCGTGTATATAGACTGATCATGTGCTTTAGGTGATGTGCAAACAAATTTCTTAGTTTATGTAAAGTTAAAAGAACCACCATAATAAAGTTTTATTCATAAATATTTATTCTTGTCGAGTCCATCTAAAACTTAAGCAATGATCATGAAGGTGAGATGTTTTGTAGAATTTATATTATAATATTTCATGTACTTTTAAGTATTTAAAAAAATTACTTAACAAATTCTGATACTGATCAAAAGAAATTATAACAAAAATACCAATTGTACATAAATTGTCGTTATTTTTAGTTAAATGCGTTTTATTTGATAGCTTGTTTTTATTCCATCAGTTTGGCAGCTAGGTACAGTACTATGTTTTTAAAATGTGTGAATTATTTAGCCGACTTAAAATAATATACTAATCCTGAGCCCTTTTATTGTTTAAGTTTAAGGTATGTTTTGGGTTGATGCATAAGTTTGTAATGTTTTCAATCTATAATTTCATATAAAAGGCATAAAATAATCAATAAAACATTCTTCTGAATTATTTACGATTGACTCCCAACATTCTGGCAGTTTTTCATTTCCATGCCATAAAAAATCCAGTGAGGTGAAGAAGTTGTCTAGCCAGGGGTTCCTTGGAGATTGTAGGATAGAGAGGAAAATCTGATGGAGTATTACCAGGAAAATAGGACAGATGTGGAATAACCCCCCAAAAACCCTAAGAACTTACGCATCAACCCATTGTTTAAATAATGCAATCCCTACAAAATATTACTTAGACAAGCTGAACGTTGTGGCAATGTACCTTTTTGCATTTATGATTCAAGCATCATTAAATCATTACTTGTTAAGGCAGTTTTATCATATTTTTATCTTTACCCATAAATTATGTTCTAAATTAATATATTATTTATATAATTTATTTTGTCTTGCCTTTTTTATGTGTTTAATATGTTTCCTTTGAATATTTTCAGTTCAACGCAGTGGACTTGTTCTTCAGCTTATGCAAGAAAAGATAATGATTGCAAATTTAATTCACAAAAGAAAATACATAAGTAAATGCACACATTGCTTAACTTGTGAGATTATATCTGTAGAATAGCGGTCCAACTGTACCTGAAAAGAATTTTAGTTATTCGTTAATCTAAATGTATGTTCCTCAATATAAAAAAGTAACACGTTGAATCAAAAATATACACTGTTATTTTGATTGCAAAATAAAATCTTCAAACTACTTGTGTTTGGAGTAATTTTGTAAAACCTTACTTAGCCAGACACTTCTGGTGTTTAGCGTTTTTAAAGCTTTTTTCGTTTTTACTTTTTCAATTTTGTGAAAAGGATGTGTTCCGTTTCTAGTTATATTTCTCGGTGTTTTAAAAAGACGAGTTAGAAAAACTGTCATGAGCAAAGCTCTTTTTAAATTTTATGTTAACGTGAAAATTATATAATTTTACTTTTTCAGACATGGTTTGTCTTATGTTTGAAAGTTTGTCATTATATCTTATATTTGCGTGATTGTTAATATTAAATTGAAATTTTATGTTGCCTGTTTTGCCAATTATTGTTTAATATTTTGGATTTATTTGCATGTTTTAGTTGTCAAAATATGAATAAATATAATAATTATACATCATTCTTATCTAATGTTAATTCATCATCATCATCGTCAGCAATTCTCAATCCATTGCTGGATGTGTTCCCAATCTGCTTCTTTGCAATGTTTTATTTACAATCACATCAACTACTGTACTTTTTAGTTTATTCCAAGAAACAATACATTACTTCATTAGCATTTAATTGACTGTTCCCGACTGTCCGGAGCCAGTGGCAACCGGAGGCATCTCCAATTGGGGTATGTTGCGAGAGTGAAAGGAGTGGGGAGTATAGAGAAGAGGATGGTTGGGAAGTACCTGACTATTCAGATTTATTCCCCAAACACGGTTAAAGCCATTTTAAGTAACGTTTCGATTCTGGATGGTGGTTTTTCACAAGGGGCCCTAGCACGAAATATCGATATTGATTGGACAACTTCGGTAATTTGAAATCGTTCCTGACCCTGACTGCAGATAGCCAACGAATAAATAACGATTCACTTTGACCATTGATTTCAAATTACAGACATTTTCAAGACCCAGGGCGATGCTGAGAGTATCTACCACTCAATTATAACAAACATTACGGGTTATTCAAATTTATATGTCTGAGCAATATGAATTGAAATCGACATATTTTGAGACATAATTAAACAATTTAAAATACATGGTTTTGCAGCTTCCAGGAAGTAATAAATAAAAAATCCACAATTAAATACCAAGATATGAATCATTAACATTCACCCACATAAATTAAAAGTATAAATGGACTAATGAACGTCCTACGTACCTGGTCAAAAAACAAAGAGATCACAATCACCATATCGTATTAGGATAATGTCTGATTAATTAATACCAAATTAATTCAAATAAAGTAGTACAAATATCCGTGACTTATAAGAAAACCATTCACTCACAAGTCTCAGTAAGATGAAAAGGCTTTGAAATAAATGTTTAGAATATTTTTTGCACACTTTATACTTTTTAATCGTTGGAAAAAAACGGAATTAATCTATCATCAAAAATAGTGCAAGGATATTAATTTACGATGATCGCTACCCTACATAATATTTCATAAAGCTCTCGATGTAATGAAAGTGTTTCTGTGTGTTGTCCACAGATGGTGCTAAACTCTCATATTAAGGCGGTTGTTTTCTAAAAAATGTGCAATACATTTTGACAACAATAATATTTGACGTGACGCATTGTTCACTATTTTATCGGTTATTACGTTTGTAAAACAAAAGATACATACCAAAGTGTGAAATAAATAGTGCCCACAAAAAGCATGTGTTAGACTAGAAGTTCGGCTTACTTGAAAAAGTAATTAAGACATTTTAAAAATAATTATTTATTTAAAGACATTTTATCTAAACTCAACT
This sequence comes from Drusus annulatus, assembly GCA_022651775.1. NCBI lineage: Eukaryota > Metazoa > Arthropoda > Insecta > Trichoptera > Limnephilidae > Drusus > Drusus annulatus. The sequence continues at coordinate 1,164,274 of JAGWCC010000044.1, read as the reverse complement.
CATCTCATCTTCATCCCCTTCGTCCACAAGAGGCTAAGCCTCTCCTTGAGTCATTCTACAGCCTCTTTTAAACGGATTAAAACAATTTCAGAAACGGTTTTTCTAGGTTATCCCAGGTTTTCCAGCTTTGATACGGCAATCAAATATCTTTATTGACGGATTTTGAACAGTGGAATTGTAACGTCATTGGAAAAGCATTATAATTTGCTAATAGGCCATTGCCTTCATACAAATATATACGTGTGGATGTCATTGCTAATAGGTACTATTTGATATATAAATTTTTAATTAGTAGATATTCTATTTTCCATCAGTAGAACAACTTTTCTTTGGAATCAAAACTTCAAGTGCTCTTGTGGTACAAACTTATGATGCTCAGTTCGAGACGTTATGATTTATGATCCTAATTAAATTGTTATTCAGTTTTTTAATACCCATTATAAGTAATTTTACTAAAAAAAGAATCAAAAAATATACTTAGATCGATTACATTATTGAACCTATACATTTTATGAAATCCATCCATCAATGTATTCAATACTTTGTGAGACTAAATATGCGATGATAGGAATTGGGTTCACGGAAATAATAACTTATGTTTCAAGGATGTATGATGGCATTGTCAGGACCCGGCCTAGTTATTTCGTCCTGTGGGCAAACAGATAAATTATGCCTTCCGCGATAAGGTAAATGTCACATTATTGGAAACAAAACTATCATTCTGGCAATTTTATAAAGTTTCTTTAAATGTATGTACTCGTACCCAACGTCTTCATCGGTTTGTATGAGTACAACGATTTTTAGATCATCTGCAAAAATCAACAAATTAACCTTATTATCAAAAATATTACACGTATCTTTAATGAAAAGAACAAATATAACTAGGCCTAAAATGAGTCCATTGTGGTAGACCGCAGTATTTCGTGAAAGTATCGAAGTCTTAAAGGAGAATACATTATTTTTTCGTATTAAAAAAATGAGTTTACAACTGACGTTTTGGTCAGACTCTGCCACAGTGTTAGCATATTTCGGAGTCGTGTAAGTTTGCAATCTTTTTTTTACACACTTTTCACTACCTACTCACGCATGTAACAACACTCTAGGAGCACACGAACGCGGTAGTAATTCCTCCAAGGTCAACTTACTGCAGGGTCATGAACACATTTCAGGTCAGGCAGTCAGTCAATCGGAATTGTACGTTAATCTCGACATTTTTAAAGTCGAAACAAACGTTGCATTACTTGAGTGTCTTATCCCACGGCCCGTTTTATGACAGGCCAGGCCGCGCCAGGACTGGCCGACGGCCTGACGGAACGGTCTCGCTCGCTGTGTCCTGTGGTTGTCTGTCACCATCTGTCCGATCCGTCGCGAGTCAGTAACTTCAAAGATGCGACGCGACGCGAGGGAGCCTATCGCGACCTGTTAGAATGTCGGTAACAACAGGCCGATTCAGGCCGAAACGCGCCGTGGGGCCTCACCTTCCAGCCACCATCGTAGGCCTTCCACCAGAGACGGAGGAGCGACTGCCTGCAGCCATCGGCACCTAAGGTGAGCTGCTTTGTATTTTATTTTCTTTATTAATCTTAAAGAACAAGAAATCAATACCGTATCTTCCTCGCCCTAAGTCCGTACCTGAATATCGTGAACTAGATACTAGATAATAAACGTAAACTTAGGTACTATGTACACAGCTTAAGAAAACATACCATTAAAAAGGTAATTAAGTTCAATAAGGCCACGGTGAAAAATATAAGTTTTTGTACAGCCCGTTATAACCACTACACTAATTAAATATACACACCAATGTTTACGTAACCGGGTGGGGCAGGTATGTGAATAAATATAGTTTAATAATTAGTTTTTCGATTTAGAACATTTTATAGCAAGACGAGGTTCGGTTGATGATTCGGCCACGACTGGGTGGGAAGACTTGCCACTTAGCGTTAAGAATTCGATGTTTAATCCAGAAGGAGACGATTTTAATTTTTTTATTAATTTCACAACAAAACAGCCTGAAGATAAATTCTATACTTTGGTGATGTCACCATCTTTACATACGAAATGGTACTGAATTCATTGAAAACCATTACATATTGGTAAATGGGGTGGTTGCTAATATTTATTTTGTGTAATTTTTAATAATACAATCAGATGTGTATAACTTCATTTATCATGTATTTTTCGTCCGCCATGCTAGGGATAATGCAAAATACCCTTTCTTTTGAACAAATTTACAATGGAACCAGCTTCATATGTTACACTAAAATAGCAATTACCTTTCAAATATAATATAGATAGACATGCAACCATTTTACAGTGAACTTCTAATACGATGTATTTTAAATATGTAGATATTTATATCGTCACTGTAAAGAGAGAGTTTTTCCTGCTTCATCACGCAGATTCTCTAACGTATTTATGTCTACACAATTTACAGTAAAATAAGCGTTTGGGAGAAGGCTTGACTCAAGCGACTTTTATTTGTTTAGCTTTTTGTCACTAATTTTTAATTAATTTTAATTGTAATAACAAAAAAAAAACTTTAAAGTGCTTTTGTGTAAACTTCCCAAAATGGCGCTTCAATCATTTTGACAACGATAATATTTCCCAGCAAACTTTCATTGTGGGCCAATTTCAAAAAGGAGCCTTATAAATTTATGAAATCGTATTTAAATTTAGTTATATTTGAAATATGGAATGAATCAGTATGTAGGTACTTCAACTATTAGTTCTTATGACGTTTCAGGATAGGCTAATTTTAAAGATTAGGTTATGTTCATAATCGATTACTCAAATAACGGGGTTCGATGAATCCTAATCTAGGTTATATAGGTAATCTAAGCAGCTACATATTATCTACTGGTTGCAAATATCCAGCCGTTGGAAATAACAGCAAGATGCCGTCAACGTCCAACGCTATTGACAAACATTTGCGCCAACAGTTGGGGATCAATAGCTACATACGAATATTATTTAACGCAACGCAGCTTCAACATTCACTGATTAAGTACTTATTGTTTTAGATTTAGCGCCAAACAAACAAAAGTTGTAACTGTGTATACCTCGTGAACGATATTATGCGTAATTTGGAATAATCTTTTGGTTGTATACCTCCCTACTAGACGTCTTTGTGGATTTTTCTATCCGAAACGTGGTGCCTAGCGTCAGGCGAATCTATCGGTGGCAAGTAAAATATGGCTGTTATAAAATAACTCCCTTAACGGCACCAACGATCCAATTGTTTCAACTCTCCCACAGGGGATTAATATTATCAAAACCGATATCGTCGCGTCAACGTCGGCGTTATTTCTAACGGTTATATTCAACAGTTGACATATATTGCCAACGATACCCAGTACTATTATCTACCAACAAAATCCAACGTGAAAAGTTTATCGAAAAGTTTTCTCAATCTGCTTAAAAAAAATAGGCTAATATGAACCAAACGGAAACCGTAATTGCATTGACCTAGGTACTCAATTCACATATTGATATCATTACAGAACAAATAATTAGATTAAAGTGGTTCGATCAATTACCACTACTATGGGTTCGGTTGGCGGAACACTGATCACTCTGCCTCTGGAGCGTAATGAAGAGGTGACCTTTGAGATTTATGCGGTGCAAAACACAAACAGTAATGGCATTTGATGGTCGATTGCAGAGCGATTGGGTGGGCTGGTCGTGATTAATCCTGATTAATTTGATTTTTCGTGTAAGCTCAGTGGACTTGTGGGACATATCCTTTAATGATAATAAACATTTTTTATAGCAACAAATATAAGCCATGTTTGCCGATGAAAAGTAAATAAGTAAGATAGGTAATCACAAGTTTTCACAAAACTTTCTGGAAACCAACTAAAAAATAGATAACCGGGAAAGCTTTTTAAATATATATTATTATATATATGTATATATTTGTGAATACCACGCAAGGGTCTTAACTGATCCTAACCGTCTAGAGCCAGTGAGTCTATGGCATCTCTAATTGGGGCAGGTTGCGAGGCTGAATGTAGTGAAAAAAATTAAACCCGGTACCTTTGGATCGTAGTCAAACGTCTTGCCACTCGACCATAAAGTCCGTCAAGCTTCTTGGGGCTAGGTACCTTTCAGGATTTCCAGGAGCGTATAGAGTAAAGGGTAGACCTTTCCGCAGCTCGCAATATTTCCAATCTTCGACCCCTTTTAATTAGACAAATTGACCCTCATCTTATAAAACGAAGAGAAAATTAGTGAAAATATTTACACGAAGATGACAAGAATATGCCCACAATCTGAGCACTTCAACGGCTAGCAAGAGACCGTCACATTAAAAAAAAAACATTTTCACAAACTTATAAATAGATAAAATATTAATTTAATGCCATCAAAAAGTTCTTTTGTACGAGAAAATATTTTTATATTTTTCACTGTTTAATGTAAACCTTTATATGTAAAAGCCCACTCGGGCATATACAATAAAATAAATAAACATGCATAATAATTGGTTCCTGGAGAAACCGAAAAGAAAGTTACCAACATAACGGCAATATACCATTTTTTTCAAACTAATACCCAAAAGTCCACTGGGATCCACATAAAATCGCAGGCGTAAGTAACTTCCACCATGGTCCATGTAAGGCCTGGTCCGCTTCCTAAAAGGATCGCCGTTCCGGCCACAGGCATCATTACCGCAACAATATTAGATTATAATAAATTATTACTAAACTGGTTCCTAACGCCGCTATTATATTTGGTCAAACTTTTTTCACCAGTACTGTACATTGATTATTCATTTTATCCCAATAAATCAAAGCCACTCAGGCAAAAGGGTCAAATTGATTGTAGAGAATATTGAAATTTTAAAGCTGATGCTTGGTACTTTTTGATTAGTGGCCGTTGATAATTGATTCGTTTATCTTTTTATCGGGTCCAAGTGATTTCTTGGAATATTGTTGTTATTTGTGATATCAGACGACACCCATTTCTCAGGCCTTTGACAGCGTGGGCAGTGGTTTCAGACTATTGTGTTACTGCCGTTTGTAACGTTATGTTGAACGTTGCGACATTCAGTTTTTGAGTTTTTTTATGAACATAATCCTTTTGTTTTAATGTATGCAAAAACGAGTGTGTACATTTTAAATCGCAATAATTTATGTAGGTTGTGTTTTATAACCCATGACATGACTCTCCATATTATATTTAGATAATTCCATCTAAGCCAAGGTTTTCATCACAGACAAGAAAATATTGACTCACCTACCTAAAGCATTTTCGCTCTGCGATTAAGAACCTACTTACAATTTTCAATCTACTGATTACTTTATTCTAATATTTATTAAATTTCATCCTTATATTTTATTTTCTTTTTCCTTCTTCCAATCGATCTTATACAATCCATTTTTTTATTTTCTATATTAACCTTTACCTAGATCATAAAACACCCAAAAACATTATAAATGTACCTTATGCACAACTTCTATACTCCCAAACAATATCTATAAAATGTTACCGCCACGTAATTACTTTATTCTAATATTTATTTAATTTCATCTTTTTCTTCTTTTCCCTTTTATTTATTTTTCCATTTTATTACTTTTTATTATTGTACACACAACCTAAACAATATCTATAAAATGCAACCTCCATGTAATAACTTTGTTCTATTTTTCATTTAATTTCATATTTTATTTCTTTTCTTCTTTTCTCCTTTTTATTTATTTTTATTTTATCTTTATTTATATTTACATTCAATATTAAATAATTTATGTACACTACGTCTGTCTCGACACAGGAATATCCTAGTGAGACAGACATGGACTAAACCCATGTATTATTTTATATTTTAGCAAGAATAAATGTAATAACTTTGTTCTATTTTTCATTTAATTTCATATTTTATTTCTTTTCTTCTTTCTCCTTTTTATTTATTTTTATTTTATCTTTATTTATATTTACATTCAATATTAAATAATTTATGTACACTACGTCTGTCTCGACACAGGAATATCCTAGTGAGACAGACATGGACCAAACCCATGTATTATTTTATATTTTAGCAAGAATTGAGAAAAAATAAAGAAACACCTTCAGTGAATTTTCAGTTAAAAAATATTTTAAACCAACAATAAAATTAACTGCTGTTTGCTTAGAATAACTAATACTAAGTAAAGGAAATAACAACAAAAAAAAAACTGTTTATCCATCTGCAGATTTTAAATACCTACCTAAATCTTCGTGATCGTTTGTCAGGAGAAGATATGACACGAAAGTGGATGGAAGAAAAAGTCAATACGAAATAAAATACATGGAACGATCAAGTGAATCAAATACAGGAGTCGGATCATATCAGAGTGGTATTGCCCTGGTGAAAGACCACCATTCAACATTGTTTGAAATGTTGTTCAAACGTTGCTTGAAATGGCGTGTTTGGTGACCAGATCTGAATAGCCATTCCTCTTCCCCATCTCCCTCCCCTCCCCACTACGTTCAGCCTCACGACATACTCCAATTGGGGATTCCATAGTCCCACTGGTTCTAGAAGGTTGGGAGTAGTAGGGACTCTTGTGCGGTATTCATTGTAAAAAAAATAAAAAAATAGAGTACGCATAATACGATGTGTGAATGTGAATAGCTTTGACCACACTCCGCGTGGCGTGCGATAATGTGTTAGACGAGTGCAAACCAGTATCAAACAATTGTTGAACATTAATGGAAAGGCCCGAATATATGTCACAATTGGTTTCATACACTTGTTTTTAAGTTAGTCTTTCAGTGACTCCACCACAGATTTACAATACGTTGGCAAGGCAAAACAGCTGTCACGCATAAAATTAATGAATGTAAAAAGACTTTGATTTGTGTGTTTCAAACTTTCCTCACATTTGACATCGTCAGAATTCAATAATTAACGCCATTTTGTTGTTGTTGTTTTTTTTTTAAATATTTGAGCGGTTCCCATTAAAATTCATTTGTCGGTCCGTTTCAGTTTTTGTACAAATTGTGATAAGCTGAAAAGCATAACGGTCATGTTGTTAAGCTTGTTAGCCAAACACAATTTATAAAAAAGCTGACACGGGCTTGGAATCACGTTAAAATAAACAAAATGGCGCTAATCGTCGAATTGTTACGATGTCATAAGTGATCGTCTCTTGCGAATGTTTTCTTGGGAAAGCCGTCTTTTAGCTAGTATTTTCTTCTGGCAACCCTAGTTTAAGCCTTATTCGATGGGGAATAACAATCATGTTCTGAGACCATGGAGGAAAGAAAGTGTCCGTGTCCCAGACTAATGGAGCAAGAAAGACATGTTTGAGAAGTGATTTTAATTAAAACCATGCCAAAGGGGAAAACATATACATAATTAACCGTGAACAATTTCTGGTTTTATTGTGTTATCAATTAACGAATCGATTGTGCTGTTTTGTTGCTTGATAGAATTTCCGCTTGTATTCCGCTTATTAAAACATAACACCATTGAATCGAAATACATCTGTTATTAATTTATACCTATCAGAAAAACACACATCAATAATTATTGTGTTGTCTGGGATTTGAACTCGAGTCAGTCGAAACCTAAGCTCCTTCCTCTCGTCTACAACATCTTGATGACACATTTTACGACGTCATCCTGCACCCTGTAGGTGTTTTTCTTTAAAAAAACCTGGAACAACACAAGCATTACTATTCCTGCTTGCTTGTGTGGTGTGTGAATACACTTGAAGTAACAATATATGGAGAGAGAGCTAATTATTTTTACCCAACCTACACAAACTTGCGATAAATCACTTTCTCCGGGTTTTTACGTCGTACACAATGAGAGAGAAAGAGACAACAAATTTCATAGACCGCTTCTATATACTGTAAGGATGATCTTAAGCTCCTGGTTCACCGAGGGACTCCGCCCACATTTTTTATTATCCCACTAAACTTGACACAACTAAACGGTTTTTTAGGTTATATGCTATATTTTTGTTGATAAAAATACTGTGAAAAAGTGGCCATACGAATAAACAAAAACATTATATCGATATGTGATATGAATGGATGTATAAATACTCTAACCTTAGTCTTAGACACGTCTAGGTGCACCGATTCAGGTTAAAACTTGGTTAAAATCGTCAAAAACTGACTGCACTGCCTTGGATAGATACCTCTCTATGCACTCAAAGGGAATACATAATACACAAAAAAAATCACAAAGAAATTATTTTATTTAGAGGTACCTACCCAAGCGACTAATAATGTGTTTCCTCTTTTTGGCTACTATTGTAAAAAAAACATTCCAACATGTTTATTCCGCGTCAAGTCTGCTCACGACGAATACTAATTGATACCTTATTAAAGACTTGACCTAACCATTTCTGGTCAAAAATAAATCTGACACTGGTATATCAATTAGCTAATGCACGATCAACATTAATAAATTAGCGGCAAATCACATTTCGTTTTTTTCACTAACCCTATTGTTACCTAAGAAATAAAAACAATTGTCAGAAAGCACAGATTTAACATAGCTATTTTTGGACAACCCATTGTTACTATTACAATAATTTTATTTGGATCTAAAACTTATGTTTCTTTAAAGAAATGAAAAAAAAACTTTGTATAAGACCACGAATAGTACTTTAATTTTCATGACCAACCGGTTTCGCTTAGCCTAAGCCACATATGGGTGCAAAATTAAACTTAACAAAAAATACAAAATGCGCGGTTATATATACATACAGAGGGAAAACAACATATTATATTATTCTTAATAATCAGATAAATTTGTCCACTAGTCCAATATTTGGTATATTTCCTGTTAACTCATAAAATTATTATTCTTTGATTACCTTCACGGTTGACGTTTTGTCTCTTTCAATTATCCGTCTCTTTATCTCTGTTCTTTTGTTATAATTTAAATGCTGTTCTATTGTTTTCTCATTGTTTTGTTATTTTATTTTATTTTTTGTTCTCCCTCTGTATGTATATATATATATAACCGCACACTTTGTGTTTTTTTGTTGTTGTTTAATTTTTTAACCTGATGATGCTTAGGCTAATCGAAACCGGTCTGTTATAAAAATAAATAAAAAATTCGTGGTCTTAAAAAAAACTCTTTTTTTTCATAGCTTTAAATATGCCAAGCCACAAAGTGATTGCTTTATACGAAAAAATATTACGTTTTTTATTGCGTACCTCGGTGACTTGAGTTTTTGGCTTGTGTTGGAATATATTGTTCAGACAGCGAATTCGTCATATGTTATTCTGAGATCGAACTCCACTGCTTCTAAACGGATTCGTCATGCTATCTGATTTCAGTTAGCATTCTTCAGCTATATGTCATTGTTTTATTCCTTTCAAGGTAGGGTTGTGATTTAATTAAGTACCAATATTAAAGCAGGTACTAAAAAAATTAAGGTTTCTTGAAAATGACAGCATCTTCTGTATTTTCCTCAATTAATAAAGTAGAAAAAATGGACGTGCGTGGTGCGTGATGCGTGCGTATGTGATCTGATGGATGATTTAACGAATATAGAACTATTCTAAAACAATTCTAACCATGGCTTAGAAAATTTAGACACATTGTAATTTTTTTATTAGATTGTAGCGATGACCTAGAATTCTAGACAGGAAAAAAGCTGCCTGATTTTCATTACGCCAGATCTCACCGTTCGAGGGCTGCCTTTTCGGCGGCTTCAGGAAACAGATTTCTGCTTTTTACAATAGTTGTCAAGACAATAGAAGCGTGTCTTGTTTTACAGTATGCCCATTAAATAAATAAATATTCCTGTGGGAGAATTATCAATTTGTTTACTAATTACAACAAATTTATTTCTAATATAAGTGGGAGTCGTTGATAATTTTAATTTGTTTTAAAATTACTGGTGGAAAGCGGAAATTATGTTTCGACGCGAGAACTCTTCCCATTGAAACGGACATACAAAAATGCATTGTAATATTTGTTATCAAGATAAAAAAAAACAGTCTTATACGCAGCTTTTTTACCCCTTTATCAACTACGACAGTAAACTGAACATTTGAGGTGATTTTTCACAAAAACAGCGCTATACAAATTATCCAAATATTATTATCATAAATAAACTACTCATGTACACATTGACAATCCGACCAAAACTTGAATACTCCTCACCCACATGGGCTACATCAAATATAAAAAGACTCGAACCATTTCAGAATGCATTACTTCGAGGATTCACCAAAAGTCCCTGGTTTGTCAGGATAGCACCATTAACACAAGCTCTAAAATTCTTCCACTCCGAAAACAGATAATAGGTTTAGAAAAAAAAAAATTATTTCAAATTAGATTCCAACCCAAATCCTTCCGTTTCCAACCTTGGCCGCTGGACTCCCAGTACGGACCCCCTTCGTCTCCGTCCAAATTCCATCTCATTCCCTCCCCATCCTTAGTGAGTGGGCTTAAATAAAATATTGCTAAAAGCACACAAAACACAGTCTACAAAATTTCACTTAAAGGACTTGTATATAAACATACAGATGCAGTTCGACGAAAAAACGCGGCTTACCGAGCCTACAACACATCTCGAACGTCCGAAAGCAGATCAGTTTACAACCAATTGGCAAAGGAGAGCAAGAAAATCATTAATAAGTCAAAATTTGAGCACGACCTGCAGATCAGCAGAAAGCTGGCTGCCTGCCCGAATGGCAGCAGAGCGTTTTGGTCGCTAGCGGGCTCCATAGGTCGTAATTTCTGCAAATCCAGTCTGCCGCCTCTTACCAGACCCGACGGCTCACTAGCAAACACCGCCACCGACAAGTCAAATTTACTAGGGAAAATGTTTGCGGATAACTCGGCCCTTGATGATCAAGGTGCTGTCCCGCCGTCGGTTCCTCACTGCGGATTCTTTATGAAAAAGCTGAGGATCCGGCATCGGGATGTACTCCACGTCTTACGAGGGCTACAAGTTAATAAAGCTAGTGGACCTGACGGAGTACCTGCACTGGTATTGCAGAGGTGTGCTGCAGAAATCGCTCCAATTTTGACAAAGCTCTTTAAAATGTCCCTGAAATATGGATCTGTGCCATCTGGTTGGAAAAAAGCGGTCATTCATCCTATTCCCAAAAAGGGTGACCGCTCCAACCCGGCCAATTACCGCCCCATAGCGATCACATCGATTCTATCCAAGGTGATGGAACGTGTGATCAACGACAAACTGCTCACATACCTCGAGGAGAACAAAATAATTAACGACCGTCAATACGGATTTCGGCGGAACCGGTCCTGCGGTGATCTTCTCGCGTATGTGACGCATGTTTGGGGGCGGTGCTTGAATGTTTCGGCGAGACCCAAACGGTTGCACTGGACATTTCTAAAGCCTTTGACCGGGTTTGGCACCGAGGACTTGTCAACAAACTGCCATCTTACGGACTTCCCGCATCCTTGTGTACGTGGATTGTCGATTTTTTTTGAGGGAGAGGTCGATTCAGACGGTTGTTGACGGTATCACCTCTTCCTCTCATTCAATTAATGCTGGCGTCCCCCAAGGATCGGTTCTGTCTCCAACTTTGTTTTTGTTGCACATCAACGACCTTTTGTCATGTGCACCAATACATTGTTACGCGGATGACAGTACAGTTCATGATGGTTTTTTGTTTGACAAGCCCCCAAAGGGCACAGAAACAAAAACGGCTCGGAGGGCTTTGAAGCAGAGAATGGACGAGTACCTTGAGAGAATCTCCTCTTGGGGTAAGAATAATCTCGTCGAATTTAATGTTTCAAAGACCCAATCATGTCTGATTACGACTAAAAGGGATCCAAATGATAATTTAGTCTCCTTCAACGGAAGTAATCTTCCCAACAAACCTTCCATTGAGATGCTTGGTGTAACCCTAAGTGACCAGTTAAGGCACCGGGGCTCCATCGAAGCCAGAGTAAAGTTAGCCTCTCAGAAGTTGGGCGTGTTGTACAGGGCCCGCAGATACTTCAATAGTACACAACTGCTGACCTTGTACAAATCGCAAGTACGCCCCACTGTTGAATTTGGTAGCCACCTCTGGTCTGGAGCCCCTAAATACCTGAAAAAAACCCTTGACTCTGTGCAGAAACGGGCGGCCCGTTTGATAGATTCTCCTATCTTAACAAACGGATTGCAAACCTTGGAGCACAGACGTCAGGTGGGAATGCTGTCCTTATTCTACCGGTATTTCAATGGACGATGCTCGGAGGAACTTGCGTCATTGATCCCTTCGGCACCGGTGCATAGTCGGGAAACTCGCCTAACGCGCGCCCAACATTTGTACACGGTTGACATTCAATACATGAGAACGGGTCGCTTTTACGACTCGTTCTTATGTTCAACAGCTCGGCTATGGAACGATTTGCCGGCCTCTGTTTTTCCTCCTCCTTCAACATGGGCCTCTTCAAGACCCATGTTCACTCCTTCCTTTCCTCATAAAAAACCCTCCACACAGCATCCCCAAAGATGACATAGGCCCTGAGGGAAATTGTTTTCCTCAAGGCCTCCTGTGTGGAGTTATTGTAAAAAAAAAAAATATACGCAAAAAGCTCTACCGTATCAAAAGGTAGCCCGCTAGAAAATATTATCTCCTCATTAATGCACCTCTAACCACAGTTGACACAGGAAGAGGGAGAAATATCCATAGCACTGTTGAAAACAATTCTATATATACGCAGCTTTTAAAAATAGGCTTGACGGCTATCAAACCCTTTATAAAATTAATATTTGAGGGGTACAGAAGCAAGGGCAGCAATCTTTTTCATTCTAAATTATTTCTATAAACCGTTTTATACACTTTTCTTTCATGAATATGTCGATACATTTAGAGATTATTATTTCAAATTGTTTTTAGTTTAATGCACACATACATTTTGATACACAAAATTCTCTGTTGATTTATAATAATCGTTCAACAATTGATAATGCTACAAAGTCGTTTTTGTAGATTGCTGCCTTTGCTTCATAGCCCCTCGTTTATACATTTACGTAGGTTTTAACCCTGGAGTAAGAATATATATGGAGAGAGAGCTAAATATGTTCACCCAACCCATACAAATTTACGATAAATCACTTTCTACGGGTTTTTACGTCGTATACCATGAGAGAGAAAGAGACAAAAAAGTCGTCACATAATATAACAGCCCTTCTAAGTATGTGAGGGTGTTCTCTATATTCACATCATAGAGTCGCATAACTTACGTCAACGGATTTTGAGGTTATTTCCTATATTTTTGTTGATTAAAAAAAATGTAGTGGTTATACAAATAAATCAAACATGATGATGATATGTGCTATGCGTGAATGTTCAAATAAGACCAATTGTTACGATGTAAAATGTGTGTATATTTGTATCGTATCCACTGTCATTAATTATAGGATTTAGCGCCTTGCAACTTTACCCATCTAAAATTGTGTAACAAATATCATCATTTTTTAAATATTATTCTACTTGTACTCACTGTCACTTACCTCAGAACAGGTTCTAATGACCTAGTGAGGTAGGTAATGTAAAAAAAATAATGTAAGAAACAAAAAGTTAATAAGAAATAAAAATAAATTAAAAAAAACAAAGATGGTAAAACATCACTTTTCAGAGGTATTTCAACAGTTTTAAATATTTTTGACCGAACTTTAGAATTTTCACATTTTCAATGATATAAGACATAAAATCAACAAAAAGCTTCCATAATTATTTCGGTAAACTTTCTGTTATCACTATCAGTGTTTGTGTGATATTTTGACTTTTTAAATCATTCAAATAGTGTATTTATATTGTTTTGATTAATGTGTTCAAATATGTTCATTAAAAATTTCCGAATTCTATGTGGGCGGTAGCTAATACGCTATCCAACATCCTTTAATATATCTTTGTCTCTTTCTATCGAGTCAGTAAGAAGTCAACCATCCTGACCACACTGTTCGCAAAGGTACCCTCTCCATGTCCTCCAAAGTTCCAACTTGTATTCTCCGGCTAACCTCAAAAACGTTATCTTTCAATGAGTACCATAAAAACCCACCAACTGATAGGTAACGCGACGGTACTAGTTTAAATAAAACACACACGAACGTCATGAACACAATTTAAAACCTACTTGTATAACTTTGAAAATTAATTGGTCGATCCTAGATCCATCACTCACCCGTCATTACGTTAACTTCTAAGCGTCATAATTCATCATCGCCGTCGCCCTACCTCCTGACCACTTAATTGTTTTTCGACCTTGGGGACTGACCTCAAAGGCTGAGGTCACCATTGTTCCGCTGCAGGGGTTCGGGCTTTACTCTCGGCCTATTCTCATGCAGACTCGGTACCACTGTGCCTAGATCTTCCCCAGAAGAGAGACAGATAGGCCCAGCCACCGCGCTAGCTAGTCGCCAGGATGCTAACGAATCGCCGAACGTGAGAGAGTTTATAAATTAAGGCGATAATCTATCGTGTAGGTAAATGAAGCACAAATTACCCGTGCTTGAACATCGCAATTTTTCTTAACCCGTTCGGTGGGTGCATGTGAACATCGTGAACACTGTACGTAACATGATTCTCACTACTAGTGAGAATCATGTTACGTAGCGTTGGGAAAAACTTCAATGTTTTGTGAATGCTTCACGAATTGTTAGTTCTTTAAAATGAACCCTTCGAAGTGAACACTTCAATTGAAGTTAAACTAGCAAAAAAGAGATTTGAATTTATCCGCTTATTTGTTCAGTTCTTTTTGGAACCGGTTCCTCGCCGAAAAAGCACGTACTAGTCGGTAGAGATTTGAAAACCAAAAGAACTGGTTCCGCGCCAACAAAATCACGTACTAGTCGGTAGCGCTTTGAAACTGGAAAGAACTGGAACCGGTTACTCGCCAAATTGAAGTAGTTCTGTCGTGAAGTAGTAGTAGTAGTCTTTACAATGAAATGAAATGAACTACCGACTACAATTGAAGTATTTTTTTCAGTGAAATGACGTTAATGAAATGAATGAAGGCTAAAATGAACTACCAACTTCAATTGAAATATTTGTTCAATAAAATTAAGTTATTGAAATGAATGAACGCTAAAATGGACTATCGACTTCAATTGAAGTATTTGTTCAATAAACAATGAACGAAGTAGGAACTGTTGCCAAAAGAAGTAGTTCTTTGAAGTAGTTCTTTCAAAGTGGTCACATCGCTACTCACTAGTCTTTTTTTAAATTTTCTAGTGAATACCGCACAAGTGCCCAACTGCTCCCAACTCGTCTAGTATGTTGTGAGGTTGAAGGTAGTTGTTAAGGGAAGGAGATAAAGAAGAAGGTTGGGAAGTATCTGGCCATTCAGATCTGGTCACCAAACACGGCTAAAGCCGTCTCAAGCAGCGTTTCAATTCTGAATGGTGGTCTTTCACCAGGACGATACTTGAGTATCTAGCACTCCGGAAAGTGCCGCAAATATTCTATTTATTTTTTTATATGAATTAAATGTGTTATGACACACGTTAATTGAATATTTTATTTGCGCACACCGAGTTTTAACCCGCGACCTCTGGATTCATAGTCAAGCGTCTAACCACTCGACCACGAAGGCCGTCGAAGCCAATAGGACTATTATTATTATTATTATTATTTTTAATTTTATAAAAGAAAGACAAACGTTCCCGGATTACGAATAACCTGATAATATTTTTAAAAATAACCTCCAACTGCCGTCACAATAAGCGGAAGATGCTGCTTGTGCAATGATGGAGGACTTAGCCAGCAGAAGAATTGAGCTCACGACGCCCGGTGGGAATCAGACGCGTTTGTCCACTCAGCTACTAACTGGTCTATTGTTGGTCGAGCGGTTAAGATCCTCGACTATGAATCCAGAGTTGACGGATTCAATCCCAGCGTGCACAATTTTTGTAATTTATTTAATTTATTTATGTTATTTTACAATTAATTCATTAATAATAATGTATGGTAAATTTACGGCACGTTCTAGAGCGTAAGCGTCAAACAGATGAAAGACCACTTCAGCTGTGTTTGGTGACGAGATCTGAATAGCCAGTTACTTCTCTACCTTTCTCCTCCCTATATATTTACCCTCCCCACTACATTCGATGTGTCTAGCTTATACGTTGCACACCGTGCGATGTGTGAACAAAGCTAATGACATTATTGGCCATATTTATTATTTCCATATCGATATTTTCTGGGAATAGGAATCAACTTCTGAAAACTGTCAAAGTAAGACAGTGGATATTTTTTTAGTTGAGTTATATAATATAATAATCATTTGAAATCTAACCACATAGGCTACCACAATAAATATATGTTGAGGTTCCCAAGATACTATTTCGATGACAAATAAGATGATGTATTCATTTCGCATTCCTACGTACTTCCTTCTTTAACGTACATGCGTCATTTTTTTTTATCCTTGTTTTATGAAAGAACTACGCATTGTTTCAATTTATTATTTGAGTAAATTGCACAACAATGGGCCATTGAAGCTAAAGTCTAAGAGAAAGTCATATAAAATCTAAATAATACCTTGTAAAATATAGTGTTATCGTTTAACTTCCTTGTAACGTGTGAATGTATCTATGTAGAGTCTGACAAACAAAATAATGCGGCTGATGGCTGATGCACAGAAATACATTTCAGTAGGAGGCAAAAAACGTCATTGTTGGATCTGAAGTTGCGATAAAACACCGAATGTATTTTCAGCGTCAGACGAATTTGAAAAATAGTGGACTGTAAACTATACTGCTTGATGGAATGTATGAATGTGACTGCTATGTAGCTTGTGGAACGATTATGGAATGAAAGGAAAGTGGGAAACCATTCACTCACCGATGTAGTTGAAGTTCTTGATTCTTCTTACACAGTTGTATTATTAACGAAACGAATCCTAACAAAACACCACACTTAATTTTATATTATTTGAAATGAAACAACAAACCGACGAACAAGCGGAAAACCAACGAGCAACACGTTTTTTCACATCAAAACTCTTCTGTTTGATTGTCAATTGTTTCGAACGCGGTGTTGTTGAATACGAAATAGCGAAATGGTTGGATAGGTAGGAACTGGATGAAAAACATGAAGGTAAGAACAATATCGCTTTGGAATCCAACAATCACCAATCACGCTTGTACGGATTGTCTACTTCCTAAGGAGCTTCAGCAAAGCTGCGCAGTAAACGAAAGGCCATCCGCATTCCTTAATTCGTTGAGCTCTAGGTACCCACATGTTATGGGTATTTGCATAATGCTCCCATATAAATCAGAGTTTCTCCAGAGATACAGTGAGATGAGCGGATGGCATAAGCGGAGAGGGTGGAGGGGTGAGACACCAACCGACGATGGGTCGAAACATGCATTCGATTGTCAGCCTATTGGCTCATCTGTACGAATAAAATTATTTTCTTTGATTCAATCACCGAGTAAGACGTATTTTAAAATTAAAAATAAAGGGCGCATAATGTATTTACAAAACAATTGTTTTAGGTATCGCAGCGAATGTTTAGTCGAACACAATACTCACACAGATGCATTGCTTGCACACAGCATGTTTCATACTTGTTATCCGAGGTCAGAAAAGTAATTCAAATGAAAATAAAGTTTTGTTACTTGAATGCCCATTGATAAAAATTAGGGGGTTTTCTTTTTAAACCTTATGTGACTGAACAAAATTACTCCTTTTTAAAATTGATTTGAAGGTTTCGTTTACAGTATATCATTTGCTGGTCTCTCTGGCTCTTTTATAACGTAATATATTTCGACTCGGTTCAAGACATGGGGAAGCGGATAGAAATTTCACCCAGTACAATCTTTTCTTGGGGTTTTCAATTAAATAGGTGATACAAATAGCATGAAGGATACGGGTGACTTTGAACACAAAATTACATCATATTTATCATTTAAAATAAGATTAAATGATTGATAAATTCTAATAAGTTTCAAAAAATATATGAAACACATGAGGGGTACCCGGGTACTCTTTCAGTCATCAGAAGTTGTAAATTATACTTATTTGTTTTCCGCTAACATACCACCCTCTACATAATACAGCGGTTATGTTCAATTGTTCATTTTCACTATTGCGAAGAGGGTACCCGGATACCCTTTCAGTCACATAAAGTTTAAATAAAATAGCATTTAAAACCGATAAATATTTCCATGATCTGTTATCTGATATTGAAAGAGATGCCTACTTAAGATTTGCACCTTTCCCACACTATCTTATCGGATTAAACGAACGAAAATTTAATTCGCAGGTTTTTTTTGACATGTCACCAAGAATTTATTTTACAAATATTTATTTATTTATTAGTGTACGGTACAAATACCATTACAAAAAGGGAATTAACTACGCTATCGTTAATTTTGACTACATCGACATTGCTACTTACTTTATTTTGAAACATCTTTTTTGAGTTTTTTAACGACACATCTTCAAAGATGCATCACTTTGCTTTCGTTTTTCGAATTTGAATTTTAAATAAAAAAATTTGTAACTTTTAGTCAACATAGTCATCGCAAGGTGTAGTCCGTTTCCGTCCAATTCTCCCAGGTGCACAGTCTGTAATAATTTTGAGAAAAAGATTGCTCTATGATGAATAAATCTTAAAATAACTTCCATAATTCACTACGCTTGAGTCAGTACCAATGGAAGTAAATAAAAACACTTCAAACATTATACGCACACATCAAACCTTACACTTTTATTCTTGGAAAAACTTTGGGGGGGGGGTTAACTTATCTTCATTTGCATTTCAATGAAGTTCACATACACGGGGAATTCCGGCAAATTTGCATATATTATTTGAATGAATAAAATTTTGATCATTTGCAACATTATTTTCACACTCAATTTCCCCTTTTCCAGGATGTGTATTGTGTGCAACACATTGTATTTTGTAAGATGGAGAGAGCAAGTATAGGGATTTTCAGTTATTCAAATCTCCCTTTGAACTTTTAACCGTCGCTATTATGTAACATGACTGAATGCTTGTAAATGTATTCTTCGGTAGCACAAAAACGTAGATTTATCCGAGATTTCTAATAAATTCAATTTCCTAACACGTTAAACTATTTTCCAAATAAATTTTCACCGTAATAGTAATTCGTATACATATTTAGATTTAGACAAGTATCTACGAGGCGTTTCGAAGTTGGACATCGCACCATATGCGCAGGCGTAATCCGGATTACGTAACCTTCTGTAAACGTGAATAATGAAAATTGATGCGTTGCTTCGGGGCCATTTTTTCGGGAACTCTCTCGGAAGACTCTCAATATATGCCTCTGGACTAAGATATGGCTGGATTAAGCTCCAGAAAATTGAAAATAATCAGCATTTATAATATCGCCGGTTCTGTTAACACCAACACAACGCTCAAAGATACCATTCCTAGTTCTGACTAAATAAGTATTTTCTCGAATTATAAAGTATTTCTGCCAGTGTGTATTTACTTTTGACGTTCAATTTCAAAAGATATTTTTAACATTCACGTCTAATAAATAATGAACGTTATCTACAAACTGTCCTTACTGTATGCATAAGCGTCATTCCGTGAAAGTTCTGCGTATTCTGATAAGGTTAGATCACAGGTTCCTGAAAAGAATACTACATATTCCTATTGATTCCTAAAAAAAAACCTCGTGAGAAGTCAAGCAGAGACATAATTTAGTAGAACTGTAATTTTTTGAAAAACCGAAAGCTAGAATATTTTAGATTATGAATAGAGAATGCCTGCATGGTCGAGTGGTAAGACGCTCGACTACGAATCCAGAGGTCGCGGGTTCGAACCCGGCGTGCGCAAATAAATTTTATTTAATTAATATGTGTCATAACACATTTAATTGATAGTATATTTGCGGCACGTTCCAGAGCGGTATATACTATATATAAGTATCGCCCTGGTGAAAGACCACCATCAGAATTGAAACGTTGCTTGAAATGGCTTTAGCCGTGTTTGGTGACCAGATTTGAATCGCCAAGTACTTCCCAACTTTCCCCTTCCCCTTCCTCATCTCCTTTTCCTCTCCACTACCTTCAGCCTCACAACATACCCTATTTGAGGATGGCATAGTCTCACTGGCTCGAGATGGTTGGGAGCAGTTGAGACTCTTGTGCGGTATTTATATTAAAAAAAACAGATATCGTTTTATCCCCTTGCATTAGGCCAGCAAAATGACACAAATAGCTGAATATATTCTTACGAGATCTACCTATTTTATAAAGATGATGCTAAGATGTTGTTGTTCAGATGAACAGATGCTGTCACGTTGTTTTCGGCATGCGAAAAATGTCCATTCTTTCCTAAACCAATTAACATTTTACGTGGAACGCTTAATTCTCATTAGTCTGTCGGTAGGCTGCGGAGTTCCCAGTGAATAACTATTTTACCCGTAGAGGTACAGCAGGTAGGGCAGTACAACGCCGAGCCATCAGTTCTGGTTGTAAAAAGTTAAAAATGTACAATGCGGTGGTTATCTAATCACTATGCCGTGTATTTTTAAAGTCTGTCGTTCCGGGTAGTGAAGACTCTAAAACTTTGCTAAGCCCAGTACATTAAAAGTACTCGAAATTTCAAACTACCATTTATCTATGCCTCAGTTCCAGTTTTGCGCTTTTTTTCTCTGGCACTGTAATTTGTTGCATTATATAATTTAATTTAAAATACTCCACCACCATAATGCGGGTATGTCATCTAGTTTGGTGGGTCGCAATCTCAAAGCAAATATTTATTTATTTATTAACTTTTTGTTTTTTACATTATTTTTTTTACATTACCTACCTCACTAGGTCATAAAAACATGTTCTGAGGTAAGTGACAGTAAGTACAAGTTGAATAATTTAAAAAAAGTGATGATATTTGTTACACAATGTTCTAGTTTGTCATGGTGAAGAATTCCAATTATATGAGGTCTTCAATTTCCTTGCGGTCCTTACTCATTAGCCATTTAGTAATGTTTTGATTAAAGGAATACATATTGGTGATGGCTACAGTCTGTGGTGGGAGTTTTTTGTAAGTGTGAGGCACGATGTACATATAGTGTCTTTGTGCAAAAGCTGTATTGTATTTAGGTACTAAAAGTCTTTCTTCTTGTTTGGCCCTTGTGTTTTTATTATGTGTGATATACATTAAAGATTTTGAAGAATGAGTTATTTTTAACACTATTTTAAGATATAACTGTCTGATATTGAGGATTCCTAAAAGTTGAAAGAGTGGCGTTGTTGGGTGCCTGAAGGGCTTTCTAAATATAATTCGTAAAATTACTTTTTGTATTTTTATAAGGGCAACTCCCCCTCCACCAGCTATTCCATATACTATGTGACTTTGACATAAGGCAAAGTATACACTACGCAACTCTTTCAGTTCAAGTACATTCCTTAGTATTTTAAAACAGTAAATATATTTTTTGACACGTTCCGTTAAAATTTCTATGTGCGATTCTTAACGAAGATTATCGTCAATTCGTCGGTGATTTTTCACAAAAACGGCGCTGTACAAATTATCCAAATATTATTAATAGTATGTGCATGTTTGATTGCCAGGATGAATGTACCAGAAGAATAACCAGGAGGATAGGAATATACCAGGAGGGATAGCTTGTGTAGTCAGGATTCTCGATTTTTTCGTGACTCAAGCGTGGTTAGGGCTAGGGTATGTATACATCCATTCATAACACATGTCGACATTATGTTTTGTTTATTTGTAAAACCACTTTTTCACAGTATTTTTATCAACAAAATATAGGACATAACCTTAAAAAACTTTGAGTTATGACCTGTTATGTCGCATAACAAAACGTAGTGGGTGGAGTCGCAGGAGACGGAAAACATGCTTACACACCGAAAAGTGGTGCGATATTATGTGACAACTTGTCTTATCTCTTTCTCTCTCACAGTTTACGACGTAAATACCCTGAGAAAATCATTTATCGTAAATTTATGGAGATGAGGTAAAAATATTTAGCTCTATTCATATATATTCTTGCTCTGAGGTCGCAATACAAATAAATGTTTATTTTGTTTTTTTTTTTTAATATGTATCCTACACAAACAATTTTTTTTGAACCGTGAAATGGAATTAATAAATTATTTTTAAACATATTAAATCTCGGCCACACCCCCGTTTACTAAGTGCTATATCGGTTTATAATAATTTATTTAACAGCTGCAATAAAATTCCACCACAAATCAACAGTTTTAAAACTCGGAATACTTTCTTCCTTTCTAAAATACAAGTCACAAATATCTACTGCGACCAAACACCGCTTCCGGTTCCCTTAACGATTGGCTATCGAAACATCTGTCACTTCCTACCCACCTGTACTACCCCGGGCCCCTCAGTTCTTCCAACGGACCCCCTGTGTGAAACGTGTAGGTATACAGTCTACATGTTGAAAAATTATTGTATTTGAATGTTGTAGGTTGTAACTTTCCGACATGCTTGACTGATTCACCGGCCGCGTCGCATCGTCAATGCGTCCTCTTTCGCCCAGAGTTACGAAACACCTGTCATTCATTTTGCATAGATTAGCATAAGTTTAACAATCATTTTTATACGTGGGAGATTGCATCATAGATCGATAATTGAGATTTCGACACGGCTCACTAGACATTGTATGATTTAAGTACACACCTATGTCTCTGCTGCCGAGAGCTCCGCTGCAACCTCACCTTCTGATACATGCCTCGTTTATGAGAAAAAGGAATAGGTAAGAGCAGCGCCCGATCCGCCACACATTCGAACTGTGCAAAAACATAGGCGCCATCTCTGGACGCCGTGAAAATAAAGAGGTTATTCAAATTTACTTAAAATATTCCCTAAATTATTTAAAAATTACACACATCATGGGATAATAATTGTGAGTTATGTTGAGCTGGCAACATCGCTGTGCATTCAACGGCTGTCGAAAAAGTATGGAAAAGGTTTTGTTGTGAGGGAATTTGTTTAAATTTAAAAAAATGGGGGGCGCAATCGGTACTTACTGCACAGGGCTCGAAATATCGTGGAAACGGCCCTGGGTAAGAGCGAAGCTCTTAATTAGCGGTATGTCTTTATTAATAATGTGATTTATTCATGCTTTATCTAGGTATATATGTATTGTGCCTTTAAAGTGTATTTAAAATACATTGATAATCCTTCTTACATCATTGGACGTTGCTTAACATATTCAATTTGACCATTAAAACAAGTACTGCAAGGAATGAATACGTAAAAGCTTTGTCTTGTAAATACTCCTCCGAAATTTTAATCAAAACCAATACTGTTTTATAGTTTTCATACATCCGTACACACTAAAACACTATCCTTACAAAGTTACTTGCGTTTGTAAGTAATACTAAGTACACCTCTCGGCCTCTCTACGGCCTCTCTCAAACATGCTCCCACCACTGTCAAACAGATTTCAAATTAAACTGTAATAAATATTGGTACTTATTAGTAATACTTAGGATCTTTCGGGTGAAACATTGTACTGTACGAAACCAGGCATTAAACTCTAATACCTTTGTATTAGTAATAATAAAAAATATATAAATTAAAAAATAACACAATTGTACTCTACGAAAGCACTTCTTAAGGGGAGCACAGTATTTTCTTCTGGAGGGTCGCAAGTGTTTTTTCACCGTTCAAATGACAACTAAAAAATAAGTTTTATTCCGGGCTACATTCAGGGGTTGTACAATGCAATGTAATTCGTATTGGCATTGCATAAATACAGTAGAAAAAATAAAAGGTAATAATTGATAAATATAGAAAAGTTTAAAAAAAGTATACATAAAAAAATAATAAAAAACATGAGTACCATATTAAAAAAGTAAGGTACGGAGTAAAAATCAACATAAAAAGTGAGTTTAAAAGTGAAAGTCAGAATGGAAAGTAAAGTAAAAAGAATGGAAAAGAAGATCTTATGGAGGTTTTCTTTTCAATTGTAAAACTATAAAAAATAAATAAATAAAATAATGTGGTTATATTGTACGCTTTTCCTTTTTTTCTTTTCTTTTTAAAAGAAAAACAAACATTCCCGGGTCACGAATAACCTGAAAATATTTGAAAATCTCCTACTGCCACCGTAAGAAGCGGAAGATGTTGCTTGTGCAATGATGGAGGACTTAGCCAGCAGAGGAATTGAACGCACGACGCCCTGGTGGGAATCCGACGCGTTTGTCCACTCAGCTACCGACCGGTCACATCTCGTATACAGAGGTCTCTTGAAAATTATGAAGATTTTTTTTTATAATGATACAATTTTTTGCTGCAATATAAAATGAGTTGTAGAATAGATACGAGTGTCAACACCAAATTTGTTTTGACAGTTTAATAATGAAAAAAAAACTGCATATATCAAGTCAGAAATTATGCTAACATAATTTGCTATACAATAAATGATTCAAATAACTTTTTATACATGGGGAAATATACATCAACGCTCGCCTTTTTTCTGCTATCTCAAAATATTAAGTAATTATTCGTTGAAATTTTATCCATATACCACGTCCGCGGTCTAAATACCCCTGCATTAGATCGACATGGTAATCTAATCATATAATCACCAAGGAATGTACGAGTATGTACTATCATACGCCCCAGCACGAGGTATTTCCATAAAAGCACTGTAATCCAATCAAGTAGTCACATAATAACTTCTGATTTCTATTGTCCAAATAATCCCCAATTACCTTTAGTGATACCATAAATCTTGGTCATTGACAGTTTTGTCTGATTTATTTATTTTATGGCCAAATTGTGTGCTTCACGGTTTGATTAACACATTTACATATGCATGCACATACCTGCACAGACATTTCCATAAACCTTCATATTATACATAATACATCATACAGTGGGCAGGTTCATATGTGCTAGATGGATACTTACCTTCAATAGGGGATCCGCCTACAAATAAAAATTAACAGTACGTTTATAAAATACTTCTCTGCTTTAATATCAGGTATTGCAGACAACCCATTGTCAACTTACGATTGACTTATTTTCAGAGATTTTTTCAATATTTGTTTTTTTTTTATTAGCCCCGTAAATAAGGTTTGTTTGTTCAGACACTACTTGCTTGAAGAGTAATAGCTACTGCTAAGGAACGCACTTTCACAGAAAATGTATTTGAAATATTTTCACCTTTTCGGGGTCCTTTGTAGTAATTGATGCAAAGTGTTTGAAGATTTTTTACAGATGTTTACCATTGACACTAAAACAATATGTGCAAAATGATATTTTCAATCGAAATAAATTCATCTATTAAAAACAAAAATATTTTAAGATTATTTACTATGATATGTATCTGGTTTCTACAAACATATGAAAGAATGAGAAATATATATATATTTATATATATATTTTTTAAATTTTTATATAATTTAATTGAATTAAATTTAATATTATTATTATAGAGTTCTGCTATTTTCAGTTTTTTATTTTTAGTGACAGCTGTTTCGGCGTTTAAGGCCATTGTCAAACTGTATGGCCTGTAATGGCCTTAAACGCCGAAACAACTGTCACTAAAAATAAAAAACTGAAAATAGCAGAACTCAATAATAATAATATTAAATTTAATTCAATTAAATTATATAAAAATTAAAATAAAGTTCTACAAATTGAACACAAAAACTATAAATAAATGAGAAATATTTTATTAATTTACAGACTTTCGACATAGTTTTTTTATTGATCGTTTTACACATGGACGACTGAAGTAGCAAGGTGGTAAACGATATGAATGTGACTCGGGTTTTGATTTCAAGTTTAACGAACAAACGTAGAAAATAATACTTCAAAAAGGCAATATATTCAAATAACGAGTAAGAATGTATTTTGGTTACGCCATGTGATTGTGACACATTTAACCCCTATAGATAGAGTTGTATTTTTCGAAAAACGCCCTGAAAATAGATGGGACCCGGATAGGCCTCCATCCAACGGCCTCCGTAGTCGAATGGCTAAAAAGCTCGACAGCAAATCCAGACGGGTTAACATCCCAGCGTGCACAAATATATATATTTATTTAAGCAATACTCGTATGTGTTATTTCACAATTAATTCATATTAATATAGTATATTTGCGGCATATTCCAGAGTAGTAGATACTCTAAGTATCGTCCTGGTGAAAGACCTCCATTAAGAATGGAAACGTTGCTAGAAATGGCTTTAGCCGTGTTTGATGACCAGATCTGAATAGCCAAGTACTTATCAACCTTCCTCTTCTCCATCTCCTTCTCGTCCCCACTACTGACAGCCCCACAAAATACCCTAATTAGGGATGCCATAGTCTTTCTGGCTCCAGACGATTGGGAGCAGTTGGGGGGCTCTTGTGCGGTATTCACTATAAAAAAAAGAATAAAAAAGTGGACTGAAAATAGCTGATAAAAGAAACATTGAAGATAAAAATTTTATTAATATATGGCTCATCTTATGCAATAATTTCTGTCTATAATAGTTACATATTTAATCAATCCTTTAATGATGTCATTATTTGTATAAAAATCGTGCAGGCAACTAAATAAATAAACCCGTTTTATACGTACTTGTTGGGCGGATCCCCTTTTAATGTACAATATGCCAACCCACCTCATTTCCTTCAGAGGTCTGAGTTAGGTAGTTCACGCCGTCACAGTCTACGGAGCACGACCAGGAGCTTTGTCATTATTCTTTTCCAGGGGTGAACTAAAACGTACCTGGTTACCTGCGGTCTGTAGTGCGAGGTCATGGACAGTGAACTTAAACAGCAAGAGGAGTTGCAAATTTCAAGACAGGTTCGAAATTTTAGAAAAATTACTTGACTTTTGATTATAAATCATTTTGCAAACACGGGTATTTCCAACATTTTCCCGTGCTAAATTTGATATCAGTCCGATTCTGTTCTCCTTCGCTATACACATGATGTAATACTTGCATCTTATATAGTCTTAGTGTCGATTCACACCAACGTCCGGATCCGCTCAGTGACGATATTGTTCCGCAAGAGAGCTTATTGATATGGTATGAATATCAATCAAGGAGTATGTACCAAGACAAATTTGTGTGGCAGTATATCCACAATGATTTTTAATTAAAAAAAATGACATTTTTACACTTCAAAATAATTATTTAACTAAATAAGTAGTTAAATATCACAAGGGTGGGCAGAAGGATATACTGCCACACAAATTTGTCTTGGCACATACTCCTTGATTGATATTCATACCAAATCAATAAGCTCTCATGCGGAACAATATCGTCACTGAGCGGATCCGGACGTTGGTGTGAATCGACACTTATGTGTATTACTTTACCTGTGACATGTGTACCCCGCCAGGGGCCCGCCAAGGACACGATTACGTATTACTGTCGATATTTTAAGGTAATATGGATGCGCGTTACTTTATACATTTTTAATGAAAATTAAATAATAACTTTGTATAATAACACAGATTTAATTTTAATTTTTGTGACCGACTGGTTATGAAAAGGTATACCGGATTTGTTTTTCTGAATTCGCTAATCATCTTATTGAAAAAAATCATACCTTCAATAAAAGCACCGGTGTTTATATTCTCCATAAAAATGGTCATGGCAACAGATAAAATAATAATTTAGAAGCACTCGAAATAAAGAAAGCCATTAAAATTAATAGTCATATTTTTAACAATCAGTTGATTTTTTGCAGTAGTCTAATATCAGGTATATTTCTTGTAAACTAATAAAAAACTTTTTTTTGGAAATTTGCATATTCATTAATCGAAAGAAAAATGAAAAAATGAGAAAATGATTTTTCATTAAAATCGATATATTGAGGTACTATGCTTAGTTAGTGTTTGAGAGCCAGTACACTAAGGAATGCCGCAGGGATAAATCTTTACCTTCAAATGTTAAATCAGCGCCATTTTAGGAAGTTTACACCAGAGCAATTAAAAGTTTTTTTTGTTTTACAATAAAATGCATAAATCTTTAGTACCAGGTTGGATTTTGAAAAAAAAGTCAACTCTGGGAAACTCAACACTCTTACTGAATTACCTGAAGCGAAAAAAAGCTAAAAAAGTCCCAAACTTGTGTTGCTCGAGTCGAGCCTTCTTCCAAATGGTGAATATATTTTAGATGGCTGAACGGCCACACAAGTTTTCAGAATCAAACGAGAGTCAGAGCATTCGATGCAGAATAAGAAACTGGTAATAACTGCATATTTAACTCATTTTTGACCAAACTGTCGCTTAAGACCTTTTGCATTTCCAGCGACGATATGTATTGATTTAAAATTTTTTTAATGTATAGTGGGTAGGTACTTACATCCTACACATTACAATCCACTGGATGTGGTTGACTTATTCTTGATTTCTAATTATTGGTGCATTGCTTGCATCAACCATACTATCCATCTCCAGTACACTCTAATTTCTGGTATCAGATCGGATCCATATTTTCCTATCGTATTCCGTGCTGGCTCATTTAAACCCATAATTTTCCTTTTATAATTCCACGAATTCGCCTACTTCCCTTTTGCAATTCATCACGGCTCAGAACTGCAAAGCAATTAGAATTGCAATACACCCTCGCTTCTCAGTAAGCCCACATAAGTTGGAAGACTCATAAACGATACCATGGTTTTGTATTACGCAAACGGCACTTATGTATTTCCAAGGTATAATCATGGTGATGGGTTGATTCATACACTCTATGCTACTAGTTTATTTACTCACCATAAGTACTACAAACATATTATCAAGATGCATAATTGTGGCATGTATCTATCTTATGATGAAAGACTTTATTAGTATCAAATAAACATATTTTCTGAAGCAGCGTATAGTTACTAGTACTGTATCAAAATATAACTATCCGTTGGAAATAACAGCTAGATACCGTCAACGTCCAACGCTATTGACGATTTTTTTCGCCAACAGTTGGATATCAATAGCTCCATACGAATATTATTCAAGTCAACGCAGTTTCAACACTCACTGAGTATGTTTTTTTTAATATATATTAATTCCCTTTAAATTTGATGTGACATGTTTTTCGTATATATATTTTTTGTATAATCGTTATTTCATATTATTATTTAAAGTTTCGAGTACATTTGATAATGTATTTGTAAAATTTATTTTTTGTATTTCTGCGCCAAAGAAGAGAACTAGCTTGCAAAACAAAGGTTTTTTATAGAAAATGTATCTAGTGTAATAGTTTCTAGTTAATGAATGGTTTGAAAAAAGATTTTAGTTTTTTTTTTTAACTTAGTGATTTTTTTTATTTCGTCGGGAAGGCTATTAAAACTCTTTATCCCTTTGAAAAAGTAAATAATTTGTTGTGTTGAAAATAAAGGCATTTTGATGTTATGTTTATATCTTAATGATGAATTGACTTTTAGATCACGAGAAAGATTATCTTTGAAAAATTGTAATATTGAGTGTTTCTTATAGATGTCTTCTATTTTAGGAACTTGCAATATTTTGAATAGTGTTTCTGTTGGGAATATAGATGGGTTTTTCAATACTCTTTAATAATTAATCTTTGGACCACCTTCACAACGCCCGAGAAAGACATGGCACGATCAAGTAAATCAAATAATTGAATCGGGTCATGTAAAGAGCCAGAATAACAAAAGATGTATGAGACGATGTATGAATGTGAATGAAGCAAGGAGTGTGTGCCAAGACAGATTTATATGGCGGTCCATCCTCTCTGCCTACCTCTGCGGGGAAACGGCGTGATGGTTAGTCAGTAAGTTAGTTTAACAATGTTATCATATGCACCACCCCAAACAATAATTCCATACTGAATTAAATTGTGGACTTATGCGTAATAAACTTTTTTTAAATATTCTAACTTGAGAATATTTCTTAATCTAATGAATATATAAATACATTTCCTGATTCGATTGACAAGTTCACATATATGTCTATTCCATTTCATGTGTTGGTCTATAATTACACCCAGGTATTTTTTTTCCGTCGTTTTATTAATAATGGTACATGTGTTGCTACAGACAGTTTTGTTACAGTTATGTTCCTATTGTTTTAGCTTTAGCGGAAAAAAAAAGTGTAAGAGTGTATACTTTGTGAACGATATTATGCGTAATTTTGAATGATCTTTTGCTTGTATGTCTCACTACTAAAAAATAGCTATTTGAATGTACAAAGTAACTAATATAAAATAAATAAAAGTAAAACTAAACTACTAGACATATTTGTAGATTTTCCTATCCGAAACGGCCGGTGGCAAGTAATATATAGCTGTTATAAAATAACACCCCCAACGGCACCAACGATCCAACTGTTTTAAAATCAATATCGTCGCGTTAACGTCGGCGTTATTTCGAACGGTTATATTCAACAGTTGACAATTGCCAACGATAACAGTGGCGTGGTTTCGAATTCTCGTCAACGTCCAGCACTGATATTTACTGTCATTGGCATCGACCAATGTAGTTTATACACATATCTTTTAATATAATTTAATTGAATTAAATTTAATATTATTATTATTGAGTTCTGCTATTTTCAGTTTTTATTTTTAGTGACAGCTGTTTCGGCGTTTAAGGCCATTGTCAAACAGTTTGACAATGGCCTTAAACGCCGAAACAGCTGTCACTAAAAATAAAACTGAAAATAGCAGAACTCAATAATAATAATATTAAATTTAATTCAATTAAATCATATAAAAATTAAAATGGAGTTCTACAAATTGAACACAAAAACTATAAATATACACATTTCGATGATCATTGGTATCGGGTATCAGGAGATCATAATTGTTGACACGAGGGATAAAGCAAAAGCGAAATGTAAAGAAAATATATTCTACTCTAATAATTAATAATACAAATGTTAAACTTTTTTCCACTGTTATTAATTTAATACCGGTTTGGACTTGTTACGATCATCTTCAGATTGTTACATTTATTGTTTAAACTACAGTGCTACTCGTGCATACATATTCATATATTTTGTTCACATTCAGATATAAGGGATAATCAGGAGATTTAGTTCAGCGTTTTCTAGTCAGCCAAGAATTTTCGATCTATTGGTGATGACACCGGTGACTTAATATTCTTCTTCTTGTTGTTATTTATTTTTGGAAAGGTATATTGTTTTTATGTAAATTGTTGTTTTTTACCTCAGTATATTTTATGTATTTTATTGTTATGTATGTATTGTTTATTTTTATACTAACTTGATATGGCTGGTTGTTTATTTTACACCCCATAGTATTATTATTATTATTTTCCTCAGGTATCAAATTATAATTGGCATCACGATTCTCATGATTCTCTGAGGTGAAATAGAGGCTAATTAAAATCTGATGACATTTATTCACATTATCCATGTTCTTGTGAAATTTTATTTATTTATTCACATAAAATTAATTGAGTATAAATTAAAAGTAAATAACAACTGTTTCGTAATTTCATTTATTTTGCATCGTATCTTCAATATTATTTACTGCTCAGGAGAATTCCATCCGGATAGAATACCTACGAGCAAAAAAATGGTTTAAAACATTATAACATTTATATCTATACACCCCTCTTACATCATTAAATAAATATGACATAGAAAAGAAAACTTTTGTTTCTGTACAAATTTAAAGACAACCGCTATGAAATATTGAATTTTTTAAAATATTTCATAATTTTATTCCCGCTTTGTGGTGCATTATCACATAATTTATTAATTTATATGACAAAAGTATAATGCATCGAAGTAGTATTAAAATGTATTTATCTCCGATATTAACTTTAGACCTACTTGGGTTAAGACAGCTTGAGCGGGTAAATAAACTCAACGCACAGAAGAAGATTTTCAGAAAAAGCTAGAAAAGGTGCTTTTTTTTCTTCTTCTTCTTCTTCTTAAAAATATACATTCCCGGGTTACGAATAACCTGACAATATTTGAAAAGCTCCTACCGCCATCATATTAAGCGGAATATGTTACTTGTACTATGATGGATGAATTAGCAAGTAGAGGAATTGAATTCACGATACCCAGGTGGGAATCCGACGCGTTTGTCCACTGAGCTACTAACCGGTCAATTGAACCTACGGTTTTGAAATGTTTTGATTTTTTTCACAGGTTGTCGATTTTTTGTATCTAGTCAAAACTTTTCACACCTAACACAGATTTTTTCAAGAACCCTAACTAAAGTTTAAAACTGAAGAGTAGGGTGAAAACGGTCTAATGTATATTTGAAAAAATGAGAATGATTATATTCATATTTCTGTGTTTTTCTCTGTTTTTAAAGGTGCGTATCATTAGTGGATTTTCAGTTTTTTCTACCAATTTTTTAATTAGACATAGTAAAAAAATTCTAAAAATTGCCGAAAATATTTTTATACTGAAATGTTTTTTCTTAATTTTGAATCAAATGCTGAACACTAGCGTTGGGAAAAACTTCAATGTTTTGCGAATGCTTCACGAATTGCTAGTTATTCAAAATGAACCCTTCGCAGTGAACACTTCAATTGAAGTAGAACTCGCAAAAAAGAGATTTGAATTTATCCGGTTATTTGTTCAGTTCTTTTTGGAACCGGTTCCTTGCCGAAAAACACGTACTAGTCGGTAGGGATTTGAAAACGAAAAGAACTGGAACGAAAAAAGCCGAAAAAAGACACAAGTTGTTCTTTGTAATCTAACTTCCATTGAAGTATTTGTTCAATGAAATTAATGAACGCTAAAATGAACTACCAACTTCAATTGAAGTATTTATTCAATGAAATGAAGTTAATGAGACGAAGGAACGCTAAAATGAACTACCAACTTCAATCGAAGTATTTGTTCAATGATCACACAGATTGTTTTAAAATTCTTTTGAGATTGAGCAATGAGAAAAATATGATGAAACATTTGTCTCGAATTATGTCGTCCATTGAAACGGTAAGGGTTTATACAAGTTAAAAAAAAACACACACACACTTTTCATTTGTACGCTTTCTAATTCTAAAAGTTGCCATTTCTAGGACGTAAGGAAAGACTATTAAATAATTTAAGTTCATCGATCTCACTTGACTTTGTAATTGGTAGTGATTCATTTGGAGTGTTGGGAATTAATTATTACGATTCAACAGGACCGTTATCCTCAATGAAAAGCATTTGATTGATGATTGCAACTGTATGTTGACAGTGTTTGGTTTTGGTGACACGGCTTATATGGCGCTCACATTCAATTGGAAGGAATATTAATCCGTGATAATGCGAAGTGATGTTCATCGCAAACCTGTCCGAAAGTACCTACACTCTACTTTAGTTGATCTGGTAAATTTGTCAGTGCTTGTATGTTACACGTGCAGAAAATCTCGCAGGCCAATGCTTTTATGCGCAAGTAGGTACCAACAAGGTAATACATTTAATTATGTTTCAAACTAAGCAATTTGTTTCCAACTTAGCTACAACCATCATCACGTTACTTGGTCTCATCAGTAATTTAAGATCGAAATAGCTAGATATTCGACGGCCTGCGTGGTGGAGTGGTAAGACGCTCGACTACGAATTCATTGATCGCGGGTTCAACCCCGGCGAGCGCAAATACATTGTATTTAATTAATATGAGTCATAACACATTTAATTAATGTAAAATAATTTATAGTATATTGGCGGCACGTTCCAGAGTGGAAGATACTCATGTTATCGCCCTGGTGAAATACATTAAAAAATAAAACGTTGCCTGAAATGGCTTTAGTCGTGTTTGAAGACCAGATCTGAATAGTCAGGTACTGTCAAACCTTCCTCTTCCCCATCTCCTTCCTTCTCCTCACAACATCCCAACTGGGAATGCCATAGTCTCGCTGGCTCTAGACGGTTAGGAGCAGTTGAGACTCTTGTGCGGTATTCACTTTAAAATATAATCTATTTTTACGTATGCAATAATGTCGGTTACTATTGGTTCTCATTACCTCCACGTCTACCGCTGCGCTGTAAGCAGTGCAATGTTCATTACATTACATTATACTAGGTTGG
This sequence comes from Drusus annulatus, assembly GCA_022651775.1. Lineage (NCBI taxonomy): Eukaryota > Metazoa > Arthropoda > Insecta > Trichoptera > Limnephilidae > Drusus > Drusus annulatus. Next base: position 1,130,410 of record JAGWCC010000044.1, on the reverse strand, counting down.
GTCAGGTTTTTTAGTTTCTGTTGTCTTAAAAATGTATCACTGTTTTGGCTTCCTGTTTAGTGACATAAAAAACTGCGATCGTTGATTAGATCCGGCGTTGAAGACATGAAACAATAAACACCTTTTCCCATTAAAACAGTTTCATTGGGTAACATTGTTGCAAAATCGCGACAACTTAGCTGGGCGAAAAAAAGGACTCAACATTCTTTGCAGAACTTGACAACATGCACTGAGTACTTGATAATATTCAACAGATATTCTATGATTGCTTAAAATAGTTTAGTTAGATAATTTAGTCTCCTTCAACGGAAACAATCTTCCCAACAAGCCTTTCATTCGCATTCTTGTCATAGTAAAGTTAGCCTCTCAGAAGTTGGGCGTACTGTACAGGGCCCGCAGATACTTTAATAGTACACAACTGCTGACCTTGTACAAATTACAAATACGCCCCGTTGTTGTTTTTGGCAGCCGCCTTGGTCTCGAGCCCAAAAATAGCTGAAAACCCCTAGACTATGTGCAGAAACGAGCGGTTTGTTTGATAGATTCTCCTATCTTAACAAACGGATTGCAATCTTTGGAGCACAGAAGTTAAGTGGGAATGCTGTTCTTGTTCTACCTGTATTTCAATAGAAGATTCTCCGAGTAACTTGCTATAATTGATGGCAGGGGTGCATAGCCGGGAAAGTCGCAAAACGCACGCTTAACATTTGTAGACAGTTGACATTCGATACATGAGATCGGGCTGCTTTTACGACTCGTTCATGCGTTCAACAGCTCGATTGTGGAACTATTTTCCAGTCTCTGTGTTTCCTCCCCCCCCACAACATGGGCCTCTTCAAGACCCAGGTTCATTCCTTCCTTTCTTCAAATAGACCCTCCACGCAGCATTCTTAAAGATGTAATAGGCCCTGCGGGAAATACTTTCCCTCAGGGCCTATTTCATCCCGTTGCGGAGTTAATGTAAAAAAAAAGTTTAGTCTCAAATCAAATAATATTATATGTAACTACCCAAAATATTTGTATTATTGGTTCATCTGCACAATATTTTAAACTATTTTGACACAATATGTCATAATAGAAACGATAATGTCATTTATGGTATTATCATGATCGTTTTATTGAAACACATTTTGCTAATGATAATCGATTAATTCACGAATACAGGATCTTTTTTCGTACAAATGAATTCAAGTATAATTCGATGAAAAGTACTATTACTCTTAATTAATCGCACATTTATTTTTGTCGATTTGCTCACGTTTTAAATGAGCTATCGGTAGTTGTCTATACGCTCAGTTTGTTTAACACGTTCTTGTACACTTCATAGTCTTTGGCATTGTTTTTGTTGAACTAATCGTAATATCTTGCGTTATTTTAAAAAAATTGAACTTTTTATGATTTTTGATAAAAAATGCTGAAATTTTCGTGAAGTGTCATTATATAAAATAAACACTTTTAAAATAATGTTGCATTTAGCTCTCAGCGGGGCAAAAAACAACACTTAATATTACAGAGCAAAAAGTTATTAATTGACTGTCAAAAATCTGCTTCCTGATTATTCAATTAATATTGTGTCAATAACAAAAATGTTCAGCTGCTAATTATTGAACTAAGTGTCTGCCTTTTGTAACACCTTTATACTGGATTTAATGATGCCATGATATTACCTACTCGTTCATTGCGAATCGTTCAAGAATGCCATAAAATTAAAGGCAAAACTTCGAACGTGAAACAATTGAACGTGTCCGAAAGTAGCTACAGTATTGTTGATAAACTGTACAGAGAATTTGATTAAATGGTTTGAGATGACTCATACATTTTGAGGTTAAATAAAATTGTGCAGGCACGTAACGAGCTTAGGTATTTTTCAATGTCACGTTTTGAAAATATCAATAATTTCAATAATGATATCACGACTGCTTGGATACGTCTAATAAAAATAATGTATCCATCAATCAATTTAAAGTCCAAAGGACACAAAGAATTCTCGTGTTTGCTTATGGGGCTGCTGTTTTGGATATGTGTTTATTAACCTTTAACTTTCTGCCTTTAAAATTGGTTCGACAGCTGTCGTGAGGAGCTAAGCAAATAAATCTGTTGCAAACAGCGATAATACCAATTGGAACAGATGTTGAGAGGTGTTTGGAAATGTTCCGTGACGGAGCGCAAGGATTCTCGGATCCCCAGATTAGAATAATCTGGTAATATACAAACTTTCTCTTTCCCAATTATTGAAGGTGCCATAATCACTATGGTTACTGGCAATGTGACTTTTGACAGTGTTAAAAAACGATCACTTTATACAGGGTGTCCGGGGGTAAAGTGCAGTAACCTCGGAAGGTAATTTTACATGATAGTACAAGAATAAAAAATTAAAAAAACTTTGTTTGAAAATTCCAACGTTTAAAGGTACTTTTTTTAAGATGCATAAAACGAACTTAAGGAACTTTTTTGTATGCGGTTTCCAAGAATACATATCAAATGCCCGGCGTATTTATCCGATAAGTTCGACCTTACACCACAGATTTTTAGTAGGTATTTTTTGATGGCCTGCGTGGTCAAGTGGTAAGACGCTCGACTACGAATCCAGAGGTCACAAATAAATTTTATTTGATCAACATGTGTCATAACAAAATAGTATAAAGTATATTTGCTTCACGTTCCAGAGTGGTAGATACTATCATGTGTTTATATAAGTATCGCCCTGGTAAAAGACCACCACTCAGAATTGAAACGTTGCTTAAGATAGCTTTAGCCGTGTTTGGTGACCAGATCTGAATAGACAGGTACTTTACAACCTTCCTCTTCCACATCTCCTTCTTTTCCCCACTACCTCCAACCTCACAACATACCCCAATTGGGGATGCCATAGTATCGCTGAATCTAGACGATTGGGAGCAGTTGGGACTCTTGTGCGGTATAAAGAATATAAACAAAGAAGGTGTGAGTTTTTGTATCGATAAAAAACAATGGGTTTTTTATTTTTTTTTAAAGTTATGTTTCACTTTAAATTGTTCTGTCATGTAGAATCACCTTTCTAATATACCTCCGGATACCTTGTATGAGTATGGTTCATCTCGAAATATAAGTTAAGCCTTTTAAAATTTTAAGATTACTAGCTTTCAATTATCTAACTGACCATCACACCAATAGTCTTCTTATTCCATTCTTGCAGTCCACAATGGAGTGCTTATACCAACCCTGATGTATGGCAGTGAGGCATGGAACTGGCAGAGGAAGGATGAAAGTAGACTGAATGCTGTGGAAATGAGATCTTTGAGACGGATGTGCGGTAAAACCTTGTATGACCGTATTACGAATGTGGATATCCGGAAAGAATGCAAGGCGGATATGAGCGTAATGGATAGGATCAAGAAAGGGACGCTTAGATGGTTTGGGCATGTAGAGCGAATGAACGAAGAAAGGAGTGTGAAAAGAATATATGATGCGAAAGTGAATGGAAGAATAAGTCGAGGACGCCCGAGAAAGACATGGCACGATCAAGTAAATCAAATACTTGAATCGGGTCATGTGAAGAGTCAGAATAACAGAAGAGTATGTATGAGACGATGGATGAATGTAAATGAAGCAAGAAGTGTGTGCCAAGACAGAGTTGTATGGCGGTCCGTCCTCTCTGCCTACCCCTGCGGGGAAACGGCGTGATGGTTAGTTAGTTAGTTTTTTTAGAAATAGACAGAGAGGATGGACTATCAGATATAAGAAAACGTGTTTTCACAACAATTGATTGCGATGTTTGTGATCTTTCGCTCGCAGGACCATAACAAAGAAGTGGAATACACTATCATCGGTCTATCTCTAACGTCATACAAAATCCCTGATTTTATTTGCGTTTCTTGGAATTTCTGTCTAGCTAATTAGTCTCCGACTCCGTGAAATTAAAATTCTAAAACAACCGGAGAACAATGGCAAGTACTCAGCGTAATTACGAAGACACCATTATGGATTTTTTTTTAAATTTCGAGATGTATTCCTGAGATATTCCGACATAAAACCATAGAGCATAGAGTGAAATCCATGAGAGGAGCAGAGTACCCGAAGCGTGGAGAGACGTCCGGTGGTCATTAAGTCGGCGGATACCATTCTACACTTTACTGGTAATGCTTCTACTGAAAAAAGAATGAGGGAATAAGTCAGTCAGTTGAATATCATTTACCTCCACCAGTATAGTAGATTTATTATTATTTTTATAATGAATACCGCACAAGAGTCCCAACCAGTGGCGGCTCGTGGCTTTTTAGTGTTCTAAAGTTCTAAGATTGAAAAAAAACGTCATTATTGATGTTTTTGTAGCCGAAAAAGTTTTTTCCTTTTTTCAAAATTTCAATTTTTTGTATGAAGATTTTTCAGAAAACCGTGCAGTGCACCACCAAAACTGAAAAATCCTGAAAAAAATTATTCAATTATTTTTTTTTTTAATAAAAATCATTTTAGGCTATAACAACACCAATAACAATTAAATCTTAGCACTCTAAGCATACTAAAAAGTCACGAGCCGCCACTGGTCCCAACTGCTCCCAACCGTCTATAGTCAGTGAGACTATGGCATCTCTAACTGGGGTATATTGTGAGGCTGAAGGTATTGAACAGGTGAAAGAGATGGGGAAGAGGAAGGTTGAGAAATACCTGGCTATTCAAATCTGGTCACCAAACACGGCTTAAGCTATTTCAAGCAACGTTTCGATTCTGATTGGTGGTCTTTCACCAGGGCGATCCGAGTATCTACCACTCTGGAACGTACCGCACATACACTATATATTATTTTGTTTAAATTAAATGTGTTGTGACACATATTAAATGAAAGTTATTGGCGAACGCCGGGTTTGAACCCGCCACCTTTCGATTCGTAGTCGAGCGTCTTAGCACTCGACCATGGAGGCCGTCAGATAGTTGAGCAACGCCAACAAAGCCAACATGTTTGTAAAAGTTCAATAAGTCATTTTCCACAATGCCTAATATGGTGGTCACCTCTGATGGACCATATCTTTTGGTATTAGGTACTCAATAACTTGCCTATTCAAATGACGATTTCTTCGGAAAAAAACTTGTAAAGATTCATAACGTCATATTTTATCCAAAACCTCAGTACAATTGCAGTAATCCGTATAATCCCAATTTACCGTGTTAAAAAACAGACATTAAGCTTTTGTATAGTTACTATATAAGACACTTATGATATATTTATTTGTACTCATGCATTTACTTTATGTTCATTTAATATGCATGAATGCACCTATTCTTCGCCTGCATACACTTGGAAACGAATTCACTGCACATATTATCATCTTTCACGTAAATTTGCTAAAATTTAGAAGACACTCAAATGACGCGTTTATTTTTAACTAATGTAAGGGAACTATTGTTTAATTTTTGTGTGCTATCCATATTTCAAAACGTTTCACTTTTTACAATTTTTACTGTATTTATTTAATGTATATCTTTTTTTGTTATTATTCTCTGTACTCATACACTTACTTTATGTTCATTTAATAAGTTAATATGTAAAAGCCCATCAGAGCGTCGATAAAATTTTAATAAATATATTATCAGAGTGGTAGATACTCTAAGTATCGCCCTGGTGAAAGACCACCATTCAGACTCGAAACGTTGCTTGAAATGGCTTAAGCCGTGTTTGGTGACCAGATCTGAATAGCCAGGTACTTCCCAACCTTCCTCTTCCCGATCTCCTTCCCCTCCCCACTACCTTTAGCCTCACAACATACCCAATTTGGGGATGCCATAGTCTCACTGGCTCTAGACGGTTGGGAGCAGTTGAGACTCTTGTGCGGTATGCATGTAAAAAAAAAAAAAAAAAGAATGACAAACTTAGTGAACTTTACAAATTTGTTAAAATATTTAAAAAAAAAATTACAACATGTATGATGTGTCTGGGGTTGCCTCGGAATGGCCAAAACGGGTAATTTGGTATCGTAAGGTTGTTCATAACTATAATACGTATTGAACCATAAGGCTGTGCGATGGTGTCATGCCAAATCACAAAAAACAGATTGCATATTAATTTGTAAGAAAAACTACTTCAGAAAATCTTCAGATTTTAGTGTTAGCTCCATACAAACATCAACATTTACCTCTCCAATAAAACTCTATTAAGCATAAAATTTATCCACCTATTCTAAAGCTGTTCATTTAATTTATTTATTTTAAATCGACAAAATAAGGAATCTCAAGGGAAATTCCCCCAAATTATAGGGTTAAATCAAAATCTAGTGAAACACTAAGTCGGTCAATATTTGTTCGGGAATGTTCGTTTGCAAGTTCAGGTCTACGAGCAGATACTGAGAGCCAGAGATGGTCGATTTTCCTGCCCCAGTTAAAAGGAACCGGTTCCAAGCTGGTCACTGGAACCGTCGATATTATTTCTCCGAGGTACTGGTTCCTTTTTTTGGCAAATAAAAATCGATATTCTTTGTCCGAGGAAACGGTTCCTATTTTGGGCACAGTAGGTTTTTGGCGGAAAGAACCTTTTGACGAGGAACTGGTTACACAGTTACAGTTCTTTTAGTTTCTTAAACATCGCTGAAACCCCCCCCCCATGAAAAAAAAAAATTTTTGGCGCCGAGATTTTTTTTTCTAATATAAAAGAGGAACTTTTCTGACACCAGGAGCCGGTTCCAAAAAGAACTGGATAAATAACCGGTTCCTCACCGGTCACCGGTAACTAGAACCTCAGGTACACCCAATTCGGATATCAACCATCTCTACCGAGAGCCAATCCATTCTAAGTAACAATGTAAATAAACTTTTGGCGGAATTGTTTACAAAATGCGATGAGGGTGACACATACGAACAAAATTATAACTATTTTGGCAAATCTTCACAATATCGTCAGCTCTCTTTCCCTCTTAAATAACTAAGAAATATTTTTTTATGTCAAATTCGTATATTCCTGTCAAATGTATAAATGAAGTTGGCTTTATACTACGGGTTAGGTGTAAACCAACATAATATAATTATAAATCTGTGAATTATAAAATACCCTTATCCTATATTGTGAGCAGCCAGTGTCTTCCGGTGTTGCATTTTCCAGTGGCCGCACTTGTTAGTTAGGCAAAAGATAATAACAGTGACTAATTTATTCTGATTCCTCTTCTAGCTAAATTGGTACCTAGTACTTATATAATAACCAAAATGGGTAGGGACCTGGATCTATTATTCCCTGGGTGAACTCTTTATTCTTACTGGGGTATTGACGATATTGAAATTTATATACTACTTTCAATTTTTAAATCTAAAATCATAATCGACTCAAGAGTCGACGGCCTCCATAGTCCAGTGGTAAGACGCTCGACTACGAATCCAAAGGTCGCGGGCTTAAACCTGGCGTGCGCCAATAACTTTTATTTCAATAATATGTTTCATAACACATTTAATTCATTTAAAATAACAAAAACGTGTATTAGCGGCACGTTTCAGAGTGGTAGATACTCTAAGTATCGCCCTGGCGAAAGACCACAATTCAGAATCGAAACGTTTCTTGAAATGGCGTTTGGCCGTGTTTAGTGACCAGATCTGAATAACCAGGTACTTCCCAACCATCCTCTTCCCCTTCTCCTATCCCTCTCCACTACCTTCAGTCTCACAATATATCCCAATTGGAGATGCCACAGTCTCACTGGTTACAGACGATTGGGAGCAGTTGGGACTCTAGTGCGGTATTCACTATATATATTTTTTTAAAGTCCCCTTTCATAATTCACAAAGAGAAAGGTGAAACACTAATTTTGGGAAAAAAATTACAACTAACCACTAAATATAGCTAATGATGGGCTAGGAGAGGAGGATGCAAACAGTATTTTCCATGGAATGAATTGAAAACACTTTATTATTAAGACATAATCAAATAACGAGGCTAATTATTTACTCCCTACCACTGCTGTGCGTTACAGATCTAAGATAATTATGTTATTTATTTGTCTCTATTTTCATTTATATACAATATGTTGGGTTTTTTTTTTTTTTTTTGTTTATATTAATCATCTTGGGTTACATTCTATGATGTATTTTTTATTATACAGTTTTATTCAACTTCATACATAGATATAATTCTTATTTGTTTATAATTCTGATATTATTATTATTATTTTGAATATTTCACTCTCCATTTTAGTTTTATAAATCATTATTAGCGGAAACTTTACTGGTTAATGCAACATAGTAGTAGTTTTCCTAAATAAAATAAAAATTAAAAAAATTAAAAAATAATCTATTTTTTAAATCGACAATTATGAACTCTTTAAATATATTTGAACTAAATTTTAAATAAAAGTAACTTTGTTTTGACACCACTTTATTACATACATATACCAACCGGTTTCGGCTCTACCTGAACCTTCTTCAGGGCTGAACAAATATGTATTAACATCTGAACAATACATATTTGTTCAGCCCTGAAGAAGATTCAGGTAGAGCCGAAACCGGTTGGTATATGTATCTAGTAAAGTGGTGTCAAAACAAAGTTACTTTTATTTAAAATTTAATTATGTCACAAAGTGAGTGCTTCATGTCAAAGTTTTATATACGAACTACTTCGTTTAACCGGTTCGTTCGTTGGTTCTATTGTTGGTCTAACTTCGTCGTGCTCCATTCATTGTATTAATTATTTCTCACTACTGATCACTGGGCAGGTCCCCTCTTTAATAGTTCTGGTGTGGCTCCGCGTACGCCGAGGTAGGTCGGTAGGAACTTCGTGGAGGAAGTGCATGCCGTTTCCTCTGGAGTGTGTTGTTTTGTGGTCGTTATTTCAACGGCACCCAAACTTACACAATTTGTTTAAATTCTGCATTACTATTAGAAATTCTTACAAAGTAACTTACTAACTAACCATCACGCCGTTTCCTGAAGTGCCATACAACTCTGTCTTGGCACACACTCCTTGCTTCATTCAAATTCATACACCGTCTCATACATACTCTTCTGTTATTCTGACTCCTCACGTGGCCCGATTCAAGTATTTGATTCACTTGATTGTGCCATGTCCTACTCGGGCGTCCTTCTTACAATGAATAGCATATTTTGGTTATGATATGTATTTATTACAAGGTAAGAAACTGACTTGCATTCTTGCATACCTATTACGCGAAACACTCGTGGAAGGAAAATCAAATTGTTTTTATGTTGCACGTTTTATACGAATGTAAACAAACAACATCTTTCTTGCAAAACAATTCTAATTTTACAAAGCTTATCAGAGATGTTACAGAATACATTAAATAAAAAACCATTTTATCAACCTTGCACTTATGATATTTCCGATGTGAAAAATGTGTACGCTGTGCCATAGGCCCAATGTCATAGCGCGCCCCTACATCGCAGGTGGAAACCTCCCCTCAAGCCGTCGTGAAAATTATGCCTATCAATAAATTCAAAATAGCCTGTAAAAATGCATAATCAAAATAATGGGTAGTATATAAGTTCAAATATTATAAAGTTAAAAAGAAAATGAAATAATTAGCAACTTGTATACTTGAATGTTCCAATTAACTAATATAAAATAAATAAAACAAAACAAAACAAAAGAAAGTTTTTTTTTTGTATTATTTATTTTTTTTGCATTATTATTCATTTATGTAATTACTTTGCTTTTGTATTGTTATTCTTATTTAATTTAATTTTTTATGTTATTTTATTTTATTTTTTATGTTATTTTATTTTTTATGTTATCTCTTTCACTTTTTTCAATTGACTCATAATATGTATTATTTATATGGCAGACAGAGTATTGCACCCACCGCTCTGTTCCGCTGAAATCAAATGTTATTACTATTATTATTAAAACCTATTCATTCGTCAATTTGGACGGTTTTAGATATGATGAGTAGATCATGAGTTTGGTTAGGATAACATATATTATTTAGTTCAAGTCTTGATGTCTCGTATTTTGACTCTGTTTTTTTACGAGCTATAATTAATGTAAACAGGTACTTTAATTTATTTTATAATTGATGTTGTCACCTACTCGTAATTAACTTTCTGACAGTAATTAAATGCAATAAACCCGCGCAAAATGTAAAGCATTAAAAAAAATAACATCGCATAAGGATATAAAACAATCAGTCATTTGACACTCGTGGGTGATCTGATAGTCAACGGTCGCTTTTAATTAAGTGTCCGCACCTCAAAACAGACATTTGAGCACCTCTGATACGTTTATAATAACCCACGCGATTATGAATTGAAGCGGCCCGATTGAGTTCTTTCAAGTCCCTCGCACGCGCGGCGTATCCGGTGTGCGGCCAACGTAACGGGCCGGTCGTATCGTATCCACGGGTCGTATCGAACCCTACCCGTACACTCTCACCACTACTATTCTACTGGTTTATATTATAAAAGATGATACATGCTGCCTTTTACCTTCCGCACCTGCTTAGGTTGTTGATTGAGGGAGTTTGGCGTGTGGCTACATTGATAGGCTTTCGTTTAATACGATGACGATTTTTTATTTCTTATTTTTTTAGAGTGAATTCCGCACAAGAGTCCCTACTGCCCCCAACCGCCTAGTAGAGCCAGTGAGACTGGCATCCCCGATCGGGGTATATTGTGAGACTGAGGGTAGTGGGAGGGGAAGGAGATGGGGAAGAGGAAGGTTGAGAAGTAGGCTATCCATATCTGGTTACCAAACACGGCTAAAGTCATTCTGAATGGCGGTCTCTCGTCAGGGCGATACTTAGAGTATCCACATTAACTCTGAAACGTTCCGCGAATATAATATATATTCTTAAATAAGAATTAAATGTGTTATGACTCGTATTGATTGAATAAGACTTATTTGCGCACGCCGGGTTTGAACCCGCGACCTCTGGATTCGTAGTCGAGCGTCTTACCACTCGACCACGGAATCTCGATGGGTGTTTACCGAATGGTTTATAAAAATTTATTTGCCAAAAAGTTTATACTAAGCTGAAGTCATTCAAGATACATTTCAAATTCTGTTAATATTTACTTTATTAATTTGAAAATGATCAATTTAATCCGATTAGTTGAGGTTTATCTCTATATGTTACCAAGTTATCAACCCACTGCCCTGATGAAATACCACCATTCAGAATCGAAACGTTGCTTGACTTGGGTTTGGCTGTGTTTGGTGACCAGATCTGAATAGCCAGGTACTTCCCAACCTTCCTCTCCCCCATCTCCATCCCCTCCCCGCTACTATCAGCTTAAAAACATACCCCAATCAGGGACGTCATAGTCTCACTGGCTTAAGATGGTTGAGAGGAGTTGGGATTCTTTTGCGGTATTAACAATAATTTATTGTATTGGTCTATTCATATCCTGCATAAAAGCTCCCGGCATCTAACGAACGTGATATTAAATGGTGGTTAGCGATGCCTTCATACTGAAAGTAATTAAATTAGCTAATTGGTTGAAAAAGAGACGGGGAGCCTCTTGAATCCTTACATATGTTTAAAAAAACTTCTAATAAGTATACGTATCAGTGTTGGTTTAGAAATATCATTTTTTTATGCAGAAAGTTTTCATGTATATTATTCTCAACCGAATTTTAGAATCAAAGCTCTTTCCCCAATGCCAGCGGTCGTGAGTTGACTATTAATCAGTTTTTTAAATTATATTATCAACGTCCTCAATAATATTGTATCCTTTATTTGCATATTTGGCACAAAATCATTCTTGGAAGCAAGATAAATATCTATAAAGAATTATAAATTCCAACCCCGCGATCTCTGGATTAGTAGTCAAACGTCTTACCACGCGACCACGCAGGCCGTTAATGTGTGCATGTATACGTTATGTGTGTATGTTATGCTCGATATACTATTAAAAGGTTGACCAATGCGCAAAGGGAAGCAATATTGTTTCCACAGTTTGAAAGCTCCTTTGACACGAATGCGCAATAAACCTGCAACTGCTGCCAGCCTGCCTCGACAGGTGCAAATGAAACACGTTACGAATTGGGGAGAACCTTAACAGTATGTTGAAGTTCAACACACGATAAATGCATCATTTGGAGTCACAGCGGTTAAGCCTCTCGAGTAAAAAATTTATTAGGTAAAATAAAAACGATGAATTAGATAAAAGTTCGGGGTGAACTTGTGTCAAGCCTTCTTCCAAATGATAAATAAATCTCAGATGGCTGAAATAGCCACAATAGTTTTCAGAATCAAACGAGAGTCACAGCATTCGATGCAGAAAAAAAAACCCGGTCAAAACTACATATTTAACTTATTTTTTACTGTCGTACTTTAAGTGTCACTTAAACCCTTTGGCTTTCCAGCGATGATATTGTCTTATTTTTTTACCATAAAATAATTTCCATTCCATACCTCAGAATGTAAATAACTTTGCGAGCTGAAAATAGTTGCGGATCTACATATTACATAGAAAAAAAACTAGTTAATTTTAATATTGTCCTGATGATGGAAGGGTACTTCCGAAACCGGTAGACATAATATTAAATAACAAAGTGGTTATAAACAAAGTGTATGTGTTCTTTTTGTAAATATGGCAAGCCACAAAGTAAATTCTTTTTACAAATATGAAATAAATAAATAAGAAAAAAAAACTGTTCAAATGATTTGACGGTTTTTTTCCTGGTGTTGCTGAAATTTTCCACTTAATAGTACATGAAGATTATTTCGCTACGGAAGCGATCTTCTTGACAGGAGGACGGGACATAAGGACTAATTATATAACATTATACGATTATCTTCATGCATTACTCTCGAGAGAAGTTCCCCTGAGAAGCTTAAGAGAGGACAGACACAGGCGTTTACCCGCTCGACAACCTTGATGTAAAGCAGTAATTAGCAGATACTAATACCAGTATTAAGGAGTACTAGCATGTTACTATATGTACAGCCGATGGCAAACGTACCTTCATAGTAACAAGTGACCAGTGTTTGAAGCTACTCGACCGGGCTAATTGACGGATGCAGCTGTTAATGATTATAAATGCAAATTCCCGTAATGCACTACTATACGCGACTGCTGCTGCCCACATTTTGCAATTGGTAGACTTGGTGAATGTGCTCTACTTCGTGTCTGAAAAGAAGTCGATTAATTACTATGGTTTTGCCAAGTAACAGCTGTCGTTAGACCGTCACCTGTAATCGGAAATCGCAACTGCGAATGAGCAATTTTTTTTGTCATTTAAAGATTTCAACATTGCTATTATTATTATTCTATTATTTTTTTTGTATGAAATATGCACTGTACCAATTTCCTCTGTGTTTTTGGTATTTCTTTATGTATTTATTTAATTATATACGCCCTTGTGGGTTTTACATAACTGTGTAATACATAATATAAAATAATAATGACATAAAAATAACATGGAGTAAATGATGAGCACCCAAAAAACATAAGTAAGTTAGTAGAAATATTAAAATGCAATGAATTTAAATTAATATTTTTGAAAGAGGTATGCTATTATGGCCTTCTTGTAACAAGTTCAGTGCTAATATATTTACTATTTCAGAGAAAGAATTATCCACTGCATGCAATTTAGGTACAAGCGAGAATCTAAATGACTCGTAATAAATAAATATTATTGTTAATTTAAAAAATAATTTTGGATCGAGTGTTTCTGTTAGGTACATGAAAGGTTAGCTAAAATCAGGACTGTCTATAATCCCACTAACAATTTTGAAAATAAAAGTCAAATCGGAAACGAGGCTCCTGTCTGAGAACGTAAATAATTTTAATTCTTTCATTAAATAATTATAGTTTTTGGTTTCAATAGGTAGACCGAGTTTGTAGTTAATGTATCTTAGAAATTTATGTTGCAGTTTTTCAAGGGAATCATCTGTATCTCAATATGCATCTGATATTGCCTGTGATATTCTAGTTTTCTGTATGAGGGATGAGTTTTGACTGAATATTTTTGCCACCCTTGTGAAAAATGCAAAGGACGAAGCTTAACGTCTGCCTTTTCGCTCAAGTCACGAGGTAACCCGATGATTTCCTCCATCACAGGGCAAGAAGTGCATGTTTGGAATAAACTGCCCTGTAATATAGGTGTACCCTCTAATGAACGACCTGTTATAGTAAAAAAATAATTCATCACTTCCTCTTTTAGCTAGCTTAACAGTTCTACCCCTATTTTCTATCCCTGTAATACGCAACAGTTGTTTTACTGCCCTGAAGAAGGTACAGTTGTGTTTAACATTCGTTTGACGGCCTTTAGAGGTCACAGGTTCAAATCTCGACGTGCGCAAATAAATTATATGTAATTTAAATGTGTTATTTCATAATCAATTGACATAAAATAATTGTAAGTATGTTAGCGGCCCGTTGTCAGTATCGCCCTGGTAAAAGACCACCATTCAGAATCGAAACGTCGCTTGAAACGGCTTTAGTCGTGTTTGGTGACCAGATCAGCTACGTACTTCTCAACCTTCTTCTTCCTCATCTGTTTACCCTCCCCCACTACCTTCAGCCTCACAAATTCAGGCGGCTGGGAGCAGTTGGGACTCTTAGTGTCGATTCACACCAGCGTCCGGATCCGCTCCGTGACGATGTTGTTCCGCATGAGAGCTTATTGGTATGGTATGAATATCAATCAAGGAGTATATACCAAGACAAATTTGTGTGGCAGTATATCCTTCAGCCCACCCTTGTGATATTTAACTACTTAGTTAGTTAAATAATTATTTTGAATTGTAAAAATACCAACATCGCAGATTTTTTTTTATCAAAAACCATTTTTTCATCACTAAATAATATTTTTATTAATTATTAATAAGTTATAAAAAAATGGTTTAAATAAAATCTGCGTTGTAAGTATTTTTACACTTCAAAATAATTATTTAACCAAATAAGTAGTTAAATATCACAAGGGTGGGCAGAGGAATATACTGCCATACAACTTTGTCTTAGCACATACTCCTTGATTGATATTCATACCATTTCAATAAGCTCTCTTGCGGAACAATATCGGCACTGAGCGGATCCGGACGTTGGTGTGAATCAGCCTTTATGCGGTATTCACTTTTTAAAAAGAGTTTGCTTTATACTTAATAAATTGGTGTAAGTATACAAATAAATATGTATTTAAAAAAAAACTTGGTAAACGAACTAATTGAACATTCGTATATGATATGCAATTTTTTCAGAATGGATGCATGGTTTCGTATTGTTTAGTTATACAAATATTCAAACTAGCTTCAAATTATGAGATACCTATGTACGTCGAAATTTTGGTAAATTTTAATTCATAGCACAACAAAATATGCGTTCAATAGTTCCCTACCTAAGCACGAGAACTTTCTCATTTAGGGAGGTTATTATCATTAACTAAAACCTAGACATTGTACATTTATACAATTTATATTATACCTACTGTTAGTATTAAGTAAAAAATGTTCATTATCTACAACAACAAAAAAAGTATTAAATAAAATATTCATTTTTGATGATCCACGACGTTCACATCAAATCAAATCGTTTAAAGGAATTCTAAATATTAATTATATCTTATAGTAACCGGTACCGTTCCCAAGTTTTTCGGTTTGTAACCAAGTACCTATGCACTCGGGGGATGTAATATCTGTGCACCTACGTAACTCTACCTTTTAATGTGCCTATTGAAGTTTTTATTTTTTCTCGTTACAACGTCGAACTGCCCAAACAAAACAACTTGTTATCTTTCTCATTTGATCTCAGTTGAACTTTCGACGAGCACTTAAACATTTACTGCCGGCACAATGGGTACATGCACTTGACATTCTATTGCGGTAAAGAGATTGTTTCGTCAGATGAAATTATTCAAACACAAATTAAATTAATAAAAAGCAGAGCGTGTACGGTTTTTCAACAGCCATAAAAAAAACAATGCTGTAATTTGACAAAGTGAATTCATTTATCCGTTCGGATGGATATAAACATTGCTAGATGACCCCCTTTCACCAGTAAGCAATCAAACATCATATCACAATTCGGTCATAAAATAACTAAAAACCGTTTTAATGGAGACTTCATATTATTTAATTCAATATCCATCGGCACCACACTCACGTTTCGACACAGAAATTTATACCTGAAAACTATCAAATTGTCTTGATTGAAAACATTTTGATGGGTCGTTCTAGGCTCCGTTAGGTGGTCAAGGTAGTAAAAAACTTATCGGTGACTTCAGTACGAATATGAAAACCACTTAATCATAATTATTAAAATAAAATTTAATTTCCAGTAAAATAGAATACTGATCAATCATTAAAAAAACAAAAACACAAAATGATTGATGATTAAGGGGCAGCACCCAAAAATACACACTTTTTATTTTTCTAGTACAAGCAAAACTACAAATTACTTATTTGTTGATTATATACGGGCAGTTAGAAAAGTGTCTAAGGCTTCCAGTGAATACAATATTTAAACAGTAATATTTTGAATTATTTATGAAATGCATACTAGAATTTTAGGTAAAACGTTCAAAAATGCCTTCGCTGGTTTTCAAACTTCACCTTCTACTAAAATTTGAGTATGTTTTTCATGGAATTTACTGAATGACAGTTAAAAAATTAAATTCACTGGAAACCTCAGACAATTTTTTAGCTACCCATAGAAAATTTGCTTTTATTAGAATGCTAAAAAGTGACGATAAGCAACATTCTTGGGTGCTGGCCGTTAAACATTTTTTTAAAGTTTCATTTCCAGTACCCATCCGAAGAAAGTAGAATACTGAGCAATCATTCAAAAAAAATCTAGAGAAATGAAAAAATAACTTTGTATAAGACCACGGAAATTATTTCATTTTTTATGACCGACCGGTTTCTCTTAGCCCAACCATCATAAGGATACAAAAAAATAAACTAAACAAAAAATACAAAGTGGGCGATTATATACTATACATACAGAGAGAGAACAAAACATAAAATAAAATTACAGAACAATGAGAAAATAAAATACATAACCGCACACTTTGTATTTTTTGTTAAGTTTAATTATGTACCCTGACGATGCTTGTTTAATTATGTAACCTGCGGTCATAAAAATTAAAATTATATCCGTGGTACTGCACAAAGTTTTTTTTTAAATTTCTTTAAATATGTCAAACCACAAAGTAATTGCTTAAAAAAAACTGATATGATTAAGTCCTTTTCTTTCCTTCCTTCCGTCTCTCCTTCCCAGTAAACCGTTCACATATAAAAGTTTAAATTAACATTCAGAAGAAAAAAAACCTAATCAGCCAATTCCATGATTTCCATACATTTTTAGTAATGGCTAACCTTGCTTGTTTTATATCACTGCTCGTTAATTTTCTTATCCGTTAAGTTTGTAAGCGTTTAACAGTAATTTCTTAATGTTAATCTCTGTGAGAACTGAGATGTACTGAGAACTCATTGTTCGGGAACTGGGCAGAAGGATGAAAGAGGTCAAAGTTGGTGACTACTTACCATAGAGCCATTACTTATTATTTTAACATGCGACCGAGTATCGAAATGATGTCATCTCAAGCGAGTTACAACAATAAACTCAACAACCCATCCATTGTACATCCAATTATATAGCACGTTTTAAAATATAATGGCCGCGCTTCGATGTGTTCGAAATTCAAATACTAGTAATGAAATCCTCCGCTGTAAAGGTTTGTTGGGCTGTGCGGTAATCGTAAAAAAACTTTATTGTTTTTAAGAGCTTTGTTTCTCACGGATTTACTCGTGGAGATGTGATGGTATCGCATTGAAATATGGCGGAGATTATACTTGTGAATTAATTATGTTTTATTTTTTTTACATTTTAGTGACTAATGCCTATTTTGTATTTGCATTCAGTTGCTCTTGAGAGCTGCTCTTCAAATCAGTAAAAGTTTTTTTTCCGTATGTCATCGCACAAGAGTCCTAACTGTCCGGAGTCAGTGAGACTATTTGTGTATGTTGTGAGGCTGAATGTAGTGGAAAGGGGAAGGAGATGGGGAAGAGGAAAGTTGGGTTATGTTAGTGTAGGTACGCATACGATGAGTCAAGTATCAAAAATATTTTCGATATGTTTGTTTCTTTTATCAGCTATCCTCAATTTTTTTTTTCTTCTTTTTTATAGTGAATTCCGCACAAGAGTCCCAACTGCTCCCAATCATCTGGAGCCAAAAAGACTATGACATTCCTATTTGGGGTATGTTGTGAGGCTGAAGGTAGTGTAGAGGGAAGGATATGAGGAAGAGGAAGGTTGGGATGTATCCGGTTATTTAAATCTACTTAATAAAGTCGACTATTGTCATTTCAAGTAACGTTTAGATTCTGAATGGTGGTTTTTCTCTAGAGTAATGCTTAGAGTATCTACCACTCAATAAATCTAGTTATAACTTTATACGACGAAGGGCAATGGATATTATAAATTTACGAATAAAATACATTAAAACTTTTTTTCAAAATACTCAAAACTGAACACCGATCGAGACCTTATTACGACAGGTCCCTTATCACCGTATTTATGACGTCTTTCAAAAATTTCGGTGTTTTCCAAAAAATATAACATTTCAAAACGTAATTACACATTAGTATGTTTGACATTTTTTTGGAGAAATGTTGTGATTCAAAAGCTAATCAACCAACTTTTATGAACTATCTTATTACAATAAAAATTAAATAAAAACTTCGTATAAGACCACAGATTTTGTATGAATTTTTATGACCGTCCGGTTTCGATTAGCCCAAGAATCATCAGGGTACAAAATGAAACAAATAATAAATAGTGTGTTGTTATATATACTCGTTCATACGAAGGGAGAACACAATATAAAATAAAATAAGAGAACAGTGAGAAAACAAAAGAATAACATTTAAATTATAACAAAGTAACAGAGAGAAAGAGACGGATTATATAAAATGAAAGAGGCGAAACGTCAACTGAAAAGGTGATGAAGGAATCATGATAAATTTTATGAGTTTACTGGAAATATACTTAATATAGCCATAGTCCCACTGGCTCTAGACAGTTGGGAGCAGTTGAGACTCTTGTGCGGTATTTATATAAAATAAAAAATGACCATTTTTATGGAGAATATCAGCAGTGCTTTTATTGAAGGTGTGATATTTTTTCACCCCTTGATTGCTGTACGGGAATCTACAAAGAATAAAACTCGCAAGTTTCAAGTACAATCAATGCATTGCTTCTAAATCAAAATATTACAAAATACGCTTAAAAATCTCTTCAACTAACCGCGTTCTCAGTGAAGGAATTAATTTAATTCTCTCGCCCACGTTCGAGCAGGTCGCTCTGGCGTTAATTTATCGCTCAGTCTGCCATTGAGGACACGTTCGCTAATCGGCTCAGCCGGTCGCGATTTGGCGGCAATCCCGATTGCGATTACGAAACTGGGATTATTGTCTCGCTGGCGTCACAGTGGAAAACGTCAATTGTCTCAAAACAGCTGCATTTAAGTTGGCAACACTGAAATTAACAGCTCACCTTCGGAGAACAATGGCAAGAAATCATATTTGTCCCAGTACTCCGCGGGTCCGTAAACGATGTTTAAGCGACTTTAATGTGTTGCGGTAGGCGATTGTATTGTTTGTATATTATTGACCACTTGACTGTGCCAGAGAAGAGTGTCTTCACTTGATAATAATGGAATATTAATGTTAATAACACGGGAGTGGTCTAACAATGTTTACGTTTTGCGGTTTGCGTAACGCTGTTAGTAGTCAACAAACAAGTACACACAATATTACTATCGTTATCTGGGCACACACACTGAAAGGACGCGAGTCATAATACATTACCACGCTATGACTCACAAAGGGACTTTTTCTGCTTCTTGTTTACACACGAATTATCTATTTTATTTTAGAACAAATCACAATTGGAGCCTTTTAATATTCAAAGAAAATCCGGGGAAAGCAATGAACTTAAGAACAGAGTGGTAGACACTCCAAGTATCGCCCTGGTGAAAGCCCACCATTCAGTATAAAAACGTTGCTTGAAATGGCTTTAGCCGTGTTTGGTTAGCAGATCTGAATAGCTGGGTACTTACTTACATTGCTTTTTCCCATCTCCTTCACTTTTTTTACAAGAGTCCCAACTGCTCCCTACCATCTAGAGCCATTGAGACGGGAAAGAGGAGGGTTGAAAAGTAGTTGGCTATTCAGATCTGGTTACCGAACACGGCTTAAGCCATTACAAGCAACGTTTCGATTCTGAATAGTGGTCTTTCACCAGGGCGATATTTAGATTATCCACCACTCTGGAATTGCCACCAATATACTTTATAATATTACATATGAATTAAATGTGTAATGATACATATTAATTAAATAAAATTGATTTGCGTATGCCAGCTTTGAACCCGCGACCTCTGGAGTCGTAGTCGAGCGTCTTACCACTCGACCACGGAGGTCGCCGGGTAAAACTTTCTCATTTCCACAGGATTGTACTGAGGAACCAGCTGATGCCCTTTGCATAGCAGCGCATCTAATATACGTAGATACCTAGAGACAGCATCCCGTGTCAGCCAAGGACTCGCGCCAAAAGTGTCAGTAACCGCTGCCCTGTCTTTTATTGATTTTCTATCTACCAAAAGAATCTGAATACAGAGTGAGAGAACATGTAAAGAGGAATGGAGAAAGAGAGTACCTAGTTACCGACGACCTACTTAACTTTAACTGCCGGAGGCGAAGCGAAAGCCGGAGTAGATGGTACCGATAACTACATATCAATTAGCAGTAGATAGGTACTTACTTCAGAGTCAGCCGACTGCGACATCAAAAGATGAACAGGGATGGAAACGGTTCCTCTTGTGCAATAAGCAATGTGTAAGTTTTGTTTAATCGGCTTTCGATCTCTGTTTCTGGTGGGGATCTACTTTATATCTAAAACGTAAGATCTCCACACTGAATCAGTCAGTGAAAACCTTCCATGTCTACATGAAGGGAGCTTGTTTAGCTACCATTTTTAAAAATCTTGTAAAAACTTTACTATCAACTCCATTTCACAGTTGAATGATTCTTATCGTCCCCAACGAAAATCTTATCAAGCAGCCGACCAACATCATAAGCAAGTAACTACCAGCCATCATACACTTAAGACGACTAGACTTCGAGAAAAGAAGACTTAGAAATCGTTGGTTCCACCGGAGCTCTATGCTAAATCACTTTGCATCGACACGTTTTGCGTTGATAAAAATAGTTGAATTTCTAGTATTATATTTTAATATCTCTCTAGTGTCTTACTAGATCAAAACTCACTGCAGAATAGTTATGTACTTCTAGATTTTTTTTACATTATCCTTCCCTTCGCACGTGTCTCGTGTGATGTGTAAAAGTTGGACTCTCGTGTGGTATTTTATAATGAAATAGTGTGTTCTATTATAAAAACTGGTCATTTATACGTATTGAACAGTGTTTGTCATATGGAAATAACGAATCAAATACTAACCACACAATATTTTTGTGAGTTTAGACAGTGTCATCAATCATTCAAAGTCGTTGGTCAAAATACAGTCATAAAGCTTGCGGTTATTCGTCAAATCACTATTGAATGCCTCATATCGCATGCCCATATCTCATAAGTACTTCAATGAACAAATAAACCTGTGAAATTTGAACTACACTCCCAAGAAACTGAAAGGCTGGAATTTCTGCACAATTTCACACTTTCGATAAGGATAATCATTGCATAATAATTGTTGGAATTTCGCTATTGTTCTAATATCTTGACACGAGGCAGTCCAGATATGCCAGAAAGTTATGCTTGGCCAATGGCTTTGAGAGAGAATGGCATTATTTGAGGAAAGTACTTCCTTTATGATTCATTGTTAGGAAACCATTGCTTAAACATCCGGATATTGTGTGAAAACCTAGGCAATAATGTCGACAAGAGAAACCGAGAGAATTATGGAGAGTTAGTACCGATGAGACGCTTCGAGAGATATTAACAAAACGTTGTTGGATTAAATTTAACACTGTCGTAAAAATGTCCATAATCCACTGGACTTCAATCTTTTCGATTTAACCAATAACATGGCGACAAGCTCTCGGACTCTGTGGCAAGATTGGAAACGGAACCTCAGCCCATTAATGTCATAGATCAATAAAATACTTACTCACTTACATGCTTATTATAGTATGCATTCGTAAAATGCATTCATTCTAGTTTCTATCAAGAAAAGAAGAGGCATTTAAAAATAATAAATTACGTTATGACATTCAAAACCGAATCATCCGACCACCAGCTAAGCATCTTACTTAATAATAATAATATTTGGATAATTTTTATAGCGCCGCTTTCGTGAAAAATCACCTTAAGGGCGTTGTAGGTACTAGTATGTCGACATTGTCGACCACCCTCAAGACTTTAATTTGTAATCCAATTTTTGTTCTCAAATTATAGCACATGTCATCACCTTCTCTTTTGCAACTCATCCAGTTCAACGTGCTTTGCCGTAGACTCAGAAACAATGAATTGCTGTTCCTCAATCATCACTCTACTAAATATTGGTATTATTCTCCTCTGTCCAGAATGTCGAGACTTGTTATCTCAAGTCATGGTTTTGAAAATTTTGGTACCAGTCTAAATGATTTTTGTCATTCTTTATGACTCTACCAAAACTTTGACTTCATTTTGAATTTGACTTGAATGTTCTCTCTTTTGTATATTTAGTCCTATTTTTGTCGTTGCTTCATTTAATATTATGTATGTGCTGTTCTTTCTCTGTTGCTCTTTTTCCCGTTTCGTGTTTTGTATTTTTTTGTAATTGGACTGAGTTCAAGGTCCGTTAGTTCATAAATAAATAAATAAAATGTATTTGAGTATATTCACACGGGTCACTTTGAGAAGTGAGTCACCCAGATATTTCCCGGGACGCCCAGTAAATCACAACGTCTCAGGATATTCTCCCGGAGAATACCCTCCATGTCGTTGAATTTAATTTGTACGTGATTACTAGAAATATAGATGGAATGAAAGCATAACAAATTAGCGTACCTTGTTATAGGATATACTACTGTGCACTAGTATGGACTAGAAGTGCCCATACTTCCATGGTTGATGTCCAGCTCAATGCTCAATGGCCATCAGCAGGAATTCCAATTACACTTTCTTAACCCCCAATGCTTGCTAAAATATAATTCTGCCAAACATGCAAAATCGTAACTTCTCATCCTGAATGCTGCATGGAAATCTTAAAACCCATCTAGACAGAAAACCCATCTACCCCGTAAGCCCAATGCCCTGGCGCCCATATCATGCAGAGGTAGAGCCTAAAATACAAAAGGCATAATATTCAATGAATAACCACTTTCCGCGACGGAACTGATGACTGATACACAAGCCGGTGACTGGGGCCGTAGAGTGAATCAGGGTAATTAATTATTAACGTTTGATTATGATGATTATCTACCATTCGAGAAGATTATCTGCTATAAATAATAATGATGAGGTGTCGATCTCCATTGGATTCGTAATTAGTGGCGACTGATGATTTTTCTTGATATGAGGACTGGGATTAAATAAAACGTAGGCGAATAATCATTTGAGATGATTAGATTTAAGATGCCACGCGCGACAGATTTTTTTACCTTCTCTCTTTCACCTCTTTGATCAATTACGATAAAGCTCTGTTGTCAAAGGCAAAGTCATATTTGCTGAATACGATATTATTTTGATCTGCCTTTATTGCATCGAGGTTTTCCTCTTACCTTCTCGTTCAAAGTTCGACGTCCAAATAATCATTTTGGTAGAGATGTGGGAGGGATAACATAATTTAATCAATGTTTTTGGGGTTCAGGACTTTATATTTCCTAGAATTATCTGATGCATTTATGTTCCACGATGAAGGTTGAATTTTCAACAATAATCGAATAAATAAAACAAAATAATTGTTATTTAAATTAGGTTTTTTATTCAACATGATACATCTTTCGCATAAAAAATATAAAAATAGTATTATTTATTTAATAATAAATATTTTAAGCAAAACTAGTAAAATTATTGAAATTAGTTTCATAGTGTTATAGTTAAGAATGATCTCTAACTAATTTTAGCGTTCAGCGTTCTTCTTACGATTTGTCAACCCTTTAACTCCAAAAAGATCCAACAAGCAACAAAGACACATTTAATTCAACTTGTAAATTAGCTACTGAATGTGCTACATTGATGAGCTCGTACATAGGTAATTTCCAAGTAAAAAAAATAATGTTAAAATTTTACAAATAAACAAAAAGAAAATTTAAGCAACTAGTACCGCCGTGACAATAAAAAATAAGTTTAAAAATTGGGTGAACAATATTATCTGACTAATTTGTCATTTAAATGTGGTTATTTTTCATGACTGATAATGTTACGTTTGCCTATCAAATATTGAAATTAAACAACGCAACCATGGCAAAGAAAAAAAGTTATCGGATGACAGATATAAATCTTGCATATCAAAACAAGAAATGTTAACGAATTTGCCACTGGGCAGACTTGTTGCTGTACTCATATGGGTTTGGTAGTCAAAGGGTTAAAAAAAAATAGCTTTATTAAAATTTCATGTCCATTTCTGTTTATTTTAACCATGAAGATTTTTTTTAGTAAAATGATCAATACATCTTTGACAATATGCACTTTTAAGGCTTAAACTGAACATGTAACCGTCATATTACAAATATAACGTCGTAACGACCATTTAGCCGTGAATTAGGGAATATGATTTTCTATGTAGTGTAAAGTATAATATATTAAAAGTTCTGTAGCCAAAAAAAGACATACATAATTTGTTGAACTTTTTAATGAAATTTGGATTGCAAAAAAGAACGAATCTAGAAATTGTCAATTTTTTTTATATGCGTTTTAAGATTGCTTTGAAAAGTTTGCCAATTCTGATATGTTGCAGAATCCATGACAAAATACATAACAACATGAGAATAGCAACATAGCGTAAAAAATGATTTATTTTATTTTAAAAGAAACATAGTAAATATTGATAAGGAACGCTGTAACACTGTTTTTTTAATCTAATATTTTTTTTGGTTTAACTGCATTCATTCACTAAGTCTTCAATCTTTCATCATTCTTCCTCGTTTTCTCAGCATTCCTTTCAATATAATTCGAGCAAGCGGGTATTGGTAATACCGAAAAGAGTCCTATCTGCCAGGAGCCATAGGGACTATGGCATCCCCATTCTTGAGGTCCGTTATGAAGCCTAGAAGGGAAAGGATGAAAGGAATATATAAAGTTGGGAAGTACCTGGCTATTAAAACCTACTCACTAAACATAGCTAAAGCCATTTCAAGCAACGTTTCAACTTTGATTGGTGGTCTCCAAATGAGCTTTCGGGCAGGAAATTGACCCCTCGGAATAACAAGGTTAAATCTGAAACGGCAATTTCATGCGATAATGGGCTATATAGAAGGCTAATTTAGAGTTTATTATCGCATAATAGTGCAGTGTCAGACGGAACCTTGTTATTCAGAGGGGTCGAAATGTTTAATGAATAAAATTAATCATTTATATATAATTGATACCCACAAACTCGTATATTGATAACAATATTTCTGCTAACAAACTGCTCATTCTACTAGTAACTCCTAACGTAGATTTCGGTGATGGTCCTTTTAATTTTATTGGCAGTATGATTTTAACTTACTTTTTTATAATTTGATAAAAGCGTTATTTATTATAGCTTATGATCCTTTTATAAAATAACGTGATGTTAGTGGAAGATATTTTCTACTATCACCAATACTATTTTAAACCATCGCAAAAGCGGCCTCATTTTGTAGCTACACATTTGAAGTTATAAATTTAATTTCATATGCAATTAGGTTACAAAAAAGAAGGGTAACGATTTGAAGTTCACAAAATCACAATATGAGGAAAAACCAAGCGAATCTCACAGAAATCATGATTTTTTAAATATTTCTATGAGATTCTGTCAGTGTTTCGTGCTCATACTGCGAAACATTAGGATTATGATGGTTGATTTGCGATTCATGCTAATCTAAGAAATAAATAAAAATCGAACAGAATATTTAAAATTGTATTTTTTGTGTGTCGAAAAACAAAGTGTAAACTTAACCTCACTTTTAACTTACTAAGGTTGAGCATCAATCGTATTAAGGCGTGTTCGCAAAACATCTGGAATGTATACGGTTATGCAAACTTTTTGTCAACCTGACGCAAATAAATAAGGTTAGCACACCTTTTAATATTTTTCCTTAGATTTTCATGAATAATCGAAATAACCCCCTTAAAGTTTCGCGGTATGAGCTTGAAACACTATACACACTAATTGAATGAAAACACTACCCATGCATGCTTACATTTATTATCTGCATTACATTTTTCACAAATTGCTATTGAACCCTCCATCTTGTTTATCTAATAGCTTGCTTGCTGGGCAGCCTTGTTGGGCCGCGGGGGCGCAGGGGGCGACCCTCCGGGAGTGGGTGTGGGGGTGGGCGTGAGCCCCGCAGCCCTGCGCCGCACCTGCAGCCTCACAGCCCCACGCCTCACGTCTCGGAACAGCCTCACCGCCTGCGCGTGCGTCAGCCCGTTTGCCGCTACGCCGTTGACTGTTATGACTTCGTCACCTGTAACAAAGGTAATTTTTTAAATTAGTTAATTGTATTTGAATAATATTTGTTTGTATGATACTCCCTCGCTATTGCAGCGCTTCGACTTCACATGAGAAGGTGTAATGTTGTGCATGATAAGGTGCACCAAGACACAGCATTCTACGTAGTCGATGTACTCTTGTGGATAAACCTCGTGATGTTAAGCTTAAATCATGTCCCTAAATAAATAAAATAAAAATATGAACACCTAATTTTGAGGCTAGTCCGCAGTATTCAAATTCTTTGATTTAGGTGTTATGGTAGATCAAATTATGATTTGTGCAAAATTAACATTTCTCATGAAAATTAGTGGAAAAATCGAAAAATAATAAGATTCACCAATTTCTTTGTTTTTGGTGATCTCCTTTGTGTACGTCCCTACGGTATAGCTTTACTAAAGTAAAATCAAACGAAAGAGCACAAAAGTTTATATAGTTACGCACTTTTCACCATATTACCTTTTTGCATTTCAAATCATTTTAAATATAAATTTGACTAATGCCGCAGATAATTTCTGCACTTTGCACTTAAACTCGTTGTTATTTTTTTTTTCATACTAAACTCTGAACCTTTAATTCCGAAATATTAACGACTTTACAACCCGCGACATCTGTTAATATGTAGATACCGGTTTTCGTTGGTTTAACAGCTTAAACTAAAGTGTTTACATATCACGATCTTAAGAAGACACAATACTCGAAATAAAACGGTGTGGAAAGTTCCCAAAAAATGCGGAAAAATACAATAAATTATTAATATCTATTTACAGGTAGTTGAAGTTAAAACGTTAGGAACAGATCGACCCACTGTCGTGTGGTCACTGAACCAAAAACGACGGAACTCGAAAGGCGGGACGGAAAAATAATGCTTGTCGCACTACGTATAGAAGGGGCATAGGGTCGAATTTGCTGTAACAAGCCTAAAAATATGTTCTGCCCAAGGTTGATATTTTAATAACTGCTAACAGAATTTTTGTTCAAACTAAGAAAAATTTTCAGGCTCTTATTCCTTAAATTCATTAGAAGATTATCACCATTATCTGTTCTTCACTACGAAATTTTTTTAAAAATACCTCCAATATACTTTATTTTAAATTCGCTCTCATGCCCTAAAAATGATAAAATAATAATAATAATAAAAAATAAAAAAATATATATATATAGTGCAGCGCCTTTGAGGTGATTTTTCACCGGCGCTATACAAATTATCCAAATATTATTATTAATAAACATAATCCCATAATCTCAATTTTCTTCAGAGGAATCTCTCGGAAGGTTACTAATTCATCGCATGGAAAAATAAAATCTATTGCTTACCGCTAATGTTATTGCTGAAAAACGATTTGAAAATTATGGAAATCGTTTTATGATAATAATGTGAATTTATTAATCTAAAAGATAAATTACTTTCACTTTATTACATTTAATGTAGCTGAGTGGACAAACGCGTCAAACATTTTCCGATTATTATGATGGTAGTAGGAGATTTTTTAAAATATTGTCAGGATATTCGTAACCCGGGAACGTTTTTCATTCTTCTTTTAATAAAAAAAACATCCCGATTGCGTCCTCTGAACACATTTTATATCATTGTTACAGTTTCATCGGATATAATTCATATGCGAATGTTGTTCTCTTAGAGATAGGTATTTTATAGGTGTAGCATTACTTAAGTCAACAAACAATAGTGCTGTATTATGATTAGTAGATTGTGTAAGAAAGGATATAAACAGTGTCAAGACAAGTACGTTCAATGAATACATTGAATTGCACTTAGACTTAGTAATGGTTTACAATGGACAATACGCACAACACATTTGTAACCGTTGCAATTTATTAGAAATTTCTTCACCCACATAAATAGCTTATAATCATTTATTAAACCACAAGAAATGTCATGCTTAAATAATGTACTTATATCTTAGTGTTATACCGATATCAAATACAATACCATTAATGGAGGGCTATTTTTTCATTTTTTTGGTCACTTACAGTTTAGTACTTTTAGTACGTAATGCGAGTACGTGTTTCGGGGTATCTGTAATTTTTTAAATGTAATTATTGCACAACAGTCGTGACTGCCCAAAGCCAGTGGAACTATATCGCCCCCAATTTTTGGATATGTTGTTAGGATGAAGAAAGTAGGGAGGGGAAGGAGGTGAGAAAGAGAAAGGAAGGGTGGTGTCTGGCGATTCAGATCTAGTCACCAAACATGCGTTAAGCTATTTCAAGCAATGTTTTGTATCGATATCCATAGATGAAACAAAACATGTTAAATACGTTTTAAAATATAATAATCGTAGACTCAGGAACAATGAATTGCTGTTCCTCAATCATCACTCTACTAATTATGGGTATCATTCTCCACTGTCCAGAATGTCGAGACTTGTTAACTCAAGCCATCGTCTTGAAATTTTTGGTACCAGTCTAAATGATTTTTGTCATTCTTTACAACTTTACCAAAACTTTGACTTGACCTTGACTTTGACTTTAATGTTCTTTCTGATGTATATTTTCTCCTATTTTTGTCGTTGCCTCTTTATAATATTATGTATGTACTGTTCTTTCTCTGTTCCCATTTTCGCATTTCGTGTTATGTATTTTTTTTGTAATTGGACAATAGTCCACTATATGGGATATTGTGTAATTTATACATACCCAATTTGCCAGGACCAAATGTATAAAAAAGCATGTCTTTTTTCTTAATTTATCATTTCAAATAGAAAACTTGGCTCAAGTTTGATTAAAGAGATATATACCCACGTATAAAATCAGATTAAAGCCACCTATTGAAACATGATAAATATAATTCCAGCCGGAGATTCCAACACTAATGGGAGTTTATTGAGGCGAACACAAAATGACCCGACGTTTTAGCCACGAAAAGCATTTCCTTCGTCTTGAGCTAATCTCGGATCAAGATATTCGTGACTTGCAGTATCCTGGTTGTTATAATTATTTTTAATATTTTTTGCACTGGACATTCAAAATTTAAATCTGTTCCTATACAGACCTACTTTCTTAGCAGTGGCACACAGAGAGTTTTTTTTCAATGCTCGAATTTTTATACGGAATAAACTGAAAAGAGATTTATTTGCAAGACTGAGAATCAGGCAATTTTTTGTCAGTTTAAAAATAAATTTGCTGTAAATGCGAAAATGGAACAAAAACGTTAGTTGCACTCCACTGTCTGAGTATTTTTAGTATGTACCTGTTAAAAGCTAAAGAATTTTTATTACGTTTTACTGTCAAAATTTACAGTAGAT
Organism: Drusus annulatus; assembly: GCA_022651775.1. NCBI lineage: Eukaryota > Metazoa > Arthropoda > Insecta > Trichoptera > Limnephilidae > Drusus > Drusus annulatus. The sequence goes on along the minus strand of JAGWCC010000044.1, from coordinate 1,100,614 downwards.
AACTAACTAACTAACCATCACGCTGTTTCGCCACAGGGGTAGGCAGAGAGGACGAACCGCAATACAACTCTGTCTTGGCACACACTCCTTGCTTCATTCACATTCATACATACTCTTTTGTTATTCTGACTCTCCACATGGCCCGATTCAAGTATTTGATTCACTTGATCGTACCATGTGTTTCTTGGGCGTCCCCGACTTCTTCTTCCACTCACTTTCGTATTATATAATCTTTTCACACCCCTTTTTTTGTTCATTTGCTCTACATGCCCAAACCATCGAAGCTTCCCTTTCTTGATCCTATTCATTACGCTTACCTTAGCCTTGTATTTTTTTCCGAATACTCACATTTTTAACACGGTCATAAATGATTTTACGCACATACGCCTCAATGATCTAATTTCCACAGCATTCGGTCTACTTTTATCCTTCCTCTGCCCAGTTCCTTGACTCACTGCCATACGTCAAGGTTGGTATAAGCATTCCATTGTGAACTGCTAGCTTCGCTTCTTTGGTCATTTTTTTATTTGCGCCAACAGCGTTCAGTCCTCCATTAATGGAGTTTCCTGCATTCACCCCTCTTTCAATATCATCAGTATAAACATTAGATAATTGATATTTCAAACGAAAATTGTCACCTGCTCACATATATTATCTACCACGTTCGTAGTAAAAATATGAAAAGCAAATGAACACTAATTATAATAAATTATATCAAAACAAAATAAGTTCGTGCCTTATAAATGTGCTTTATGTACCTAAATATCCAATCATTAACGTATATAAATTACTATTGTGCTACTTTATATTGTATTGGATGCGGAAACCATTTATATAATTATCGTCACTATATACTCGTATTATAATACAATAACGTTTTTTTAAATGAATTTGCTTTTATTTTGGTCAAAAGGGCTTAGGATAAAATATTCACTTTTTTCTGACTAGTGGAAAAATATCCATAATTTTTCATTAAGGATTTTTCACACACTTTTCGGGGTATGTTGTGAGAAAGTAGTGGGGAAGGGAAGGAAATGGGGAAGAGAAAGGTCAGGAAGTATCTGGCTATTCAGATCTGATCACTAAACACGGCTATTGCCATTTCAAGCAAAGTTTCGATTCTGAATGTTGCTCTTTTACCAGGGCGATACTTTGAGTATCTACCATTCTATACTCAATCCACTGCTCCAGGTGGATTTTTTTATTATTTTTTATTATTCACCATAATAATACAAAAATATAAGTGATTGCTGTATGTCTGTCTCACTAGGAAATTCCTGTGTCGAGACAGACATTCAGACACAGATATTTTCATTAATATTTTTAATTTATTATTGATACAATTAATTAGCCTATGTCATTATAAATTAATGAAATAGTTTCCGAATGTTCAGGGGATAGTTGGATATCGACCTTTATTTTCCAATAAAAATATTTTGAAAATTTTAGAAAAAAAAAATGGTTTATTATCATAGTTTTATGTACCATATTTTTTTATGAGGTAAAGAAATTCATAAAAATATACGTTTAAAATGCTTGCTCGTGTGCAAGGAAGAACGGAATGAGTCAATAAACGCAGATGTTCAGGAGAGCCAAAACAAAATTCATATGTCACATGTCCTTTTTCAAACAATAATAGCACATTGGTTTATTTTCTGACTCATCTCATTTTTCCTTGGTAAATATGTATCTGAGGAACCATTCTGCATACTTAACCCAAAACTTGATTTTTTTGTCCATTCCGTTGACCCTTTCGCACAAAGAATTTTTCTCAGAAATAAGGTTTAAATATGTAATAATATATATACATTAATGTATTGAAGAACAAAAAAAAGTATTTCTATTTCCAATCAAAAGCAATTAAATATTATTCCTTGGAAAACTAAAATACACATTTGAACAATGCCACTCATATTCCCAACAATCGCAAAATACTTATTCAAACTGATCAGTTCACCGACTAATATAGGATAAGCTATTTGGTTTGGATCCGGGTTCAATACTTGCCAACATGAGTGAACGAACTAATACATGCGACCCTAATGTAGTTACATGGACAATTATACTTGAAATGGATCATACTGGTCTGTACTGTATAATTGCCAGAATATGTACATTGCAGATATTCTAGCAAACGTACAGTGTGCCTTCATGTTATGTATATGCAGATATTATTGTTTAAAACTGAACTGGAAACCGCGGAGTAGCGAGCCCCTATAATCAATCACACGGTTGTATTATTCATTTCGTATTTCTGAGAACGTTTTTAAGAGAACAATGTTGCTGTTTTTTCGCTTCACCTTGAACTCAAGTTTTAATTGTTAAATGTAGACGTGAACTAATTTGACAGAAATAATATTGCCACTCGAACTCGTTGGCAGGGCGCTAAGAGCTTTGCGTCTAGACCCAGAGGTCGAGGTTTTCAGACTTATACAAATAATTATAAATATTTGCAGAGTAAGAATACAGAATTTAGAATAACATGAGTCTTTTACTTCGATAATTTTGCAGAGTTCTGGTTCAAAAAATTATTTTTATTTTCTATATTGATGAGAAATGATGGAGAGATTTAAAAAAATGTGTTTGGTTAGGTTAGGTTAGGTTGATGTTAAGTGTCTGAGAAAGGAGCGCCAAGAGAATATTTGGCGCGAAAGTGAATAGTAGAAGAAATCGGGGACGCCCGAGGAAGACTTGGCACGACCCAGTGAATCAAATTCTCGAGTCTGGTCACGTCAAAAGTCAGAATATCAGAAAAGTATGTACAAGAAGATGCACGAATGTAAATGCAACAAGGAGTGTGTACCAAGACAAGTTGTGTGGCGGTCTATCATATCTGCCTACCTCTTCGGGGAAACGGCGAAATGATCAATTAGTTAGTTAGGTTTAGTTTAGGTTAGTAAAGGATTTGTTGTGCGAACGCTTTCGTCACGCCGGACAAGCTTTTTCATGAATTTTAATTAACAGGAGTCGCCTAAAAGTTGGATGATCTCTTTCATACAAAAATCTTTGGATGGATCAAAGCTGAGAGCTGCCGAAAATCGGCAAAATTGAGTACGGTAAAAATAAGGTAGGCATTTATCTAACATGAACGCCAGAAAGCTGATGAAGGCTGAAGAGCGCTGACGAAGCCTAAAGAAGCCTGAAGAAGGCTGATGAAGTCTGAAAAAGACTGACGAAGCCTGAAGAAAGCTGATGAAAGCTGGAGAAGCCTGAATAAGGCAGATGAAGGCTGAAGAAGGCTGATGAATCCTGAAAAAGGCGAATAAAGCCTGGAGAAGCCTGATGAAGCCTGAAGATGGCTGGAGAAGTCAGATGAAGGCATATGAAGGCTGAAGAAGGCTGACGAAGGCTGAAGAAGACATTTGAATTTTGTTTCAAAGTGAAGCATCGTTCTTGAGTAACACCCTGGTGAGAAATCAGCATTTGGAAATCGTGTTATGTATTGCTAATTTAGTAAGTTGACCAGATTTAGTAATCTGATTTGAATACGCTGACACCTTTTAACTCTATGCCCCATTGTCTGATGGTCTCATTGTCGCCGGGCAGTGGGTGCGAGCTGTCACATCAAAAACCAATAATGTCAAAAAACATTCAAACCAGCCGAACCTTTTTGTAAATGTAGATTAAGCGTGATTTGTTGAGACATTTTCATTGATAAGTGGGACCTACGACCTACCATAACTTGTTTATGTGACACATGATTATTATGAAATTTACTCCCCATCCCACTGACCGGGAAATACATAGAATTTACGAGGTAAATGGAGGAACTTCCAACAAAGTAGGGTCAAAACTAACGCCTCGGGTGCATCTCTATTAGAATGATGAATTGTCAAGCGACGTGAATTGGTGCGTGTGGGCTTATTTAAACGAGGCGTACTTAATCTCGTATAATAGAATTGAATACATAATATTTCATACTAGAAATATGAAAAGTAATAATCATCGTTTTCTTGGTGCGTATGTAACATTGATATAAAATACTAAAGATTGGTAACTAACCTAACTATAATATAATCTTAAAAAATTCAGGACACTTAAGTCAATATTGAAAGTGATTTAAAGTTTTAGCGAATTGTAATATTTTTTTTTTGCCGTTGGGTAACCAGTTGGGAAATGTTTATTCTTTTTAGTGCCAACTGCTCCCAATCGTCTAGAGCCAGTGAGACTATGGCATCCACAATTGGAGTATTTTGTGAGGCTGAACGTAGTAGGAAGGGCAAGGAGATGAGGAAGAGGAAGAGGAAGGTTGGGAAGTACCTGGCCATTCAGATCTGGTCACAAACGGCTAAAGCCATTTCAATCAAGCAACGTTTCGATTCTGAATGGTGGTCTTTCACCAGGGCGATACTAAGAGTATCTACCAATCTGGAACGTGCCACAATATACTTTATATTATTTTCAATTGATTAAATGTGTTATGACATGACTTAGACACACATTTATTAAATAAAAGTTATTTGCGCACGCCGGGTTTGAACCCGCGACCTTTGGATTCGTAGTCGAATGTTTTACCACTCGACCATGGAAGCCGTCAGTTTTTTTTGTATTTGATCAGAAAACTCACAAATTTCTCTACTGGGGGAGGTCTGCAATGATATCAGTCAAATTTTTCAAAAAATACTTGTTAGATAATATTGCAAAATATGGATATCATGAAATAATAATATAAACGAAAATAGAAGTTATTTACTAGATAATTATCAAAGAAGAATACGGCAATAACTTCGCCCCATCATAATGACAAATATTCGATACCCAGCTGATAATCCAGGGGAATATTAATGGAGGGCGTAGTAATGGAAGACTTTGCACCTCGTGGCTTCAAAGCCGAAGTGACTGGTGCGACTGCAGTTGCTACAGATAATTGTTTCTGGCTGCAGCCTGCAGGGTGAAGATTGTCTTGTTGTTCGCCTACCTCCAATAGAAGGGTCATCAGAATAAGGGAAAAAGAACCAAGTGCGTCAAAGAGTATCTCCTAGTGTCTTTTATGACAATGTTCGCACCAGAGATAACGATCTACCAACCAATTTAGAGTAGAAATAATCGCTCACAATTTCGGCAGCAGCCAACCGATGATCGTAGTATTATGTTTCCAAAGTAAACACGACCTGCAATCAAGACCGGAATAATCATTTCACGTGGAAGAAGGAGCAAAAAAAAACCCAAATTCGTTGTTACATAAGTGTTTGGCGTCTGTTGTTACCGCTTCATGTTAATTGTTCGAATCACTGAACAGAAAAACACAGTCACGACTCGAAAGGAGACGAAAAAAGTTTCTACGGATCAAATATCCAAGGTCGGCCATCTTGATGGGCCGATGGCACAGATGCCGGTGGTTATTAGATGTCGTTCATTTCTAATACGCGTAGAATAAATATAAATGAATTACCCAATTAGAATCATCGCAGTATAATACAATTCGAATGCAAAGATCTACGCCGTGAGATAAAACCCGTCCCTGTCAATATTTAACAACAAAGTTATATTTGTAGTAGATAAACAAAGCTTGAACTCGCAATAGGCTAATTTTGTCGCGGCTTTGTGGAAAGCAATCACTCTGTGGTGTAATATTGTGAAATAATAAGTAAAACCAATCGATAACATGATTCTTGTCAAAAGATAACGATAGTGAATATTATATAATAAAAGATAGATTATGGCAATAAAGTGATGAACAATGATTCCAAACAGCAAGCACATATTTTCTGGAGGGTGATTCTGGACCCGATAGAAGGCATTGCGGTAGGAAATTACAGATACAGAGGTAACCAAGAAATACCTTTCTTAACTCCTTAGCCCAACATCAGCGTGAGATCCAGTCGACCAGGATGGATAGTTTATGGTATGCAAAGCGGGGGAGGACAGCAATTTATTAGGTGTACAAAGCCAAGCCATCTGGTAGCAGACCTTGAGGCAGACCAAGAAAGAGTTTCATGGACAAAATACTGGCCGAACTTAATTGAAGAGGCTAAAACAGAAAGATTGCTGGGATCTTAAAGCATTGGAACGCCAACAGAAGAATTGTAACATCAAAGAACTTTACAAAAACCGTTTCCTCATTGGAAGTAAATAAGTCATTTCAGAAGCAGCAATAAAAAAAGTACCAAAGAGTGAAGTTATTGTTATAAATTGACAAATCGAGCTAGCCAGTTGGCCCCTAGAGGGTCAAAGCAAGAATGCAGTATGTGCATTTCTAAGTGTGCCGTCTTGCACTTTACATTAATCATCTCGCTATTGAGGCCACTACACGGAAAACTATCGACATATTTACATAACGTGGAGCGTGCGTCCATTTGTTTTGATTTTCTACCGAGATGCATACAATGGTACTCGTGCGTTGAGATAATGGGGTGATCCACATGGCTTTGCCATTGATACCTTTACCAATCGAGCAAGGATATAATTAATTCAATTTAACGATAACCGTCTTCGCGCATTGATGCATGGATTAAATTACACTAATTTAATTTAATTTCGCCGCTAGTTTACCAGCTGTTGCAATCATTAAACGTTTTTTGATTCCAACTTAATTATAATAAATAACAATAATCATCGATTTTACTTAAGTGGCCTTCTCGCTGTGGTAACAAATAGATTCTTAATTGAATATTGAAGCCATCAATCACTTGCTTTTGATAAGTACTGATTTAAATTATTTCTATATTTGCTTTGTACTCGCACATTAAATAATAGTTACCACTTCGCACGATCCTTTAGCATATACGAATAATCTTCATATTTATAATAGAGCGCTTACAAGATTCTGTATTCATCTCTTCTTCTTCTATTCATTTTTATTTCTTTTCAATTTTTAGAACGTTGAGTTTTTTGTTGTTGTTTAGTAAGACTTTATTTATATCTTCGAATGTATCTATATAATGCGATTGATGTATAAACATTTATCAATAATAATTATAAAAATAACCTGTTCAATTAAGGTCACCTTCGTTGCGCTGATCATTTATACATAGATTCCAAAGTATATGTAGTTAGAATCCAAAAACAGAAGACTAGATCTCTGAATTCTCTCGTGAATTAATATCATTTGAGTTGTTTGCATCGTTAATATTCAATATGTATATATATATATATATATATATAAGCCAGAGCTGCAAAATTGATTTTAATGATTAGTAATTAATGTTGCCTAATAAATACTACTAAATTTATGTTGTACCTTTCAACGTTTATATAGCTCTATCAGCCACATCAAATAACGTTAAATGATGTATCTAAGCGTATCTAATATATTAAATCTGTAATTATCTCCCGGTAAAGTCATATTTTTGACACGTGGAGAAATGTGATGGACAATTTATTAGTTATTAGACATTTTGCCATTCCCACAGGAATTAAAATTTTTAGTTGATTAGCAACTCTTCATGGAACAAAAATTAACTCTAACCCAGCTTTACAGTCGTAACTTTTAGAATTGCAGTAGGTACTGCCGAACAAATAATGCTAGTTTTATGATTAGTGGTATCATTTTGTTACGAAACGCTACTGTGTTGAGAGCATTTTGATCATTGTGATTGAATGATGAGTGAGTCTTTCAGTCAAAACTTGAATAGAATCGAGTGAAGAGAATTTCATAGGAATCCAAACTTCTATATTTAATTTCTCTTGAAAAGATTTTTGATTTCTTCATAATATATCTACGTTTTCTATTGAAAAGAAGATGTTGAAATAGAAGAGCATCGAGATGACGGAAACCAAACATTGACCCAGCATTATATTGAGTTTTAAATTATGAACCGGTTTGTGATTATAATAGCGTTACTTAGAGCTTACAGGCTAACGTTTCTGAAAACACATTTCGGTTGTGGGTGGCCGCCTACATGCTACACTTGTTTAATTAAGTGACCCGAAGTAACTAACCGCACGAATATTTCTAAGAAACTAAGATTTAATGGCCTTATCAAAATGGTTACCGATACTAAAAATGTTGTATTGTTTGGGGATTCAGAAAAGTTAGTTGTAGACAAAGTGATTTCTGTGGCATTATACATAATACCAAAATTAGGACAAGTGACAAATATGTGGTTTTAACCAAGCTTTCTGGAAAATGCCTAGGCAATGTGTATAATGCCTAAAATCAAACATCAAAAGTGTGTTTTTTCATGATTTACCTGTGTTTTGTGTAATAACTACAAGTCAGCTTGATAACTAAACAAATACTAATACTTCATTATCTCCTTCCCCTTGTCCTACCTGGGTCGGGAATAAACACAAACATAATAGTATATAAAAATCCTATTGGATGTTAGTGATTGATTTAAAATTTTGCCTGGGTATAATTGAGAATTCCAACCGCCTAGGAATTCTATGACGGTTATTTTTCATTGATGGTAGATATTAACAATGCAAAAAGGCAATTCAATTCCGATCGCGCTACTGCACGATGAACTCACTATGTTATTTTAAAGGTTTGTGTCAACACAAACAAACAAAACAGTTAAATAGCTCGGAGCGGGATACACGTATGCTCGCATCGACAGCAATTTCCTGTCCCTACCGTAATCAGATGTGGGGTTTGGACAGCGCGTTCTGCGCAAATCCAGTACGCGGGTACTAGGCCGGAATATTTATTGAATTTCTTCAAGAAATCTGATTATTAGTAGGTACTATTAAAATATTTTGTTGCAGTATCGAAACTTTGCTTGAAAAAACTTAACCGTGTTTGGTGATCAGATCTGAATAGTCAGATACTTCTTAAGCATCCTCTTCCCCGTGTCCTTCCTCCACTCTCTTCATCCTCACAACATATCCTAATTGGGTATGCCATAGTCCCAGTGGCTCTAGAGGGTTGGGAGCAATCGGGGCTCTTTTGTGGTATTCACATAAAACAAGTGTGGGAGAAGTCGGAGACACCCGAGGAAGACATGGAACAAACAAGTGAATAAAAATACTAGGCCATGTTAAGAGTCAGAATAACAGTAGAGTATGTATGAGACGATGCACTAATGTTAAAGAAGCAAGGAGCGTGTGCTAAGACAGAGTTATGTGGTGGTTCATCCTATTTACCAACACTTCCGGAAAAACAGGGTGATGGGTAATTAGTTTCCATATAATGAATTGGCAATTGTTAGTCATACAAAAGGGCAGCACCCTATAAATGGGCACCGATACCTAAAATGGACGTAGCCCAATCAAGAGCCTAGCATAAAAAAATACTAGCCATATGTATTTATCACCCTGTCTAACTTATCTAGGCATTGTGAATAATGTTCTCTCACTAAGATAATGCCCTAATATGGTCTTGCCGCTGAGAACTTTGTTGTAGTTACGTGAATGGCGTATGAGAAAGATAGAGATGTTACAACGAAGTTATCAGCAATATACCTATCATCACGTATCATTTCTAAAATATCCACCTATCGAGGCAATGTTGAATAACGTGCGTTTTTTAGGATACAGACATATCAAGTAGTTTATTAAATGGCTTCTCATCGGTAGCGATGCGATGGTATCAACAAGAAATTTTAGACAACAAGTTAGATAAACAACGTAGATGTGTTTTTACAATTCACATGGTTCTGTAAGATACTCCATTATAGGCAATTTATACTAGGTGTCACAGTACTATTGAACTGTCCGTTTTTTTAATGTTAGTTAATCGAGCTCTCGTGGTAAACTTAATTACAAATATGCCACCACACGGGGGGCCGAATATGTCGACGATCTTCTAATCAAGGTAAGGTTTCTGATAAGGCATAGTACCTACCAGTTTCGGAATCCCACTTTGATACTAAAAGTCAAGAAGTGGAAGAAGATACATAAGGCATATACATAAAAAGTTAGACGGGTTACATAGCGTTGAGGTGTATGCACCTGATTTTGAGTCTGGGTGTTGCGGATTAGATTGTCTCGTGGAGAAAAATCAATCAATGTTATTTTGTTATAGATTGCAGAGACGGGGAGTTTGATACACCGTCCAAAAATGTGTTTACAGCCGTTGAAATGCATAAGTAAGCAAGCATAATAATAAGTATAGATGTGAAGAAGTCGAAAATTGGATGCCATGTAAAAAAATGGTGTTCTCTTCTGGCATGATGTTGTTTTAACGGAAGCTAGTGAGAATCAAAAACGATAGTAAACGAAAACTATTTATTAAAATTGGAATTAAATTTAAAGCATTAATGCTTCTTTATTATTAAATATTTAAATACTCTAAAACACAAATATAAAACATAAAAAAGCTAGAAACTAAAAAGAATAATGAAAATAGCCAAGACACGAACTCGGAACCTCTACTCTATCCGGGAGTAACACTGCCAATTAAACCACCAAGACCTCATTAGAATGTGGCATTTTTAAACGATCTCATACTTATATTGGAATATTTATATGGAAGAAAATTCTAATATTAATAATTTCTAATTTAAGTATGAGATCGTTTAAAAATGCCGCATTCTAATGAGGTATTCGTGGCTTAATTGGCAAAGTTTTACTCCCGCATAGAGTAGATGTTCCGAGTTTGAGTCTCGGTCATGACCATTGTTCTTTTTGGTTTCTGGCTTTTTTCTGTTTCATATTTGTGTTTTAGATTATTTGAATATTTTGAAAATTATTTAGTTAATTTCCCAATAGTAATGGACACAGCATTGATATTAACGTTTCACACTTCTTGTCACATGTCAGTAACGACAACATCATCGATCGTACAACTGTCAAATGTGTTTCTAATAATATTAAATTACTTGATTGCATCATCTACCGTATTTTATACCAGCGGAAGACTGATCTGAATCAATGCCAAGGAATTTAGAAAACACCCTGCAATACTATTTTGTAGTCTCATCCGAGACATACGATCTGAAAGATTGAATGTCCGCCGTTAGTTGTGAAATCAACCATTTCTCAAGTGCCACCTCTTCTTAGAATAATGATTATTATTATTGTCTTCATTAAGCAGAACTGTTCATTCTAATTATGGCAGAGGCTTTCCAGCACGTATTTGTTTGTGAAATCATATTCAAATCGATAACTTGGTTAACTAAGTATTGAATCATGGTATTTCAGCCACCACTAATATAATAATATACCAGTGCAAGCTCTTACATTTTCTACTTTTATTAAAATACTTTTTGTATTTGAAGTGCAACAATATAGGGAAGTGATGTAGTATGACGAGCAACAATCCTCTAATGTATGAAAATATTCACATGATCCTTTGTCTCCAAGGAATTGTTAGTTTAAAAAAAAAAAAATCGGTAGTAGACTCTGACACGCCACACCTCCGTTTCCAAAGGTAACGGGTTCAAAAGTTGGGGTGGGCATAAACAAAATATAATAGAATAAAATTCAATGGGATTTTTACATGTTGAATTAATGTTATGACATAGTTTATTTGCACTCGTTTCTGAGTGGATTTTCAATCTGAAAACATTCTCAGTATTGCATTGATGTGAGACCGTCAATAAGAATCGAAATTTTAACGTTACCAGAACTGAATAGCCAGGTACTTTTTAACCTCCTTCTTCTTTTGCATCTTTCTCTCCGATACTTGTCTAATAACTAATAACACTCCCCAAATATCGAAATCATAATTCCAGTCTCCTAGCAGTTGGCAATTAGCATGGTATCACTAAAAAATAATACAATTAAGTTTGTAGAAGTTTACCTTGGCAGGAGAAAAAAAGACGATCTCCTGCCTAATGAATTGAGAGGCGAAGCGAAATCTGGTTCGCAAAAAGAGTCTACGCAGGAACTACCAAAATCAATAATTTTAATTTCGTCTTTAGAGTCAGGGGCACTGACCGTTAATATTGATTATTATTACTCGTGGCTCTCCGACAACTTAATTACGCCTCTCAGACATGGATGCATTATATTTTGATAAGTTATGTGAAAATTATAAGTGCCAAATTGAGAAATCAAAAAACAGACGTGAGCTTGGTATCGTGTCGTCGTAAGAAGGTCTTGAATGCGATGTTACGGCAATAATTTAGTTATCACAGCAATCAGATGTAATGGCAAAGCACGTTGCATAAGTCCCCGTGAATTTAAAACCATTGTATCGAATACCATATTAGTAAAGGTAAATAACATATTGATATAGGTATCACATGAAATATACAAAATCAAACCTCTGCATCTTTTGACACAATATATTTATTTCGTCACTTTTGTAATTCTCGTGTTTAGTTCTCTAGTTTCATATAGTTAAAATAATAAATATTATACTACTTGGGAGAGAATTCTTGAGAATCTTTGGAGCCATTTTAGAACATGGTGTCTGGCGGACATGGTAAACAATCTGCACTATTTATTTGAAGAGCCGTTGAGAGAAAGATTTACAAGAGTGGGATGACTCCTTTAGGCAGGACATGCAGCAAGGATGGAAGATAATATACAATAATAATGCTGCAGGTCGAAGGAGTGTTAACAAAGGGTAGTCTTAAGATTAGGTAGTTGGGCGGTGTCGAGGCAAATATCGCATCTTTGAAAATAATTAACTTAAGGGAGACAGGCAAGATTGAACTTGTTTCCTAGGAGTAGCTAGATCTCCACCGCATTGTAGGGTCGATGAGGATGATAAATATATGATATGTAGATCGATAATTGGAGAATCGTGATGTCTGAGGGACGATGGAAAAAATGCAGGAGCTTGTTAGGGTTAGCAAATACGAATATAATTAGTTACCGCAATAAATAAACAAAATTAAAATTAAGCTAATAAATCTTGCTGGAAGTTGCAAACGCTCGATTGGGCTGAATCTATTTATGAAAAAATTGGACGTAGGAGTAACATCATGAAATATTATGTGAAACGCCCAAAGAAGTAAATAGACTACATCGTGTATGGAAGCGTTGTGCAATTTTAATTGCGATGCCTACTACCGTTCTGAAACGATATTTTGAAAAAAAAACGGTTACGTCAGCGCATTGAATTGAAAAGTGATTTTCACCCACGTTGCAGTAATGCGATACGGATCCCACTAATATAATATCTGACGAGGAAATCTATTTTATAAGGAAATGGATGATTAGCAAACATGTTGGATAATTTACTAATATTGATTTTACTTAAAAGGAAATCAATAGCAGAGTTTTCTATTATGCGCAGAAACCAAGTCCATTCATTGAAAATAAAAAAAATGTAAACGTCTTTGTTCATACACAAAATTTCAATAGGAAATGAATACGGTCTTAAAATATATTTTTTGAATAATCAATGAAGTAAAGCAATACATTTTTTAAGGCGAAGCGTGAAACATTTTGACCACCGTAGAAATAAACAAACAAACAAATTAATTATTATTACTATTTCTCAACTTCGTAAGAAGTCAAAAGATCTTCCGTATTGAAAAGAAATGGATATTTATTCAAGACATCATCTAGATATTCAATATATGTTCGGGTAGAACTTTGAAAATCATCAAAAGATGACAACCTAAAATCGGAAAAAAATATCAATAATGTTCAATAATAATAATAGAGTGTTATTCCCGGACGGAGTAGAGGTTCCGAGTTCGAGTCTAGGTCATGACCATTGTTCTTATTAGTTTCTGGCTTTTTTCGGTTTCATATTTGTGTTTTAGATTATTAATATTATTTAAATATATATATTTTTTTTTTTGGTGAATACCGTAACGGGAGTCCCTACTGCTCCCAACGGTCTAGAGCCAGTGCGACTATGGCATCCCCAATTGGGGTTTGTTGTGAGGTTGAAGGTAGTAGGGAGGGGAAGGAGATGGGGAAGAGGAGAGATTGAGAAGTACCTGGCTATTCAGATCTGGTTACCAATCACGACTTAAGCCATTTCAAGCAACGTTTCAATTCGGCGATATTTAGAGTATCTACCACTCTAGAATGTGCTACAAATATACTATATCGTCGCCGGAAGGGCAAAAGGGCTGAAGCGTCATTTTGGGATGTTCACGTTGAGTACAAAATGTTTTTTGTTTTAAAATAAAAGTATTCAGTTCTTGCCTGGATTTAAAAAAAAGTTAACTCAGGTAACCTAAATGGTAAATATAAATAAATATATAAATAAATGGCTGAAGGGCCAAAAAAGTATTCAGAATCAAACAAGCGTCAGAACATTCGATGCAGAAAAACACACTGATCAAAACTACATATTTCAAATTTTTGACCGAAGGGTTGCTTAAGCCCCTTTGCCTTTCCAGCGACGATATATTATTTTATATGAATTAAATATGAGACAATTTTTTTATTTTTTTTTTGCGCACGCCGGGTTTGAATCCGCGACCTCTGGAATCGTAGTCGAGCGTCTTACCACTCGACCACGCAGGACGTTAGATATAAATATTTTTAAATTAATTAAAAAACATATTTTTTCAGAGGTGCGTTTAAAAGTAGGAAATAAGCATTCTGTGTAATTACAACGTTTTTCAGTGCATAAATTAAGTTTTTTTTATTATTTTGCATGGCTTTGTCCGTACTAAAAGCTTCGTGGTAGTAAATCATCGGATTAAATTGACGGTTGCGGATAAATCAAGGACACTACAGCGGTTTCGCCTACCGAAGACGACCACAACAGGCCACATGGCTAGTCCTTTCAGATTATAAAGCTGGTGAGAATGAGACATAGACAATTGTATAAATTATAGTTAAGTGCAGTTATAAAATTAATAATCATATTAAGTATTTAATTATATTAATTTTGGTTATGGTATCAATGCTGCCATGTTTTCCAGAATGCATCATGATTTTAGAGTTATAATCTTTCCAGACAGTGTGTTTTTAAAAATAGAATGCCATAAAATAAACGGTAGGTGATTCGTATTTTCAAATCATTCACATTTTCTACGTCTATTTTTGAAGCAGTAAAACCCTGAAACGGTAAGCTCTGGCGTCATACAATTTGAGATTCATAAGGTTATTTTTGTCTGGAATTCGAGATAAAGACACTAATTTTGATGCGACATAATTTCCATCATGAGATATTCAGGACGTGCACAGAGTTTTTGATCAAGATAGGCAGTAAAATAGGGGATCAATTGACAATAGAGATAGGTACCAACAGATTTCACTGATTGCTATTGCATTGGTTCTGTAAAAGCACTGCTTAAACACTAACAAAGTTAGCTAAACCAACGAGCCACTTGAACGCGCACACCGCTCACAGCAAACATATTTTGTGTAGTCTTGTGAATATAGAACAATCTACTCTAATGTTGGCGGCATTTGGGCATACGTAGTTACTGCCTTTGACACGTTATAATAGGACGGTCGGTGGGGCGCTCGCGGCGCGACGATGTGATTAGCAGAACTAATTTTTAAAAGTATAGTTTTTTTAAATATAATATCATTCATATTTTAGTAGTAGGTAGGCAGTGCTTATGTTCCTATATGGAGTGCATGCCTCTGGAGCTATGGAGATCTTAAATATTTCATTTTCTGTCAAAAAAAGACTTGAAATAAACTGCTTACCAAAATTAGAGGCACTTTATATTTCCGACAGTTTCTCCAGTCCCCATCTCATATTTTCCCCAAATGAAGACATTTTTTTTAACACATTCAAACTTAATGAAAATGAAATAATAAATTTGTATAAGACCAGAGATTTAAATTTTATTTTTACTACCGACCGGTTTCGCTTAGCCTAAGGATCATCAGGGTACAAAAATAAACTTGGAATTTTTTAGTTTAAACGGTCGGTCATAAAAAAAAAATTGGTCTTACACAAAGTTATTATTTTATTTTCATTAAAGATGTCAAACCACAAAGTGATTGCTTTCTTCGAAAATACTTTCTATCTTGTTAAAAAAAAACTATTACAACTATTATTAACATTATTTCTAATTTTGAAACTGTTAATTCGTGGTGGAATTCCATTTTAATGATTTAATAAAACAAATTTGTAACTTTATTCCACTTTTATTATTTTGACTGGACCGGTTTCAGCCTATGACGGCCATCTTCAGACTAGTTTGAAGATGGCCGTCATAGGCTGAAACCGGTCCAGTCAAAATAATAAAAGTGGAATAAAGTTACAAATTTGTTTTATTAAATCATTATTATTAACATTATTTTATTTTCAATGTAAACAGAGTTGGTTGAAAAAAATCTTTAACAAGGTTACTAAGCTATGTAACACGAAAAAAACATTATTTCCGGATATTCAACAAGTTATAACGTAAGTTAAGATATCCATTGCCACCAATTCAAAGTATTCTTTATTGTTATTTCGCCAGCGCCTTATTATGGATTGGTTTGGGTCTACACGTCTACAAAAAAAACGTTACGCGTGACTCACTTACCCGCAATTAGATCTGTGACCAACGCTACTAAGACGTTAACCATAAAATCGTTGAATGTGTTTATAATAATTTATCACCAGTGACGTATTTTAAAGAGCGTAACGGTCATTTCGAGAAAAAAATCATAACGGACAAATTTTCATTAACAGTAACCATTAACGCATATGTAACGGATAGGCATTCTGAAAAAAAGATTTTGTGTAGGGTTTTGAAAAGCTTTGTGGCAGAGTGTGAAGAAATTGCGCCTTGGAATCAGCGGTCGTAGGTACGTGGGTCAAAGTTCAAATAAAATCAAAGAAATGCTAGAACCCTTGATTACCTTATATTACTTAAATATTGGCTTTTTAAGTACAAACACGTTAACTGTCTTCAATATTATTTCCTTTACTTTATTTTAATTGGTCGCTGGAAAGGCAAAAGGGCTTAAGCGATACTTTGGTCAAATATTAGTTAGATATGCAGTTTTGATCAGCTTTTTTTCTGCATCGAATGCTTTGTTTGCTTAGTTTGATTCTGCAGACTTTTGTGGCCCTTCAGACTTCTAAAATATATTTACCATTTGGGAGAAGGCTTAACTCAAGCGGCACTAGTTTTAGACTTTTTTATGATTTTTGTCGCATTGAATTACCTGAGTTGACTTTAAAAAAAATCTAACCAGGTACTGAAGACTTACGAATTTTATTGTAAAACAAAATAAACTAAACGGTGCTCTGGTGTAAGCTTCCCAAAATGGCGCTTCAGCCCTTTTGCATTTCCGGCGACGATATGTGCCTAAGCTTCTAGTAAATTGTAGGTTTATCTGTTGATGTACACATGCACTGTTATACCTATATCGTATTTTTTACATGATTTATGATAACGATCATAATTTTAGATAGTTTGAATTTGCATACATAGCTGTTTAATATTATTTTCTCAATATTATATTAGGTTGGGTAATTTTGTGTAAAGCGCACTTCAGGCGAACTATCACAAAACTGCGCTATATAAAGTGTCACTGTTGTTATATCAGCAATTTAATTTCTTACCTTTGGTTTATAATACAACATGTTACTTTTCCTTTCCATGATTATCACATGTTTAGTTAAATTTTAGCCGAATTTCAAAATAAAAATGACGTCAAATGTTTTTACACGTATTGATCACCACATCTTTTTTAATACCGTACAAAGTCTCAACTGCCCTAAAGGCGTGTAGACGACCTCCGTGGCCGAGCGGTTAAGACCGTCAACTACGAACCTAGAGGTCGTGGGTTAAAATATATATAAAATATTATTATTATTTCTCAATCAATTGATATAAAATAATTTATAGTATATTAGCGGCACGTTTCAGAGTGGTAGATCCTCTCAGTTTTGCCCTGATGAAATACCACCACCTAAGAATCGAAAAGTTGCTTGAAATGGCTTTAGTCATGTTTATTGACCAGATTTGAACAGCCATGAACTTCCCGACCTCCTCTTACTCATCTTATGTCTTCAGCCTCACAACATACCCCAAATTGAGGATGCCGTATTGTCCCACTGAGTTCGAGCAGTTGTGCGGTAATCACATAAAAAAGGTCAGGCATCCTCAGCTTTGGAGAAATAATGAGGCTGGCTGTTCAGACGTAGTCACTGACCATAGCTTAAGCCATTTAAAGCAAGTTTTAGATTATTAATGTTGGACTTTTATTAAGGCGATATTAATAGTAAATATTTTCCATTTAAGAAAGAGGTACATTATTAAATTAATTATTTCATTTTTATAACGTTGTTAGTGTCGACATCAATTCGTTTAATATCTGCTAGTCTAGTGTAATGGTATGAAGATTAAGTTTTAGTATATGGCCTCGTTCAGATTGAGAGGAAAGTGCAGCGTTTTTTTTTACTCTCGTCTGAATGCGGCTTATCCTTTGTTTCTACTCATATTCATTGTAGATGTACAAGAAATGACTGGAATTATTCTTACTAGGTCATCGCCGGCTAAATCAAAATCGGCACTACCGACTGCAATCTGCGCGTCACGCAACAGTGCAGACAGTTGCGTGCAGTTGCATTTTTTATTAGTGAAAAATAATCCATCATATTTTTATTGGATTTGAAAGCTTGGCCACCTACACAGAAAATCATTGAGATTACTTTTTTGTTTTTGTATTTTTATTTAGATGCATGCAAACATTTTTTTTTTCACACATCTAGTAAGAAAAACATTTATACATTTCACAATAATAGAACAAAGCACATAAGGTTCCTATACAGCAGATATAAATTGAAAACATAGTAATCTGATTATGAATCTCGTTAAGCACATGCTTAACGAGATTCACTTATTCCGAAATTATTTTACCCAAGTTTTACTCATTTTTTTAATGTACCGAATACACACTAGTTAAAAAAAAAGATTCCTTATAAAATGCAACTCGCTTTAAGTATGATGTTCTTTTATAATAATAAAAATAATGTTTGTATAGCGCCGTAATTGTGAGAAGTCACCTCAAGGGCGCTGTACTAATCTTAATTTCTAGGCTCAACCTCATTAATAACTACATATCGTCGCCGGAAAGGCAAATGGGCCGAAGTGCCATTTTGGGAAGTTTACACCAGAGCACTTTAAGTTTTTTTTTGTTGTTTTACAATAATATTCATAAGTCATCAGTACCTGATTAGATTTTTTCAAAAATATGAACTCGGGTAACTTAATGCTCTCACTGAGTTACCTGAAGCGAAAAAAAGTTCCAAAATTGTGTCGCTTGAGTCAAGCCTTCTCCCAAATGGTAAATATATTTTAGATGTCTGAAGGCCACAAAAGTCTTCAGAATCAAACGAGAGTAAGAACATTCGATGCCGAAAAAAAAACTGATCTAAACTGCATATTTATCTTATTTTTGACCAAAGTGTCGTTTAAGCCCTTTTGCCTTTCCAGCGACGATGTAATCTATGGAATATTAATATTTATTTATACTATCTACAGAGATAATATGTAGAAGCATAATCAGCATTCAGGTTACTTCAGATAAACACAATAATTTTATTTGCTTCTAGTTTGGGGAAAGATACAGTTTTGCACTCAGAGGACATGATATTGGAAAAATTAAAGTTGGAATTTATTTAAATTATTTTTATTGTAAATATTTACTTATATATTCGTTTATCTACGTAGTTGGGTGTATTTTTCTATCGTCGATTGTCTTCAAGATATCTCAATTATTAGATATTTTATGAAACCTTTACGTATGCATGGCTATATGCATATCCTCCTAAATTGAATTTCCCCCAAAAAACCATCGTCAAAACTCCTTTGTATTAAAAATGAAACCGATGTTAATAATGAAGAAATAAAAAGTACCTACCCAAATTCGTTCCACTGAGAAGAAATCATTAAAAAAGTTAACAAATAAAATAAAATCCACACTATGTAAATGCAAGTTGTTAAGTCAGGGAATATTCAATGACTAATTTTCGTCTGCATTCATATTTGGCCATTACTGTATTCATGACATTACTCCTACTGAAATTAAATTTATTACGAGATAACTGTACTTTATTTATAAGCGCCAAGGATAAACGGTAAAATGAATCACATTAAGTAGGTACTAGAAACTTAGAAATAAAAATCCACAATACACATATCTTCAAATTTACTTAATTCAATTTACGACTAGTATAATTCGACACCTCCTACGTAAACCATCGTATCTTCAAAATCTCGATTGTTGACGAGAGGAATTTAAAGTTACTTTTGATAACTGTAAATTTAAATGTTAAACTACCAACAATTATATTCAAATTTAACAAATGTTTTCAAATTAAATCATTTTTTTTTTGCTTAAATTTTGGATTTAAACGGCTCATATTTGAAATTATAGTGATCAAAAGAAAATTTAAATTGCTCTCTTTGACAATCGGGATTTTGAAGATACGGTAATTCTGTGTGCGCAAGGAAGAACGGAATGTGTCACAATAATCAAGTTCAAATCTGCGTACTCAAGGAAGAACGGAATGTGTCACAATAATGAAGTTTAAATCTGTGTACGCAAGGAAGAACGGAATGTGTCACAATAATGAAGTTTAAATTTGTGTACGCAAGGAAGAACGGAATGAGTAAAAAAATCAAGCTTTGAGTTAAGTATGCAGAATTGTTCCTTAGATACATATCTATCGAAGAAAAATGAGATGTGTCAGAAAAAAAAATAATGTGCTATTATTTTTTGAAAAAGGACATGTGACAAATGACATGATTACATACAAAAAACGAAATCCCTAATCTTGTTTTGGCTCTCTTGAACATCTACGCGTATTGACTCATTCCGTTCTTCCTTGCGTACACAGAATTTACGTAGGGGGGTCGATATTTTGGTTTTGAAATCGAAATTTTCTCAATCGAAACAGGGTATCAAAATAATAATGACACGTTAGAGAAATCAAACATGCAAACTGCGAATATAAATTTAATTCGTTATAATATACATGTTGGAAATACCGTTAATCATGATTATTATTTCTATTAAAAAAATAATGATATAATATTTTGTGCATGCGATGGGAAGCGGGAAGACCTTCAACCAATAAAAACAATACAATGCCCATCCTATTGTTTTTTTTAGCAATTTGTGCTGTCAACGAATATGATTTGTTTAAGACTAAATGAGTTATGTTCCTATTATTCAAATAATCTAACAAATTCGCATTTCTCATATAACACTTGTCTGAATTATTACACAAAATACACGATGCTGGTAAAATAATAATACAGTCTGTATAAATCAAGGACAAAATATTTTTTTATAAATCGCATGATGCTTATGCAGTGATGTAGCGACTAACTTTCGAGCCCCGGGGGCAAATCTGCTAACCGGGCCCAGATTTTCTCCGTTAAAAGGGTTAATTATTTGTTGCATGCTAGTGTGAAAGTTATTTTCGAATGGATGCAAGACAGGTGCATGCACCGTAAGCGAAAGTTTAAGTCTCCGTGTAGCAAGAAAATAAAGCATAATTTCAATGCAAGTTACAGATATAATGTGGTAAATAATGTTAATCCTATGAGTCTATAGTTTTTTTTTGTATTTTATCCCTTCTATAACGTGGGTCTAATCAAGACCTAGGTTTACTTCTACTTCACCTTAAAAAGACTCTCCGCAATATCTTCCGAGACAAAAAATTAACTTTTGAAAGAAATGCAGAGACATCAATGATTGCCGCGGTTGAAAGCTCTAGGGTTTATTTGTTTAGTATTAGAACTGGGCGTTGACGATAATTCGAAACAACGCAACCGTTATCGATGACAATTGTCAACGGTTGAATATAACCGTTAGAAATAACGTTGACGCGACGATATTGATTTTAAAACAGTTGGATCGTTGGTGCCGTTGGGGGTGTTATTTTATAACAGCGTTATATTACTTGCCATCGATAGATTCACTTGACGCTAGGCGCTACGTATCGGCTGTTTCGGATAGGAAAATCCACAAGAGACGTGTAGTAGGGAGGTATATAACCTAAAGATTATTCCAAATTATGCATAATATCGTTCACGAAGTATACACTCTTATAGTCTTATACCTTTTTGTTTATTTGGCGCTAAAGCTTAAACAATAGGTACTTACTCATTGAGTGATGAGACTGCCTTGCGTTCAATATTATTCGTATGTAGCTATTGATATCCAACGGTTGGCGCAAAATTTCATTACAGATGTATGATTTTTCGTAACTTTATTTTATCATCAAAGTATATAAGAAGCACCGTGGGAGGGGAAGGAGATGGGGAAGAGGAAGGTTGGGAACCTGGATATTTAGATCTGGTCACCAAACACGGATAAAGCCATTTTTAGGCAACTTTTCGATTCTGAATGGTGGTAGAGTATCTACCACTCTGGAACGTGCCGCAAATATACTTTATTTTATATGAATTAAATGTGTTATGACACATATTATATACGCGTGCCGGGTTTGAACCCGTGACCTTTGGATTCGTAGTCGAGCGTCTGACATCTGACGTCTGACGTCTGACATCTGAAGTCTGACTACTTGACCATGGAGGCCGTCAGTCATTTCCTAGGGCCAACTTGCACAATACAAGGCGCGTGCGTGCAGCCCCTGTGCCTGCACGGCTTTACGCCACTGCGCCGTGTAATAACTAATAACATATATTTATTTGAAACTATCGATAGATCAAAACGATGAACGGACACTTCGATTTTTGTTGTTTCCCCTTGGGCGAATATGCTCGTCGAAAAATCAAATAATGAGCGTTTAATAGTAGGAGTGTGGTATTCCATCGATGTAACCACCATAATTAGGCGCAACTAATTTTACAATGCTAAAATGGCACATTAACATAAAAAGCTTTACGCTATGATAATTCAAGAACGACGGCTTAAATTATCGTCTCAAGTATAGTCATAATAATCACATAGTTTTAAATTGTTGCGTCGTTTGGTATTAACGTCACCTCAAGGGCGCTCAATAATTTTATTTTTGAAGTATGTGGTAATCTGACAATTTACTATAATTACTTAGAAAATTACTTGTCGTAATTCGACACACTGACAACAGTTTTGCGACAATGACAGTTGATGAAGATTGCTTTTTTTCACCGAAACAGTGACATTTCGGAAAAATTTTAACATTTTAAATGCAATACACAAAATTTTTATATAATTTAATTGGATTAAATTTAATATTATTATTATTATTGAGTTCTGCTATTTTCAGTTTTTATTTTTAGTGACAGCTGTTTCGGCGTTTAAGGCCATTGTCAAACTGTGTCCATTGTCAAAAATAGCAGAACTCAATAATAATAATATTAAATTTAATCCAATTAAATTATATAAAAATTAAAATGGAGTTCTAACACAAAAACTATGAATAAACAATACACAAAAGGTTACAAAGTTTAAGAAAAACATTTTTTACTATTTTTAACAAAAAAAACTACGAATCGTACAAAACATGTCACCAAGATAATATCGTCGCTGGAAGGGCAAAAGGGCTTAAGCGACATTTCTATCGTTTCGATCAGTTTTTTTTTCATCGAATTATCTGACTCTCGTTTGATTCTGAAGACTTTTGTGGGCCTTCAGCCATCTAAAATATATTTACCATTTGGGAGAAGGCTTGACTCAAGCGACACAAGTTGGGAACTTTTTGTCGCTTCAGGTAACTCAGTGAGAGTATTGTTTATTTTACGAATCATCTTTAACTTATCAATTTCATTACAAATTCACAATAAGATTCAAATCCGACACGTAGGGACGGAAAAAGATTTTGGTTTTCTAGTTCAAGCAAAACTGTTAATTCTGTACGGGTAATTAGAAAAATGTCTAAGTTATCTGAGTTAATTTTTTTTTCAAAATCCAACTAGGTACTGAAGGCTTTTGAATTTTATTGTAAAACACAAAAAAAAAAAGTTCTCTCGTGTAAACTTCTCAGAATGGCGCTTCAGCCTTTTTGCCTTTCCGGCGACGATTTGCTCATATAAAACATGTCGATTGTCTAAAATATTTGAAGTAGGTAATGGTATAGAGTTGTTAAACTGTTTTTCATCACTTCCTTATGTTTAAAATTTATGTTCTTGCTATTTCACTGTTATTTTTTAATTTTTTTATTAGTTTTTATCCTGCTACGGGCATCTTCAGAGTTAATACATTGTTATTATATACGACTTAATGATATTTACAAGAGTAAATCATGCTGAGAATGGATTTCGCAAGGTGAGATTAAATAAAGATTACAATCTGTAGTTTGAATCAATTAATATTTATTGCTTAGAATTCAACTATCACCGCCTAATCTAACTATGCCCGAGGGGTATTCCCCCTTAAATTTAGATATTTGGCGCGTTTGCCCGTGGTGATTGGCATTTTATATTAGTAATATATAAATCATCTATTCTGATAAAGGAAAACATAAATCTTCATTGAATTCGATAAGGATCGTGGAATAGTAGACATGGGAACAAGTTACACCGTGCACTATTGTTTATTAGATTTTTGTGATGACTTTGCAGTTTTCACTTTATATGTTATAGTGGAACATAAACTTCACTGGGGGAGGCATTCGATTTAGAAATTGGACTGAAATTTAATGTAATAATGTAATGTAAAATAAATAACTAAATAATGTAATGAAAATAAAGTAGGTAATGGTTTAATCTATTTCTAGAGCATTCAGTCTACTTTCATCCTTACTCTACCAGTTTCATGCCTCACGGTCATATGTCACGGTTAGTATAAGCCCTCCATTGATGACCGTATTAAAAATGTGGATGTCTGTAAAGAATGCAAGTCTGATATAAGCGTAGTGAATAGGATATAGAAAGAGACGCTTAGATAGTTTGGGAACGTAAAGCAGATGGACGAAGAAAATAGTGTAATATTAATATATGACGTGAAATGATAGTAGAAATCGGGGATGCCTGAGGAAGGCATGGCACAACTTAATCAAATTATTAAGTCGGGCTATGTCACGAGTCAGAATAACAAAAAGGTATCTATGAGACGATGCGTTAATGTAAATAAAGCGAGGATTCTGTTCCAAGAGTTGTATAGCGGTCCATCCTCTCTGCCTACTGGAAACTGTGTGATGGTTAGTTACCTAGTAAAGTAGTTAGTTTAATCCATCTTCTTATTGGAATGATTGACTTAGTAATGAATAAACGCCCTCTAGGCCTTTAGTATAAATTACCACCAGTTAGAAAATATAACATAGGCAAAAACGGAATATGGTGTATTCAATAAATTCAATGATTAATTATATTACTTGACTTTGAATCAGTAGGATGCGATTTCGATTTCTGCAAATGTGCTAAATGTGCACGGTGTTACAGGACGTACACGA
The DNA here is from genome assembly GCA_022651775.1 of Drusus annulatus. NCBI lineage: Eukaryota > Metazoa > Arthropoda > Insecta > Trichoptera > Limnephilidae > Drusus > Drusus annulatus. Next base: position 1,075,566 of record JAGWCC010000044.1, on the reverse strand, counting down.
CAGATTTTAACTTTAACTTAATAAACATAAAAAAATGTATTTCTTTCACATTTCGCCAATGGCTACAAATAGAACATTGACTAGGACGGTGCGCACCACGTTGAACCCATCTCTTATATCCAACGCGGCGCGAACGAGATGTTCGAGTTGATTCGACATAATATTAGTTTGCCTAAAAATAATGACGACTCGGAATACTAGACTATTTGAGAGAGTGTCCCTTTTACTACGTCGAACACCAACCTAGCTTTGCACACCACCAAATAGTAATGTGAGAATGACCCGTATAAAAATGCAGCATCATTATATTAGTTTAGTAATAATAACATAGCATAGATAGAGATATCCGGCTGTAAATTTAATGGCAGTGTACCACATATGATTGTTCATTGTTGTTTTTATTATAATCAATATGTTGAACCAGGAAATTCGCTTACGGAGGTGTTGATTTGACTTTTATGGGCACCAAAATTATATTTGAGAAACAATGTTTTACACGATTCTAAGCTGAAAATACGTGTTATTCTCTCTTCCGCATGCAGGTACTACTCATTATTTCTATTTTACGTAGATATTTTTTGAAATCAAAATACCTTAATTACGGTATAAATAAATGGTGGTTATTGAATGTCAGATAAAATATTTAAACTATGGTAAAAGAAAAAATAATTAACACTTTTATCAAAATTTTAATCCGGCTTTTCCCGAGGTTCTACCGTCTTATTTATAAATAAATAACGATGGAAATTTTAGTAAATAAAAGCTCTTTTTTCAATAGTTAATACAGCACGAGAGTCCCTACTGCTCCCAACCGTCTGGAGCCAGCGGGTCTAAGGCATCCGCAATCGGGGTATGTTATGAGGCTGAAATTAGTGGGGAAGGGTAGGAGATGGGTAAGAGGAAGGTCGGGAAGTTCCTGGCTATTCAGATCTGGTCACCAAACAGAGATAAAGCCATTTCAAGCAAAGTTTCGATTCTGAATGGTGGTCTTTCACCATGGCGATACTTATATACTATACCTACAGAGTAACTACCACTCTGGAACGTGCCGCGAAAATACTTTATATGAATTTAATGTGCCATGACACATATTAATTGAATAAAATATATTTGCACACGGCGGGCTTGAACCTGCGACCTCTGGATTCGTAGTCAAATGTCCTACGATTTATTTATCGTTTGTATTTTAAGTTTTGATTACACAGGATACGAAAATAACCTTCTATTCCGTGGGCAAAATGTTCCCATATCAAAATCTGAAATCATTCAATATTTAATACTTTAATGTGGGTAGATAAGGTACTGTTTAAGTGATAGACCGTATAGACGTACCGCTGATAGTTCCGTTGTAATTTGTAACTCTCACTCTTTCTCATTATTACGGGCGAGTAAACTCGTATTCAATGTAAAGAGAGGCTGTAACGGGCAGAATCATACACGCCTACCTGATACCATCCGTGCAAAATGAGATGCATAATTTTCTTTAGTTCATGTCTATTTAATCTTTGATCTGTGGTAAAACAGAATAGTAAAAGTATACAAACACATGATTTTGATATGCAGGCCCGGCTCTGAGTCAAACGGTGCCTGGCGCAGGTAATTTTTTTGTTCGAACGGAAGAAGATTAATACCAACTCGTATCAAGTATAAGGCGATGTTTATTACACGCCGTCGGGTCGAGAACTTACGGGTTCAACTGCCGTCCATGAATGGTACGGTTTTTTTCATTTTATATTATATCGTCGCCGGGAAGGCAAAAGCGCTGAAGCGCCATTTCGGGATGTTTACACCAGAGTACTTTGAAGTTGTTTTGTTTGTTTTACAATAAAATTCATAAGTCTTCAGTACCAGGTTGAATTTTGAAAAAAAAAGTTAACTCAATGATTTCACTGAGTTACCTGAAGCGACAAAACCTTTTTGTGAAATTTTGGGAAGTTTACGCCTGAGCAATTTTATGTTTTTTTTTTGTTTTACAATAAAATTCATAAGTCTTCATTATGAAAAAAAAAACTATCTCAGGTAACTGAATGCTCTCACCGAGTTACCCAAAGCGACAAAAAGCTAAAAAGTCCAAAACTTGTGTCGCTTGAGACAAGCCTTCTCCCAAATGGTAAATATATTTTAGCCGACTGAAGGGCTACAAAAGTCTTCAGAATCAAACTAGTCAAAGCATTCGATGCAGAAAAAATAACTGATCAAAACTGCATATTTAACTCATTGTTGACCAAAGCGGCGCTTAAGCCCTTTTGGCTTTCTAGCAACAATATCCATTTTACTCTAATATGTTTCACCTTATTAAACTGAATGAAGTGGGAAACATTGCTCGTTAACCTGGGGGTAAACTGTGCATTTTTGGTCGCTAATTTAAAGTAGAATTTGATAATAGATGATATTGACTTTACTTCAATTATTTGTAAAAAAATCTACGCATTTTTCTGTTACGTACTTTATAATATTTAGTATTTGTCTTAATGAGCAGCTTTATTCTATAAGATTCAATTAGAATTAAAATTTTAGGCCATATATCTTCAGAAACGTCCTTAATTTAGTTTGTTTTTTCCTTACCTGTATCCTTACAACTCAATGTCCCTACTGTCTTATTTTTTAACATAGTGTTGCTTAAGTCCTTTTGCCTTTCCAGTGACGATATATATTAAGCATTGTGTTTGGGAATAGGGAGATATATTAGGAGCGGGCTGCTCCAATTGCGCCTGCACAGGACCGGCCCCGTTGATATGAAACTGTCAACAAAATACGGCTTTCACATTGAAAATAGCCACTAATGACCCGAATCTCTGACCCGAAACTCTAAAGAAAACACGTTTTGTACAAACCGGTAGGTAGAAGATAATTTTGTCGGCATTCCATGCAAAAATATGATGTGAGTATTTTGAATTGCGGGGAGTACCGAAAGAGGTCAGAGCCGTCGGAAAGTCGCAGAGTGAACAGTATGACTTTGTTTTCATTCATCAGCTGGACCGTGTCCGAAACGGAACTGTCCAAATTATCGTTTGGACGCTACCGGTCACGAGTTATTAAAGGAATATGAACACAATCGTTATTTTTGTACGCTAACTGCGATGTGCTCATAATAATGTCGGTAAAATGATGGAAGAAATAAAAAGAACGTGTACTGGAATGAGTCAAATCGTCTTGAATAAATGTCACCACGTAGAGGCCAAAACTCGAATGAACAGATTTCAGCCTCAAACTTTGTGGTACTTCGATTTTGGACTCCAGTTACAGAGACATGATTTATACTTTTGACGACCTCCATGGTCGAGTGAGACGCTCGACTGCAAATCCAAAGGTCGCGGGTTCAAACCCGGCGTGCGCCAATAACTTTTTTATAATTAATATGTGTCATAACACATTTGATTCATATAAAAATAATAAAAAAGTATATTTGCGGCACGTTCCAGAGTGGTAGATACTCTATGTATCGCCCTGGCGAAAGACCACCATTCAGAATCGAAACGGTGCTTGAAATAGTTTTAGCCGTGGTTGGTGACCAGATCTGAATAGCTAGGTACTTCCCAACCTTCCTTTTCCTCTTCCCGATCTCCTTCTCCGCCCCACTACCTTCAGCCTCACAACATACCCTATTTGGGTATGGAGCAGTTGAGACTCTTGTGCTGTATTTATGTAATAAAAAATACAACTCCTTTTTTTTTCCTCATTTTTTATGTTTTTTATTTTATTTTTAGATGTTATTTCTTTCATTATTTTCATTTAACTCATATATTGTTATATTTATATGGCAGACAGAGTATTGCACAATAAAACATTCTTATTATTTTCATCATACAATTGAAAAGAATAACGCTGATCTATATCAGCGTTATTCTCTTCAGCGTCATATATGCCTATGCATTCAGGTATATACCGACGTGAAGATGCTTTTACTATCGTCTTAGTGACAGATCTTTAGGAAATGTATTTTAACATATTTTCTGATAAAACTTGAATATCCAGATTCTCCCTACATTCCTTAATTATGTATGTTTCCCTCTCCATATTTTTTTTTACCCCAGAACATTCTTATTTCCGGAATGAATTCTCTAATGAATTAGTAATTTAATTAATAGTACCTTTTGAATTAAATACTTTATTACTATTACTATTACTATCGGGTGGAGCCAACCTTTTTTAAGACATTAAAATATAAACTAACCTAAGTATAGACAATTACATCTATATTTATCTGCATCATCATGAGTAATAATAATCTTAGGTTAGTTTATTTTATAAAGTCTTAAAGAAGGTTAGTATTGTCAGAGAAACTAGTTGACACGTGAATATGTATAATAATAAAGTAGTTTGAAACAAAATTTACTATTATTTAAGTTATATTTATCTCATTTAATTTTACTATTATTAATCTCAGGCCACAACCTGTTTGCTTCCTTTGAAAATTTGAATTAATAATCAATGGTTTTGAACGATTATTTCGATGTTCGTTAATTTCTTCGCTATGTTTACGTTAGGGTAATGATAGCTGCAGAGAAATTTTGACTGTCCATAAAATTTAACAGGCTATATTACAATACCCAGATTTACACCACCGATGGCAACTGACATCCTTCTCCATCTAAAGAAAGGAGATATACTGGAGTAAAAAAGGACTCTTCTATAAATATTGCCAAAAACTGCGAGTAAAAGATGGCCATTGTTGCTTTGGAAATTCAGCTTTCTTCGGAGAGGAGACAATAAAAATAATAGCGAACACTCAATTTGAAATGTCACTCAATAATTAAAATGTTTAGACTGTTAACATCTTTCGATTATGCTCTTCACTAGTTTCACGGTAATGTCTTCATAAGTTGCTTGCACTTTATACGCGTATACAATCTAAGCTCTGTACTCTGTATGGAGAGTGTATTGTGGAACTACAGTAATGGAGCAGGTGATGTGTGCCGATAACGGACGCCGAATTTAACCGCTGCTCGCAACCACTACTACGCTCCTACCGCAGAGAGATACGCTACAACTTCCCTTTCTTTTACACACTTTGTTCGCGAGAAAGAGGGAGAGGTTACAACGGAGCTGCCTTTGACTGCTCGTTTGCTGCGTCTACTTTACTCCACTTTAGGTTCAATTTCATAGCGGAATAACAACAATGATGCATAAAAATGGTGTATTATCACCACATTAAAGTTGTAACGGTGCGGTGATCGAATCTGGAGAAAATAATGAAAAGCGTAGCGCGCCGACCAACTGTATTTAATATTCGTATAATAAATTGGAAGTTTGAATTTACCTATCGTGGATTGATCTTGGAAGAAATAACATCATCAAAAAACTTAAATATATTTTTGAATTTTTATGGTGAATACTGAACAAGAGTCCCAACTGCTCCCAACCGTCTGGGGCAGTGAGACTATAGCATCCTCAATCGGGGTAGGTTGTAAGGTTGAAGTTAGTGGGGAGGTCTATTCAGATCTGGTCCCCAAACACGGCCAAAAGCCATTTCAAGCAACGTTTCGATTCTGAATGGCGGTCTTTTACCAGGGCGATGCTTAGAGAGAGCTAGTCTTAGTTTTAATATTGTGTTAATTATGCTGCAAAGCGCCCTTGAGGTGATATTTCTGTCACGAAAACGGCGCTATATAAATCAGCCAATTAGTATTATTATTATAGGAACGCCAGTTCTGGGTCAAAACGATATTTTTATTTTATGTATTGATGAGAAATGATGTAGAGATTTAAAAAAGTATATTGTAAGGTTAGGTTGTTATTAGATGTCAGAGTAAGGAGCGCCAGGAGAATACATGCCGCGAAAGTTAATGGTAAAATAAGTCGAGGACGCTCGAGAAATACATGACCAAGCGAATCAAATACTCAGTAGAGTTATATCGAGAGTCAGAATAACAGAAGAGTATGTGTGAGACAGAGCATTAATGTGAATGAAGCAAGAAGCGGGTGCCAAGATAAAGTTGTATGGTGGTCTATCCTTATTTCCTAGTTGCATACCTAAACTCCCTGTCTACTTATAACCATTCTAGGTCTATTCTCTGTTCTGTGGTGGAATTACTGATTTTGAAGATGGTGTAACGATGAAGCGAAATGACCAATGACTAGAAACAGAAGCCTACCCAACTGTTGGTTGGCTATAATAGATATATTGGCTATATATTTGACCGGTCGGTAGCTGAGTGGACAAACGCGTCGGATTCCCACCCAAACGTCGTGCGTTCAATTCCTCTGCAGGCTAAGTCTTCCATCATTGCACAAGCAACATCTTACGCTTTTTATGATGGCAGTAGGAGTTTTTCAAATATTGTCAGGTTATTCGTTACCCGGGGATGTTTGTCTTTCTTTTAATAAAAAGAAAAAAAAAAAAAGATGTTAGTTGGATATATATTATAATATTTGCTATTCGAGTCTTAAAAAAAAAGTGGAATCTAGTCCTACGGGGAAGCGACGTGATGGTAAGTTAGTTAAGATATGAGATAACACGTTATAAAGTACCGACAGTACCTGGAAAGGCAAAGGGCTTAAGCAATACTTTGGTAAAAAATAAGTTGAGTATGTAGTTTTGAAAAGTTTTTTTTTCTGCATCGAATGCTCTGACTCTTGTTTGATTCTGAAGACTTTTGTGGCCCTTCAGCCATCTAAAATATATTTACTCTTTGGGAGAAGGCTTGACTAAAGCGACACAGGTTTAGTACTTTTTTTTAGCTTTTTATCGGTTCAGTTAACTCAGTGGTAACTCCAAAGGTCGCGGGTTCAAGCCCGGCGTGCGCCAATAACTTTTATTTAATTAATATGTGTTATAACACATTTAATTCATATAAAAAATAGTAAAAAGTATATTTGCGGCACGTTCCAGAGTGGTAGATACTCTAAGTATCGCCCTGGTGAAAGACCACCATTCAGAATTGAAACGTTGCTTGAAATGGCTTTAGCCGTGTTTGGTGATCAGATCTGAATAGCCAGGTACTTCTCAACCTTTCTCTTCCCAATCTCCTTCTCCTCCTCAGTACCTTCAGGCTCACAACATACCCTATTTGGGGATGCCATAGTCTAACTGGCTCTAGACGGTTGAGAGCAGTTTAGACTCTTGTGCGGTATTCATATAAAACATAAATAAAAAGTGAATGCATTGAGTTACCTGAATTAACTTTAATTTTTAAATCTAACCAGGTACTGAAGACTTATGAATTTTATTGTAAAACAAACAAAAAAACTTATTGCTCTCGTGTAAACTTCCCAAAATGGCGCTTCAACCCCTTTGCCTTTCCGGCAACGATATATTAAAAAAAAAAAAAACAGATAATGTTTTAAGTGCCATATAAACTGAGAAACAATAAAATCCACACTGTAAAACATATTGACGCGCAGTTACTAAACTTATTCATTATCGGCTTCTGTTTCGCACTGCCTGCACTATGGTGTAAAACAGTGAAACAATATGTAATCAATATACAAAAAAAAAAAAAACTAACTAACCATCACGCCGTTTCCCCGCAGGGGTAGGCAGAGAGGACGGACCGCCATACAACTCTGTCTTGGCACACACTTCTTGCTTCATTTACATTCATACATCGTATCATACATATTCTTCTGTCATTCTGACTCTTCACATGACCCGATTCAAAATATTTCAATCAATATACAACACGGCGGGAATATCACCCAGAATAATAAACGTCTATTGATTATTGCAAATCAGGTATCGCAAGAAGTAATTACACACTATAAAATGATAATACATGCAAACGGTGGAAGGAGGCGATCAAGGACTTGCATGGGCTGTATTTGCGTAATATATGCAGCGAACAAAGCAGCCGATACAAAAGAATGGCTCCAGCTAACATTGCATTAATTCTAGGAGATTAGTCAAGCATTATTATTATGCGAAATGGAAACGTTATCTATCGAGTGTTTATGATACGTGAGAAATAAACCAGAGGACTAGAAAAAGATGGTCCAACTAAAGTTGTAGGAACTGTTGACATATCGTCGCCGGAAAGGCAAAAGGGCTGAAGCGCCATTTTGGGAAGCTTACACCAGAGTACTTTTAAGTATTTTGTTTACTTTATTTTGTCTTCAGTACCTGATTGGATTTAGATAAAAAAAGTTGACTTAGGTAACTCAATGCTTTCACTGAGTTACCTGAAGCGACAAAAAGCTGAAAAAAAGTCCCAAACTTGTGTCGCTTTAGTCCAGCCTCCTCCCAAATGGTTAATATATTTTAGATGGCTGAAGGACCACTAAAGTCTTCAGAATCAAACGAGGGTCAAAGCATTCGCCGCAGAAAAGAAAATTGATCAAAACTGCATATTTAATTAATTTTGACCAAAGTGTCGCTTAAGCCTTTTTGCCTTTCAAACGACAATATGTGTACATTTATTTATCGATAAGAAGAACAAATAATACCTTTTTAATCTCGAGTCGAAGGAGCGGTTATTCTGTGGTATGTGTTTAAAATATCTAATCAGGAAGTGAAATAATTTATAAAGACTTCGTGAATAATGCAGAGGAATTCAAAGAAAACTTAAATGCATCGTGCTATCGAAAGAACATAGGTCAGCGCGTAAACACAATAACTAAAACGATGTAACACTATAACATGTGCGTATTGAATAATTTTTTAAAATTTATGTTTACACTCAATAAAGGTACGATCGTTTCAGTAATTTTTGTTGTAAAAAATTAGGCTTATTGCCGACTGGCAACTTTTTCAACCAACGTTGATTGAATATAATCATTTCGACTTCTATCGTGTCAGTGCGGCGACAATCAATTAAGTTTTTAAGCGCGTGACTTACAGAACTCTCGGAATTCGTTTTTGAAAGAAAAGATTCGCGTTAAATCAAAAGAGCTCGTCAGAATTTTGCGGAAGAAATTTTCTGCAAAATTAAACTAAGGTTTTTTACATTCTTAGTTTCTAATAAATTGTTTTTTAATCTGTTGATGTAAAAATGAACTGTTACACCCATAGCAGAACAATGTTTCAAGATTTATGATAATAATTACGATTATAGATTGCATACATATCGGTTTTAATTTGCATACATATTTTATACATTATTTTCTCGTTATTATATTAGGTAGGGTAATTTAGCGTAAAGCGCACTTGAGGTGAACTATCATAAAACTGCGCTATTTAAATGCACTGTTTTTATTATAATATCAGTTTGTAAAATCTTTCTCAGGTATTTATTTTTATGAGCAAAATAAGCTTTAAATGCATTCTGCATTTTGCAGAAAATAGATTTTTTAAATATCAATATCTGTATTTTTTATGTAATCCATTTTTAATCTTGTGTTTACAATATATTGACATTTCCCTTCGATTGTCACAATGTAAGTAGAGAAGTGATTTGTGGCATGTATCTGACAAATACATTAAGTTTGAAGGATATTTTAGAAAACACGAGGCTTGTGTGGCATTTAAAAAAAAAACAACATTAATATCAGTTTTAAATAACAAATCGTTATTCTGAATATTTTAATTATATTAGTGAAGGGGGTAGCTGTTCCAGAATATTCCTTGTCAATTAAATTTAAGAACATGGTTCCTGTTTATGACAGATACTTTGCGACAAGCGAAGGGTTAAAAGGATGGGTAGATATCGTTATAAGTAATTTCAACAAGGATGCTCATATCTCTGTTTGAGTTTTTTCTAAATAACTTCATTCTGAAGAACGATATTTTAATAACAAAAAAAAAACAGAAATAAAATTAATTAATTTATTTATTAAATTTATTCTGGCACATGAAACGCAGCATTTTTAGTTGAAGAAAAGGTCATTCAACGAGTTCTTTAGACCCTTCTCAAAATTTAAAAAGGGTATCCCAACAATGTGGGTGTCTGGACCATTTAGTAGCTTTAATTAACCTTTCGCCTTTCGTTCTTTGTAAAGAGCTAACTTCCAAGGACCTCGTTGGTTGTGATTCGTGCAGCAGTAGGTTTAATCCATCAACAAAGACCCCACGCTCTACTGACAAAGTCTGCTTATAATTTCCGGTATAAATGATTGATTCGCTACCAGCTGGAGTTTTTTGTGCCGTCGATTAAATCATTTTTCTGAAAGTAAACACAATACGAAATACGCGAAATGCCACTTCAGATGTTATCTGTTTTCTTTGCATTGAGCCAACGGTTTTTTGGCTTTTACTTTTTTTGCGGGGAGACGAGAAAAAAGGTCATTTTAAAAATATTCTGGTATTATCGTTGAGGTATGTGTTTACCACAATGAGTATTATGTAAATCGTCTTAATTTACGGCCTAACATAATATAGACTTATTAAAAGGGGCTTTTGAAATATGATTTGTATTATCACTTTTTATTTATTCCAACTTTATTTTTTTAAATTGTGGATACCGCACAAGAATCCCGACTGCTCCCAACTGTCAAGAGCCAGTGAGACTATGGTATCCCCAATAAGGGCATGTTGTGAGGCTGAAGCTCAGAGCAATAATAAACAAGAGAGAGTGCCGTAAAGAGTGCTGTAGTCAGTTTATACGATGTTTGCCGGACTCGACTAGATCTGGGCGTGGCTATGACAAGGGCTTAAGTATTTATACATCCATTCGTAGCACATGTCGACATAATGTTTTTGTTTATTCGTATAAACACTTTTTCACAGTATTGTTTAAAAAAAAATAACATGTAACCTAATAAACCGTTGAGTTATGTCAATTTATTTCGCGTATCATAACGTGTGGGCGGAGTCAACGGAGACGCGGGACAGGAAGAACATTCTTATAATACTTTAAAGCGGTGTTTTAATTCGTGAACATTTGTTGTCTCTTTCTTTCTCTTGGTGTACGACGTAAAAACCCGTAGAAAGTGATTTATCCAAAATCTGTATAGGTTGGTAGGTTGGGTAAAAATAATTAGCTCTCTCTCCATATATTGTTACTTCAAGGGCTGAAGGTAGTGGGGAGGAGAAGGGGATGTCACCCGTCTTGTAATTACTACGATTAATTATATTGTCGTTAATTTTTTTACATCTCTAATTTTTTATATATATTTTTTATTGTGAATTCCGACTGCTCCCAACTGTCTATACCCAGTAAGACTATGGCATCCCCAATCGGGGTATGTTGTGGGGCTAAAGGTAGTGGGGAGGGGAAGGAGGTGTCATCTATCTTGTAATTAATACGATTCATTTTACTGTCCATCATAATTGAAAGTAATTTTGTAATTAATTTTCAGTGGACTAAAAACTAAAATAGCCTCATTTTTTGTGCAATATGTTGTACCTACAAATTTAGAATAATATTTCCTATCTCAAGGTAGTTCGTGTTAAATTTTTTTGTTCCTAATTTTGTAAATATGTTATCTTTGTGAAAATTTTATTAAATCATTTATAAAATTGTTTGTTAGATTCTTTTCGGCAGAGTATAAAGTGTAGTATAAATTTTTCAAACTGGACCATCAGTAGCACCTACAAAATATAATTTAAATAGTGCATACACTATAATAATAACGTATTTTAGAAAGCAATCACATTGTGGTTTGACATATTTAATGCAAATGAAATAATAACTTAGTATAAGACCACAGATTTTATTTTAATTATGTACCGGTTTCGCTTAGCCTAACCATCATCAGGGTACATAATTAAACTAAACAAAAAATACATAATGTGTGGTTAAATATACTCTACGTCTACGGGAAATATACTTAATATTGAATTTCTGGACAAATTTAATTGATTATTAAGAACATGACTGTTAATTTTAATGGCCATAATAATATCACATGGGAAAATTTAATTGGAGCTAGTTAACAGTTTGAAGGTACAGCTTTTACTTAATTGGCTCTAACAAAGCTCAAATGGTTTCAATAGACGAGATCCGTATCTTTGTTTGAGATAGCATTCCAAGATTAACAATTCCGTGTCCAAATGTCAACAGGATACGAGGATACACGAGTCAACCTTTATTGCAGGTAAATAATTTGTTGTCTAACGTATGCAATGGTAAATGACTACGGAACCCGACGACACGCGATACCGGTTTCTTTTGTTTGATCTCAGAAAAAAAGCTTAAAAAAGGGTATAGAGATGCTTAGTAGTTTTTTTCATATCACCCGTGAGATGTGTGAATACTCGTATATATTTAGACCTACTTTAAGACGAGAGATATCTTCGTAAAAGCTTATGAATTTTTTTGGCCATTTTTTTGCATTGGCTGATCTCTTATTCCTACAGTTTATTAGGAATGAAGATAATAAAAGTTAGTTTTTATTTTTGTAGAAAGCAATCACTTTGTGGTTTGACAAATTTAATGAAAATGAAATAATAACTAGTATTAGGTATATTTCCCGTAAACCCTGAACTTGAATAGTACATAAAGTCTCAGGTATGGGGGCCAGAGGACACCGCCTATGTACTTATGGTCAAGAAAATTCAAAAGATTTTTTTACGGTTCCTCTACATGAGAGAGTTTGGTTTTACCCATGGCTGTTTCCAACAGCGTTTATCTCGGGAATGCTGGGTATCTGCAGCCTTAGTTCGAGGAGGGATATAGCATTACTGCTTTTTGCTCATAAACTCCTAAACGGTGTATTATTAATACCTGACATCCTGGCGGAAATTGGATTTTATGTCCCTGATAACTTCACGCGAGGCCGCCAACACAGGCTTCTGTTTCTTCCCAGGTGCAGATCTAACTTACCAATGGTGATGCCCCTGGGAAGACTAACTAGGTTAATTAACTGCCTCGCAGGAAATTTGAATCTTTTTCACACGAACTACAACAAGTTTAAGCAAGAACAAGCTATTAAGTTCTAACTATATTATGTACTTCTTGAAAACTATTTTTTATTATTTTTAAACTTCTTTTTACCAATCTTTGTGCTATTATGATTATCATTTTTTGTGTTTTTTGCTTAGATGAATTAAATAATGTAGATACGTTACTGAGACAACGCGCGTGACTGCACTAAACTAAGCCAACGTGGCATACCTGAGATTTACTGCTTTTAGTCTCGCACAAACGTTCGTTTGACGAACAAGCTGTCACCACCTGCCACAAACGCATCGCTGTAAGCTCTTTTCTGAGATAAAATGCCTTCCTGTGCTTTTGACAAGTGTAAAAATCATTCGGGAACAAAAAACAAACCTCATGGAGTTTCTTTTCATGCGAAGTACACACAAATCACCTATTATTTCAATTAATACAATTATTCAACCAAGTGAGATAGCGAATGGAGAAATAGATAAGTGTGTGGAAGACAACCTAGCGACAGTACACGAGTACGTCGCATGCTACTTCGCTCGTAAGTTCGTTAGGGAAGAGAGGGCTTGTAACGCGAAGAATGTAACGCGGGACGTTCATATAGCTATCTCATTCATACACACATATTCTGCTTGGTATGGCTATCCTTTTCATGCGTTATGAGTTTTCAAACAGATATCATAGCGTGCCAAATTTATTGTTCAATTTGTATGAATATGACGTGTCTTGTATTTTATGTCTATGGTTTTTTGCAATGTTTTGGTGTAAAAGTGTTTTTGCAAATGTGAAATAAATAAATAAAAGCGTTGTGTTTTTTTGTTGTCTCTTTCTCTCTTATGGTGTACGACGTAAAAAAAACCGGAGAAAGTGATTTATCGCAAGTTTGTATAGGTTGGGTAAAAATAATTAGCTCTCTCTCCATACATTGTTACTCCAAGCTAGATATAGATGGATAAAAACAAATAAAAATAAGAGTATAAATAGAACACATACACTTTGTTTATAACCACTTTATTATTTAATATTATGTCTACCGGTTTCGGAAGTACCCTTCCATCATCAGGACAATATTAAAATTAACCTTTAGATAATAACTTCATCTCTTCTGGCAGAAACACATGTGGAGATAAATTCTGCACACGATCAAAAAATGTATGTTTTGGAGTATCTGGAGAATGCTTGAAGTAACAATATTTGGAGGGATAGCTAATTTGTTTTACCCAACCCATCCGAAATTGTAATAAATCACTTTTTCCGAGTTTTTACATCGTACACCATGAGAGAGAAAGAGACAACAATTTTCTTGGACCGCTTATATATACTGTCGCAATGATCTTAAGCTGGCTATCTTCGCTGGTTAACGGCGGGACTCCGCCCACATTTTTTATTTTGCCACTAAACTTGACACAACTAAACGGTTTTTTAGGTTAGATGCTATATTTTTGTTGATAAAAATACTGTGAAAAAATGGCTATACGAATACACAAAAACATTATGTCGATATGTGATATGAATGGATATATAAATACCGTAGCCTTAGTCTTAGCCACGCCCATTTGCGCCGAGTCATGTTAAAATCATCAAAAACAAGTCCAAAACTGACTTCACTGCCTTGACTTGGGCTACCTCTAGTATACTCTAAGGGAGAATGTATATTGGTATTCATTTGATGGAAGGGTACTTCCGAAACCGGTAGACATAATATTAAATAATAAAGTGGTTGTAAACAAACTGTATGTGTTGTATTTATAAATATGGCAAGCCACAACGTAAATGCTTTTTACGAATATGAAAAATAAGAGTAATTACCTTCTTTGAGTTCAGAGTCTGCAGCTTGTCCGTTTTCGAAGATGGTCTTCACGAAGATGCCCATGTTTCCTTTGGGGGAATCCCGCCCCCCCACGATGCTGAATCCAAGGCCCTTCCCGCCGGCGCACTTCGTGAACGTCACCTGAGAAGAAAACGGCGAGATGTAATCGGCCGTCGGCTAATTGCGCCATGACTCACCGGCGCATTGTTCGCAGCGCAGGGGCCGGGCCGGCTGCGTCGCTCGACGCGGAACGCGATACGTAACCCGCCGTTGCCTGGGGAATTCTCCGGCCGCACATGGCAAACGGCGGCGTGTTTTTGTTGCCTTTTTTTCTGAAACATCCCCCTTCTGACCTACACAAATAACACCCGGTTATCATCTTACTCCCGCGGGAGAGGCCACAATAAATTATCGTGCTAACTAGGTTGGCGTGTTACATTCTCAATGAAATCGGAACAAACATTTAATTCTTAACCCAACCTAACAATAGAGCGGAACATTTGTTTGTGTGTTCGCCTAAAAGCTAGCGAACGGTGAAATTTCACAACTTTTTTTATGTCAACGAAACCTATGTAAGCTCGCAATATATTTTCCATCATGAGCTATGGACCTTTGAAATGTGTATTTTTTAGTTAATACCGTGCAAAAGTCGCAACTGCTCCCAACCGTCTAGAGCCGATGAGACTATCGCATCCCCAATCGGGGTATGTTGTGAGGCTGAAGGTAATGGGGAGGGGAAGGAGATTGGGAAGAGGAAGATCGGAAAGTACCTGGCTATTCAGATCTGGTCACCAAACACGGCTAAAGCCATTTCAAGGAACGTTTCGATTCTGAATGCTGGTCTTTCACCAGGGCGATACTAAGAGTATATCTCACTCCGAAACGTTCCGCAAATGTACTATATATTATTTTATATGAATTAAGCCGTCAAAACATTCGTCGTTTGTTCAACATTTTAAAATTTTTCAAAAAAATAAGTTGAGAAGCTCGGGTGTCGCCGGGTAACATCTATTACTGATAATACAGTAATAATTAAAATAGAGACGACGGACTATCAGCGATTGATAATTGATATGGCTTTATGCATTTTGAAAAAAAAAAATTAATTAATTTTAATATTAAAAAAAAATTGGGGTAATTATTGACTGTGATTGGTCATACCTCTGTTAGAAGCGATCCATCGCGCTCTTCCGGCCTTTGTTCTGGAGACAGTCTTGCGGGCGGGGAGGGCGGGGAGTGCTGGGAGTGCTGCTTCGAACTGTGGTGATCCACCTCGTCGTGCTGCTTGTGCTCTGCGCTCGGTCGGTGCTGCTCTTGGCCCCCGTTCTGCTCGTGGCTCCTGAACTGCTCTTGGCCCCTCACCTGCTCGGGGTTTCTGACCTGCTCGTGATTCCGGACCTGCTCGTGATTCCTGACCTGCTCGTGATTCCTCAGTATTTCGTGCTGCCTGTGCAGATTGCCGCTATGTTGCGTTGACGGAATAGGTGGCAATGGTCTCGCACTTGGTTTAGGTGGTAAACCCCTAGGTTGATTAACCCCTGTCCCAACAAATCTTCTTTCTTCATACACTGGTCTGTAATCCGAAGACCCCCAAAAACTATTTCTATTATTCTCACTGTTACCGTTCACGTATCTAGGTAAAAATTGACTAGTTTTAGTATCGTTATTATTGTATTCGCTGTAAGGTCGTAGTGGCTTCGGCAAATTATTGTTATCGGTGTATGTCGATATTCTCGATGCGGCCGAATTGACCCTGTTCAATCCATTGTAATTTCTTTGGTGTTCGTAGGTTTCTTCCGAGTATATTTTTTGTGACGGGCTTCTTGTTAATTTGGTGTTCCTGCTGTTGGCTAGTCGGTTTTCTCTGTGGTAGATGTCCGGGGAGCTTCCTCTCCTGGCTGAGGTGCCCCTATCTTGCTGGCGGGGAGCGCGAGGGGGTGGAGAAACGTCTTCTGATCGTACGACGGAAGGTCTCCTACCAATTTCCCAGACGGATCTTCTGTAGTCTATGCTAGCTTCTTCCGGGTGAGGCGGTGATCTCCCATGGGGTAATGAGGTTGGTCCGCTGGGACTCGGCACGTAAAATGTGGCGTGGGAACAAAATACATCTTGAACAGATAAGGCTCTTCTTCTTCTGAGGCCGGCTTGTATTCTTCCCAGGCCGCCTCTTAGTGATCTTTGAAGTTCTTGAACACTGGCACCACCCGCTCTGACTGACGAAGATTTTAACACTTTGACCCTATTTCTTAGAGACAGTTTTCCACTGTCTTGGGGTTTCAGCTCTGCTGGCGGATCTTCTTGAGTGTCTAAGAGGGGGGAGTATTTAGAGCGGGATTCGGGGGGAATCGGAGAGTCTCTATCGGGAGAGTCCAGGGGAGAGCCTTCGCGAGGCGCAGGACCTCGAGGAACTCTAAGACGCGAGCAACGACGTCGAAGTCTCCTCCAGCCTTGTGTAATGTTGGCACTCCATAAACCCTCATCTGAAAAAAAAACATTCATGAATATAAATTTTTGTACGTCTTTTTGTTGTCGAATTCTAAGCAAAAAACTTAGTCATTCATAGTGAATGATGACTTTTTGTGGAATTTCACGACTTCAGTATTATGAATTATGATAAAACCGAACGTTTCTAAACAAAAATACAAAAGCTGTGGGTTTTTATTGTTGTACTATCGTGACAGCTTTTAGTCAGGAAGTCTTCCGCACTATTTAACGCATTGTTGTTAATTCTATTATTGCATGAAGAAAGTGACAACTTTTTTTCGAAACATTATTTCGCCTTTTTAGATAAAATAAAACCTGTTCCAAAAAACCATTTAATCACTTTCGAAAATATAAGATGATTATTTATAGGCACTTATCTAGATTTATTCAGAAACCACGATTAAATTAATTTTAAATGAGCAATAAATAATCACACATTTAAAAACAACGCACTATAATAAAATACTACAACTTATTACCAACATAAAAAAAAAACAATTAATTTTTAGTAAAGATCGGAATCGCTCCGACGTTTCTAATTAATTGATACTATTTATAACCAATCGGCTACCTTAAAATCGCATAGATTTTTTTACATAAATAAAATATAGCCACAACTTGTTTGACCATGCAAATTAGTTAGTAATATATATCGGGGCATAATTCTGATAATTTTCAAATTTATACAACTATAAGCACTAGCTTAGTATGAACGAGTATTAAAGAATACAATTTTTCACGCAACTATTTTGCATAATTGTTTCCTCTAATATAAGGTCAAACGTATTTTTTATTTTTAGTATATTATTGGTATCTATCATTAATAGTACTCGTATACCTACTACTTGTGTCTTATATAAACAATGCTTTCAACATACGGGTTCCCAAGGGTTTCCGGAAACCCGCTAGATTAAAAAATGCTATTTTAATTTGTAAATAAACTTTTATTTTCCAGCAATATGTTTTCGAAATACTGGTACTGATTAAAATATTTTAAAGGGGATACAAATTTAATAACTAACTACACTAAAAAATCAACATCACATACAATTCAATTATTTACTTTCATATTATTCTATGATTCTGAGTTTTAATTTGGAATGCATTATAGAAATAATCTACTAATTACTTAAAATGTTTTTTTTATTTGCTTTTGATGACTTGAAAAATTTTAAAATTAAAATTTCGTCTTAATGACAATCATTATTTTATGGTATATTCTTAAATAACGGAATTAAAAGAACGATAAAATCACTTTAACGAAATGCAGGAATTATTAATTTTATCACTCCATTAAAGTATTACATTACTCAAATAAGACAAAAAAGCGTTCTTGGGAATATCAGCTTATCTAATGGATATCTTACTCGGAGACTGAAATACTCGGCAGATTAATGCTTACAGCAGAAATAAATTTAATTCGAAAGAGGAAATATTTTTACGAAATTCCTTTTATATGGAAATTGTAATTTAAGCAAACCTTATGTTGTGAAATAATGGTCGTAGTGTATGGTTATCTACTTAATAACATTTTGTAATACATTTTGATTAGAAATTTCTATTCCTAAGAAGTCTTATTTGAAAGGTTGTTATTTTATTTACTTACTTATTATAAAAACAATAGATTAAAAAAGTACTTTGGATCATTGAAGTTGTTTACTGTGTTTTCATTATTATTGTTAATAAATCTTTTTTATTTTCACACAGAGTATATACTCTGTGCAGATTGATATTTATTCCTCCTCTTTATCTCGGCTTTTGCGGTATAATATTTACATATTTGCTATCATAAACTTTTTTTTTCGTAGCCAACAAAAAAATAATTATTTATCCACCAAAAACAATTGCATAAAACCAAGAAATCAAAGAGAATAATAACGTTTCAATAGTTATTAGATTCGAGTAATTCTGAAGGCCGTTACGTACATTTTTTACCAGACTGCAAACGATCAATTAATTATGAACCTCGGTTACAAATGCATTGGAATAAATACACTATAGTACCACTAATAAATAAGATAAGATTTTCTGTAACGCATCATTGCACATTGAGTACAAATATGTACGTGACAGCGATAGAGGAAGTCACCTTAAAATAATTTTGCGTGGAATCAGTAAAAGAAAACATAACTTGTGAAATTAAAGAAGTATTTTCTTAAAATTGGGATTAACTTTAAAGCATTAATTATAATTATTAAATATTATTATCAATTTTCTAAAACACAAATACGAAATAGAAAAAAGCCAAAAACTAAAAAGAACAGTGGTCATGACCGAGACTCGAACTCGGAACCTCTACTCTATCCGTTATTAAAAAAATGTATATTTATCCAAGACACCATCTAGATATTCAATATGTGTTCGAATAAAGCTTTGAGTACCATCAAAAGATGGCAGCCTAAAATCGGAATAATTGAAATATTAAAAATATTTTTCAATAGAAGTATGAGATCGTTTGAAAATGCTGCTTTTTAATAAGGTCTTGATGGATTAATTGGCAGAGTGTTACTTCCGGATAGAGTAGAGGTTCCAAGTTCGAGTCTCGGTCATGACCATCGTTCTTCTTAGTTTCTGGCTTTTTTCCTTTATAAGTATTTTTTCATCTAGCTAGTGGAGAAATGACACCTCAAATGTTGGAGAATATTCTGAGGGTTATGAGAGAAAAGGAAGAAGAATGGAAAAAAATGTGGTTCGTTGTATAAACTAAGTTATAAAAGTTCAATATTAATAAACTCGACGTAAATGTTAAATTCTGTATTTATAAAATGCATATTTACCCTTTTTTCTGCACTCCGCATCGCTGGCATACCCCCACAGGCTGTCCTGCGCTTGGGCCCCCTTGGTGGGCGAGGGGGCCGCGAAGCTGTGCCGCAGGGGGGCCATCCTCAGCAGGCGCGCCCCCTGCAGCGCCCCCATGGAGCCCCCGCCCTCCGCGCGCGCCCCCAGACGCTCAAGCGGGGGCTCCGCCCTCACCACGTAGCAGCAGCTCTTGTTACCTTTATCGAGCATCGAGATCACTCATCACTCACTCGCGCACTGTTTGTAATTTAGACACTGTTTTTGAGATTGTTTCTTTTTCACAAACTTGTTGAATTAGTTTTTTTTTATGATTGGTAAATTTTTCGTATTTTAATTATCGAAGTTAAAATCTGTTAAAAAACGTAGTCACAGGTTAATGGCTGTATTTTCATTTATTAATATTTGTTTTTGCTCGTAGGCAGTTATTTTGTGGTACGACCTCAGAGCAATAATATATCAGGAGGGATAGTTTTTCGAAACAGTGTAGTCAGGATTGTTGATTTTTTCCTGACTTGGGCGTGGCTAAGGTTTTCATGGACACACCTTTTAACATCCACTCATAGCACATATCAACGTTTTATGTTTCGTTTATTTGTATAACCACTTTTTCACAGTATTGTTATCGGCAAAAATATAAGATATAACTTCAAAAACTGTTGAGTTATTTTGCATAACAAAACGTAGTGAGCAGAGTCACCGGAGACGCAGGAGATAACATGCTTACATAACTAAAAGTGGTGCGATATTATGTGACAACTTGTCTTGTTTCTTTCTCTCTCACAGTTTACGACGTAAAAACCCGGAGAAAATGATTAATTATAAATTTGTATGGGTTGGGTAAAAATATTTAGCTCTCTCTCCATATATATTCTTACTCCAAGGGCATGCCATTATATTTGAATTACCAGTATAGTAATATATTTTCATGCAATGATAGATAAATCCTCAATCTACTGCTAAACAAAAAGTTAGAAGCTTTTTCACAGCCCGCGACATATGTAAATATCAATAGGGAAAATTTAGCTATGGCAAAAGGATTTCGATAGTTTTATGGTAAATTAAGTCACAGATTTTAATATTTTCGTAGAAAGCAATTACTTTGTGGTTTGAAATATACAATGAAAATGAAATAATAACTTTGTTAAAGAATATGGACTTTATTTTATTTTTAATGACTGACCGGTTTCTCTTAGCATCATCAGAGTACAAAATTAAACACAATTAAGTTAACCTTTTTCGTTTTACAAAGCGCCGTTTAGGTGATATTTCACAAAAAAATATCGCTATTTAAACTAGCCAAGTGTTGTGATTATTTTTAAAATTTAAACATTTGATAAAGCTTCGTTGAAGACGGAACCAATAGGTGACAAATATTTAAATAAATTAGAAGTTCAAAGATTTAATTTACAATATGTAATGCTTTGTCAGCTGTCAGCTTGCTTATTTCAGGGCTGTTTCAGGCGGCGCTGGTATAAAAGGCTATATTGTATATATTATTTCCTAGGAATTATCTCATAATTTGGTATGATTTCGACAAGTACGGTGAACGGGAGTAGAAATTAAGGACGTTTGTCAGAAGAATGTATTACTAATTATTATATATGATGCACAAGAACATATTTGGCGTTTCGTAACTTTATCCTACACTTAGTTTATTACTTAAATAAGACATCCACGTTATGCAAACATTACTCATTATTGAAACCATTTTATCACCATTATAAAATAAACCTTACGAGATCGTTAATAGTAATGATATAAACAGTTGAAACACGCATTAACGATCAATTGAAAGCTATTAGGAACTAGACGGATTGCATTGAAACGTAACCTCTCCCTATTGTTTTTGTCGCGGCTGTAATGATTTCAAAATGGTTGTAACCGATCTTTGCATAGGAGATGACACAATCAACTAGATTCATATTATATATTTTATTTTTAAAATTGTTAATGATATTATAGACAGCCCTGATTTACTTAGCTTAATTACCTTCCATGTACCTAACAGAACCACTCGATCCAAAATTATTTTTAAATGTAACAATAATATCAGTACTGAGTCATTTAGATACTTGCCTGTACCTAGATTGCATACAGTGGGTAATTCTTTCGCTGAAATAGTAGATATATTCAACTGCACTGAATCTAGTTACAAGAAGTCTAAAATAGCATACCTCTTTCAAAAATATTACTGTTAATTAATTACTTTATAATATTTCTATTAACTTACGTATGTTTTTGGGTGCTAATCAGATACTCTATGTTATTAAATAATTAAATAAATAAATAATATCGCTGTGCTAGTTCAATACTATAACAAGTCAAAAAACGTTTTCTGATTCCTTATAACTTATAACATAAGGTATCAAAAGCCACCCATAAGTCATATTTTTTTAAAACTATGATAGTATTGAACTAGCACAGCGATATTATCAGTTTGCACATTCGGTCATAACAATATAATAAAATAAAAACGACATAATGTATACATGTCGACTGTGTTTAGGTCAAAGACGTTATTCCACATGCTTTTGCAAGGAATTTCAGGCCTTTCTGATAACATAACGGTAATGATGTTATGCTTAACGCCTGATTATTTGATCGAATGCAGAAACGGGCCTAGTATCGGTGGTTAACGAGGACGATTGTTTGAAGTGGTAACGGTAAATAAATCATAATGGCCTTAATTATCGGCATTTAACAGTGTAAAATGTGTCAGTGGTTCCAACCACTAGGCCTAAGTTTGCTTGCAAAAAAATGTGGGACAACGCTTTTGACCTAAACACAGTCAATGTATGTATCTATATTAAAGTTTATACTTCACAAGAGTACCGATTGCACCTAACTGCTTAGAGCCAGTAGGACTATGGCGCCCCTAATCAGACGTAGTTATTCGAACTCGAGATCTCTGGAACTAGAACTAAGGATCTCAACCTTAGAGTATATAGAATGGTATCAATCCAAGGCAGTGTAGTCAGTTTTTTTATGGTTTTTACCTGACTCAGCGGACTTGGGCGTGGCTAAGACCAAGGCTAGGGTATTTATACATCCATTCATATCCCATATCGACATAATGTTTTTGTTTATTCGTACAACCACAGTATTGATATCAACAAAAATATAGCATCTAACCTAAAAAACCGTTTAGTTGTGTCAAGTTTAGTGGCATAAAAAAAAATGTGGGCGGAGTTCCGCGGTGACCCAGGAGCCCAAGATCATTGTGACAGTACGTAGAAGCGGAGTATTATATTTGTTGTCTCTTTCTCTCTCATGGTGTACGACGTAAAAACCCGGAGAAAGTGATTTATCGCAAGTTTGTATCGGTTGGGTAGAAATAATTAGCTCTCTCTCCATACATTGTTTCTCCAAGATCTCAACCGATCACGGAGGTTATCATATAATGACTATGACCGTATCATTCTAATTCAAAAGCTACGCTCATGATTGTTATCATGATAGTGTGTATAAAAAAACTTCGTATCAATTATAAGTAAACCATAAAAGTTCCCATGAGTCCCATAAACCATCACCGTAGTAACGATAGAGATGGTCGATATCAGAATTGGGTGTACCTGCGGTTCCAGTTACCGGTGACCGGCGAGGAACCGGTTATTTATCCAGTTATTTTTGGAACCGGTTCCTGGTGCCAGAAAAGAAAAATATTCTCACCGTCAAAAAAAAAAATCACGGGGGGGGGACAAAAAAAACGGACAAAGGATATAGGATATTTTTATTTGCGAAAACTAGGAACCGGTTCCAAAAATAACCGGTTCCTCGGAGAAATAATATCGACGGTTCCAATTGGTACCTGACCGGCTTGGAACTGGCTCTTTTTAACCGGGACAGGAATATCGACCATCTCTAATCATGCTTTTGATCACGGAACACGAACCTCCATGAGTGTCCTATCTAGACGTGGGAGGATATATTTTTATTACCCGCCTCGAGATCATAAGTGTATTAGACGTTTACTTTGGGTACAGTAAGCTGCATGTGGGCGGGTCCTTCGACGCGTCACGTAATCAAGAATTACGTATTCCGTAACGTTGATTAAATTATTCCGTGAGGTCAAAAAAAGCGGCTTTTATACCGCCATGTATAATTTGAGGATATTACAACTATACTTGTGAAATTGTACATGAATTACCGCATCTATTGCGTTTTGTGTTGGTTGCGTCAAAAAAGTATTACAATAAATGTGTTTATGTATTTCGTCAAAAACTACAATTTTATAAGACCAATTTTCAGTATCTTAGTCGTGAGTTTTTTTTTTTTCGTAAAAATTTGAAGACCTCACGGCAAGAACCTGTTAACTAACATTTTTGTCAAATATGAGTTATTATTATCTTTAAACTAATTCGGGTACGCTCTATCCAATGAACACACTTTCAGATCATGAAAATGGCACGAACATGGAAAATCAAAGAGTTGAACCGCAAATTTTGTTATAGCTGAAATATTTTTTTAATGGCATGTTATCTACAATAAAAACATTGTTTTGGAGAAATGCATTAAAATACTAAATTATTTATTAAATTTAGTATTTTTTTATTTATTATTATTATTTTTATATAATTCAATTGAATAAAATTTAATATTAATATTATTGAGTTCTGCTATTTTAAGTTTTTATTTTATTTTTGTTTTTAGTGACAGCTGTTTCGGCGTTTAAGGCCATTGTCAAACTGTTTCGGCCTTAAACGCCGAAACAGCTGTCACTAAAAACAAACATTTAAAAAAACTTAAAATAGCAGAACTCAATAATAATAATATTAAATTTAATTCAATTGAATTAAAAAAAAAATTAAAATGGAGTTTTACAAATTGAACACAAAAACTAAAAATAAATTTAGTATGCTAGCTATAGCATTCACGAAAAACATGGATTTGTGATGGTACACACTTTTTTTCAACAAAACTCAAAATACTAAATATCTCAGAATGACTCGACAATTAGTTAACAGGTTCTTGTGCGGGGTCTTCATTTATAATTTAAATATGATTCTTTTGTTTTATTTTATATTGTGTTCTCCGTCTGTATTTATGTGTATATACGAGTATAACCACACACTATTTTTTATTTTTGTTTAGTATAATTTTGTACCCTGATGATGCTTAGGCTAAGCGAAACCGGTCGGTCATAAAAATTAAAATAAAATCTGTGGTCTTATACAAAGTTATTATTTCATTTTAATATTCATTATTTTATTATTAAAGGGGGATTTTTTTTAAATATCTATTCTCGTTCACAATAATAACTAATATTTAATAACCTCTCTCAAAATCAAGAAGGTCTTACTTATTTTAAAATAGCTTTTTATGATTGAGGAATATAGGTCTCACGTCTCACGTTGAAGTGGTCCACATACTTTCATCCGTATCTCTATGCATAAGTAATATCAATTCCGACTTAGATGTTTTTTTAATGCATTATTATCATCTGATAAGTAATTTCCGGTATGCATGTGCATTTGTTATTTGACCCAGTATGCTTCTGTCTCTCCGATTGCAGAGCTGAATATTCTTAATTCAATAATAATCGAATTGTGCAAGACTACAACTTAGAGGGCATAAAAGCCAGCGATAGAATTTATCGCATGATGCACGAGTACCTAACAACTTTCAAATGGGTTTTGTTTTAATGAGATTATTAACGTAAATAAGTTTATTATGATGGATAATTACTTTAAACTGTAAATTTCAACAATAATGGGCAAGTGCATCGTTGTTCTTTTTGCATAATTTGCAGAATAAAAAAGTTGCTTAAAATGGCATTGGCCATGTTTAAATATCAGATGTGGAACCTTCCTCTTCCCCATCTCCTCACCATTTATTTCTAACTAACTAACCATCACGCCGTTTCTCGCAAGGGTAGGCAGAGAGGACGGACTGCCATACAACTCAGTCTTGGCACACACTCCTTACTTCATTCTCATCTATACATCGTCCCATACATACTCTTCTGTTATTCTGACTCTTCATATGGCCCGACTCAAGAATTTGATTCACTTGATCGTACCATGTCTTCTTCGGGCGTCCCCGATTTCTTCTTTCATTCACTTTCGCGTCATACATTATTTTCACACTCTTTTCTACCATTTCTTTCAGTCTCACAATATACCCTTAAATTCCGAAATTCATAGACTCGCAAGCTCCGAGCAGTTGGGAATCTTATTTAAAATTATCAATTTATATAAGATTAAAAACAAATTTATATTTTTAATACAAAGTAATCTTATTTAAGCATTTCAATAAGATTGATATTATCTTATCAATCCGTACAAATCCATCACAAACATGTTTACGTAAAAATCTAATAGAAATCAACCATAATGTACCTACGGCTTTTATCGCTTGTTTGGTGTTTCTGTCGAAAAAATATATTATGCCATGATTGATAGAGAATGCAGGCGCACATTTACAAAAGGTTTGATTTATTATTATGAGGCTAAACCAAACGAATAGTCAATGACTTCGCTTATTAATATGAAAATCACGTTATGTGGTTACCTCGTTGTAGTCGGCTACATTAATGGTTGGCCAAAAACAATATGCCGAAATTATTGAATAGAAAACGTAACGGTTTCTTCAGCCTAATGCAGCCTTTCCTAAGTGGGGTTTTGTAAGGAATAATAAGGGATTCGCAAAAGCGTAAAAAACATAACTATTTTAGACAATAGTATCTCTCGCCAACAAGCTGTTAAGAAAAAAATGCTGATAAAATTATTCAACTTTTTTATATTAGGAAACAAAAACTATAATACCTTAAAATAAAAAAAAATAAAGTTTCTAATTTTGAATCTGTTAATTCGTGGTGGAACTCCATTTTAATGATTTAATAAGAGGAAATTTTAAATATTCGTAAAAAGCATTTACTTTGTGGCTTGCCATATTTATAAATAGAACAAGTGTATGTGTTCTATTTATAAATTTGGAAAATTTAAACTTTATTCCACTATTTTTAAAGTGATAATAGAGGAAAATATAAATGGATAATAGTAAAAAAATACTGGAATAAAGTTAAAGATTTGATGAATGTAAGTAATTATAATTTGACGGTAGATGAGTAAGGATAGCTTCTTTATTTATAGATAAAATTCGCCTGTGACGCATTTCTTTTGGGTGTTTTTTTATGTTTGACGGTTTCGGTTCTGTTTCACAAAATACAAAAGTGTTTCGCGACCAAATTTAATGGGAAACACTGTTCTGCTGTCTAATTGTTACGTTACATTAAAAATTTTTTTAAAAGTGTTTGTTAGGAGAAAATGACGCTATTCAAATTAACCAATTATGGGAATTTTACGTGGCAACCTTCTGCTACGCCAATTTAGACCGTATCTCCGCCGTAGTGCAAATAACTCAATATTATTTTAATAAATTTATATTCTACGCCAGTCATACTCAAAGTGGTCTATATCGACCCCCAGGGGTCGATTCCAATCTGCAAGGGGTCCACGTCAATGAAAAAAAAATTAAGAATGCATGAGACGTAAATGGGGGTCCACGATAGTGGATTTAGGCAGGCCGTCACTAAAATGTTGGTTAATTTTTTGGAGAGGATATTTTGTCGATTTGCTAGTACTTTTCGATTTCAAATCTCTACCGACTAGTGCTTTTTATTCGGAGAGGATTTTTTGTTGATTTGCTAGCACTTTTCAATTTGAGATCTCTACCGACTAGTACTAATTTTTGGCGAGTTCAACTTCAATTGAAGTGTTCACCGCGAAGGATTAATTTCAAAGAACTAGCAGTTCAAAAACACAGTTCACAAAACTTTGAAGTTTTTCCTAACGCAAAAAAAAAACAATATTAGGAAAGCAGGGGGTCTGTACACAATGGAAAAAATCGGCAAGTGGTCTACGGGACAAAAAAGTTTGAGTACCTCTGTTCTACGCCATCATCGAATTAACGTCACAGCGTGAGAGGGTTGGAGTTTAAATATAACCCAGCCACGATAAGCTCATGTTTGATACTTCTGATTAGAGTTTGCATGTACTACCTACCATTTTCAGAATACGATATGAAAATAAGAAGTGACTTTGATATTTATCTTAGTATCTGAATATTTTAATTTATTTAGTTCTCTGTTCCGATTCCAATCATTTGCATACATTATTTAACAAAAATACAATGATTTTTGTACACCCGCCCATCTCGTCACCCTAGATGTCTTATAAGAGCTATCCCTCCCAAATTTCGCCACCCTGGACGGAACCCACGTCCTATTTTTTTAAATTTAATCAAATAACTTTTTTTATTAGTTCATAAACATTTGTCACTTTATGCTGAACCCTCCCTCTTCCTCCAATCATCTATCACATATAACGCCTACTTTACTCCCTCTAACTCTATGATATTTCTAATGTACATTGGGTGATTGTTGTAAGGATCACTTTTTTAATAATAATCATTGTATGTTCACGTTCCATCCTATCATCATAGATAATAATAAAATATTTTTTGGAGTGTTTTTCCTTCTTGTCATTTTTCAGAATGTTCAACATTTACTCATCAACACGGATCAGGATACAAACACTGACGTACTTAAACAATGCACAACCAAATAATTAACAGATATTTATTATGTAGATATGCTGGAAGCTATTAAATGGTGGAATACATCAATACACAATGCATTACACTCCATTATTATTTGCTGTGGAACCTCTCAAATATGTTAATTTAGCATGCAAATTTCAAAGATGAATACACCTCTCTTAGATCTCATGCTGTATGTTTAAAATCGTATGCTTAAATACTCGATGCTTATTTTGATCAATATCACAAAAATGATGATTGTTTAAAAAAAATCACTCTAATAACTTTTTATCATTCAATACGAAACTTAAGTCACTTTAAACTATGTCTGTATAGAAATTACAGTATAATGGTTAGTGAAAAAAACACAGTTTGCACTTCCACGAACACTCATAGAAAACAAGAACCAGAAAAAACGGTAATGATCTTGAAAAAAGCCTTAAATGGTAACGCAGTGAAATAAAATGTAACCTACATAATATTATACATTTATGTGAGAACGTAGAACGTGTTTACGTTATTATTCAATGCTACATCCTAACACGATATTATTTTTATTATTAGATACAATAAGCACAGCACAGGAAACAGTAATATAAATTGCATTAAAACCGAACAATGTTTCAGTATTTATTTTTTGTATTTACGTGTTAATTTTTTGTTATGGTTCGTAAATTCGTTTCGTATTAACGCGTTAGCGAAGCGACAATGTTCCGTGAACGCGACTAACCTCGGCACTGACTCGCGACATACTAACGAATAAGAATAACGAATAAAACAACCTACACCGGCGTAACGACTAACCACGCTGAAAGCAAGCGGCGATACCACGTTGATGGTTGATATCGCGGCAGTCGGATTGATGATACCGTGAACTACCGGGATGTGGACTTGTAGGTAGTTGGTAGTAATTTCCAAGGGATTCAACTTACATATCTGGACAGATAACAAAATAAAGAACTGTAATATAATATTATACAACACTCCTTGTGAATGAAGCAAGGAGTGTGAAAGGCAGAGCTGTGTGACATCTCCTCTCTGTCTACCTCTGCAGCAGGATTGATAGTTAATTTTATTTTTTTTTTTCTAAATAAGAATATTGATAGATAAATTAAAGGGAAGCTGTTGTAGTAAAAATATCGTCGCCGGAAAGGCAAAAGGACCAAAGCGCCATTTTGGGAAGTTTAAGCCTGAGCAATTTTAAGTTTTTTTTTGTTCTACAATAAAATTCATAAGTCTTCAGTACCTGGTTGGATTTAAAAAAAAAACTATCTCGGGTAACTGAATGCTCTCACTGAGTTACCCAAAGCATCAAAAAGCTAAAAAGTTCAAAACTTGTGTCGCTTAAGCCAAGTCTTCTCCCAAATGGTAAATATATTTTAGATGGCCGAGGGCTACAAAAGTATTCAGAATCAAAGGAGAGTCTGAGCTTTCGATGCAGAAAAAAAAACTGATCACAACTGCATATTTTACTCATTTTAGACCAAAGTGTCGCTTAAGCCCTTTTGCCTTTCCAGCGACGATATGTTATAAACCGTAATGTTTAAAATACAGATCCTTTTACTAAGCATCATTTCTTCCAAACATGGAGTTAGTCAGTACCCGCTGTGAGTATTGAACTCAACATTGGACTATCAACTGCCATTTTGTAAAAACACTTATTATTTACATAATATATTACCAACCTATTGCCTTAATGATAAAAATTCAATGATATGGAAAAATATGAATATTCACAAAGATAATACCGCAAACAATGGAATATTTATCAATTATCTTTTAACTCCAACTCATTTCCAATACACGTAAAGAATTTAAAAAAAACTTAAGTGCATTGTTATTTTTTCTACTTGTATACATACTCGTATAGGGTACATATATATTTGTGTAATGATAAACATGACGAACTGAACATCGTAGGCGTTTATATTAAATATAAACGCCTACGATGTTCAGTTATAAATAAAATTATTATTAAAATAAATTTTAGTATCGTTTTTAACATTATAATTCCTTGATCGTTTATAAAAGAGAATGATTAGAATAAGTACCCGAGTACATGCGAATCACACAAAATTAAGGGATGATTGTTCACCGAACTCTTAAAAAATTTACTAACTAACTAACTAACCATCACGCCGTTTCCCCGCAGGGGTAGGCAGAGAGGACGGACCGCCATACAACTCTGTCTTGGCACACACTTCTTGCTTCATTTACATTCATACACCGTCTCATACATACTCTTCTGTTATTCTAACTCTTCACATGACCCGATTCAAGTATTTGATTTACTTGATCGTGCCATGTCTTTCTCGGGCGTCCTCGACTTCTTCCATTCACTTTCGCATCATATATTCTTTTCACACTACTTTCTTCGTTCATTCGCTCTACATGCCCAAACCATCTAAGCGTCCCTTTCTTGATCCTATTCATTACGCTCATATCCGCCTTGCATTCTTTCCGGATATCCACATTTGTAATACGGTCATACATGGTTTTACCGCACATCCGTCTCAAAGATCTCATTTCCACAGCATTCAGTCTACTTTCATCCTTCCTCTGCCAGTTCCATGCCTCACTGCCAAAAAATTTATGATTTTTAAAAACGTAGTTCGATGACAAAATCTAACATATATGTAAGACATTGTATAAAAAGCGATTTTTTAATAGTTTTGATCAATAAAAAAGTTAAAACAATATTAAAAATTAAAATTTTTTTGATTAAAAATATTTTTCGGCGTAAGACCTTGATTCTATTTTCGTTTTGGATTCCCGTAAGCTTCTGTTCCCTGAGATAGTGGGACCCCGGCCCGAGCCCTAGTCCCAGTGCAGCTGTATGTACGCAAGACATCTGCCATCATATATTGGAGATAAATAGTTACTGTCAAAAACATAGACATGCCTTTATGTTATTTACACCATTTTACAAATTCATAAAATATTTGAGTTTGATAAAGAAAGGACCGATGGATAAAAGCCATCTAAAATGTAATTATTTTTTGTTTTTCCTTCCAACAACTTTCTAACAGAACTTTATACCGATGTCAAAATTTGATTGAAACGTTTTACTTCACTTTTCTATAACAAACATACTGTTTAAAGCTCATAATGTACTTTTATACTGAGCTTTGATCCTTTGGAATTTTAATTGAAAACAACTAGTACGTTAATTTTCTGTGTGAACACTATTATTTCAATAATATTGATTGTAAGTGATTGCTAGTAAATTGAAATAATATTAAATTAGAATTAACTTTAAAACTTTCATGCTTATTATTTATATAATAATAATTTAAATAATATCAATAATCCTCAACTTAAAAAATAACGGTCGCGATCTATTACTCGAACTCGGAACCTCTACTCTATCCGGGAGTAATGCTTCTACCAATTGGGCCACAGAGACCTTATAAGAAACTGGCATTTTAATCGATCTCATTCTTAATTTGTAAATCATCAATATCATCTTTTCAATTTTTCTTACGATTTGGAAAAAAAATCAAATATTATTTCAATTAATTGATATTATATTTCTAATTCTTTGAATAAACTTGAAGAATCTTTTGAAATTTTCACAAGACTCGGAAGTTTATAGCTACGCTATTGATTATGTAACCATTGGAGTTTAGGGTTACCTACCATAATAAACATGTAGTTATTTTAAATTGAGTACGTAGGTAGTCAAATATTTTGTAAAAATATTTTTTTTGTAACGATTAGTAATATGTGCATTTGGCAGTTGCGTGCAGTAAAATATTTTCAATTTCTTTACGATTTCACCCTAACAGAAAGGTTTTCATCGGTATTCATATCGTCGTCGGAAAGGCAAAAGGGCTGAAGCGCCATTTTGGTAAGCATACACCAGACCGCTCTAAAGTTTTTTTGTTTATTTTACAGTAAAATTCATGAGTCTCCAATACCTGGTACGATTTTGAAAAAAAAAGTTAACTCAGAAAACTCAATGCTCTCACTGAGTTACCTGAAGCGACAACAATCTAAAGAAATCCCAAACTTGTGTCGCTTGAGTCAAGCCTTCTCCCAAATGGTAAATATATTTTAGATGGCTGACTGGCTGATGGCTATGTACCATGAAATACCACTAACACACCTTAGAAATGATCACCATGTGGGAAGGATATTGTTTTGTGTTATTTTTAAGCATGTAGATAATAACTTTTTTTAATTTCCTGCCCAATCCATATTCCATACGATTAACGAACGAATGTTAACAAATTTATTCCTCCTAGTACATGATTCAAATATTTGTTTATTGAATTCAAATTTATGATTGTTATTCCGATGTGTGTGAATCAGACTATGAAACGTGTAGTGAGTCGTCTCTTTTAGTAGACAGCTGGGACAGGAAATTTCAATACGAGTACAAGATCTAAGTACCATAGTTCCATTGACAGGTAATTTACTTGTAGTGTTTTTTTTAAATTAAACTCGTAAAAAAATAGTTGTGAACCATAACATAAAAGCGATCAAATACGAAATGATAATAGTTTATAAAATTGTCGAGTACCTAGGAAGTAACAAAGAAGGTAGAAGTAAGACGAGTATTTATTTATTAAAATTGGAATTAAAGTATTAACGCTTGTCTCGGTCTTGGCCATTGTTTTTTGTTTTTAATTTTTGACTTTTATCTGTTTCATATTTACGTTTTAGATTATTATTATATTATATACTTCAAAACATACATTTTTTGATCGTGTGCAGAATTTATCTCCACATATGTTTCTTCCAGAAGAGATGAAGTTATTATCCAAAGATTAATTTAATATTGTCCTGATGATGGAAGGGTACTTCCGAAACCGGTAGACAAAATATTAAATAAAAAGTGGTTAAAAACAAATTGTATGTGTTCTATTTATATTATTATATTATTTATTTATTCTTGGGAAAATTAACAGCAAATCAACAATACATATATTATTTACTCGTATAATAATAAAAATGACAAATCATGCCAATTACAAATTTCCTCTGCTAATGATAAATATTGTAAGTGTGACATAATAAAGTTTTGTTTTAGTAACTTAACTATGTTGGTAGGGAGAGAGGAAGGTGGAAGGGAACATGGGAATGGGAGAAAGGAAATAAGGACGGGACCAGATAGAAGGTTAGTTGAAGTGATCTAGTGAAGTCGGGTCATGGTTTTTTGTTTAATATCACGTATAGTCGAGTTTAAAATGTAAATGTGGTAATCATTTGTAGACCTGTAAATGAAAGAGTTTTGTTTTGAATTGGTGTTACAATGAGGGAGATGAAAAGTACATGCCTGTCTGTTGTTGCAATTTGGAATGGAATAAATAGTTAGAGTTGCAGGAGATCAGGGCTATCAACTAAATTGTTTACGATTTAAAATAACATGTATGAAATATACATGTATAGAATGAGAATAAAGAAACATGTACGGCATGTAATATTGTACCATGCAAAAAAGGGACATTTTGTTCCAACCAAGCTCCCAACAATCGTTTCGTTAACTATTAAACAGATTAAATGTTGTTTTTATTATTTATTTTACACCAACGTAAATAAATATTACTCGTTCTATTTTGCTAATTTCTTTAGAGCCATGTTTATGAAATGTCACTCAAAGGGGGCATTTCAGAAGAAGATAATATCGTAAAAAATGGTTTCACTATCGCATGGAATTAGATTAATTTTATAAGGAAAAAATGGCACTATGTACATATTGTTAATATTTGTTGCGCACGCGAATGGTAGAATAAGTCGGAGATGGTCCAGGAATACGTGACACGATCGAGTGAATCATTTAAGGCTAATTCACACCAACGTCCGGTTCCGCTCAGTGCCGATATTGTTCCGCAAGAGAACTTATTGATATGGTATGAATATCAATCAAGGAGTATGTGCCAAGACAAATTTGTGTGGCAGTATATCCTTCTGCCCACCCTTGTGATATTTAACTACTTATTTAGTTAAATAATTATTTTGAAGTGTTAAAATACTTACAAAGAATTTTTTTTTGAAACAATTTTTTTATCACTAGATAATATTTTTAATAATTAATAATTAATAAAAATATTATTTAGTGATAAAAAAATGGTTTTTGATAAAAAAAAATCTGCGATGTTAGTATTTTTACAATTCAAAATAATTATTAAACTAACTAAGTAGTTAAATATCACAAGGGTGGGCAGGAGGATATACTGCCATACAACTTTGTATTGGCACATACTCCTTGATTGATATTCATACCATATCAATAAGCTCTCTTGCGGAACAATATCGGCACTGAGCGGAACCGGACGTTGGTGTGAATCAGCCTTTAACCATATCAAACTACTGATTCAAACCGGCCGAATGACAGCACTGCTCACCAGTAGTAATATTTTTTGAGTAGAAATTTCATTGATGAGTGTTTCTGTTTACGTAATTAATTTAAATTCCCCCTAATCAGAACTTACACACGATGATGGATTGATCACAGCGGAAGTTTGTTTATAAGTAGCTACCAACCTAATTTATGACGTCTTTATTGTTAGGGACCACATTTAGAATTATTACGTTTGCTTTTGATAGTTCATGGGATGTGGTTATTAGTTACGTTGTTATTTTTACTTTAACTTGAAAAAGGTGACTTTTTGGGAAAGTAAGTTATCTTTTTTAAATAATACGTTAGGCGTGGTGTTTCACAAAACTGCCCATGCTGGTTAGTCATATAGTATTAATGATGAGTTAGTTAGTTAGTTAAGATTGTGTGCGAACGAGTTTGTCAAGCGTAGCAAATTAATAATGAGAAAGCGGAAGGAAATGCCATTTAAGAAACTCACAATACGAGTCAATAAACCAGATGCGACGGGACTAAGCCGCTATTTTAGAAAGATCAACAGATAAATAGGCAAATCACTGTTTATATTTTGATATAACTAACTAACCATTACCTTGTTTCTCCGCAGGGGTAGGCAGAGAGGACGAACCGCCATACAACTCTGTCTTGGCACACACTCCTTGCTTCACATTCACATTCACACATCGTCTTATACATATTCTTCTGTTATTCTGACTCTTCACATGGCCCGGCTTGAGTATTTGATTCACTTGATCGTCCTATGTCTTCCTCGGCCGTCCCCGACTTCTTCTTCCATTCACTTTTGCGTCATATATTATTTTCACACTCCTTTCTTCGTTCATTCGCTCTACATTCCCAAACCATCTTGGCGTCCCTTTTTTGTCCTATTCATTTCGCTTACATCATTACAGCCTTGCAGTCTTTTCGGATATCTATATTTTTAACACGGTCATACATTGTTTTACCGCCTCAGAGATCTCGTTTCCACATCATTCAGTCTACTTTCATCCTTCCTCTATCAGTTCCATGCCTCACTAGCATACACCAGGGTTGGTATAAGCACTCCATTGTGGACTGTTAGCTTAGCTTCTTTGGACATATTTTCATTTGCGCGAACAGCGTTCAGTTCTTGCATTCACGCATAAATATTTTCATAATAACTGTATAAATATAACTGACTAACTAACCATCACGCCGTTTCCCCGCAGGCATAGGCAGAGAGGATGGAGCGCATAATACAACTCTGTCTTGGCACACACTTCTTGTTTAATTTATATTGTTACATCGTCTAATACATACTCTTCTGTAATTCTAATTCTTGACATTGCCCGACTCAAGTATTTGATTCACTTTGTCGTTCCATGTCTTTCTCGGGCGTCCCCGACTTCTTCTTCCATTCACATTTATGTGATATATTTTTTCACACTCCTTTCTTCGTTCGTCCACTGCACTTGCCAAAACTATTCAAGCGTCCCTTTCTTAATCCTATTCATTACGCTTACATCAGCCTTGCATTTTTTCCGGATATCTACATTTTCAATGCGCACGCCGGGATTCATGAACCCACGACCTCTGGATTCGTGGTAGAGGATCTTCACCGCTTGACCACGGAGACTGTCATTCATCTATTATAAAGTTACCTAAAATAATAAATAATAAACCTTTGTTAAATTTAGAGCACATTCTTGGCGAAAAATTGGTTCAAGAGAGCCGTGTAAATCCAGAAAATATATTTAAAATGATAATTTACCTACTGTATTTTTTTAAACTAATAAATATTATATGTACCGGTCGCGATTTTAACTGCGGAACCATGCGCTAGCGAACGACTGTTCTAAACTTACTCCCACTGAGCTATCGGAACAACATTTACACCCTCCGCAAATTTCCAATATGTACACATGTTTTTTTTTTTTTTTACTTGAATACCGCACAAGAGTCTTAACTGGTCCCAACCGTTTAGAGCCAGTGAGACTGTGGCATTCCCAAATAGGGTATGTTGTGAGGCTAAAGGTAGTAGGGAGGGGAAGGAGATTGGGAAGAGGAAGGTTGGGAAGTATCTGGCTATTCAGATCTGGTCACCAAACACGGCTAGAGCCATTTCAAGCAACTTTTCGATTCTGAATGGTGGTCTTTTACCAGAGCGATACTTAGAGTACTACCACTCTGGAACGTGCCGCAAATATACTTTTTATTATTTTTACATGAATTAAATGTTGTATGACACATATTAATTAAATAAAATTATTGGCGCACGCCGGGTTTGAACCCGCGACCTTTGGATTCGCAGTCGAGCGTCTTACCACTCGACCACGGAGGCCGTCTGTAATGTATGCATGTGTGTAAATGTGCCAAATATTTATTGAACAAAAGTTGTATCAAAATGCAGTCGGATGTTGCACACGGTGAGCATGTTTCATCGCTTGTGTTCGACTCGAAACGAGTTCGATACATCCTGTTCTTCAAAAAAGACAGAAGAGAGTATAATATGTGGGTCGGTTGTCAGAAAAGGTTGATTGATCTACTTCGATTTTTAGGACCGATACTCGATGATTTATATTTGATATAAAACGAGCAAACAAGATTTATCGGGTTCCTGTTCATTAAAGTCAATCAGGTTTGTCTTGCAGATAATTTTAATAATTGTTTTTAATCAACATAAATAATGCGCTTACTAAAAAAATATTCGATTCCTACAACAAAATTACGGAAGAATAACTAAGCGAAAACGCAAATACTTAGTGGAATAAAGTTCGAAGCTTTTATAAAAATAAATATTTCTCCCTTCTAGGTGGACATTTTTGATCATTTGGATCGTTTGGATCATTGTGTCTTTGAATATTTGTATCTTTTGGTATTTGGATTTTTGGATATTTTGATCTTTGGATCTTTGTATCTCTAATTTTTGTATCTTTGTATCCTTGTTTCTTTGTATCTATGTATCTTTGTATCTTTGTATCTTTGTATCTTTGTATCTTTGTATCTTTGTATCTTTGTATCTTTGTATCTTTGTATCTTTGTATCTTTGTATCTTTGTATCTTTGTATCTTTGTATCTTTGTATCTTTGTATCTTTGTATCTTTGTATCTTTGTATCGTTGTATATTTGTATCTTTGGGTCTTTGTATCTTTGTATCTTTGGCTCTTTGGATCTTTTTATCTTTGGATCTTTAGATCTTTGGATCTTTGGAACATAGCATCTTTGTATCTTTGAATCTTTGTATCTTTGGATCGTTTAGATCGGTCGGATCGTTTGGATCGGTTGGATCGCTTGGATCGTTCTAAAAGATCCAAGTTTTAGAAAGGTTAGATACAAATTAGAGCATGTTTAATACGCGAATAGTAGTTCAAATCATTATCAAACTAGGCAGTGCAATACGAACATAATTCTACAAAAAAGAATGGATTTTGTGCAAGGCTTGAATCATCGATGAAAAGCTTTTAGAGGCCCCATAATACAGTTTTGATAATTAAAGTGAAATGTCTTCCAATAACTTTGATCTGCCTACTGTCATTAACAAAAATGATATTGGTTATATTTAAATTAAATACCACGTGTGCAATCACAGTTAGCAGCTTTCTTTAAATCGGTTATGTTATTATCTTTTCAAGTACCCCTCTTGAGAAACCCTATCAAGGCGTCTGCTTCTGCCTATTCCCATGGGAACTTGCCATGTGTTATGGTGATTCTGCCTTTCAGGTCGAATAAAGAATAATAACGATATTTGAATAATTTTTAAAGCGCCGTTTTTGTGAAAAATCACCTCAAGGGCGCTGTACAAATTTTAATTCCTAGGCATATTAACATTTATTTATATTGTGTACAGAGATAATATAATAAAAATTAGAACAAGGTAAGCCAATTTTAAAAAAAGGTTACTAAATAATTTTGAATAAATCTCTTTTAAGCCAATTTACTTACGAAATGAATGTTTTTACGTTACCTACTCCTGTTATAATTTATTTGAAACTAGTTGTTAGTTGTTCACCGTGAAAAATACCGGGAAACCCACCAATTTCAAATATAGAATAATGTCTGCTAAAATAAGGCATTATATGTACTTTATTAGGTAGGTACGGATTTGAAAAGATTTTTTTTGTTTATTGATAATTTCAATCATAATCAGTTCCAAAGTTGAAAAGTTCACACTCGTACGGTCGTTCGTACGGATGATATTTATTGTCTTTTCTTCTTCAGATCGGTTTTTAGCTAACATTTAAAGTTATTTCTTAATTTAGATGTTTCTGTTGAGCTCCTTTGACTGATTTAAATAAATGTTTTAACGTCTTCAGATTTGTCCGTATAAATTGACATCTTCTTTATTTACGTCTTTAATTTATATCTCCAACACCAAATTTTTCAAAAGAACATGTTAACGTAGGTAAGAACATGCATATTTGGTTTATAATATCGATTCTTAAAGCGATTTTTTGTTTAGCGTCATGTAAATGAAAAGTATTGAATGATCATTTCAAGATTTATTAATATTACCTACCCACGCTGCATGATTAGGTTTTGGAGGAACGGAACATCTGATGTTATCGTTTTTTTTGTTGAATTTTGCCTCTGAAATAAACAAAAAAACATTCTTCTGTTATGAGCGGCCTACCTAATGTGTATCAATATGTGGGTAGATTTATGTTGAGATATGAAAACAAGATTAATTAAAGGCATAAATACATACCTACGTACATTTCAAACAAGGGTATAAGGAGTGGGGTCATCTAATTTCCGTAACAACGGGTTACAAGGAAATAAAATCTTCCGTGTGTATTTGCAAAAAACGTTCCAAATCTTAAAACTAATGCAGGGCTGGTCTTATGCAGGCGAATTGGAGCAGTTTGCTCCAAGCGGCGAATTGCCAAGGCGCTAATGTTTATATTATATTAATTATAATATTACAAATAATAATAACAGAACAAAACATTTACACTTAAAACATGAAATCTGTTTATATTTAGTTATTCAGAGGGGAAACATACCAAAAACGAGTGGTTAACAGTGATGACATTTTGTATAAAAGTTATGCTTTTTTGTATATAATCGTCATGAGTCCACGTGGAATATAGCGGAGATACCTATTATTACAATTAAACAATAAGCTATTTTATTAAATTTTGAAAAAAAGTTTTTAGGAAATGTTGGTGTTTAAATTTAGCTTTTGACAAAGGGCGCCCAAAATTTATCCTGCGCCAGGCGCTGTTTGACTCGGGGCCGGGCCAGAACTAATGATACATTACGTAAAATAGAATTAACTTATAAATGCCTTATGCCAATTATTGAAGTATTAACAATAATTTTTAACGAAATACGAAACGGAAGACGACACAGAAAATAAAAAGATTAGGTTGCGACCGAGACTTGCACTTGGAATCTCTACTCTATCCGGAAGTAACGTCTCTGCCAATTGAACTACCAAAACCTTTTTAAATTTTGTTTGCAAAGCTCTAACCGAGCACAGTTGCCCAACTAGATAGGTAGTGTCTTGGATAGACTATAAAATTTTATTTGCAGAAGACTTTTTGACTTCTTAGAAAGTCTAGAATTAATATTTTAAATTAGAATGGACTAATGTTAAACCTCCCATTTTTTGTTATCAATTATTAAAACGATATAAATAATTTTCAAAAAAAGTATGAATCAGAAGAAACCTGGAAAAAATCCATCATCACCAAACATACCTGTATAAATTAAACTAAAAAAAAACACGAATTTTTATATGTTTAATGTTTCAAGCAATTAATGATAAATTATTAAAACAACACGTTGGTGGCTAACGAAAATTTATTTATAATATGATTATGAAGACATATTTAACTTAACAGGTTACCCT
This sequence comes from Drusus annulatus, assembly GCA_022651775.1. Classification (NCBI taxonomy): domain Eukaryota; kingdom Metazoa; phylum Arthropoda; class Insecta; order Trichoptera; family Limnephilidae; genus Drusus; species Drusus annulatus. The sequence goes on along the minus strand of JAGWCC010000044.1, from coordinate 1,035,079 downwards.
AAAATTTGTTTTACGAAAAATAGTTTCGAGAAACCCCTGAGAAACCGCTATCATCAAACAAGATTGAAGTCTTAATTAAATATTAAACAGATTTTTAGTAAATTCTAGGACCGCTGTAACATATAGAATGATAAAAATTTTAGTTAGAATGTAAGATGCTATGAAAATAGAATACTTAAAAATACACCGAAGAAATAACTTACATAATATCTAGACAAATATTTTAGTTTTATTTATTTTATATTACTTATACATCAAAGTTAACAAGGCATCTGATTATTTTCTTTTCTTTTTGACTTATAATAATATTATAACTTATGTACTACTTATTGTTTTGATTTATATGTATTTTAAATGGTTCTTACAAGCTATTTTGAATTTATTGATTGGCATAATTTTGATGGTTTTTTGTTTTTTTTTTGTACAACACAAAGATATAAAGTACAGAAATAAATAAAATTATGAATAATTAATATTTTATTCGAAATAAGCGACTTCTATAACACTATCAACCGTTAACAAATCACCATGAACTTCTCAACTACGAATTTTTGGAGCTTGCTTCATCGTGCCTCTATCGCCATTATTCATAACCTAACAAAAAGTGATGAATAACCTCATTTCTCAACCACGCCCGCCCATTTTATTTAAAGCTTTTGCCGCTAGATGTCAGCAGCGGCTACAAGTTTGTACAGGCCTAGCAGGTTGGCTTGACTACGGGCCACGGGGGGCTGGGACCGGCGCAGGTGGCAAGCGGCAAACGCCAGTGTTAGTCCGGCAGGCGGTCTATTCGTATGGCTGTCGTGTGTTGCGCGTCTCGTGTTGATAATAGGGGTTTTGACACTTGTTGGATCTAACTTTTTACCTGGCAAAAACTCTCGCATCGCAGCGTTACGCACGCCAACATCCCCAACAATTGAAAACATTGTTGTCGTCGATACGATTCCTCTTCTGCAGTGCTTTGAAAAAGTTTGAGTGACCAATGATAGTGTAATAATTCTTTTGTTGTTTGTGCCGAGTTCGAGCGGTCATCGGGGAAATCAACTTGTATCAATTGATTTTGTTTCCCGGAATCAGTTTTGTATCCCGGAGGTTTCGGGGGTGACTTTCATTTAACAATTTTCACTTTGAAAGTCTCGCCTCGCAGGAGCTTTTGTTACTAAACAAACTTTCAAAGTTTACTCAAGTGGTCGGATTGTCTTTCTCTCCCCTCTACCACTGCAGTCAAAGGTAAAGATGAACTTTTTTTTTGTTTGACTTGAAACGGGTACCTTCTCTAGATGCCAGAATATCTATTAGCGCGATCTTTGGCTTTTCCAAAAGCTGTTTTTAGTTCGATAAAAAAATAATGATAAACTATTAATTAGTATTAGTACCTATATGGTCAGTAGGTAGTTGGCAACTTCAATTTTACGTAAAAACGCATTCTGTGAAGTAGATCTAAACATCATAATATCAAGTAGCTATTTCAAATTTATTTATATTTTGTGTCTGAATAAAACTACATCACTTACTCAATTGATTTGTAAATAAATATGTTTACTGGGGATTGTTGATTGAATCTCCATTTAGGGAATATTGTGAAGTAAAAGATAATGCCACAGGGGTAGGTATTTGAAAACACCTAACTGGCTATTCAAATCTAGTTACCGTACAAATCTAAAGCAATTTCAAACAATACATGTATACCAAGTTTCAATTCAGAATGGTCGTCTTAATTCTGCATGAATTCAATTAATGTCAAACTAGTATATTTAGAAAATTTAAATAAGAAAGTATTTAGTTTTAATCCACTTAATTATCATACAAATATGTCTTCTAGTTTCGGTCGGACCTATCCTTCTTCGAAACAAGACGGTATAATATAAACTGAATATCTTGATATTTAAATTATAATGTCAAGCCACAAAGCGTTTGCTTTCTTCGAAAAAAGTTTTGACCCTGCGACCTATGCTCCCATAGACAAGATTCAATCTTTGCCAAGGAAACTCACCAAACTTCATATGAATTATTTATTCTTACTGTTCGTATGAGAAAATTATTTACACCTGTAACGCTATAATATAAGTATACTCGTACGTAAATGCCCTATTGGGCTCTTTTACAGTTTTGATTCAACTAGTACCCGCCCGTCAAGTATCCATGTATGTTTCTCCAAATTAATATATTCATGTAAAAAATTAAACCAATGTCGTCTGCGTATGTACTATACACGTTTACAAATCAGAGCAAGTCCACCAAACCGGTTGAAGGAGGGAGGAATCACTTCACTATTACTTTCGTATTATGTTGTATCTCAATGAAAGTATCACGTACCCGTAGACCTACTTACGTTCAATGCAATTTTGATACTATTTACAAAATGTGACAGGTTGCCAACCGCCATTAGATTCAACTGGCTTTAATTGCACGAAATAAAAATGAAATACTCTCGATAGATTTCTACGAAATTTATAGTGTTTTCCCCTCTACTTCTGAGTCATCGATATGAGAACTTTAAGAGTGGTATGGAGAGGTTCTAGTTTCAAAAGTTCAAACGTAAATAACTAAGACTTATATCGTCTCTGGTAAGGCAAAACCGCTTAAGCGACACTTTATGTTAAATATGCAGTTTTGATTGGTTCTTTTTTCTGCGTCGAATGCTCTGACTCTCGTTTGATACTTTTGCGGTCCTTCAGCTATCTAAAATATATTTACCGTTTGGGAGAAGGCTTGACTTAAGCGACACAAGTTTGGGACTTTTCTAGCTTTTTGTCGCTTCAGGTAACTCAGTGACAGTATTGAGTTTCCTTAGTTAACTTTTTTTTTTCAAAATCCAACCAGGTACTGAAGACTTAAAATTTTACTATAAAACAAACAAAAAAACTTACAAGTGCTCTGGTGTCAACTTTCCAAAATAGCGCTTCAGCCTTTTTGTCTTTCCGGCGACGATATATTGAAATAAAATCAATCATTTTTAAATTATACACATTAGAAAATGACGCGAGAAAATAAGGTTAGTTACTACCGCGACCGAGATTCTGGCTTAACAGTTTTCTAGCGCGGTTTTCTAATGCGTATGATTATTTGATACTACAATTTATTGTCTCAATGCTAAATATACCCATGGCTCACTACGCATCACTAAAACTTGTACTAAAAAATGATTACTTTAAACTCCTTAAGATATAAGGTTTCACAGTTTATATTTACCAACCTAGTTGATGTTATTAAACGTTTCTTCGATCCTTGCAAAATACAGTTATGTAACATTATTAGCACATAGCTTTGCCGAATTTTCGTTCACACCTTTTTTAGTACATACCTACATTGAAAAAAAAACATCGTAACCTTGTATGCGATATTTTACTTAACGTTGATTCCAACCGGTTTAGTATACAACAGTGGATTCTTCAAGGAAATGAGAAAATGTTTTTTTTTTGTTAAAACACCTCTCCACAGGGGTAGGCAGATGGGCCGCACACTCCTTACTTTGTACTTTATACACATTCTAGCATCTTCTCATAGGCACCTAGTAATTAATTATTCCAACCCTTAACATGACACGTCTACAGCAATTCATTCACCTGATCGTGCCATCACTTCCTGGGACGTCCTCAACGCCTTCGTCTATCCGCCTGCGCGTAACAATAATATATGACGCGAATATATTATATTCTCATTCCTTCTTTCGTTCATCCGCTGTACGTGTGAAAAATATATAATTGCCCATTTCTTAAAATGATTTTATTGTTTGGATTACCTGGATGTTTTTACAATCAAATTTAGATTTATACACAGAAAAAACACCACTTTTTCCCATAGACATAAAATACAAGACACGTCATATTCATACAAATCTTACGAAAAATGTAGCACCACTAATGTTGCACCACTAAATGTTTCAACCGCGTATGAAAAGGATAGTCATTCAAAGAATATGTGTGTGCGGAAGAGATAGTTTGTAATGTTTTAAGTACCAACATATTAACTGTCCTCAATCTTATTTCCTTTTCTTTGATTTGACAAATATGTTAATATGAATTCATATGTTTCACCTGAATTTTTATATCCTTAGCTTTTGGTAAATTGTTTTTTTTTAATCCGTTGATGTACACATACACTGTTATACCCATATCTGAACCTTTTTCTCTCATGATTTATGATAACGATCATGATTTTAGATAGTTTTAATTAGTATACGTATTATGTATTATTTTCTCCTTGTTAGTTAATCTTATTAGCATAATTAATTTAGTATGAAGCGCACTTGAGGTGAAATATCACAAAACTGCGCTATATAAGTTCACTGTTATTATTATAGCTTCACGAAGCGTGTTTCGAAAGTATGTCTCGTTGACTAGGTTTAGTGCAACCAGGCGCGTTGTCTCAGTAACGTATCTACATTATTTAATTCACCTAAGCTTTTTCCACAGATACAACTGAATTGTTACCGGGAATAAGAGCACAACAAGAATAAACTTGATATAATGAAACAAACCGTGAATAAGTTTGATTCCTTGTGGCATTTGTTCTTATACCTATAGAAAAATATTAGTCAGCTCAGGCAATATATAAAACAGAAAACAAAGCGGAAGTAAGCACCTTTCTATCGCATTAGAAATAAACAGGTTTCATGTGAGTGTGGGAAGAACAAAGGTGTATCAAATATTATTTAATACTGCGCGTGGCACCCCAAAAATGGCAAAAAAAAACAATCTACTGCTTAAAAAAAATGTTCGGAAGAAAATGAAATTCTTCCCATACCCGTTCGACGAAAGAAATTCGAAAAACATAAGTACAAAATAATATGATAAATTTATTGTTTTTTTCGCGGTGGGTTGCCGCTGTGTACATTTTCCCGTGAGAGTGGAATTAAATTGTATTTTCCGACGAGGGGTGATGTGACCGGGGTGTGTGGACTTTGATGTAGATTGCGACAAATATGAAGTTTTAGTTTTTGAGGCACTTTACTATTTACCTTTCATTCAATTTTGTAGTTGTACAAACACAAATATTTTGTATCTACATGTAAAGATAAACAATACGTACATATTACTGTATCTATTACTTCATAGGTAAATTGAATGATAACAATAAAACAATTCAACAAATAAATACATTTTTTGGGTAGGCTTAAATAACATGTGATCAAATAATATAATGCTTGTTAGATTTTTTTTTCTTCATTTGGGTATTATTTTAACCATCGTCATCGACGCTATAATCCTTTGGGAGTTCTGGCCGTCGTGTTTATTCCTGATGGTCTCCCGCAGTTTCCCTCTAGTGTAACATCAATCAATTTGTATTCCAGCGTGGTTGTATGGAGTCTAGGGAACGCATACAACTTTCACGCACCATTTTTTTCTTTTTTTACAATGAATACCGCACAAGAGTCCCAACTGCTCCCAACCGTATAGAGCCAGTGAGACTATGGCATCCCCAATTGGGGTATGTTGGGGGACTTAAGGTAGTGGGGAGCGGAAGGAGATGAGGAAGAGGAAGTTCGGGAAGTATGGCGGGCTATCAGTTTGAATTGACCTTATGAATATTAAGAAGAAAAACACGATGTACAATGTACAATAATTTTTTTACTGAATGAAGTGGGGAGGAGAAGAGGAAGGTTGGGAAGTACCTGGCAATTCAGATCTGGTCACCAAACACGGCTAAAGCTATTTCAAGCAACGTTTCGATTTTAAATGGTGGTCTTTCGCCAGGGCGATTCTAATAGTATCTACCACTCTAGGACGTGCCGCAAATATACTTTATATTATTTTATAGGAATTAAATGTGTTTTGAAACATATTCATTAAATAAAAGTTATTTGCGCATGTCGGGTTTGAACCCGCGACCTCTGGATTCGTAGTCGAGCGTCTTACCACTCGACGGAGGCCGTTTTAAGAAACCGACGGTTTTTATCACAAGCACTTTAAGGTTCAATTTTTTTATAAAAGGAACCTACATTTATTTATAAGGGCATGGACATAATAAAATGATGATTAGAACTTAACACCTAACATGTTTAGAGTACAATACGATAAAGAAATAAAATAAAAACAATTCAAGAGATTAAAGCAAAACTGTGATCGGCAAACACCACCTAGGTAATGAGTATAAAAACAGGAAATCATCACAAATGTGCGTAAAATTAATCAGATGAAATGTAAAAAAGATGGCCGCCTGAATGGATGTCTCCTCTACCCCCCGTTGGGGAGGTTTACGTTACAAAATAAAGGAGTTGAGCCATAACGAACAAAGCTGGAATTCTGTATATCAATGGAAGCAATACAATATGAAACATCGTTTAAATACATACACATAGAAGTATAATACTAAAAGTAGCTAAAAGCTGCAAAATGAGAAATATGGGGTGTGCAATTTACAACTCACCATATCAAGTGGACGTAGTTTTGCAAAAAGTGTCCAACCCACAATTTGCCAAAATCGAGTTTTACACGTTTTTCTATAGATAAATACGAGCTATCTATCTGCCTAAAACAGCTAAGCTCCTAATACAATAGATTTTTGGTATTTTTTTTTACTAACAGACATTGTAGATATTTTACTTAAATTGATGTTTAAAAACATTCAAATGAAGGGTAACTACACTAGGATTTACATTTTTATTTAAAATAAATTCATACATTGATTACAAATAACCTATTTACAATATGAAAGTAGACTGAATGCTGTGGAAATGAGATCTTTGAGACGTATGTGCAGTAAAACCATGTATGACCGTATTAAAAATGTGGATATCCGGAAAGAATGCAAGGCTGATGTGAGCGTAATAAATAGGATCAAGAAAGGGACGCTTTGATTGTTTGGGCATGTAGAGCGAATGAACGAATAAAGGAGTGTGAAAAGAATATATGATGCGAAAGTGAATGGAAGAAGAAGTCGAGGACGCCCGAGAAAGACATGGCACGATCAAGTAAATCAAATACTTGAATCGGGTCATGTGAAGAGTCAGAATAACAGAGTATGTTTGAGACGGTGTATGAATGTAAATTAAGCAAAAGGTGTGTGCCAAGACAGAGTTATATGGCGGTCCGTCCTTTCTGCCTACCCCTGCAGGGAAACGGCGTGATGGTTAGTTAGTTTTTTTTTTCTATTTACAATGATTCTCATAAAGAATAACACTGACATTCACTTAACAAATGCCGATTACGAATATTATTGCTTTTATATCGTCATATTTTCAAACACCCATTTCTCGGTTTCATCTTTTTGTGGTTGGATGCTTTCTGCATAACTACGTCCAAGTAATAATAGTACACGATACATTAATCTGGCCAAAGATGCGAGGATGCTGGCCTCACACCATTCAACATAAAAACACCCATCATCCTAAATAAGCCACTTCTCTTGGCTGGCCGTTATCTTTCATATTTGCTCTACACTCTGCCATCCTTGTTTAATGAATCATGTTTTTGATGGCTTTTTATCATTGTTTTACCTCGTACTTGTGCCAGAAGACCACCATTAAAAATATTATTTTTTTGCTTAAAATGGTTTCGTGACTAGATCTGAATAGCTAGGTGCTTCCTCACTTGTGCCAGATGGTGGCAGATACTTTGAGTATTGCCCCGGTAGAAGACCACCATTAAAAAAAAATATATATTTTTTTTTTTTTGCTTAAAATGGTTTAGTGACTAGATCTGAATAGCTAGGTGCTTCCTCACTTGTGCCAGATGGTGGCAGATACTTTAAGTATTGCCCCGGTGGAAGACCACCATTATAAATAAGTAAAATTTGCTTAAAATGGTTTAGTGACTAGATCTGAATAGCTAGGTGCTTCCTCACTTGTGCCAGATGGTGGCAGATACTTTAAGTATTGCCCCGGTGTAAGACCACCATTAAAAATATTTTTTTTTTTTTGCTTAAAATGGTTTAGTGACTAGATCTGAATAGCTAGGTGCTTCCTCACTTGTGCCAGATGGTGGCAGATACTTTAAGTATTGCCCCGGTGGAAGACCACCATTCAATTTTTTCGTTTTTGCTTAAAATGGTTTAGTAACTAGATCTGAATAGCTAGGTGCTTCCTCATAATTCTTTTCCGCACCTACTTCCCATCCCCAATCTTTCCGCCACACAACATACCTTAATTAGGATGACACAGTCCCACTCTGGTAAGTTTATTTATTTATTTATATAAGCCCGTTATAGGCTTTTACACAAATGTTAACATAAAAAAAAAACAATAACCTTATTAGTGCAAATAATATTGTAAAATAAAATAAAAAGGAGTACTGAATAGCAGAAACAAAAATATTGTAGATGAAAATAACTTATAATATTTAATAAATAACAGATTCAAAAATATTATTAAAGAAAAGAAAAAAATAATATTAAGGAACAGGTCCAACTATTAGTTTAGCTCTACCAGATGACAACAACTGTACTAAATTAGACTTATAGTTTGATATTGACGTGCTAAATATATCAGCGACATCGGAGTATGTGTTTCCCAGCTGTTGCATTCGTCGCATGGGCGTGTTGAATTGTGAGGTTGAAGCAGAATTGCTACAATAGTACGGTAGATACTGCCTTGTAACCGTCTTGCTAGGAACATGACATTAAATTGGGACTCTTGTGCGGTATAAACATTAAAGAAAAAAACATTGTCAATTTTCCATTCTCTTGAATGTCTCTTAGATCCTTCTTCCAAAAACTATCCAATGCTCTTTATAATTGCATGAAGATCAGGGCAAGAAAGAGGCAATTATTTATATGATGAAATTGAACATTAATAGAATAACTTCATTAGAAAAGCGTAGGAAAGACTATTGATTTAATTTGCATTTTTGAAATTATCAATTGTATTATTGACTCACCTTCTTTGTTGCAACTCATTCAGTTCAACATTTCTTGCCGTAGACTTAGAAACGATGAATTGCTGTTCCTCAATCATCAATGTACTAATTATGGGTATCATTCTTCACTGTCTTGAATGTCGAGACTTGTCAACTCAAGCCATGGTCTTGAAATTTTTGGTACGAGTCTAAATGATTTTTGTCATTCTTTACGACTTTATCAAAACTTTGTTCAGGTTTTGACTTGAATGTTCTTTAAGGTGTATATTTTTGTCATCGCTTCATTAAATTCCATTTCGTGTTATGTATTTTTTGTAATTGGACAATAGTCTGTTAATATAAAAAAAATAACAATTAAATTGTTTTGTCATGGCTCAGCATTTCGCAGTATAGCCTTTGTCTAAGGGGTTTCATGGGAAGTGGATTTCTTCTTTTTCGAGAGGTTCATCGATGTCTTTGGACACTGTTGGGCGTAGTCTGTTTGTCAAGGTGGCGCATGCCACAGAAATGCAGGAATAGTACTCGCTTCATACCTGCGCTAATCATTGAAAATTAGCAGTCAAAAGTTCGTTCTTCTCATTCCCGGCACGCCTGAAGGGTACCTAGAGCTTAATCAAGCCCGTTGTTTGCTTGAAGTGTTCATATTATGATGTCCTCGAGCGTGAGTCATAATTCATAAGACAATAGGAAGAGTACAAGCCGCCAATGACGATTTGTACATACAAAGCGATGCGTGAAGCAGCCACAAGCAATGGCACAGCATGATAATATTCCGTGCGAGATTGAAAATAACCACAATCGTACGAGCAAGACAATCGTCAACTAAAAAATGCAAGTAAATAATATTTTGATTGTCAATTCTAACGCATTATCAGCGAATCTCCTAGGACAAGAACAACACAGTAAAACAACACTGTACCGGTGAGGTGTTTCTGTTAGAAAAAACAATCTTCTACTATTATTAACTTTGATTTTGTAACTAGTCGGAAGTCCTTCAATAACGGTGGAGAAATATAAGATTTTTACTCACGTATAGAATTTCGACAACCCGAAAAAGGATAAGAAATCGTAATTTTGGTAAAGGTTTTTTCAATTTATGGTCCTCAATTCGTTAATTATTAGCATAACCTTCAATATTTTGACCGGTCGTTGGCTGAGTGGACAAACGCGTCGGATTCCCACCCGGGCGTCGTGCGTTCAATTCCTCTGCTGGCTAAGTCCTCCATCATTGCAAAAGCAACATTTTCCGCTTATTATGATGCCAGTAGGAGTTTTTCAAATATTGTCAGGTTATTCGTAACCCTGGAATGTTTTGTCTCAATATCTTCATATTCTCGCAAACCTTACGTTTTACGTTTCTACTTCTAACCACACAACTTCATTTGTTGTGCCTTTCGATATAAATACTATTATTTTGAACACGGTGAACCAGGTTTCAGGTAACGAGCTCGATAAAATTAGAATATTTACACAATTTTTGCTTGAAAAAAAAAAGAACATGCACGTGGATATATGAGATGTATACTATTATTATAATATAATTTTTTTTAAATATGTTATGCATACTTTTACGTAGTACCTATCTATGTCATTTTTGAATCGTTTTAAAATACCAATATTTATTCGTTTTATCACTATATAGGGAATAAAGAAAGGGAAAACTCTATGTCTAACGCTCTCGCTGTAGCATAGATAATATAAACTAAATATAAGTATATCTAAGGTTTCCAGTGAATATGTATTTTTAGCAGTAATCTGTTAAATTAATGAAAAACATACGTAAATGTCAGTAAAAGATGCAGTTTAAAATCCAGCGCAGCCATTTTACAACGTTTTACCTAAAATTACAGTTTGCATTTTACAAATCATTTAAATGATTACTGTTTAAAAATTGTATTCACTGGAAACCGGTGACATTTACCTAACTACCCATATAGAATTAACAGATACATAATTTGTAGTGTTGCTTGTCTTAGAAAGGCAAAAGTGTGTATTTTTAGGTGGTGACCCTTAAGGCAACATTTAGACAGGTTTAGCCTTAGTTAGAAATTAAAAAATGTATACTTCTGAGTGAAAACTAATAAAAAACTAGAGATCCCCCGATATCTTTTGTCCGTTCTTTTCGTGTCTGTTTGGGCGAGGAACCGGTTCCAGTTCTTTTGTTTTGGAAATTGATAGAAACCCCCCCCCCCACACCCCAAGAAATAAAAAATTTGGCGAGGAACCAGTTCCAGTTCTTCTTTTTCAAATCTCCACCGACTTTTTTTGGCGAGGAACTTTTCTCGATTGGCTAGTACTTTTAGAAAAAAATCTCCTACGTGGAACTTTTCTGGCACCAGGAACCGGTTCCAAAAAGAACTGGATAAATAACCGGTTCCTCGCCGGTCACCGGTAACTGGAACCGCAGGTACACCCAATTCTGATATCGACCATCTCTATCAATAACTGTTTAGTTATAATACAATACTAGCTGACACTAATAAATTATAACAGATATGTAGGAACATTTCTTGTAAAAGACATAATAAGAAATATTATCCAATCCGTTTAAGAATCTTCAAAAATAATTTCTCAGAAGCTCTTCCAGATATTACATTTTTCATGTTCACAAAAATATCAACAATTTTTTATTATATTTACTTTAAACCAGGTGGAGGGCTTATTTTATTCCTATTGTTGTCGAATTTTTTTGTGAAGCACTTGTCCCATTTCTCATGGAGAAGCAATGTTTATCTTGCTTTGATCGAGAATAACCTCAGTGAAATAATATACAGGAGGGATAGCTTTGCGAAACAGTGTAGTCAGGATTGTTGATTTTTTCCTGACTCGGGCAAGGCTGTGGTTTTTATGCACACACCTTTTTACATCCATTCATAGCACACGTCGACATAATGTTTTGTTTATTTGTATAACTATTTTTCACAGTATTGTTATCAACTAAAATATAGGATATAACTTCAAAAACGGTTCAGTTGTGTTGCATAATAATAGTCACCGGAGATGCGGGAGACGGAAACATGCTTACATACCTGAAAGTGGTGCGATATTATGTGAAAATTTGTCTTATCTCTTTCTCTCTCACGGTTTACGACGTGAAAACCCGGAGAAAGAGATTTATCACAAATTTGTATAGGTAGGGTAAAAATATTTAGCTCTCTCTCCATAAATTCTTACTCCAAAAGAATAAATCTACAAAGAGCAAAAGTCTTTTTCGTATAACGCAAAATAATTACGATAGCCAAAATAATTATCACGATAATTTAAAAAATAATTGTAATATGAAGAACATCGCCGCCTAATCAACAAGGTTCAATTCAACTGAATTTCCTCATTATTTTTACAATCCTTTTTCACAATCTTCTTTCCCACAATCCTCTTCGTCTCATGGGTATTATAATCTATTGTATGATCGAATTTGACCGGTTTGTGATCGAGTGGTCCAAAGCGTCGGGTTCGCACCCAGGCGTTGCAAATTCAATCATCTCCAATCTGTCAACGCATTGCACAAATTCAGCCATCCATCATTGCACAAATAAAATTTTCCGCTGATGGTAGTAGGAGAAATTCAAATATTTCAGGTTATTCGTAAGGCGGTAATGAGTGTCTTTCTTTAACCTTTGAGGCTAACCGGCTGAAACTTCCTAACTTCTCCACAATGGTGAAAATGAGCAATTGAACTTAACCGTTGGATGTATGTTGGATGAGTTTACAACTTCTGATGACTGAAAGGGTACCCGGGTACCCCCTCGTGTGCTTAATAAATTAATGAAGGTGGGTAATTCTTTCGCGATTACTGAAATTACTGAAATAGTAGATATATTCAACTGCACTGAATCTATTAACAAGAAGGCAATAATAGCATACCTCTTTCAAAAATATTACTATTAATTTACCGCATTATAATATTTCTATTAACTTACTTATGTTTTTGGGTGCTAATCATTTACTCTATGTTATTTTTATGTCACTATTATTTTATGTTATATATTACTGTTATGAAAAAGCCCATGAGAGCGTACACAATTAAATAAATAAATATATTTTTTTGAAGATTTTCCGTATTTATTAATCATTTCATCTTATTTTAAATGATAAATATGATGTACTGTTGTGTTCAAAATACATCACCCGTATCCTTAATACTATTTTTAATCACCTATTTAATTGAAAACCCCCCAAGAAAAGATGGTACTGGGTGAAATTCCTATCCACTTCCCCAAGTATTGAACTGACGCGAAATATAATGTATTACTTCATAAAAGTGGTTCAGAAAACTTCAGCAAATTATATACTGTAAAAGAAGCCTCAATATCAATTTTAAAATGGTGTATTATTCTTCAGACACATTAGGGTTAACCCTAAAAATCCCTAAAAAACGAACGAAAAAATCTGGTACACTCATACTTTTTTTGTATGCTTATTTTCTTGTATATGTGATTTTTTCTTTTATTATGTAGACATATGTGATTAATTTTGTATTTAGGTTGATTTCTTTTATTTATTTGACGGCCTCCGTCGTCGAGTGGTAAGACGCTCGACTACAAATTCAAAGGTTGCGGGCTTAAACCCGGCGTGCGCAAAAACTTTTATTCAATTAATATGTGCCATAACACATTACATTCATATAAAATAATACAAAGTATATTTGCGGCACGTTCCAGAGTGGTAGATACTCTAAGCATCGCCCTGGTGAAAGACTATCATTCAGAATCGAAACGTTGCTTGGAGTGGCATTAGCCCTGTTTGGTGACCAGATCCGAATAGCCAGGTACTTCCCAACCTCCCTCTTCTCACAACATACCCCAATTGGGGATGTCATAGTATCACTGGCTCCAGACGGTAGAAGAGTAGTTGGTACTGTTGTGTGGTATTCACTGTCATAAATAAAAATCTTGCCTTATTATCGAATTCCACCAGAATAATTAATTCACTTCTCTTTTACACTAATCCAGGTAGGTACGTAATATATGTAAATTAAAAAACAGTGTGCTATTATTGTGCAGATTTAAATCTTCTTTATTGTTTTTTAATGCATCATTCTTATTAGTTTATTTCACAAATCTTAACATGTATCAATCCGCGACATCTGTAAATACCAGTTTTGGTTTATTTTGGAACGCACCGGTATATTTATGCGAGTAGCTTATTTAGGTTGGTGTGTTTCAAAATTTCGTCAAATTTGACATCGTTACAATTCATCGATTAGCGACAAATTGTATTTTTTTTTTCAACATTTGAATGGTCCTCATCAACTGCCGATTCTAGGCCCATTTTAGCTGTTTATCAAATGTTGATCGTGATGACGTGCTGTTATGCTTGTCAACTGATCACAACTTGATAAAAATATGAAACGAGCCTGGAATTGGAGTTTCTCTGAGATCGTCCAAATGTTAAAAAAAATGGTAGTAATGATTGGATTGTTGCGATGTCAAATTTAACGAAAGTTTGAGAAATTATGGTTTTATCAGATTTTATAGCTTTTTAAAGCTCGCTTCAGACGATATTTCACAAAAGATAACACCATAAAATAATTATTTATTTTATTGAATACGCCCGAGAGGGCTTTTACAAAAAAAGGTTTACAATCGACAGTGAAAAAATGAAAAATTATATACACCAACAAAATAAGGATTAGTTATTTGTAGAGTAGTAAGAAATAGTGATTGAATATATCAAAATATTATAAAGATATATGATATTTTAGCCAAATATTTTCATAGAAAGCAATTACTTTGTGGTTTGACATATTTAATGAAAAAAAAAAATTTTTTTTTTGACGTTTTGCCTTTTTTGATTCTTATTATCTGTCCCTTTCTCTCTGTTTCTTTGTTTTATTTAAATGTTTTTATTTTGTTTTCTCACTGTTCTCATATTTTATTTTATATTGTGTTCTCCCTCTGTATGTATTATATATTTAACCGCACACTTTATATTTTTTGTTAAGTTAATTTTTGTCTTAGGTTAAGCGAAACCGGTCGGTCATAAACATTATAATAATATCTGTGGTCTTATACAAAGTTATTTTTTCATTTCATTACCATGTAAATTACTGCCAAAGAATTGTTATTAATATTAGAGATTTGTTTTATTCATAGCATAGTACGTTTTTCATCTTCGATAAAAGATTCCAAGGCACTGTTTTCTTGGAACCGATTACATTTTTTTCTCGTGGATTTTCTACTTTCTACCTACAAGAGATGGGTTTTATTTATTGTACTACGCTGGACATTGGAGTAAATTCAAGAATACTTGCGAGAATAGCATTTTTACCGCGAGCAAAAGATCCGAAGCATTCACACAGCATTGTTCAAACTTACTGAAAAAGGTGACTTCTTGTTTACGGGGTGGCAAGTTTTACCTGTTTCTTGTTCGTTCGCGGACCTTACTGCAGAGTTGAACGGCCTGCGCACTGCATAACGGCAACCGCAGAGACTTCCATCAGCGGAGGCCTCAAAGTGACCATTATAGAGAAGAGTAACGAGCCACAAGGAAAAAAAATACTATTCAGATCACGTCGCCAAAAACATGCACCAGATGAGAAACTGTCAACGTTTATCTGGTGTCTTTATTTAGCCGGGGTATTTTTAGATGGGTGTACCGTACCTTACATTTAAAACGTTTGAGTTCGATCGCCGTTGATTGTGGTGTTTACCGCGGATGACATTCGACGGTCCTTTTCCACTAATTCTGATATATGCAGAATGAGTTAATGATGAATGTAAGTAAGTCCAAAGTCATGGTGTGTGAAAGAGAGAGTACGAGAACAGCGTGCATTATAGTTGTGAATGATGAATACTTGGAGCAAGTGAATGAGTTTATGTATTTAGGAAATATGTTCTAGAGAGACGGAAAGGCTGATAAGGATATTGAAAGAAGGGTGAATGCAGGAAACTCCATTTACGGAGGACTGAACGCTGTTGGCGTAAATAAAAAAAAATATCCAAAGAAGCGAAGCTAGCAGTCCACAATGGAGTGCTTATACAAACCCTGTTGTATAGTAGTGAGGCACGGAACTGGCATAGGAGGGATGAAAGTAGACTGAATGCTGTAGAAATGAGATCCCTGAGGCGTATGTACGGTAAAACCATGCATGACCGTGTTAAAAATGTGGATATCCGGAAAGAATGCAGGGCTGATGTAAACCTTATAAATAGGATCAAGAAAGGGACGCTTAGATGGTTTGGACATGTAGAGCGAATGAACGAAGAAAGGAGTGTGAAAAGAATATATGATGCGAAAGTGAATGGAATAAGAAGTTGGGGACGGCTTAAGAAGACATGGTACGATCAAGTGAATCAAACACTTGAGTCGGGCCATTTGAAGAGTCCGAATAACAGAAGGGTATGTATGAGACGAAGTGTGCATGTGAATGAAGCAAGGAGTGTCTGCCAAGAGAGAGTTATATGGCGGTCTGTCCTCTCTGTTTACCCCTGCGTGGAAACAGCGTGATGGTCAGTCAGTCAGTTAGTTAGAAAGAGTGAGATGTTACAGTGGATCTATCAGCGGTATGCCTTTGGTAGGGACACACATATACAATACGTATCTTCATGTATCTGTAGATACGTGTATTTGGTGCATACACATACAACCATTATCCACTGCTGGTCCGCAGGCGACATGTTTGCACGTATCGGATTGCCAACCTTACTGAATGCACTACACGATGGAGGAATTTGATATGCGTGATTGATATTTGAAATCATTTGTGTGTTATTTTTATCTTTCTGCCTTCCATTACAACTCCTTCAAGAAAGGTGTAAACGTTGTTAATAATATCGAAGTTTTTTATGATGTCATTATTGATTACGAATAACGTCAATGTCAATAGTAAACACAAAGTAATGATAAACCTAGCGATAGTAAAAGTAATGGTAAACCTAGCGATAGTAAACTATTTAAATATCCAAATTAAAATTACCTTATTAAAGCTTTATGCTTTTTTGATAATAATTATTGATGAAACAATATCAATATTTTTCAACGAAATATGACAGATATGAAGACAGAAAAAAGATCAGGTTGCGACCGAGATTCGAACTAGAACCTTCACTCATTCGTAAAGATGGTCGATATTCCTGTCCCGGTCAAAATGAACTGGTTCCTAGCCGGTCACTGGAACCGGGTCGATATTATTTCTCCGATGAACCGTCCGTTCTTCTTTGTCGTGTTTTTTGGCGAAAATAACCGGTTCCAGTTCTTCTCGTTACCAGAATTTCAATCCCCCCCCCCCATGAAATATTTTTGTGGCGAGGAACTAGTTCTTTTCGTTTTCAAATGTCTAGTAGAACTATTTTTTGGCGAACACTTTTGTCAATTTGCTAGTACTTTTCGAAAAAGTCTCCTTCGTGGAACTTTTCTGGCACCAGGAACCGGTTCCTCGCCGGTCACCAGTAACTGGATCCGCAGGTTCACCCAATTCTGATATCGACCATCTCTACTCATTCTCATGAGTCATTCGTTTAAAAAAAAACTGTATAAATGAAGCTGTTTCAAATTTCATAAAAAATAATTGAAATTGTTTCATTAGTTAAAATGTGGACATTTGGGAAAATGGGATATGAATACTTAAACTTTTTCTTATATATTATTATATATTCTTCTTTGGGTATGTAGTGCAAGTATAATCCTATCTGATATCATATTATTACCGTAAAACTTTCGTCGTACACTTGCTATGAAAGCTTCCACGTGCTACCCACAAACGAAAATGCTGCCATCTTTAATATTTAAAGAAAAATATTGATTTAGAAGATTTTTTTTAAAATCTTTATTATATATAATCTTATAAGATACAACGTTAAGAATAGGTTAAAACAAGTTAAAAATATGCCCACCCACCAAAAAAAACATTAGAAGAATCAGATAAAAGTAAGCTTCTCATAATCCCACGAGGGATTATTGATTGATCTTAAATGAACAGGTAGGCACTAATGCACGGTTCCTACTAACTACCATTCACAACGTTAATGGACAACTTCATTATTAATGTATGCCTACTCTTTATTGCTGCGAGCTCTGATGGAGAGGGAAAATATGTTGTTTGGAACACCTGTTGGAAAATAGAATTTAATGAATCACCGCAGTGTGTACGTACAGACGTAATCGTTGATTATGATATCTGTGTTTTGCGTCTATATGAAAACAGCTATTTCAGTATGCTCTTCGAGTAATTAAAAAAAATCCTATTGAAAACCGTAGGTGTGTGAATGAAAGAAGTGGGAAAAGAAAGGAGATCGGGAATATGAAAATTGGGAAGCATCTGGCTATTCAGATCTGATCACTACACACGACTACAACCGTTCCAAGCAACGCTTTGATTCTGGATGGTGGTCTTTCACCAGGGCGACACTGAGAGTATCTAACACTTTAAAAATACTTTCAGCATTATACAAGGCGTATAATATTCACAGATATTTATAAAAACCGCGGATCCTAGAAAACACATAAAGTTTTTAAACATAAAATAGTTTATTCAAATCTTTGGAAAGAAAAAAAAACTATAATTTTTACCATCGACAATTTGGTCTCTTGACGTTGTGTTAGTAACTATACAAAATTATTTTTTGGTTTTTTTTATATTTTAACTTTAAATAGTAATACGAGAGTCCCAACCGCTCTCAACCGTCTAGAGCCAGTGGGACTATGACATCCCCATTTGGGGTATATAGTGAGGCTGAAGGGAGGGAAATAAGATGGGGAAGAAGAAGGTGGGAAAGTACCTGGTTATTCAGATCTGGTCACCAAACACGGTCAAAGCATTTAAAGCAACGTTTCGATTCTGAGTGGTGGTATTTCACCAGAGCGATACTTAGAATACTACCACTCTGGAAGGTGCCGGAAATATACTTCACATTATTTTATATTAATTGAATGTGTTATGACACATATTTATAATTAAATATAAGTTGTTTTTTACCCGTTTCCGCTGAATTCGTAGTTAAGGATTTGAATCACTCGTCCACGGAGGCCATCAGCAGTATGTCTTTTTACGTGACGTTAATAAGTTTGTGAAATTATATAAATACATTTATTTTTGACTGAATATAGAACAGCCATTTTCAGCCTCCTTTTTAAGTATTTTCGTGAATTCTGTGAGATGCTCATAAATTATTATGCTTCTTAACGTGGTATTATTGACAACATATATTAATTTAAACATAAGCAAATGTTTATTTTTGTATTTACACTGGGAAAATTTGAACAGGAGACGGTAAGTGTACCTGCTTGAAAATAAATTTAATAAGTAATATGAACGCTTTTTTATTAATTTTATTACTTCAAAGAGCTCTTTTTGGATTCATTCGTAGGTATCTCTAATTCCAAGAATTTTCTTCATTGTTCATTTTTCGTAAAATCTCAGCAGTCAAGAACCACCCCCTATCCCCTATTCTCCACCCACCCTAGTGGTACCATTACACCATGCCAAATAAATTACAGTACTTAAAAAGTTAGTATTAATGTCTCTTTATTAATCGAGCTGAACTCTCGTTAGTCAAAACATTAATATCTAGCCTTATTAATGAGGTAAAAAGGCTACATTTTACGTTGTTAATGATCTCATTAAATTGTTAATAAGAGCTGGATAACTGTGCCTCGGAACATCTAATATTCCACCTTTTCAATAATTTTATAATCATTTTGAAAGCGTTTCCCATGTATATATTATACGATAAAATTATTACAAGGCGTAATAAATTCATGTGAACCAATTCACACATTTTTCAATACCTTCTTTATTTTGATGACTTTTTTTTTTATCGCTGGCTTGTTTAGGACAGTAGAATAAATACCAAACAAATATGCCACTGTAGGGCAGATAGTTTTCATCTTAATGCTAAAATTATGCAATGAGATAAGCTAAGGTAGCGTTAGAAATCAGAATATCTTTGAATCTATATAATGTCATCTATATCACCGCTTTGTTCCTCCTGTACACCCCTTATCACCCCATTTCTCCTTGTGCTATATGGCACTTAAATACTTGTTGAAAACTTTTAAGTATTTTATATTAAATTAAATATAAGAAAGGTTCTTCCGACACATGTCGACAACTAATAAATATCGTGATTAATACAAAAAATGTATTAATTTTAATCAAATTATGGTAAACCACCGCATAATATGACGGCCTCCGTGATCGCGTGGTAAGACGCTTGACTATGAATCCAGAGGTCGTGGGTTCGAACCCGGCGTGTGCAAATAAATTTTAGTTAATTTATGTCATAACGCATTTAATTAATATTTGATAATATATAGTATATTTACGACATGTTCCAGAGTGGTAGATACTTTGAGTATCACCCCGGTGAAAGACCACCATTCAGAATCGAAACGTTGCTTGAAATGGCTTTAGCCGTGTTTGGTTACTAGATCATAATAGCTAGGTACTTCCCCAATTCTTTGCTCTTCCTACTACTTCAGCCTCACAACATACCCCAATTGGGGATGCCATAGTCTCACTGACTCTAGACAGTTGGGACTCTCACTATAAAAAATATTTTTTTTTACTAACATTCACTAAACAAATATAATAACACGAATTCTGCATTTTCTACTGAAAAATTTTTCCGTGTTTTTTTGCGTCAGTTTAAAGTTTTTCAAAAGCTTCCGAAATGTTTCATTCATTTGGATTTTTCAGCATTTGAATTGGATAAAAATACAGCATCAAACTTCCCCTCAATTCGTGTTGATTTACAAAAATCAACGGCTGTAGTCGGTTTAACAAAAATTCTGTGTAATTTGAATGTAAAGCGCCCCCGGTATGCGGCGGAACTTTTAATTAGCTCAATTGGATGCTGCTATCGCCATCTCCATACGGAATCGCTCAGTTGATATTATATATAGCCTGCTACCGTTAGTCAAGGCTTAACCGGTAAAACGTTCAATTCATCGTTCAATACGTAATACTCGTGGATAAGTGAGATTCATCTCATCTATGTGCGAGGCGCGAGCGCGCTATAGTTTCAATTAAAATTATAATACGGTTGAAGAGCTGCAAGCAGTGTAGTGATCTCGTGAAATTTGGCACCAAATTATGATATCAGCGTGCTCAATAGCCGTCTAGCTATTTTCTCGCAGGGGTGGGCAGAGAGGATGGGAAGACACACAACTTCGCATTGACACACACGCCTTGGTTCATTCAATTTCTTAGAAGTATTGCCTTAGGAAGGCGAAACAACTGTCATGCGTAAAAATAATTATTCCTTGCATTAATTTCTTAATTAATTTTGTATTGAATAATAACCAACCGACTAACTTAACTATCACACTGTTTCGCCGCAGGAGTAGGCCGAGAAGATAGACCGCCATACAACTCTGTCTTGGCACAAACTCTTTGTTTTATTCACATTAATACATCTTCTCATACATACTACTGGTACTTTTAAACTTTCCTCTTCCAAATCTCCTTCCCCTCCCCACTACCTTCAGCCTCACAACATACCCCATTTGGGGATGCCATAGTCTCATTGTCTTTAGACGGTTGGGAGCAGTTGGGACTCTTGTGCGGTATTCACTATAAAAATTACTTTTCTGTTATTCTGACCCTTGATGTGGCCCGGCCCGACTCAAGTGTTTGATTCACTTGATCGTGCCATGTCTTCCTCGGGCGTCCCCAACTTTTTCATCCATTCACTTTCGCGTCATACATTTTTTACCCTACTTTCTCCGTCTATCCGCTCTACATGTCCAAACCAACTAAGCGTACCAATATGTATTATTCATGCTGAATGGAGTTCTGCAAATAAACGCTTGATTGTAGTTAAGATTAGCGATCAATAAGGCTCTGGCCGAGCAAACAAAAAAAAAACAATTGGCTAAAATTACCTTTTGATAGTTCTGCATCAGTTATATCTTGGTCCAGGTTTGTTTGTTACGATGTTACGTTTTCTCGACACTCGTATGTTACAAAGAAGAAGTGTGGACGCTGTTAAAGCAACAAAAAATAAAATAGGAGCCTTTGAACTCCGGGTTACATATGGACAAATCCCTGGGCAGACCGAATCACTAATATAGCGGTCTTGGCAAGGATGTTCAAGGGTAGGGAGGTTGCTTATTCTATTCCATACACATTTAAAAATGAAACTCTTTTTAATAGATTCATGTAGAAGATGAACTTCGAGAATGATGAATCTCTGAGAGCGATTTGCAGTGTCGAGGATTCAGATGTTAATGATTGTTTATATACCAAGAGCAAAACACGCGGTCAAAATATAACATGTGTTGGTACCGAAGCTGCGATAATACACCGAATGTATTTTCAGCTGCAGATGAATTTGAAAAATAGTGGATTGTAAAACAATAAACTATACTACTTGATGGAAGTGTCGAATGAAAGGTAAATAGGAAACCATTCACTCACCGATGTAGTTGAAGTGGAAGTTCTTGCTTCTTTTTACACAGTTATAGTAATAATGAAACGCATCACAACAAAACACCACACTTAATTTTATATTACTTGGAGAACAACAACAAAACGACGAACAGGCGAAAGACCAACGAACCACACGAAACACGTTTTTTCACATTAAACTCTTCTGTTTCGATTGTCACTTTTTTTTGTTGTTCCGTACGAAATTCGATATTGCGAAATGATTGGATAAGGTAAGAAATTGATAAAAAAAACATGAAGGTAAGAACCTAACAAATTATCATTTTGAAATCTAACATGAAAAAACTGATTTTGAATTAGAGTTTTCAAATTCATGTAAATTTTATAACGTTTTTTAAAATTCTAATGAAATATTCATGACTGTTTTTTTATTTTATATTCTTTTGAACACTCGACGCCCACTCACTTATTTATTGTCTCAAAACTTGTTCATAATTTGTTTGTCTTCGGTTCAGTCACATTCCTGTATTTTCTTTCTCTGTTCATTATTAGCGTTCTTTCAAATGTATAATCACCTTTTGTATCGTGCTTCAAAGTGCCGCAGGCAATGACAAATAAATAATCAAAACGGCATATTTAAAGAAATTCTTTGTAAATATTTTTTTAAACCAATTGTAAAAATACCGTAAAAATAATTTGAAATAGAAACTAAATATAATTGAACAATATTTTATTTTCCTTTTGAGAAGGTACTTAGATACCCACGAGTGTGACATTTTTTGACTTTCAGTTTTAACGGATAGAGATCTAGAAAATTAAGTGGATTAAAGTAACTGATATTTTTCTATTCTGTAGAAACAACATTTCTCAGTTTTCATCTTGGAAAGTCAATTAGTTCTTCTATTTTTAGTGATAGCTGGTACGGTGTTTAAGGCCAGTTTAAGACAGTTTGATTAAGACAGTTCGTTCAAGACTATCGTTTAAGACAGTCTGATAATGGCCTTAAACGCCGAAACAACTGTCACTTAAAATAATAATAATAAAATAAAACACAAATATAATATGAAATTATATTTAATTGTTTGTTTTTAATAGAGTTCCTCCAATTAAACACAAAAACTGGAGATAAAAAAATAAAATAATTAATTTTTTCGTAAGAAGCAATCACATGGTGGTTGGACATTATATTAAATAAAAGAATACTTTGTTTTAAAACCACAAAATTTATTATGATGAAGGCCAACCGGTTTCGCTTGGATCAAGCTTCGTCAGGGCACATATAATAACGTTATATATGTGCCCTGACGAAGCTTGATCCAAGCGAAACCGGTTGGCCTTCATCATAATAAATTTTGTGGTTTTAAAACAAAGTATTCTTTTATTTAATAAAATAATTAATTTTGTCAGTCAAGTTACGTTCCGTGATTTTTCACGGGTAACAAGTAGTCAATCAATTTTTTGTTCAGATTCCGTCTCTTCTAAGCTTCGTTACGATATAATCACCACGGTTGGGATTAGTTTAAACTGATCATTAGTTATACATTATTAATTATTACTCAACAGTTGAATAGGTAGCAATTTTTGTCTCGTCTGGCATCTGTCTGCAGCAGTTCAAAAAATTAAAGTTAACGGCAAACGACTTACCGGCGGTTAATTATTGTTATCAATCTGGGTTCCTCTAATCCATCCGGTTTTAATGGAAACCGTTAATTTTTAATATCACAAAACTGCATTCAATTATTGCAGTTAAACATGTCGAAATCCGTTGTCTGGATTGGAAGTTGTTTCGTATGGTAGGTACGGAAGTATCGCTCTATTGAAACACCAAAATTAAAAAGTTTATTGACTAGATTTGAACAGATAAGTTCTCCTCACTGTCACATTTTCTTTCTTTTTCCCTTACAACTTTTTTTCTGTCTCACAATACTGAACAATATTGCGGTTGCCATGTGTCACTGAGGTTTCGAAAATAATATGCAAACAAATTTACTGGTGGTAGAACAAAATTTTGGTCCTTCGAGCCGGATAGTATGAGAATTTCTCACTTCCTTATCTAATTGAAATGCTCTCATGCTGGTACGACACGGATTTATCTTTTGTGTTGTAGTCGTAAACATGATTTTGGGCGAAAAGATAAGAACATCCCCAGAGGAGTCAATAAATATGAAATAGAGGTAAACATTTCTGCAATAAATATTTACATGTATTTTCTCTTGATAAATGAAACATGATAATAAACAAGACGTCATTTGGTTTCATATTATAAGATTTTATCATTCGCTCTCATCCCTGTTGAAAAAAAATATGCCGATAAAAATGTTTTGTTGGAGTAGGTATTAAATTAGTTCATGAGTAACAAGTGACGCACGGATTCAGTAAAAACTAACACTCGAAAAACGGCGCTGGAAAGGCAAAATGGCTTAAGCGACACTTGGGTCAAAAGTGAGTAAAATATGCAGTTTTGATTAGTTTTTTTTGCATTGAATGCTCGACTCTCGTTTGATTCTAAAGACTTTTGTGGCCCTTCGGCCGTCCAAAATAGATTTACCATTTGGGAGAAGGCTTGACTCAAGCGACACAAGTTTGGGACTTTTTTAAGCTTTTTTTCGCTTTCAGTGAGAGGATTGAGTTACCTGCGTTAACTTTTTTTTCAAAATCAAACCAGGTACTGAAGAATGACAAAATTTATTGTAAAACAAAAAAACAAAGTGCTTGGTGTAACTAACTGACTAACCGTCACGCCGTTTCCTCCGCAGGGGTAGGCAGATACCGCCATACAACTCTGTCTTGGCACACACTCCTTGTTTCATTCACATTCATACATCGTCTTATACATACTCTCATGTTATTCTGACTCTTCACATGGCATGACTCAAGTATTTGATCGTGCGATGTATTCCTCGGGCGTCCCCGACTTCTTCTTCCATTCAATTTCGCATCATATATTGTTGAGGTTATGTGGTTTTGGGGAGACATTTGTGTTATTCCCTTTCAATTTCTATTAAAACACGTTTTTAATGTCCATGGTATCATATAAAATCCCGTTTTTCGCCAGATACCGTACGCAGTGGAATGAAGGATTAGTTATAGTTCAACGTGCGTGTTTATCTTCTCTTTGCTCTTTGTGTTTTATCTATTGGAAAACGTTAGCTCCTCAGAGCAATTATATACCAGGAGGGATAGCTTTGCAAAACAGTGTAGTCAGGAATGTCGATTTTTTCCTGACTCGGGCGTGGCTAGAGTATTTACGGACACACCTTTTTACATCCATTCATAGCACATGTCGACATAATGTTTTGTTTATTTGTATATCCACTTTTTCACAGTATTGTTATCAACGAAAATATAGGATATAACTCTAAAAAGCGTTGAGTTATGTCGCATAACATAACAGTGGGTGGAGTCCCTGGAAACGCGAGAGACGGAAAACATGCTAATATGCCTTAAAGTGGTGCGACATTATGTGACAACTTGTTTTGTCTCTTTCTCTCTCACGGCTTACGACGTAAAAACCCGGAGAAAGTGATTTATCGTAAATTTGTGTCGGTTGGGTAAAAATATTTAGCTCTCTCTCCATATATATATTAACTCTAAGGTTAGCTCTCAGACAAGCTGAAAACTATGTGTTTTAATAAAACGATTGTTTCTCCATATTCGAGTGGCCATATTTAATGGCATCCTGTCGCAGGCCATGGCAAATGACATGACATGTGTTGCGATGTACCCACTCCGCGGCTCGGACGTGCCCGTGGGTTTCAATGAACCTTGTGGGGATATTAATGTTCGACACCGTGTAATGTGAGACACTGAATTTTATAATGCTGCGGGGTAATAAAAAATGTTAATGTTTGAATCGAAATTTATTAGCTTCCTCCTTTTTGTATGGTTGTTCGTACCTATCGATTAATGAAAGATTCGCAGAGGGATACGCTGAGGTAAGGATTGAACTAGTGTCCTTTTGACTTGTTGTATATTTTGACTGTTAGATTTTTTTGATTTTGTCCTAGGACGTAAATCAAAAATATATATTTTTATACATTGGACGTATCTAGTTGAGATTTTCTATGGAAACTTCAGAGAATCATAGCTAGGATGGAACAACACTATCAGTTGTACATAATTGCGCTGGTAAAATTATTTAATTGATACGTGTAATTTCATATTTAATCAAAATAAAATATTATGGTATATTTGCGGCACGTTCCAGAGTAGTAGATACTCTAAGTGAGATACTTTAACACTGTCGTCAATCGATTATTAGTGCTATTATGCATTTTTACCGCTACCATTTCAAAAAATCGCCCCCGTTAACAACCGATTCTCGGCCCGCTTCAGCATTTGATCAAATTATGACCAGAGTGGTGGATACTCTAAATGTCGCCCTGGTGAGAGACCACCATTTGGAATCGAAACGTAGCTTGATATGGCTTTTAACCGTGTTTGGTGATCAGATCTGAATAGCCAGGTACTTACTCGCCAACCTTCCTCTCACCCAAAGAGAAAAAATAATTAATTTAAACATTAATTTGTTCGTCTGAAGCATCGGGAGCGAACTGTGATTACGATGTAAGAACGGTGAGTCCCTGGCATCGTGAAATTTGAACAGCTAAATATGTCTAGGTCGACAACTATTCTGAGCTTGAAACGCCGTTTCCATCATGAACTAAGAAGCTTTAAAATAATCAGAAAACTGTAAAAATATGATTTATTATTTTTATTTTATTATTTTTAATCGATTCAATACGAAGAAAGTGGTTTTGATATCTATTTTTTACATATAAACCGTAATTTGCGCTCATACCGCGAAATGTACGGGGTTGATTATTCATGAAAATCTAAGCTAATATATCTCATAATACTATTTTGTGCAACTTACTGTGGTAATGTTACTACATGTAAAACTAACACTTTAACTACATTAAGCTTTGTATATTTTCCCGTTTAAACTAGGAATTAATATCTAATAATAGAAAAATAAGATCTGTACAGCGCCCTTGAAGTGATTTTTCACAAAAAACGGCGCTATACAAATCATACAAATATTATTAATATTATTAACTACAAACTTATATTGTACATAATAATACCAATATTATTTGGATAATTTTTAATAATATTTGTATAAATCCGCGTTTGTGAAAAATCTCCTCAGGGGCGCTTACTAACACCTTTAAAACTTATGTTATGTACTAAACATTTAATATACTCCTTAGTACAACTTACTATAAAAATGCATCCACATGTTAAATCGTTTAAGGCGTCAATAAATAAACAAATACACGTGAACCATAAACAAACGTACCCTGGATGTATTCGGACAATAACTTATGGAGGCCATGGTCAAGTGGTACGAGGCTCATCCAGAGGTAGCAAGTTCAATCCCGGCGGACGCAATTAACTTTTATTTAATTGATATGTGTCATAACATATTTAATTTATATCAAATATGTATAGTATATTTACGGCTCGTTCCAGAGTTGTAGATACTCTGAGTATCGCCCTGGTAAAATACCGTAAACGTACTTTACGTACATCGCGTGGGGTGGTTTAAAAAAGTGTTATGTTAGAAAATTTAACCGACTCAATTATTTTAATTTTAATTTTTCTAAAATTACAAAAAGGGTAGTTTAACAAACTGAACTAAAAAACTACGGACGACGCGCGACGGTTTTAATCTTAGAGTATATAGAGTGGTACCTATCCAAGGCAGTGTAGTCAGTTTTTGATGATTTTTACCGGACTCGGCAACCTGGGCGTGGCTAGGACTAGGGCTTAGGTATTTATACATCCGTTCATGGCACATGTGGACAAAATGTTTTTGTTTATTCGTATAACCACTTTTTCACAGTATTGTTATCTACAAAATATAGCATATAACCTAAAAAAACCGTTTAGTTGTGTCGAGTTTAGTCGCATATGAAAACATGTGGGCGGAGTCCCCGGAGACGCGAGAGACCAAGATCGTCCTTACAGTTCATAATAGTGGTGTGTGTATTTTGTTGTCTCTTTCTCTCTCATGGTGTACGACGTAAAAACCCGGAGAAAGTGATTTATCGCAAGTTTGTATAGGTTGGGTAAAAATAATTAGCTCTCTCTCCATACATTGTTTCTCCAAGGTTTAAATGCTTAGAAATTGATTAAACTATAAGAATCTTTCAGCCACTCACAAAAAATAAATAAAAAAATAATTCAATCAAATTTAATTTTAATATTATGTGTCATAACACATTTAATTAGTATAAAATAATATATTAAAGAATATTGGCGGCGCGTTTCAGAGCGGTAAATACTCCAAATATCGCCCTGGTGAAAGAACACCATTCAGAATCGAAACGTTGCTTGAAACGGCTTTTGTCGTGTTTTTTTAAAACTTTACATATCAAACATATAGGTGGTAGTGCTGTGCCTGTTTCGCTAGGAATTCCTGTATTGGGAGCAGGCGACCAGATCTGAATAGCCAGGTACTTCCCAACTTCTTCTTTCCCATCTCCTTCCCTTCCCACTACCTTCAGTCTTACAACACACCCTGATTAGGGATGCCATAGTCTACGGTCGGGAGCAGTTAAAACTCTTGTGCGGTATTCACATAAAAAAAATATCAATAATAAACCTAGGATTAATATGAGCTTATAATATATGGAGTTCAACAAATTTTACACAGAAGCATAAATTAGTATTAAATTGGTGTTTCTGATGAAGTAGCTATTTAAAATGATTTGAATAGTAATTTTATATTCGTTTTATGCTTTTCAAATAATAACCAATTTATGTGTCCGGCGTAGTCTATCCAGTCATAACTTAAAAGGCTTTCGCATTCCTGGGAAGTACAGTTGTCGGAAGTGGCACATTGTCGAGGGATTTCTTCCTCTCTTTTGCTACGAGTAATTAAATCTTTCGGAGGCGTAAAAAGCTCCTCACCATTGGCATGCCAATCAGCTTCGGCTGATTTCAAATCATCGTACTTCGATCTCTGTTAGGGTGGACTTCGCAGGACCGGTTCGGCCAGGCCCTAGATTAGGCAGCGCTGGAGTTTAATCATATATTTTTTAAATATATATATTTTTGCTGTAGTGAATACCGCACAAGAGTCCTGACTGTCAGAGGCATGAGGACTCTGGGATATGTTGTGGGGTTGAAGGTAATAAGGAGGGGAAGGAGATGAGGAAGAGGAAGGTTGGGAATCGATTTTGGAAAAGCCATTCCAAGTAACGTTTCAATTCTGAATGGTGGTCTTTCACCAGGGCGATACCATGAGTATCTACCTCTCTGGAACGTGCTGCAAGTATACTTTATATTATTTCATATGAATTACATATGTTGTGACACATATTGATTATATAAAATTTATTTGCGCACTCTGAGTTTGAGCCCGTAACCCTTGGATTCGTAGTCAAGCGTCTTACTACTCGACCAAACAGGCCGGAAAATTTTAGGTCCATTGAAAAATGTCAACAAAATGTTTGCACAAGCGTAATAACGTTCGTGTGTTAATTGTATTTGATTAAATTCAAACCTGTTTTTACAATGACACTGCCGGTATCCACAGAGGAATGGAGTATTGTGCGTTCGATTCCCGTCGTAGCACAAACATACATTGAAATCGATTATTTCATGTTCATAATTAGTTTTTCAGTGTTGGTGAATGAACTTTCCAATGACTAGATATACTGTATACATTTTAATCAGTGTGGGTGAGATGTAATCTTTTTTGCACTCGTATTTATCTCAATCAACGTCATTGTCGCGATTGCATCTGAGTGGCTAAGCTTTCCTCGCAATGAACGATGGATGTACGAGTAGATAATGTGAAGACCTCCTTGAGGCATGCTCCATTTAAATTATATCTATTATTATGTATTACATATATATATTTTTTTTGAAACTTTTATTCTTATTTTATGTAATTATTTATTTCAAATTTATATATTTTTTAAACGTTATTTTAGCTTATGTCATAAGGCAGATTTGGTATTGCACCAACCAGCTAGTTCTGTTGGTATAAAAACCAAAACAAAATAAATAAATTTATCAATTGGACATAGTTATGAAGAAAGCATCCAACCCCAAGAAGATGAAACTGAGAAAAAGGCGTTTGAAAAATATGACGATAAAAGTGCATTAATATGCGTTATCGGCATTTGTAAAGTGAATATCAGTGTTTTTTTTCTTATGAGCATTATTATAAATAGGTAAATTATCAATATGTTAATTTAAAAAAATGTATATCTTATGTTATTTTACATTTTATAATGTTTTTGAACTTCAATTTAAATCAAATATCTGCGATGTGCGTTAGTAAAAAAAAATACTAAAAATCTATTGCATTTGAAGCTTGGATGTTTTCAGCAGATATAAATCTCGTATTTATCTATAGGAAAACATGTAAAACTTGATTTTGGCAAATTGTGGGTTGCACCCTTTCTGCATAACTACGTACAATTATAATTTGTTCTCCTTCGGTGTTTCTCACTGTTATTAAATAAATCACTGCTTTCTCTACAAAAAAAGTGTAACATTGAATAATTATATATATCATGTATACCGATGCTATTGCCGTTTCTTTAAAAACGTCATTTAAAAATATATATATATTTGTAATGTAAATATAAAATCAATTGAAAAATTCATTGCTTTTTACCTAGTTGTAGCGAGGAATATTGTAAAGTATAAAAATAAATGATTTAAAAAAAAAAACAGCAAACATTTCAGGCATTAGTTTAGATCAGTATTTAGACATTTATTCATCTTCGGCCCGACTCAACTATAGGGCCCGTCCGGCTCGGACCGAAGCTACGGGCCGGCCCTTGCGTACACCACCGTATAAAACGGTATATATTAAATCAAACAAAACGAAAAAAAACTCCACAATATCCAAACTTCCCATTAGTCTTAGTTTGCGGAAGATGGCAATTCAATTACGAATGCTCCATCGTAGAGCAAACCAAAAAAAAATAATTTCCGTTGCAAACCGGGAGGCTTGCTACCTATGTTACAGTGCGGGGCAAGTCCAACTGGTTTTTAGAAACGGTGTGAGAAGTCGATTAATTCGCTTCAATATATAATAGAGCTGGACGCATCTATAACATTACATAAAACAGGAAACGGTAATGTAAAGCGAAACTCTGGTGAGTTTAAGTTCTAAGTGTTTATCCCGTAACTGGTGTACATGGGTCAAAAACACCCGGACTATTAACCTTTGATCCATCATTACTCAATAGCCGTTCGAAATTCAAATACTTCGTTCCCGGTATTCCGCAGGTCTAATGCCTGTAGCATAAATCTACAGGCGTTAGGTTTCTATCTAACTAACCACCATCACGCCGTTTCTCCGCAGGGGTGGGCACAGAGGACAAACCACCATAAAACTCTGTCTTGGCACACACTCCTCGCTTCATTCACATTCATACATCGTCTCATACATACTCTTCTGTTATTCTGAGTCTTCACATTACCCGATTCAAGTATTTGATTTACTTGATCGAGCCATGTCTTTCTCGGGCGTCCTCGACTTCTTCTTCCATTCACTTTTCCAATGGAAATTTTAAATCTTACGAGTACGCAAGTTTTCTCTTGGGTCAAATTTGACTCGTGTAAACCATTATCAGGGGCGGCTCGTAAATTTTTAATGTACTAGAGTCCTAATTTTGGAAAAAAAACGTCGCAATTAAAACAATTTAAAACAATTTTAAATTTCAATTTTTCAAGTTTTTCCAGAAATGCACCACCAAAATTGAAAAATCCTGAAAATTTTCATAATATTTTTTCGGCTACAACGACATCAAGAAAGTCGTATTTTTCAATCTTAGCACTCTTGTACAATAGAAAGTCAAATAAACTAAAATATAATGTGGTAACCAAGTCCAGGTTTTTTTCTGTTAAGTTAATATTAACTTATCATATTTTATTTCCCAAATTTATTTATTTTGATAAACGCCCATTGGGCTTTTACAGTAAGAGTACATAGTATAGCAAAACAAGTGTGACATAACAAAGGTAATAAACATTTATTAGTAACAAATACTCGGATCAAGAAATGTTTTATTTTACTATAAATCGTATTGTATTCAACTTTTGCTACATGTTAAATAGAGATATGTTGAAAATGCATCAATTTGGGAGAGATTTATAGAGATAGTGGTTGGCACCCATCTACTCTGTATACCCTAAAGGGAAAAAAACAATAAATTTATTTCAATAAGGTATTTTTTAAATGTCTCCAAAGGCTTTTCAAAAAATAAATGAGAATGGTCTTTTTGCATACTCTTTTAATATGGTATCAATTATTTACTTCAAATACATACAAGTTTTCCCATGATTTTACAGGTACAAGGTATTAATTTATCACTAACTCATTCCGGCAGAAGCCTACCGTAGAGGAATACACCAATTCCACTTAACCCCATAAAGTGTACGTCACTTACAGAATATCCCACACTAGTGGGTTCACTTCTATGCTCAGTCTTACGTTCACCTGTCCTGCTCCTGACAAGTCCTACCCGCTGCTCGCCCTGCAGGAAATTATTATTCACTCCGCACGACCGTGGCTATGATAATACCACGGACGTACAGCGATTCCTCGGACTTACGACAATTTCCTCCGCCATTGTCATGCGCGTCACACGCGCTCACTTCAAGAGTAAAAGCTTCGGCTGCCGGCCGGCGCAAGCTCGGACGCAACAACAGAAATAAATGGACATAATAACCTTTGAATAGTGGAAACCATTTCAAATAGACGAACATACAGTTTAATGTGTGTTCATCAACCTGTTTGATGCATTCTATGCAAGTAGCGTGCAGCTAATAAAGGTTTTAAAGCCGTACATGTCCTGAAAAATTAACGTATTTACGAAAGACATTGAATAATTACAGCAGTGTATATAAAGCCAGTAAATATTTATTTATTTATTTATTTATTTATATACATGGGCCTGGTAAAAATAAAAGTGACATAAAAATAACAATGACATAAAAAATTTTTGATGCGAAAGAAGAAAATTGAATTTTTAGAAAGAGGTTATTATAGCCTTCTTTTGTAACTAGATTCAGTGCATGAATACTACGATAGAATTACTAGGTACAAGCGAGCTTAAATGACTCAGTCCTGATATTGTTGTTTAAAAGAATTTTGGATCGAGTGGATCTGTTAGGTACATAGAAGGTAATTAAGCTAAGTAAATCAGGGCTGTCTATAATACCATTAACAATTTTAAAAATAAAAGTCAAGTCGGAAACAAGCCTCCTGTCTGAAAGTTTTAGTAATTTTAATTCTTTCATTAAATAATTATAATTTATGGTTTCAATAGGTAGACCGAGTTTATAGTTGATGTATCTTAGATAATAAAATATTTTTAACTAACCTATACAAATTTACAATAAATTGTTTTCTAAACCCTATACTTGTCGTTAACCGTGAGAGAGAAAGAGATAAGACAAGTTCTCACATAATATAGCACCACTTTTCGGTATGTAAGCATATTTTCCGTCACTCGCGTCTCCGGTGACCACTACGTTTTGTTATGCGATATAACAGGATACAACAATAATAATAAATAGATAACTTTTATAGCGCCGTTTTTGTGGGAAAATCACCTCAAGGGCGCTAGTATAACAATACTGTCAAAAAGTGTTTATACAAATAAACAAAAACATTATGTCAACATGTGCTATGAATAGATGTATAAATACCCTAGCCCTAGCCACGCCCTAGTCAGGAAAAAATCATCAATTCTGACTATACAAGCGCTCCCTCCTGGTATATTATTGCTCCTAGAGTGAACGCATATAGCGAAGTTTTGTGATATGTCACCTTGAGTGCGCTTCCTACTAAACTACCTAACCTAATATAACGAGGAGAAAATAAAATATAATATAAATTCTCATAGAGCGCAAATACTTTGTGGTTTGATGTATTTAAAGCAATTAAAAAATAACTTTATATTTATGACCGACCGGTTTGGCTTAGCATTTAAATGTTATTCTATTGTTTTCTCATTGTTCTGTTATTTTATTTAATATTTTTTTCTTCCTCTGTATGTATATATAACCGCACACTTTGTTTTTTTTTGTTTGCTTTAATTTTGTACCCTGATGATAGGTTAAGCGAAACCGGTCGGTCATAAAAATTAAAATTATATTCGTGGTCTTGTACAAAGTTATTTTTTAATTTTTTCAATATATGTAAACAAATTAAAACTATCTCAAATCATGATCTTTATCATGAATCACGAGAGGAAAAAGGTTCAAATATGGGTAT
Source organism: Drusus annulatus (assembly GCA_022651775.1). Classification (NCBI taxonomy): domain Eukaryota; kingdom Metazoa; phylum Arthropoda; class Insecta; order Trichoptera; family Limnephilidae; genus Drusus; species Drusus annulatus. Next base: position 1,000,701 of record JAGWCC010000044.1, on the reverse strand, counting down.
ATAACAGTGCATGTGTACATCAACAAATTAAAAAAAAAACAATTTACTAGAAGCTTAGGGTGTAAAAATTCAGATGGAAAGTATGTATTCATATTTTAAAAATGTCGTTATAGCAAAGAAAAGGAAATCATATTGAGGACAGTAGACATGTTGGTACTTAAAAACATCAATATTCAAGTATTATATGTGTTAACGATTTTAAAAATGTAAACAGTGTGAATATAACAATAAAAAATAGAACAGTAAAATATTTTATGACAATGATTGTAGGTTTTACAGTAGACATTAAGGACATTGAGCTATAAGGTTACAGGTAAGGAAAAAAACGAAACAAAGCAAATTAAGGACGTTTTTAAAGGGCTTTATATTTTATTTCTACTTGAACCTCATAGAATCTAGATGCTCATTAATACAAAAACTAAATATTTTAAAGAAACGTTATATTATAGACAAATAATTTAATTAACTTTAGTATCTTTTATCAAATTGCTACTTTAAATTAGCAACAAAAAATGCACAGTTTACCCCGGGTTAACAAGCAATGTTCGCCTCTTCATTCAGTTCAATAAGGTGAAACATATTAGAGTAAAATGGTTATATCGTCGCTGGAAAGGCAAAAGGGCTTAAGTGACGCTTAGGTAAAAAAAAAGTAAATATGCAGTTTTGATCAGTTTTTTTTCTGCATCGAAAACTCTGACTCTCGCTTGATCCTGAAAACTTTTGTGGCCTTCATCCACCTAAAATATATTTACCATATGGGAGAAGGCTTGACTCAAGCGACACAAATTCGGAACTTTTTTAGCTTATTTTTCGCTTCAGGTAACTCTCAGTAAGAGCATTGAGTTACCTAGGTTAACCTTTTTTTCAAAACCCCTTAACAAGAAGAATTCAGTTTGGATAGTACGTAACCAACACTCCCTTGATAGTGATAAAAACGTTTTAAGTGTGACCTACTTGTAACAACTGCAATTTGAAAACTTCTAAAAATAAGCAATCTTTTTAAACTGCTTCATAATTTTTGACAAGTGTTGAATTAACAATGTTGAAGAATGACAAAAAATGATAAACCAGTGTGAATTTGATAAAAAAACTTACCTTTTCTGTGTCCAACTTGTGAAATACTGAAATGCACAATGATACAATACATAACTTATTAAAATGAACATAGTTTTTTAGTATCTCTCTGTTCAACAGAGCTTAATTTATGAACAGTAGGTATGTCTTGACTCAATAATGCTATCAGACGAAAGTCATGTCCAGTGTCCAATACCCAGTGTCCAATGTCCAGATTGTCCGAAGAGCTTATTATATGCAAATAGCCCCATCAGCTACATGGCAAAATGTCTCCGTATGCAGTGCCGGATTAACCTTAAGGCATAATAGGCAATTGCCCGTGGGCCCCACTTCTTTTAAGATACCTTCGATTAAAAATTATAATAAAGCTTTCTTGAAATGTTTCCAAAAGTAAAATCCATATATATATATATATATATATATATATATATATATATATATAAATATATATATCTCACGAACCATCGAAGTCTACCACAGTCCTCCCAGACAGTCAGACCCAGAAAATTTCATAACTTTTCAGATACAAGTGTAATTTAGGTATGAATTCAACGTAGCTCAGTGGCGGATTTAGCAATGCCTTTTAAAAATATTATTAATGTAAATACCGTACAAGAGTTTCGACTGCTCATAACTATATGCAGCCAGTGGGATTGTGGAATCTTTAATCGGGGTATGTTGTGAGGCTTTGAGAGAGTAGGGAATGAAAGGAAGTGTGAAAGAGAAAGGTTGGGAAGTATCTGGTTATTCAGATCTAGTCACTGAACACGGCTAAAGCTATTTCGAGCAACGTTTAGAAACTGAATGGTGGTCTTTCACCAGGGCGATACTTAGATTATTTACCACTCTTGACGTGCCGCAAATATACTTAATATTTTTAAAATTAATTTGCACATGCCGGATTTCGAACCCGTGACCTTTGGATTCGTAGTCGAGGATCTTAACCGCTCGATGACGATGGTCTAAATTCGAGCAAGTAAAGGACCCCGTGCTGACAAAGTACTCGTACGAAACTCTTTTTTTTTAAGATTGAAATTATGCATTAGGTTTGTTAAATAAATAATATTTTTTCACTTTGACGTCATTGGACATGAAAGAAGACAATTTGTGTTATAAGTTCCGCCTGGAAACCTTTAAGCCTGATTCACACCAACGTCCGGTTCCGCTCAGTGCCGATATTGTTCCGCAAGAAAACTTATTGATATGGTATGAATATCAATCAAGGAGTATGTGCCAAGACAAATTTGTGTGGCAGTATATCCTTCTGCCCACCCTTTGTGATATTTAACTACTTATTTAGTTAAATAATTATTTTGAAGTGTAAAAATACTAACATCGCAGATTTTTTTGTATCAAAAACCTTTTTTTATCATTAAATAATATTTTTATTAATTATTAAAAAAATCATTTAGTGATAAAAAAATGGTTTAAAAAAATAAAAAATCTGCATTGTAAGTATTTTTACACTTCAAAATAATTATTTAACTAAATAAGTAGTTAAATATCACAAGGGTGGGCAGAAGGATATACTGCCACACAAATTTGTCTTGGCACATACTCCTTGATTGATATTCATACCATATCAATAAGTTTTCTTGCGGAACAATATCGGCACTGAGCGGAACCGGACGTTGGTGTGAATCAGGCTTTAACCTTCACTTTAGATTTATTTGAACTTAAGTAAATAAAAAAATTTGCGCTTTTTTGGGTGGTAAGAACCATAGAGAAGATAGTTTGGGCAAGGAACCCGAAATTTAACTCCCTAAGCACCTCCACAAGACTTGATGCGCCACTGTCGTATGGCGCACTAATATGCAAGTACGAATAATAATATCGTCGCTGAAAGGCAAAGGGATTAAGCGACACTTTGGTCAAAATGAGTTTAAAATGCTGTTTTGACCAATTTTTTTTCTGCATCGAATGCTGTGACTTATTCGATTTTGAAGACTTTTGTGGTCCTTCAGCCATTTAAAATATATTTTCCATTTGGGAGAAGGCTTGGCTCAAGCGACATAAGTTTGTGACGTTTGTGACTTCATTCTCATCCATACATCGTCTCATACATTCTCTTCTGTTATTCTGACTCATCACAAGACCCGAGTCAAGTATTTGATTCATTTGATCGTGCCATGTCTTCCTCAGGCGTCCTAAACTTCTTTTTCCATTCACTTTCGCATCAAATATTTTTTTCACACTCCTTTCTTCGTTCATTCGCTCTTCTCTTATTACTGACTCAGTGACGGCCTCCATGGTAGAGTGGTAAGACGCTCGACTACGAATCCAAAGGTCGCGGGTTCAAACCCGGCGTGCGCCAACAACTTTTATTTAATTAATATGTGTCATAACACATTTAATTCATATAAAAATAATAACAAGTATATTAACGGCACGTTCCAGAGTGGTAGATACTCTAAGTATCGCCCTGGTGAAAGACCACCATTCAGAATCGAAACGTTGCTTGAAATGGCTTAAGCCGTGTTTGGTGACCAGATCTGAATAGCCAGGTACTTCCCAACCTTCCTCTTCCCGATTACCTTCCCCTACCCACTACCTTCAGCCTCACAACATACCCAATTTGGGGATGCCATAGTCTCACTGGCTCTAGACGGTTGGGAGCAGTTGAGACTCTTGTGCGGTATTCATGTAAAAAAAAAAAAAAAAGTGAGGGCACCGAGTTAACTGTTTTTTCAAAATCCAACCAGGTACTGAAGACTTTATTGTAAAAAAAATAAAAAAACTTTAAAGTGCTCTGGTGTAAGCTTCCTAAAATGGCGCTTCAGCCTCTTTGCCTTTCCTGCGACGATATGGTAAAATCGCTTATTTTTAGTACAAAGAAATGTCCAGTTGGAATTGTCGTGATGTCTGCTGCGGAGGTTGAATGTTCACATTGCGGCTTGCATTAAATTCGTATTCAATATCCCATAAAGTGTCTTTAAGATGGCATTTGTAGTGAACATTCTTCCTACGGAGTGTGGATTTATTTGTATGAACCACGTTTAAACACGGGTTTCGAAATAAAATTGCCACTTCAGCGAGTTTTAACTTCTTTTAAATAAGACTCGACCAGATGTTGTCGACGTGGGTGGGTAAAATAGTATGTTATTGGTATTCATTACCTATCAGGTTTCAAACATAGTTCTTAATTGTGTGTTTTTCATGTTTGTTCTCTTTGCTGAGAGGAAGGTGATTTAGTGGAATTTGTCAGTAAAGTTTTATTTTATTCTTTAGAGATTGTATACATACCAAATAATTTCTAAAGAAACGCAAAAAATATAGTGGATACCGCTTAAGAGTCCCAACTGCTCCCTACCGTCTAGAGTTCTAGAGCCATTGAGACTATAGCATCCGCAATTGGGGTATTTTGTGAGGTTTAAGGTAGTGGGGAGGAGAAGGAGAAAGGAAAGAGGAAGGTTAGGAACTTGAAGTAACAATATATGGAGGGATAGCTAATTTGTTTTACCCAACCCATCCGAAATTGTAATAAATCACTTTTTCCGAGTTTTTACATCGTACACCATGAGAGAAAAAGAGACAACAAATTTCTTGGACCGCTTCTAAATACTGTCGCAATTATCTTAAGCTGGCTATCTTCGCTGGTTAACGGCGGGACTCCGCCCACATTTTTTATTATGCCACTAAACTTGACACAACTAAACGGTTTTTTAGGTTAGATGATATATTTTTGTTGGTAAAAATACTGTGAAAAAGTGGCTAAACGAATACACAAAAACATTATGTTGATGTGTGATATGAATGGATGTTAAAAATTCTGTAGCCTTAGTCTTAGCCACGCCCATTTGCGCCGAGTCATGTTAAAATCATCAAAAACAAGTCCAAAACTGACTTCACTGCCTTGGCTTGGGCTACCTCTAGTATACTCTAAGGTTAGGAAGTACCTGGTCACCAAACACGGCTAAAGACATTTCAAGCAACGTTTCAATTCAGGAACGTGCTACAAATATACTATATATTATTTGATATTAATTAAGTGTGTTATGACACATTTAATTTGAATAAAATTTATTTGCGCACGCCGGGTTCGAACCCGCGACTTTTGGATTCACAGTCGAGCGTCTTACCCCTCGACTACGCAGGCCGTCAAATTACTACTTATGTTTTAGTTTGGTTTATTTAATTATATTCTATATCCCCAAGTACTAGACACTGTTTTTGAACAAAACATATTACACGTTTGTATGCAGCTAATACTTTGTGAATACTTTGTGATAAAAGAAATTCACTTAGTATAACAACACTTTATTTGAGTATTTTCCCGACCGGTTTCGTAAACGTAACTAGCTACTTGTAAAGTTGAATGTACAAAGTAACTAATATAAAATAAAAAAAACTAAAAAAAACCTTCGTTCTTCTTTAGGGTTAATTATATCTTAACTTTTCTAACTAACTGACCATCACGCCGTTTCTTCGCAGGGGTAGGCAGAGGGGACAGGCCGCCATACCACTCTGTCTTAGCACACATTCCTTGCTTCATTCACATCCATACTCTTCTGTTATTTAGTCTTTTTACATGGCCAGATTCAGGTATTTGATTCACTTGATCGTGCCATGTCTTCCTCGGGCGTCCCTGACTTCTTTTCCCCTTCACTTTCGTATCATATATTTTTTTACACTTCTTTCTTCGTTCATTCGCTCTTTTCTCATTACTAAACTTTACAATGTTACCAAATTATGGTCAGTACATTAGTATTGAAGTTAGAGTGGTAGATACTCTAACCCTGGTGAAAAACCACCATTCAGATTTGACACGTTGCTTGAAATGGCTTTAGTCGTGTTTGGTGACTAGATTTGAATAACTACGTACTTTACAACCTTCCTCTTCCCCATCTCATTCCCCTCACTACTTCCTTCAGCCTGACATCATTCTCTGAGTGGGGATGCCATTGTCCCACTGGCTCCAGACGGTTGGGAGCAGTCATGAGTCTTACGGGATATTCACAATAAAAATAAAATAAAACTATGTAATTATTTTTACACGATCGCTTAAACATATTTGTAGTTAATACCTAAATACTTGGACGTCTTGTAAATCTTGGTTAGAAAACAAATTTATTTTATTGTTAAAAAATACCTCCGTTTTGTTCAGATTTTCTTTCCACTATGCAATGAGACAATAATTCGTGCTAAGAGTGTCAAGAACAAAATCAACACGGTGTAGCCTTGCTGGTTTTATAATAAATAATCATAAATGACGTTCTCACATTCTTAAAGGCAGACACACCAATTAACCCGCATCACCCGAAAAATCTTAAGAATTCGAGCCTTAAAACTCAATCAGGTTACAATTTGTAAAAAAAAACAGCCTCTGCGCGCGCAATCATTCGCGCCGCTGTCGACCAAAGACAATAATAAGATTAGTATTCCCGGCCCGGCGCATGCGCAGGCGGCTACAATAAATCTGATCCGCCGGTCGCGGGTCGCGGGATGAGTGAGGAATTAACATCTACGGTCTGCCTCTGAGAGCTCCGTTCTAACCTCTCTTTCAGTCACGTGCGTTGCTTATGGTCAAGAAGGAGATGTTGAAACGGAGCTGTCAGATTCAGATAGTATAACAGCGAAGAGCTGCGTTGTGACCTCTCTTTCTGGTGCGTGCATAGTTTATGGAAAGAGGGAGAGGTTGCAGCGGAGCTATCAGCGGTACGCTTCTACTCGTGTTGGGGTCTGGGTAGTGAACACTGGCTCCGCGAGCGCAGGTCCTCGTGCTCTATGGATCACCACCGCGGGGTCAATGACGCCGCCGGACCGACGATCATCAATCTGATCTAGCAATTCTCTCTCTCTTCACCTTCCACCAAATGGTTTTGACTGTTGCCAAGGCATACGGAATTTTATTTGATACTCCTTATCGCAATATTTTTATTTTGCTTATATGTCCTTTACGAAGGGCTTAGCATGGGAATAGACCAATCGGTAGCTGAGTGGACAAAAGCGTCGGATTCCCTTCCGGGCGTCGTGGGTTCAATTCCCCTGCTGGCGATCATTACACTAGCGATACTTTTCGCGTATTATGATGATAGTAGTAGTTTTCCAAATATTTTCAGGTCATTCGTAACCAGGGTTGTTTTTCCATATATATATATTTTAAAATATATATATGACAACCTCCATGGTCGAGTGGTAAGACGCTCGACTACGAATCCAAAGGTCGCGGGTTCAAACCCGGCGTGCGGCAATGACTTTTATTCGATTAATATGTGTCATAACACATTTTAATTCATATAAACATATTAAAAAGTATATTTGAGGCACGTTCCAGAGTGGTAGATACTCTAAGTATAGCCCCGGTGAAAGATCACCATTCAGAATCGAAACGTTGCTTGAAATGGTTTGAGCTGTGTTTGGTGACCAGATCTGAATAGCCAGGTACTTCCCAACCTTCCTCTTCCCAATCTCCTTCCCCTCCCCACTACCTTCAGCCTCACAACATACCCTATTTGGGGATTCCATAGTCTCGGTGGCTCTAGACGGTTGGGAGCAGTTGAGACTTTTGTGCGGTTATGATGTAAAAAAATCCTTAAAAAGTCCTGTTTTTCGTTTAACTGAAATATCACTTAAATGGTATCCACAAAAGCACTCAAATCAAATCATCCTTCACAAATATTTTCATTACATATTGCACACTGCTCTTTTTTATGGTAATCAGTACGATTTTAATTGTGATATTTTTGACGCCCACTTTTTGAGTACCAACTGCCCGTAGCCAGTGAGACTATGGCATCCCTAATTGGGGTATGCTGTAAGGAGATTAGAAAAATGAAGTTTATCCAAATTGGGTCTTTTAATAAGTCTAAATTAATTTAAAGCAATCTTTCGATTTTTAATTGGTGGTCTTCTTCAGGGCGATGATGAGAGTATCTACCACTGTTTTCTTTTGTTTTTAAGAAAGACTAACATTTTCGGGTTGCGAATAACCTGACAATATTTGAATAACTCCTACTAACTAAATAACCGTCACGCCGTTTTCCGCAGGGGTAGGCAGAGAGAACGGACCGCCATATAAGTCTGTGTCAATGTCTTGGCAACACTCCTTGCTTTATTCACATTCATACATCGTTTCATACATGCTCTTCTGTTATTCTGACTCTTTACATATTCCGATTCAAGTATTTGATTCACTTGATTAAAACTCTTACTACCAACATGATAAGGGAAAATGTTGCTTGTGCAATGATGGAGGACTTAGCCAGCAGAGGAATAGAACCCACGACGCTCTGGTGGGAATCCAACGTGTTTGTCCACTCAGCTGCTAACCTGCTATTCTCAAAACACATTCGAAAGGAAACTGAAACATTCCTTTGAATGTCTTTGGATCTAGCAATGTCTTGAGACGGGGTCACCCCTAGTATCAACATAAATAATAAAGCGCTTGATTTAAAAAGGTAATATTCGATTACACAATATGTTGACTTTATCGTTTAATATTGAAATATTACGCAGGTGCAATTTAATATGTACGGTGGACCGGATGCTGTGTTGTGTCTAGTGTTTACACAGCGTTCGGGTTCGATACCTTCTCGCTAGGCCCAGCGCCAAACTCCCTGCGCCCAGCTGCTACCTTGACTTAAGGCCTCCGGTTTCAATATACATATTTGGAGATTACAGTTTTTTGGGACATCCTATGAGTTATGGGGATCTTTTTATCTTGAGGTAATATGTTAGAATTTTTATTGAATAATCGTACAGGTATTTTTCGAATGTTGGGTATTATGGTGTGTAGCTACCCAATCTGACGATGCTGGTTTAAATATATTTATACATATATGATATATATTTATTTATTTTTTGTATTTTCGTAGAAAGCAAGCATTTTTTGGTCTGAAATATTTAATGAAAATCAAATAATAACTTTGTATAAGACCAAAGGTTTGATATATTTTTTTATGACCGACCGGTTTCGCTTAGCCTAAGCATTACCAGAATACAAAATTAAACTAAACGAAAAATACATAGTGTGTGGTTATATATACACGTACATACAGAGGGAGAACACAATATAAAATAAATAATAAAGAGAACAGTAAGAAAACAAAAAAAATTACATTTAAATTTTTTAAAAAAGAACAGAGAAAGAGACGAATAATATGAAATAAAAGAGGTAAAACGTCAACTGAGAAGGTGGTAAAAGAATAATGAGACATTTTATGAGTTTACGGGAAATATACCTAATATTGGACTACTGGACAAATTTAACTGTTTAAAATAATATGACTATTGATTTTAATGGATTTCTTTATTTATAGTGCTTTTAATTTTTTAATCTGTTGCCATGACCATTTTTGTGAAGAATATGAGCACAGTTGCTTTTATTGAAGGTATGATAATGATGATGCTTAGACTAAACGAAACCGGTCGGTCATAAGAATATGATATAATTATATATTATAAGTTCATAAAAAATAAGTTAAAATCAGTGGTATCTTATTCATGTTTGCTATTATCTTTCATACAGCGTAGAATTTCCCTCCAGCAAAACTTATCACTAATTTGAAAAACAGTGTGAATTTTTAGCTTAGTTATCACGCATCAGTTATAACCCTACGAAGCCTCACGGGAGACTCTTATAGCCAGTAAACAGAAACAAAAAAGTGCTTACCGCATACACCAAAAAATTACGCAAAAAAAATATTGCTACATAACTTTAAAGAAAACTTTTAAAATCCTTTTGAATAGTTTGACGCTTGCTTTAGCACGCATTGCGTGAGCATGATACAGCCGAAATTATCGTACTATTCAATTATGCCAATAACAACGTACAGTTTAAAAGAGAGAACAGAAAAAAAACATGTTTTAAACTGACGCAAATTGGCTTTGGTCAATACGCTATAATAACAGAGATCTTTTCAGATCGTCGCAATCGAAGTGTTGAAGTAATCGCCGTTTTTAACCTTAACTAAATGTAACGGGCAATGATTTTAATATCATGCTATACGTTGGCCGTATAATATGACATTAAAAAGTTATATTTCACGTGGTTAAATATCCAGTAAATTGACATCTCGCACCCCACTATTAATGCGAATGAATTGACTAAGGAATAATATATATTAAGTTTTTTATCGTTAATACCACACAAGAGTCTCAACTGTTCCCAACCGTCTGGAGCCAATGAGACTATGATACCCCCAATCGAGGTATGTTGTGAGGCTAAAAGTAGTGGGGAAGGGAAGGATATGGGAAAGAGGAAGATTGGGAAGTGCATGGCTAATCAGATCTGTTCACCAAACACGGCTAAAAGCCATTTTATGCAACGTTTCGAGTCTAAATGGTGGTCTTTCACCAGGGCGATACTTACAGGATCTACCTCTCTGAAACGTGCCGGAAATATATTATACATTATTTTTATATGAATCAAATGTGTTATATATATATGTCACATATTAATTACATAACATTTATTTGCGGACGCCGGGTTTGAACCCGCGACCTTTGGATTCGTAGCCGAGCGTCTTACCACCTGACCACGGAGGCCGTCATTACATATTAAGGAATTTCGATTCCTCAACAAACTTAGATCTTTTTCTAGAAGCTTTTGATTATACCGACGTTCTGTATCTGCAAGTCTGAAGTGATGTTTTCCGAATTTTCTCATAAATTATCTGGCAAAACCGTGTCGAACATTTTTAGACAAAACTAACAAAAAATTTCGAAATTCGCTCCTGTAAAGTAACGGATTTCCTTAAGCCTCAGCACCCAAAATGGCGCTAAACGTTACTTTGTAGCATTCTAATACAAGCAATATTACAGGTGATTTATCTGTAAATTTTATTTAGGTAGTAAGGAAAATGTCTAAGGTTTCCAGTGAATGAAGTATTTACATTGTAATCTTTAAAATTCTATTTTAACTAAAATTCCAGTATGCACTTCATAAAGAATTTAAAAGGTTACAGTAAAATAATTGCATTCACTGGAAACCTTAGAGATTTTCTTAACGACCCATGTAGAATTAACAGATACATAATATATAGTATTGCTTGTATTAGAAAGCCAAAAAGTGTGTATTTTTGGGTGCTGATCCTTAACGTAGGACAATTCACTATTTTTGGTATATCATTATAAAAAATGTAAATATGTTAAAATAGATTTTCTTTTACAGTCATCGCTTACCAGTAACATTGTTGTACTCCGTGTTTCACAAATTTTCTGTAAAAGCTCTTTTTTCATTCGCGCTTTTTTATTATACTTTAAATAAATACATAGCATATAAGCCTCAAAACCCATCACTTTAATAATATACATGGGATTTAAAGCCTTTGGTTCTATTAGACGTCGGTGACCGGAAGACCACCTGGTGCATAAGACACCGTTAAAAAATCTTCACACCAAAATACGATAAGTTCATAAATTATGCTTGTAATAATATGAAAAATTATACACATGATAAATATACCATGCGGTATACTTAATAATATATTTTCATATTCGTCGTAGACGAAGTCTTTAAAAATATAACGACGTTTAGAGTCGATTCTAAATATAAAGCTGACTTCATTAATTTCTTCATAAAATGGTCATAAACTGTCACCTGCTCTGGATTTTTCAACTTTTAAAGGCTTTTCAAAATCTCATTGAAGTCGTTTTAATAACTTTTTTTATGGGTTATAAAAAGGTTTATATCCTTGGGTGTTAAGTCGTCGGAATCCTAGAACATCCTCCTAATATATGCACTCTAGTTGCTTTGAGTCAGGAAAGTAGACGTGGTAGTAAAAGATAAAACTACTCTTCTCGTAGCTTTTGCATTATTAGGGGCTTGCAAGGGAAGCTAAAAGCTCAGTAATTATGCAATTTAAAAACAGCACTTAAAACATGTAATTTATAGTCTATTTCCTTGGTTTCACATACTTGTTTTAATGCTTCACGCGTTATCTCCGAGTACAGGTGTGAAGAATAAAGTTCTTTTACAAAATGTTCTGTCTCTTTAACTCTGCGATGTCTGCCTTTTAGTGAGCGAAGTTTTTATTCATGTTTTTGAGCGAAGTTTTTCGATGAAAAAATTGTTAAGTTTGGAGTGGTAGATCATAATAAATTAAAGGAATCGTTCCTTTGGACGATGTTTCTAGAAGTTCTTTAAAGATAACTTGTTTTACAGTTGTATCAATTTTTTTAGGAAGAATTTTTCTCAGTAAACCTTTATATCAATATAATGTAGTGAGTGCTTGATTATAAAAAATAACAACAAATGTTGCCAGTGTAAAACTTTCTCTTTTAGAAGTGTGTGTCTTTGATAGGCATTCTATTTATACGATGTCTGTTAAGCTTTATCCCATGTTTCACCTTCGTCTTTTGACAGTAGCCAGAAATAAAGTTATACATATGTCGTTGTGTGTTTGGCAATGTCTCCTGGTCCCATGACAAGATGAACCGATTCTTCTTTGGTTGTACCTACTAAAATACTTAATTGACGCTCTTTTGGATAACCTATGTTTTGTTTTGTTCTAGGATACGAAAGCTCGTGCGATGGCGGTGTCTGTGTAGGTGCCCCGTGGTCTTGCCCGTGGCGCGCCAGTGCTAGTCGAGCACGCCATGCAGTGGGTGTGCGGGGCGGGCCGCGTGCTCGCGTGCCGGATAGTGTTGCTGGACGAGAGGGAGCAGTTGCACGAAATTCAGGTATGTCACTGTTAATTCTTGCTTACGTGTGTGTGAAATTATTCTAAAATGTGTTAATAAATCAACAAATTAAATCGCAATCGGTTTTTAAGGACAAAGGTAATTTGAAAGATAAACTAGTTGTCATTGCAGATCATCATAAAATTATTTCGTTCAGTGACTTGAAATTGGTTTCATCATTGTCTGCCGTCGGCGAAGCATGCGAGCATAATCACTGGAACTCTTATTTAATGAGGGTTGGTTTATAATTACACTTAACCTACGGTTTGCTTTGTGCACAATAATGACGGCAATTTTGAATTCATCTTGTCAATTAAATACATATATATTTACGTATCTTTTCATTTCGCACATCAATTAATTCTCCAAGTATAAAAGTTATTTTTTATCCTAAATTATTTTTGAGTCTTCGTATTTCATCATCAAATCGTCTGAGATAAATGCATCTCGTTTGTAATTCGAAAACGATTACGAGTATTACCATTTCTATCTTCAATACAATGCAACGATGCTAGCTCCATTGCAAAACTTACTGGCGGATTCAAGATTGCTTGACTTGTATTGAAGTCTCGAATTTGCCCGAGTTTCAATTGTATTAGCCGATGCCGGAAAACTGTCCGATTCTCTTCATCGTTTTCAACCCTTTATCAATAGTCAAGAATTTCTGCATTATCAAATACATCTGGTTAATTTGTAGAGCTCCCTTTTCACGCAAATCATAAAAGGCGCTACAAAAAACGTATATGTAGTAACATACTTTTTTTGAATTGCGCTATGAGTTATTCACGTAGGAAGCAAAATGATATTTACATTTATATATATGTCGCAAATTCTGAAAGGGTTGATGTTTTTAGGATTATTTGTCAAGAATTAAATGAAAAAATCACATGTATGCAAACTTATACAATAATCAAGAAACAATAATTTTATGAGATGAAGGTACTACGGACTACCCGTTTGGTTTATTTTCCTGAATTTTGTAGTTGATTTATGTTGTTCTTCATCTTTTATATTTTAGAAAATCAACCCCTTCCACGTCAACTATCGTACCTTCAAAATGGCGATAGTTGGGAGAGCAAACATTATATAAAATGAAAATATTTGCTTAACATTTGGATTTACAGTGATCAAAATAAACTTCTTATTACTCTCCTCAACAATCGGGATTTTGAAGATACGATAGTTTACGTAGAAGGGGTCGAAATGTAGGTAGGTACTTTCAAGTTAGTAAATCCAAATGGTAAAGGTTGGTTAAACTCCAAAAAAATCAAATTAACCCGTGACTTAGTTCAGGTGTAGGCATGATAGAATCCTTGTCAAATATCAAAATTGTATCGACGTTCAAACATTCGTTCAAACATAACCGCACGAAACCCTCCCTTTTTGAGCTTGTCCTAAAATTTATGGACACTGTACAAATTCCCACTATAACCATAATAGTATAATATTAACACTTAGGCCAGATTCGTAGAGCCTACTCGCACAACACCACACATTACAATTAAATTCTATTGTACCTAACACCCCATGTATTATGTAAATGTCGTGTAAGATCATTTACTTTACAACATGATCCATAGACAAATTGACGCCGGGATGAGGGTAATGAAATGATATCCCCATTCTAAACATTTCGTCTTATTGTCTCTGAGGCGTATTGCGTATTTAATGTTCTATTCATTAGCAAGTAGTTTCAGTGCCTACTTTGTATTTCTGCTCACTTACATAACGTATTATAGCGCCATTTAAAGCAGGGCAGGTTTTATGCGGCCGCACGTGTGCTCGGCTCAAAATACCCAGTTCGAGGAACACTATTTGGTAGGTTTATTTAATATTGTAATATGGTAGGTCGGTTTATTTTATATCAAAAGCGTCACTTCTGAACAATGGGTAATCCGGGCCGGATTATCTTAAATGCTCTAAAGCTCTGAATTTTTGGAAATGTTTGGATAATGTGGTGGAAAGCGGTGAATTAACTCTCGTAAATACGATTTTCATTATGTTTTTTTGTGTGAACTGAAACAGATTTTTTCCAAAGTTTTTCTGTACAAATGGCAGGATGAATACTTTTGAAGTTTTTTTTTCGTAATCGAATAGAGTTTTGCCCACACAAATTGATAGCTACCTTCTTTGGTATTGACATACTCTCCGTTATTCCAAAGTTATCTCTTTTACCTTATCATTTATTATTAATTTGTCATTTGAAAACCTAATATAAAGCCTTTTTCTCATTAGTAAAAAATCGTCCTTAGAGTTTAGAGATTTAAAAATGTTTTCTAGGGTGAAAGTGAACAACAGATAGTGTCGGCTTGGCGTACATTGGCATACGTCTTTTTTCTAGTATGGGATTAGTGAAATCGTCGCCGGAAAGGCAAAAGGGCTGTAGCGCCATTTTGGGATGTTTACATCAGAGCACTTTTAAGTTTTTTGTTTTTACAATAAAATTCACAAGTCTTTCGTACCTGGTTGGATTTTGAAAAAAAGTTAACTCAAGTAACTCACTGAGTTACTTAAAGCGACAAAAAGCCAAACAAGAACAAAACTTATGTCGCTTGCGTCAAGCCTTCTCCCTAATAGTAAATATATTTTAGATGGCTGAAGCGCCACAAAAGTCTTTAATCAATCAATCGAAAGTCAAAGTATTCGATGCAGAAAAAAGAACTGATCAAAACGGTATATTTGACTAATTTTTGACCAAAGTGTGGCTTAAGCCCGTTTGCCTTTCCAGCGACGATATTATCTGAATTTACTCTTATTAAAGAAGTGCTGAATATCAAATGAGTTTACTTTTGCATTTCTACCGCATCCAGCTTTGCCTATATTTATTAACTGCTTTTATATTTTTATCATTTTTTTATCACTAAATAATATTTTTAATAATTAATAATTATTAAAAATATTATTTAGTGATAAAAAATGGTTTAAAAAAAAAAATCTGCGTTGTAAGTATTTTTACACTTCAAAATAATTATTTAACTAAATAAGTAGTTAAATATCACAAGGGTGGACAGAAGGATATACTGCCACAGAAATTTGTCTTGGCACATACTCCTTGATTCATATTCATACCATATTAATAAGTTTTCTTGCGGAACAATATCGGCACTGAGCGGAACCGGACGTTGGTGTGAATCAGCCATTATTCGCATATCATAAATACCTATTTATTAGTAGTGGTATATATTATTATACAATCAATTCTAAAAAACATCGTTTTGATTTTTTAGGAAGCTAGTAAACTATTTTTGTCAACATTAAAACGAAAAAAAAATCATTTGCAGGGCATAGGGGCTCTAACCATCATCAATAATTATTGATCCTAC
Organism: Drusus annulatus; assembly: GCA_022651775.1. Taxonomy (NCBI): domain Eukaryota; kingdom Metazoa; phylum Arthropoda; class Insecta; order Trichoptera; family Limnephilidae; genus Drusus; species Drusus annulatus. Next base: position 984,682 of record JAGWCC010000044.1, on the reverse strand, counting down.
CCTATCTGCTGCATTCTGACACCTGCCAAAAGGTGGTACGTTCAACTTAATTTCCAAGAAAGCTTTAAACAATACTCGCTACACTTACCGTCATTTTATCATCATTTTTTTTGTGTTTTGTCTATCTTTTGTGGAAAATCGTGTTTATTTTATGCGTCCTCTCATAAAATTAAATTTAAGCTGTGCCCACGTGGCACTCGAGTTCACCCTTGCTATTATATGTGTATAAATTTAACGTTATAATTTGTATAAGCATCTCGAAATGTGATGTATAAAATTATGGAGAAGGATGTAAACAAGTTCACAAAGGTTAACTCTTATTTTATTTTCCTTGATTTTAATTGCTCAAAATGCTCAAAATTGAAGAAAGGGTTTTATTTTACTACATTTATTTATTTATTTAATATTTTTATTTTACATACTTTTGTACATTTGACAGTAACCGATTCTTATGATTGACTCAATTTTACTCACCTCTTTCTTTTCCTTACGTATTGCTATCGAATTACACTTGCAGCATCATTTAACTTCCTATTTCTCTAACTAATTTCTCACTCTTATGTTTCCCTAATTACTTTTTTCTTAAAACATATGTTTTTCCGTCGAATTATCAGTTTAAAATGGGACACCTTTTTTAGCGTTCAAGGAAAAGTTAAAAATAAAGTTTCTACCCCAATATATTATTCTTATAATTATCTATATATTCTTTCCCCTTTTAATCGTCAACCTATCGAAATAATATAAGTTTTTTAAATTTATTTTGGGCTACATGAAATGGTTGTACAACGCAATGTAACTCATATGAGTACATCATCCAAATGAATCATTAAAGAAAACGACACAAAGTTTTGTTACGTATAATAAAATTAACTAACCTTCACGCCGCCAAGACAGGATATTATATGGTATTGATGCACTTAAATACAGTGTATATACAAGGTGAATTGTAAATGGATCGTTCATTATTATTTATATACGAGTATGTAGGTACGTACAATCATTGAGAAATGTAAGTTGGTCTCGAATACAAGATTTTCATTGCGCTTTGATTAAATATTATCTCGACATATTAAGCCAATTGATTTTGATTGTAATATCACGATCGATATAGGATCATCAGATTAGGATCGATTTTGATGTGGGTCTTCCAATAGTTTAACCTTTAGAGTCAAATAATGATAAAGAGCTTACGCAAGAACCCAAAGTTTCGAATCACGCTCCGTCATTTACTCGTATATTGAGCCATCAGGTTTGGTAGACAAAATCTTTGAAACATCTTTCAATTTTCAAAGCGTAAGTTTGTTTACATAATCCATTAACGGTTTTGATGTTATTAGATCATTGTGATTTTTTAAAAATAAACTAGATGAATGCTGTTTTTCAGTACCTAATCAATTTAATGATTTTTATTTTTAATTACAGGTTATTTTTATTTTTAATTACTCTCTTGTACGCCTTTTTTGTATCTCGTGTAAGTTTATGGTACCTGGCCGATGTTTTGCTATCATAGTAGATTTATATCAAAATATTATTATCTGCAGCAAGCGATTGGTGAACTTTATTCTCACTGGATTGTCGAAATTTGGTCATTTTTGTTACTGAAAATATCCTGATCATTCATTAATATTTACCTGCAAACGAATACAATTTCAGTAATACAGCTTCAGTTGACACAGTGTATTGATAATGTGCATTACACAAGATCTATCGATTATGTAATGAAACAAAAAAGGAAATAAATAAAAAACAGTTTTAAAATAAATTAATTACTCCAAGGGTTCAGAATTTAGCAAGTTGTAAACAACAACAAAAAAAAAGATTTCTGACAGATTTTATTCATCAGTCTAAATAATAATACCCGTTAAAAAGTATCTGTTTATTAAGCATGCCTTATTTTAAAAGGCTCTGAGATTTTATTACGAAATTGCAAATCAGACAAATATCTTTGCATTTTATTTTTTATGGTTTGTTGAGCACTGTATGTTTATTTACTCTGTTTATGTTCTGTTAAAATTCAGTTCAGTGAAACCTAACTATACGTAAACAACACGTATTATTCTTTGATTTGCAACCACTTCTTTGAGTTTAGCGTTACTGAAATATTTAAATAAGGGCTTAAGCGAAACTTTGATCAAAAAATGAGTGAAATATGCTATTTTGAGTTTTTTTCTTACATCGAATCCTCCATCGAGTCATCTAAAATATATTTACCATGTGGGAGAAGGCTTGACTCAAGCGACTAAAGTTTGGGACTTTTTTAGCTTCTTGTCGCTTTAGGTACAGTGAGATTATTTAGTTACTTAAGTCAACTTTTATTTTTCAAAATCAACCAGGTTCCGAAGAAAAAACTTTAAAGTGCTCTATTGTAAACTTCCCAAAATGGTGTTTCAGCCCTTCAGCCTTTCTTATGCAAGCAATGTACACCCACACCGCATAACAGCTATTGTGCCACCGAGAGGAGTAAAAACCTTACAGTAAGCATTCATTTTTTAAATTTATTTTAGAAACCCATTGAAACTACGTCATTTAAAAGAATGTAGATACTTTCTTAAAGGTTGACTTGTACTTAACTTCTTACGAATGAAGTGCATATTATTTTAATAGCGTCCTGTTTTACTTGTCTTAACGTATAAATATTCATGTCCTGTAACATTACCTTTATTAATTCATGTGATTATTATGCCTATCGTGGATCGACAACATTTCAATAATGAGAAATCAAAATATATATTAATTTAAAACATTTATGCTTTAATCATAGAATTAATCCCCGTGGAAACCAACCCAGATAAAATATGAGTGGCTTTCACGAACGAAGTTGAGCGAACGCCATTATAAGATTCATTTGAGGGCCTCCGTGGTCTAGTTGTAAGACGCTCGACCATGAATCCAAAGGTTGCGGGTTCAAACCCGACGTGCTCAAATAACTTTTAATCAATTAATATGTTTCATAACATATTTGATTCATATAAAGTATATTTGCGGCACATTCTAGCGTGGTACATACTCTTAAGTATCGCCCTGGTGAAAGACCACCAATCAGAAACGAAACGTTGCCTAAAAATGTTTTTAGCCGTGTTTGGTGACCAGATCTGAATAGCCAATTAATTCCTAACCTTCCTCTTCCCCATCTTCTTCCCCTCCTCACTACCTTAAGCCCAGAACATACCTGTTGGGTATGCCATGGCTCTAGACGGTTGGAAGCAGTTGGGACTTTTGTGCGGTATTAACTATAAAAAATAGTGAAATAATTTATTTTTTTTGGTAATTTGTACTTTATTTATTTTTTGTTTTTCCACGTTACTAATGTTTCTATTTCGTTTCAAAAGATAATCAAATTTTGTTATGTACGAGTATAGTATTGATTCAATGATTGAGTAATATAAAATCAAACACGATAACCGTAAACATTTTGAAACTCCCTTTGAAATATAAGTGTCGATTCAAAATTGATGTTGTCACGTTTGCAGGTTTAACATCATAATAAAATCACGGTAGTCCATTGTTTCGGCGGTCTACAGACCCTTCGAAGGAAAATATTCAAATTCCATTGTGTCCCCCACACAATTGAATCATCAGATTTTAAAGCACAGCCGACAGAACCCATTAAAATTTCTGAAATATTACGGATTCGTCTAAAGAAGGATGAGATTATGTAAAATATTTGTACTTTCGTTACTTATTAAGGGTTCACATCGTTGCCACTTAAAAATGAAAGAAACTGACAATGCATAATATCATAACGATTGTTATTCTCTATAGATAAGTTCACTTGTCGTATCGTTAAAACATTTGATCGAATTTTAAAAATGGAGTCAAGAACGCTTCATGCACGCACATTCGAATTTTAAATAAATTTGTTTAGATCAAAAGTCTCTTGTCCAAATGGATTATATCTCAAACTAACAAGGTTACTAAAATAAAAAATAAAACGTCAAACTTGAATCTCAAGTTCAAACCTTGAATCTCAAAGCGTAAAGCTCAAAGCTCAAAGCTTACAGCAAAAGCTTAAAGCACGAAGCTCAAAGCTTAAAGCACAAAGCTTAAAGCTAAAAGTTTAAATTTCAAAGCTGAAAACTTAAAACTCAAGGCTAAAAGTTCAATGCTCAAAGCAGCTTAAAGCTCAAAGCAGCATTAAGCTAAAAACAGCTTAAAGCTTGAAACTGAAAGCCTAAAGCTCAATGCCAAAAACCATATCTTAAAAGTTAAAAAGCTTAAAGCTCAAAGCTCGAAGCTCAAAGCTTAATTTCTAAGCTTAAATCCCTATTTAAGAAGCTGAAAGCGCTAGGCTCACATTAAAAGCTAAAATCTCAAAGATAAAAGCTTAACCTCTTAACGAGTGAGTTTTTGCAAACAAAAATTAAACTGCATATGGTGAGTGAATTATTTTTTAGTATGTGGACTAAATTTGGGAAATCCGTGCTTCACACATGGACAGCTGTATGTGGCCTGCTCACGCGTTGGAAAACCAAAAATAAGCACTTCAATAAAAAGAATTAAACCACAAGCGATTTCTTTCTTCAAGTGGCATTGCAAAGCATGCCGGGTACTCGCTAGTAGTTGATAATATTCAGGCAGGTAATATACATAACCACAATAATTACCGCGCAGAGATTATAATTCAAGTGCAAGTTATGTAAACTACTAGATTACCTGATTATTGATACTATCAAATTATAATTAACATACATCAATCTTGATTCTTATAATGTGATTTATAAATAATGAATATATTATAAATGTTTGCCCTTATCAAAGTAGAAGATGTAATATTTGATACACGAAGCCGTTAATTTCAGAAATAAATAAATTTAAAAGTGTTACAAAGTCACAATTAATAAATACACTGCAATGGCTGTAATTAATTATCAAAGAAGGATACATTTTAAAGTGTTAGAAACAGCATTACAATTTTACGAGTTAGCAAATCGATTATCGTTATTTTCTTATCACTTTCAGCTGCGGAGTGAGACTTCGAGCATTTTATCGTCAAATAGTTTTATGTTCGATGTGAAAAGTTGTTCGCAGATATGGCCCTGAAATTGCCATAAAATCGTCTGCGTATGTCAAACAACATATTATGTAAAGCCTCGCTGGTTTAAGTTTAGCATTCAGAGACGTCATCCATCATTCAATCTTGAATCTGAGTTATGTTAGAATTATTTTTTCGGCTCTATATTATTCGTTATACGATTGGTGTTCATTATCACCACGTGCTAATCATTAGTGAATAAGGCCGTATTGTTTTATGGCTTTATTAATGGATGATTTAGTGTCCATGTCTGAGATGCTTCAGATTCTAAAGAGAGTGCTTTAACATTTAACTTTGCTGCATTGATGTGATGCCGAAGAATTATTACCTACATCAGGGATATGAAATAACGTATTATTACTTATTTGGTATTTACACGGAAGACGTATTGAACTCGTGTTTGAGCGTTTTCCCCCTTTCCGTCGACAACAAAGACAGTTTCAGCACCGGGGGAGACAAAAAATCAGGCATCTTTTGTGGGGGAGGGATTAACAAGTCTCGGTTAATATTTTTTGTTGGAAAAAATATCCGAAAATTTCAACTGTCGTTTGTGCGGGAAGGGGATCATTTTCAATAACGATGTTATTTTTTGTTTGTTTAAATACCGCAAAAGAGGTCCAACCTTGAAGTAACAATATATGGAGGGATAGCTAATTTGTTTTACCCAACCCATCCGAAATTGTAATAAATCACTTTTTCCGAGTTTTTACATCGTACACCATGAGAGAGAAAGAGACAACAAATTTCTTGGACCGCTTCTATATACTGTCGCAATGATCTTAAGCTGGCTATCTTCGCTGGTTAACGGCGGGACTCCGCCCACATTTTTTATTATGCCACTAAACTTGACACAACTAAACGGTTTTTTAGGTTAGATGCTATATTTTTGTTGATAAAAATACTGTGAAAAAGTGGCAATACGAATACACAAAAACATTATGTCGATATGTGATATGAATGGATGTATAAATACCGTAGCCTTAGTCTTAGCCACGCCCAGGTGCGCCGAGTCATGTTAAAATCATCAAAAACAAGTCCAAAACTGACTTCACTGCCTTGGCTTGGGCTACCTCTAGTATACTCTAAGGTTCCAACTGCCCGGAGGCGATGGAACCATGGCACCCCAAAATGGGTTATCTTGTGAAACTGAAGAGAGTGGGGAGGGGAAGGATTTGGGGAAGATGAAGGTTGGAAAGTACCTGTTCCGGTCAACAAACACGGCTAATTTCATTTCAAGCAATGTTTCGATTGTGAATGGTAGTGTTTCAACAGGGCGATACTGAGAGTATCTATTACACTAAAACGTGCCGAAAAAATACAATACGTTAATTTATATTGTTTAAGTGTGAAATAACACATTGTAATTAATTAAAATTTACTTTTTGAAGCCGGGATTCGAACTCGCGACCTCCGGATTTGTAATATTTGCATACACCTCTCAATGGTACGAGAAAACCGTATAATACATACCAACTCAACTGATTAAAGTATCAGTCGTAATATTGTAATATAATATTAACATTTTGATGTAAAACATGAAATGGAACTCCTCTTAATCTACTTTTCCTTCAACGAAACAGCTTGCAATGACATTGGAAGCATCGCTAAAGCCGTTTGACTTCTAAACATGGTGGGACGAATGTACGTATAAAAATATTATAGTCTTCGTTCACTGTCACAGGATGTTTTGAATCAATCAAACCAGTCACGATTTTAATTATCAAACTGCACACAAAGATATTCCATATAATAACAATGTTTGTTTTATAAGAACGTTTTGCACAGACTCAACAATGACACGAGTAAAAAAACCACAGCAGGTGTTTTGTCTATCTAAGAGTATTATATTTCATTTGATTCTGATTGTGTTTGAAGACGTTGTTATTTTATAAATCTCAGCAATGCAATTAGTCATCTTTTGTCTGAAAAGTAATTCTGTTCTTCTGGTTTGGACCGGAGGAAATAGGGAAGGAAGTGGGCTAGCTCGATTGTAACTCTCTCCGACTGCACCGTTTTCAATAAATTTGCATAATTTTATTTTCAAACCCGCCATGATTTATGGTTTTGCTGGCTTTTTGCGGCCATGGGCTTGGCGACTGAAAGATAAATAAATGCATCCTCACTTCGCTTTGTTCTTGTTTTGGAAATTAATGCTGTTAATTAACGCAGTGGTATATTTGATCGATGTTTCTGACTTTGAAATGACAAGATTTATGAAGCTGTGTAATGCCGTTCGTTTCATAATTAGAGAGGCAATGAATAATTCGAAACAATAGGAGAGCCGTCTTCGTGGCAGAGTAGTTAGCTGCTTAGCTCTGGTCGCAGGTTTATATCCCGTTGCGTGGGGATTTATTTTTGTTAGTTTTTTCACACACGTTTTTCATGCTTGATCAGCTCAGATTTAGACACACATAAGATGTCAATAAAAGGCTTGTTGGAGGAAATTTTAATTTATTTTCAATTTGATACCTCACAAGAGCGCCCCTGTCTGTACAGTGTGCAGACGAGAGAACCTTATCGCAACCTGACTAGGCAACCTTAATTTGACGCCCTCCATGGTCGAGTGGTAGGACACTCGATTCCGAATCCAAAGGTCGCGGGTTCAAACCCGGCGTGCCCCAATAACTTTTATTTAATTAATATGTGTCATAACACATTTAATTCATATAAAATAATAAAACAAATATATTGGCGGCACGTTCCAGAGTAGTAAATACTCTAAGTATCGTCCTGGTGAAAGACCACCATTCAGAATCGAAACGTTGCTTGAAATGGCTTTAGCCGTGTTTGGTGACCAGATCTGAATAGCCAGGTACTTTCCAACCTTCCTCTTCCCCATCTCCTTCCCCTCCCCACTACCTTCAACCTCACAACATATCCCAATCGGGGATACCATAGTCTCACCGGCTCTAGACGGTTGGGAGCAGTTGGGACTCTTGTGCGGTATTCAATATAAAAAAAATAACAATAATATTTTGACAATTTGTATAGCGCCGTTTTTGTGAAAAATCATCTCAAGGGCACTGTGAAAATATGCGAGGCAGGTTAAGAAAGGGACTGTAAGAAGGTATTTGTCTTAAAGCGGCCCGGGTTAACTGAAGAAGGAAACACCAATGCCAGTATCCTGATTATTTCCATCGCAGGAGACTAAAAAGTATCAGTTCTTCCTCGTAATTTCACGGTAATACATAGCCAATCCTTGTCAAAGTCATTTCACAAGACCAATAAAATGAGAGAAACTTTCAGTATTGTCCTTGTAAGATACCACCATTCAGAATATAACTTATCATTGAAACGGCTTTAGCCAAGTTTGGTGACAAGATCTTAATAGCCAGGTACCAACTTTCCCATTTGACTCTAATACCTACCACTTAACACTTAACTTTCTCACGACCCCCACGCCATAAATTTTCCAAAATACAACCATTTCAACAAAATGCAGATGGATGCTTACTTAAAACTTTCCGTTCTCAGTGTCGTATCAAATTTAATTTCCACCATTTCCTTCGTACGTTTCTAGGGTGTAGTAATGAAATACCTAACCCCGAGTAACCACTGCAAAACCTCGTTATTAGCGCCACCGATTTCCCGGTTTCATTTCTGGACTGGACTGTAATATCTCACATAATCATCAATCTTGCTATAACTACAAAGAATACCCATCCCGCGTAGGTACTGACTGTACTCACAGAGTAATATCATTCCACGTCCCCACCCAGCCAAAACAACATTCAGAAAATCGACACATCACAAAAATAAACTATATCATACAGGTAGTATTTTAGGTTGGTACTTCAAATGAGTATTACTTTTTTGTAAGGTGGATCTTTTTTCCTTTTGCGGGCTTTGATGTTGGTTTAAGGCCAGCTTTATGCCGGCTCGTTTATGCCCCGATAGGTCCGCTAATTGGGGCAGCCTGGAAGACCAACTTGCGACTGTACCAGCACAGCGTCAGTGAAGGTACCAAGTGCAAGTACCAAGTACAAAATATCAAGTACGAAGTACAAGTATCAAGTGTGTATATAATTTTATGTATCTCCTTTTCGTCGCTAGGTGCAAGCACAAATTCTTCGTTTTAATTAATTTAATTAGTTTTTTTGCGTCAAGCATAACATATGATGAAAATTTTCTATGTTTTTTTAATACATTCTCATACCTTGATTTTAGTTATTTTGAACATAAAATTTATGTCAACCGCTCCACGGTACCCAAACACCATTTTTGTCTTTGAGTTAATTTCCTGCAATTCTTAATACCTGTTGAGTATCATAATATTATGATTTACCTTGACCTTCGACCGCGTTATGACTTGCTGACGATAATGGGTGCATAAGTTTAATAAAGTGCCTTTACTTTTTTCTCTAAATCTATCAATATTATTTCGTTTGAAACTAACCCTAAATTCCTGAACGCAAAGATTTCGCGCTCAAATCACACCGGGGAAAAAATATTCTAACACATACGGAATCATAATAATTTAATACATGATATGATATATTTGCACCTGGTTCCAGAGTATAAAATTCTCCCACAATTGGCCTTTTTAAAGAGAGCACCATTTAGAATCTAAAAGTTTTATAGAAATAACTTTAGACTATGTATGAGTAATTAGCCCACTTTCTCCAGCCTCATAATAATCTTATTAAAAACAGGTATACGCAGTTTCCCCGTATTCCAGCGACAGTAAAGAAATAAGTATAAAAAAAAACCGTTTATCCGACAAAAAAAAACGAACCGGTTGTTTTTCATATATTTTTTTATGACGACTATGGAGTCATCGCAGCGGATTAACTAGGTGCAAACTCGTATTTTGCAACAAGTTAGGTTAAAATTACACACGTCCACTCATTACATACACTTGTACAAAATGAAATGTCGAAATACCTCGGTGTTTGTACGCAAACCCGAACCTACAAACTGTAAAATCATTTTCGTGTCTCAAGAAAGACTTAACATTATGCGTTGAGCAAGCGGCGAGACCTACGCGTGGCCAACAAACTCCACTTGCAAAATATTTGATTATTCAAAAGTGCAATCAAAAATTTCGCTCACGTTGTGTAATATACGAGGAATTTCAGTGTAGTTACTAGAGCTGGCGAGTTGGTATTCCATCTGGTCTCCACGCAGTGTGGAGATTTTTTAATGTTGGATAGTGTCTCCTAGGATAAATAATAAAGTTTCCTCTCAAAGTTCACGTAATTTAATTCACTCTGGCCTGAGATGATATCAACGCCAGCGCCTTAATTACAATCTTGAAAGTTCTAGACTCTCGGTGGACATGCAAAAGCTTTATATAGCGAAATTGCATTGCGTTTAATTTAATTTACGTTCGAATAACATTAATCGAAATCAAGTAACTGAAGTAATATTCATTTATAGTAAATCCAATACATCCAAGTTATGTGTGTAGAACGACTTTTTTTATTTCTAATAATTTAAAAAAAAAATAATAATTTGATTAAAATACATATTCGTAAAAAGCATTTACTTTGTGGCTTGCCATATTTATAAATAAAACAGATAAACTTTGTTTGTAACCAATTTTATTATTCAATATTATGTCGGCCGGTTTCGGAAGAACCCTTCCATCATCGGGATAATATTAAAATTAACCTTAAATACAAAATACTGAGATATATATACAAATTTAGGAATTGGAATGGGAAGGAGAAGGGGTAATTGAGAGGGGACTTACCTCATTTTACAATTAAATACTTTTAAGTGCTGTTAGTTTTTGTAGTGTATTTGCATGATGGCTGTTTCGGACTTCGAATCCATTTTCAAACTGTGGCTATGTAACGCACAGTCGACTTATTTATACGAATCTAGTTACCATTACCCCTTTGTAATGCCAAATTACTATTTTTGTTAAAACCGATTTATATGTATACGCTTATTCTCTGAGATATCAAAACTACTTATTATTAATTAAATGTTTACTAAAAACCGTATGCTTATAAAATATTTTCTTGTCCCTTTGTTATATTCACACTGCTTGAATTTTTAAGAATCGTTATCTTATTAAACATTTTTATTGATATTTTTAAGTACCAACATGTTAACTATATTATTTCCTTTCTCTGCTTTATTTTTTATCTTCATATTTATACATACTTTTCGTGTGTATTTTTACACTTGTTAATTTGTTTATTTAATCTGTTGATGTACACATTCACTGTTATACCCAAATCTTAACGTTTTGTTCATGATTTATGATAACGATCACGATTTTAGATAGTTTTAATTTGCATACATGAGATATGTATGCAAATTAATTTAATTTAGATATTATTTTTTCGTTGTTATATTTAGTTAATTTAGTGTGAAGCGCACTTGCGGTGAACTATTACAGAACTGCGCTATGTAAATTCATTGTACTATAATAATTGCTTCATCTCAATTGTTCTATATTACGTGTAAAGCTTAAAATAATTATCCCTTACATTAAGTACATCTTAAAGTAGTTTATTCTCGAACTTGCATTAAAATGTTGCTGTTTCGAGTGCAGTTCTGAGCCACAACCTGCAGGATAATGATTATTTATTTATTTATATACGCCCCCATGGCTTTTACATAACAGTGTGATACATAAAATAATAGTGACATAAAAATAACATACAGTAAATGATTAGCACCCAAAAACAAAATTAAGTTGATAGAAATATCATAATGCAAATTAACAGTAATATTTTTGAAAGAGGTATGCTATTATAGCCTTCTTGTAACTAGATTCAGTGCAGTTGAATATATCTACTATTTCAGCGAAAGAATTACCCACTGTATGCAATCTAGGTACAAGCGAGTATTTAAATGATTATATTGATGATAAAAAAATCTACGATATAGGTAGTCACCGGAAAAAGTTGAAAATAGATTTTAAAATAAGGCTTTTATTGAAGATGCATTATTCAAATATCTTAGTAAAGTTACTAAACCCCGAAAAGGCTTTAAATTGAAACTGTTTCAAACGACGATGTCCAAAAATTTAAAACGTGGTTAAACGTGAAGTTACACTATGCATGAAAATTTACAGTTGCAAGTAAAACATTATACGAACTGCTGAACTGGTTGTATTGATTTTTGTGGAATTTCGAATAAAGCAAAAAAAAGTTTGACTTCGGAAATGTTCTCGTCAGCGGATCGTGCAATTTGTTAACAGTCGAATCGTCATTGTGTGTTTGGGTTAGGCCTCCAACAGAACAGAACGAAACTGTCCTGGGTCATTGGTTATTCATTCGAACGTGTATCGCCGGGGAAGATTTTTTTTTACAATTTCATGGCGACATGAAACATGGCGTTTGCATGCGACGGACATCTCTACGGTCTACATCGCTGGCGTCCGCTAATCGGTTAAATTGATAAATATTTCAAACAACTAGGTCTAAGCTAAATTATTATGCTCAAAGACAACATAAACGCTGAATTAAAACGCTCAGTAATAACTTCTACCCTGAACTATTATGCTCAAAGACAAAATCCACACTGCATTATTATGCCCAACGACAACTTTAAGGATTACCATGCTCAAAGACAACTTATACGCTGAATTAGTATGCTCAATAACAACATCTATACTGCAATATTATGCTCAACGACAACTTTAAGGATTTTCATGCTCAAAGACAACTTCTACGCTGAATTAGTATGATCGATAACAACATCTACATTGCACTTTTATGCTCAACGACAACTTTAAAAATTATCATGCTCAAAGACAACTTTAACGCTAAAATAGTATGCTCAATAACAACATTCACTGCTCAAAGATTATTTTGCTTACGCTGAATTAGTATGCTCAATAACAACATCTACACTGCACTATTATGCGTAACAACAACTTTAAAGATTATCATGCTCAAATACAACTTTTACGCTGAATTAGTATGCTCAATAACAACATCTACACCGCAATATTATGCTCAACGACAATTTTAAGGATTTTCATGCTCAATAACAACATCTACACTGCACTATTATAGCTAACGACAACTTTAAAGATTGTCATGCTCAAAGACAACTTCTACGCTAAATTAATATGCTTAATAAAAACATCTACACTGCATTATGGTGCTCAACGACAACTTTTAGCATTAGTTATATTTCCCATACGAACTTCTACGATGAATTATTATGTTCAATGACAACTTCAATTATAATTATTATGCGTTCGTAGCACATCAATTCTTGTTTTTATTACTGCTATTGAAAACTTATATTAAATTCCCTATTTAAAGCAGACTGGATGAAAACTTTAAATATAACTATTTTAAATAAGAGACAATCTTTAAAGTGATAAAATGTGTTTTTACAAAGAATATACACAGGAAAGCGAAATTTATTGATTACAATTTTAGGCCACTTTAAATCACTCATCAATCAAAGCGGGATCAGAGTTCACGATCTAGCACGATCGTAAAAGTACATTATAATCTCAGTACATTTTACGATATTACCCATTCTTTTTTTCGTAATCTGGACCTAATCTGTCGGTTTATTATCCGAACGAGTTTTTGCTGCTAAAATATAACCAAGGACACAGTATTTCAGATAAATTCGAGGTTCTTGACCCGTTCCTCGTAGAAAGACTTATTTGCCTCATGGCAATTAATCATCCCAGTCGTATTATACGTGTGAATGACTTGTATCATTCTGTCAAAAGTTTATTCTCACGGAGTGTCGTAAACATTCTCTTTCTTAGAAAAGCGATAAAAGTACGGATTTATGATTTTATCGATTAGAATTTCCGTTCTGTTTTATGGTATTTATTTTTAACCAAGACATTTTATCTTATAACTTTGACTTTAGAATTTTTTTCAACTTTGTGTATAACGTATCAATATAAGTGGTAGTCACTCACTTCACAAAAATATAACATTTTAAAAATCGTTTACTAATAATGCTTGAATATTAATGTTTTTAAGTACCAAAACGTGTTAACTGTCCTTAATCTAATTTCCTTTTCTTTGCTTCAACAAATTTGACATATGAATTCATCTGGATTTTTAGACCCTTAGCTTCTATTTCATTGTTTTTTTTTTAAATATCTGTTGCTGTACACATGCACTGTTATACCCATATCTGAACCTTTTTCTCTCATGATTTATGATAACGATCATGATTGTAGATAGTTTTAATTTGTATTCATATTAAATATTATTTTCTCGTTGTTAGTTAGTCTTATTAGCCTAATCACTTTAGTATGAAGCGCACTTGAGGTAAAATATCACAAAACTGCGCTATATAAGTTCACTGTTATTATTATTACTACGTTAATTTAGAACAATTAGGTGAATTTTCCCTTTAAGTGAGCATTACTCGAACGGCATAAAAAAATGAAATACAGAAAATCTATTCAAGGGTGCTATTTTATTTTAAAGTTACCCTCACAGTGGCATTAATATGGTATAAACAACAAAACTCACACGATGCAACATACACATATTAAACATTTATGATATTTTAAACAATAATGAATTTCGGTCCAAACTGAAAACTTGCCTTTTCAGACTCCCATATCCTCAAAATCATTAAAAGAATCTCAACATAATCTGTATCTCGACGAATCACCTTTAGATATACAAATTTTAACCAAATCCTGTACTGTACGACAGAATTAAGAAATTCCATTTTTTTATTTCGCTCCCATGCCCTAAATCGGAAAAAATCATAATTCTAATTTTAAGTGTGTCTATCTGATGGGACCTGCCAGGTAAGTATGTTGCTGTATATATTCTAATTCAAACTAGAAATTAATATGTAATAATAGAAAATAAGATCTGTACAGCGGCCTTGAGGTGATTTTTCACAAAAACGGCGCTATAAAAATCATCCAAATATTTTTATTGTTATTATTAATAAAAACGTTAGTAGGTACACATTATATTTATATTAAAAATAAATACAAGAAGCAAAATATCAAGGGTTTCAAAATCCAAAAAACTGGAATCTTCAACTATACTCAATATTTCAATATTTTTCAAAAGTTTTCCAAGAACTGGTTTTACGAACATCTGAAACCATTTGAATCCAAGATGCCATCAAGCTATATGACGAGTAACGTCCCCAGAGGGGTCACAAGATAACCTTATCTCACTTCATGTAGGTACTATTCACTCTCTCTTCACGTCTCTGGTGACCTCGTCGTGTTAACATCGTTGTAAAAACACTATAAAAAGACAAATGTACATCTGTAAATGGAAAATTTAATCAACAATAGGACCCTTATGATGATTTATCAAATTCTATGTCGGAATTCTCCAAAAGGTAGACATTAAACCCAGGCCCTTCTGGCTATATGCTGGAGATAAGTCCTCCTAACTAATGCCTTCGACGTCTTGCGACAGGACAAGATAATGGAGGAACTTGAAATGTTTGAGGGATGGAGGGTTCTAGAGGAAGGTCATCGCCCGATGGTTGGACCAGGTCAAGACTACAACAGGCACCTCGATGTTGTCAGTACTTTTAGCCATAAGGAGTCAGGAGAGAATTTAAAAGTCTCATCATCCATTATTAAATCCCACTTTCCACAACTATGTTATGACCTTGGAGTAACGATATAAGGAGGTATAGCTAATATTTTTACCCAACTTATACAAATTTCTGATAAACCACTTTCTCCGGGTTTTTACGTCGTATACTCTGAGAGAGAAAGAGACCAGAAAAGTCGTCACCTAATATTGCAGCACCTTTAAGTTTTGGAATGTTCTCCGTCACATCATCGAGTTGTGTAACTTACCTAAACGGATTTTGAGGTTATTTCCTATATTTGTGTTGATTAAAAAACTTGCAGTGGTTATACGAATAAATCAAAACATGATGGTGATATGTGCTATGCGTGGATGTTCAAATAAGACCAAACAAAGATTATAAAACATCACTTTTCCGAGGTATTTCAAAAGTTTAAAATATTTTTTACCGAATTTTAGAATTTTAATGATATAAATCAACAAAAATCTTCCATCATTATTTAGGCAAACCTTCTGTTATTAGTGTTTGTGTGATATTTTGACTTTATAAATCATTTACTGATATTGATTTGTTTAATGTGTTCAAATATGTTTACTAAAAATGTCAAAATTCCATGTGGGTGGTAACTAATAGGCTATCCAACATCCTTTAATATTTATTTGTCTCTTTCTATCGAGTCAGTATAAAGTCAAATATCCTGACCATACTGTTTCGCAAAGGTACCTCTCCATGTTCTCCAAGGTGATGATCAATATTGTGATTTTACAGAGGTTATCGACCTCTTTGATTGGCCACAAAATTTAAAAGAAGAAAAATAAACAGCTTAGTATGAGAAACATAACATCATTAAACCCAAACAAATTTTTCCATTATTTAATGTCAAATCCTTTATGGATGTCCATAATGACATGTTATGTTATTATTTCTAAATTTGAAACAAAAGTTAATTCGTAGTGGAATTCTATTGTAATGATATTCAATATTACATAGAGCCTTGGAGTAACAATATATGGAGAGAGAGCTAATTCTTCTTACCCAACTTATAGAAACTTGGGATAAATCACTTTCTCGGGGTTTTTACGTCGTACACCATGAGAAAGAAAAAGACTACAAAATTTCCCAAATTATCACACCGCTTTAAAGTATTGTAAGAATATTATTCGTGTCCCGCGTCTCCACTGACTCCGCCCACACGTTTTGATATGCGACATAAATTGACATAACTCAACGGTTTTTTAGGTATTATGCTATATTTTTGTTTATAACAATACTGTGAAAAGTGGTTATACGAATAAACAAAAACATTATGTTGACATATGCTATGAATGGATGTGTAAATACCCTAGACCTAGTCGTAACCACACCCATATATATATGAATATACTAAAAATTTTACCACTCTGAAGATGACCGTACAGGGTAAAACCGGTCGGGTCTCAATAAAAAAAAAAAAACAGTGGAATAAAGTTTATAATGTGGTATTATTAAATTATTAAGATGTTGTGTTGTTTTTGTAATGAATTACGAAGGTACCTACAAATAAGTGAAGGATAAATGTATTGGCATGTACCCCTATTACCATGAATGACGTCACGTCTCTAAATTTCAACGAATATCCCTGATCGGAATATTTATCAAGGCGAACGAATGACACTTTGAGAGGTGAACTGACGCCTTTAAAACGGGAATTGGACACGCGCATTTCTTACTTCATGTTCGTTATTTCAATGTTAGTCACTCTCAGATCTTCTTGCATTCGACCGAAATTTTAAGGACCTATAATATTATTTTTTTCTTCAGTAATTAAAACACAAAATACACATTAAACTTGAGCATAAAAAAAAACTGAATAAGTAACAAACATAGTTTTAATTAGATTGTGGTTGAGAAGTGTGTGTAATACGCAACTTACCATATTAAACATTTGCAATACATTAATAACAACAATACTTTTTAAGTTTTGATTAAAAATATGCAATAACAAAAACATGATTAAAATTTGGAATATTTATAAGGCTCAGCACCCAAAATGTAGCTAAACGTCACTCTGTAGTGTACTAATGCAAACAATACTGCACATGATTTTTCTGTAAATTCTGCATAAACAGTAAGGAAAATGTCTAAGGTTTCCAGTAAATACAATTTTTAAACAGTAATCTTTTAAATTCAATGAAAAACATACCCAAATGTCAGTACAAGGTGCAGCTTGAAAACCAGCGCAGCCATTTTCAAACGTTTTACCTGAAATTCCAGTATTTCATATAGACCTTGAAAGATTATTGCTATTAAAAACCGTAAAACATTAATTAGTTAGTATTGTTTGTATTAGAAAGTCAAAAAGTGTATATTTTTGGGTGCTGATCCTTAAACAGAAAAACAATGTCCGTATAATACTGGTATATTATAGAACCTAAATTATTAAAAAGGGAAACGATTTTTTTTCTTATTTTTTCTTCAGTAAAACCAACGCATTGATTGCTCTCGTGTTCAGTAATTTATCTAACTAGTGGTTTATAATTATCGTGTAAAAGTGACGATTCCTTAAAAATAAACTTTTGTACTAAACTACGCTTCGTAAATTTGTTGCTTTGCTAATACATGAGATCTCTAAGGAATATGTGCGTAAAACCTTATATGAAAGAATTGCGAATGAGGAGAGGTAAATAAGATTACAAGACCGGTGTAAGTGTAATGAATAAGAATAAGAGAGGGAGAGAAGGGTGTGGACACCCGCAGCGGATAGATACAGAAAGGAGTGCCAAGGAGAATATATTACGCAAGTAGTTGGAAGGAGTCGGGAACTTTTCTGGCAATCAATCATATGAATGAAATATTTAGCAAGACGAGTCCTGGGAATAGTACAATAAAGAGAAGACTTTACGAATGAAGATGCAAAGCGTAGGGTATCTTATAATGATACTTACTACATATTTCTCAAGGAATCTTATGATTTTTGTATGTAATGACGGCCTTCGTAGTCGAGTGGTAAGACGCTGACTACGAATCCAGAGGTCGTGGGTTCAAACCCGGCGTGCGCAAATCAATTTTATTTAATATTAATATCTATCATAACACATTTAATTCACATAAAATAATATATAGTATATTTGCGGCACGTTCCAGAGTGGTAAATACACTAAGAATCGCCTTGAGGAAAGACCACTATTCAGAATTGAAACGTTGCTTGAAATGGCTTAAGCCGCTATTGGTGACCAGATCTGAATAGCCAGGTACTTTACAACCTTCCTTTTCTCCTTCCCCTTCTCCTTCCCCTCCGCACTTCCTTCAACCTCACAACATACCACAATTAGAGACGCCATAGTCTATCTGGCTCTAGACTGTTTGGAGCATTTGGGACTCGTATGGGACTTGTGTGGTATTCACTGTAAAAAAATAATTAAAAATCAATATTTTGGTAGGTCATTTTATGGCATGAATACTGTTATTCCTTTATTTACATATACTAACTCGATTCTCCAAATCAGAAGAGCACTTTTAAAAAAGCTTTTTTAAATTTTCATCTCGTGGGAATGTTTTCTTTGGAACATCTTTAGTCGAGCTTTCGGGGTGATAAAGTCAAGCTTTCCATTAGTGTCATAAAAAAATCCATGGGATTAACGTCGAACAAAAATAAAAACACAATTTTGTGACTTCGTGTAATTAATGCTTTTTTAATCTGTGCAAAGCTTGAAGTCACGAGGATATTTTGTGTATGTATTGAACTTTTAAAAATGTTTTAACACCAAGCAGGAGAAATATTCGCAAGGAAATTTCCTTCCACAATTGTAGAACTTTTTTTTTCAATACAGAAACACTTGAGTGCCCTTTTCTCAAAGCTCGATTTTACCCAAGTTATTTTTCCCCTTAACGTGAAGTTATTTATCGTGGATTCTGGGATTGTTGTCGCTAGGAACATCATTACTTAGGAGATTTTCTCCAATTTATGATATTTTCGCAACTTCCAATTCCGCACAAATGATAATAAAAGGTACATAACACTGGATCCATATCCTGTGTATACAACCTGTCTGCTGTATTTGAACTCCCCTCCCCCCTCCCCCCTTGGCCGATAGACGCTTCAGTTGCTGAAATTCCCCATAAGTAGGAACCCCCACTATTCCCCTAGAGACGAAAGAGCTATAGATGACTTTTTTCTCACGTTTGCGACACTCGTGACATTTTTATTGTCAACGGATACAAACAGAGGTTGAAGCTAACATTTTCGGACTTACATCAAATATCAACTATATGATCAGAAACCCTTCAGGATGTCTGTGCCACTGCAGGTATATGGGAGTGTTCTGCTTACCTAGGCTTTAACCTTAGAGTACATAGAATGGAACCTATCCAAGGCAGTCAAGTCAGTGTTTGATGATTTTTTACCGGACTCTGCAGACCTGGGCGTGGGCGTAGGGTATTTATACATCCATTCATAGCACATTTCGGCATAGTGTCGTTGTTTATTCATGTGACCACTTTTTCATAGTATTGTTATTTACAAAAATATAGCGTACAACCTAAAAAATCGTTTAGTTGTGTCAAGTTAAGTGGCATAATAAAAAATGTGGGCGGTGTTCCGCGGTGACCCAGGAGCCCAAGATCATCGTTACAGTACATAGAAGCGGTGTATTATATTTGTTGTCTATTTTTTCTCTCATGGGGTACGACGTAAAAACCCGGAGAAAGTGATTTATCGCAAGTTTGTGTAGGTTGGGTAAAAATAATTAGCTCTCCCTCCATATATTGTTACTTCAAGGCTTTAACTTTGTAAAACTCAAAGCTCGTGATAGTTGTGCGCAAACAACAGAGAAAGTGTTTTTTTTTTTGTGCAAAACCAACATTTGTTACTTAATTCTAACAGTAGGTAATATACAAATACAATGTCATCCTTATAATTTCTAGTTTTTGATAATAAACTCCCTAATTGAGAAAATTCTCGTGTTTAGAGAAGTAGTACTATAATGTGTTACTTATACTTAAATCTTAATTATTAAAAATGGATATCATATTCATATGAACAATTTGAATTATTGTCAAACACATGGCTGGGTTTGTTTAATGTTTCTTTTAAATGTGGTTATGAATTCAGAACCCAGAAGTTTGCATTTAAATTTGTATTTTCAATGAATCTTTGTCATTTTTGTACAATTGCATTGCTGGTTTTTATTTTTTGTATTTGAAAAGAAAATTGGGACACGAATTTCGAACATTATTAATTCAATAGTAAATGTCGCACACAATTGACTACAACGCGCAAGTCATCAAATTTCCTTCTGATTTTTTAATACCACGAAAAGGTCACACGCAATAAATGGTGTATCGATCGAAACAATGGCAAAATTGCACGAATTGCACTTTGAATTGCTTCCCCGCCCACCGTATTCTCCGGATCTGGCTCCCAGCAACTTTTACATGTTTTCAGACCTTAAAAGATTTGGCTCTAATGAAGAAATGATTGTTGAAACTGAAACTTACTTTGCGGCCAAATGTAAATTGTTCGTATAAAAAGGCATCGAAATGTAATAAAAGCATTGGAATAAGTGTATCACTCTTGATGGAGACTATGTTAATGAATAAAATCAAATTTTGTCTTAAAGTTGTTGTTTTATCATTCATCATGCCTTATCGATCTAGCCCAGAATTAAAAATAACGAATTGACTAACCATCACGCTGTTTCCCTGTGATGAACCGCCATACAACTCCATATTAGCACACACTGCTTGCTTTATTCACTTTCATACATCAATCCATATATTTTCTTCTATTATTCAGACTTTTTACAATATTTGTTTGTATGAGACGATGAAAAAATACTCGTATTTTAAGAATTTAATAGAATATATTTTTGATTGAATTCTATCACCTCATTCTGCATCCCCTGAGTTGATACAAATCTTAGAGATTGGTACTCAGTTATCCCACCCCCACGTTTATGGACTACAGATTGTCGAAATGTTTTCCACGATATAAATTCTGATAAGTTTGTTAATCTGACTTCATGGCGTTGAACGAATTGTTGGTTTTAGTTGATTATAATAGTTAGATGGCTAGCTATTGGATTTAGTTCCTAATTTTCATAGTACCTTATTAAACCTACGATAATGGTTTCTGCTTAAGCTTTTCCGTTTTAAAATAGATTAGAACCCTACATATCGTCGCCGGAATGGCAAAAGGGCTGAAACGCCATTTTTGAAGTTTACATCAGCAGAGGGTTTAAAGTTTTTTTTTTTGTTTTACAGTAAATTCACAAGTCTTTGGTATTCTTGGATTTAAAAATAGTTGAATCAGGGAGCTCAATGCTCTCACTGAGTTGCCTGAAGCGACATAAAGCTAAAAAAAGTTCCAAATTTGTGTCGCTTGGATCAAGCCTTCTCCCAAATTATACATATATTTTAAATTTTATGCAGAAAACAAAACTGATTAAAACTGCCTTTCCAGCGACGATATGATACTTTTTGTTAGATTGTTTTATTCTATTTTTTTATAATGAATACCATACAAGAGTTTCAACTGCTCCCAACGGTCTGAAGTCAGTGGTACTATGGCCTTCCCAATTGGGGTTCACTGTGAGGCTGGAGGTAGTGAGGAGAGGAAGGAGATAGGAAAGTGGAAGTTTGAGAAGTACCTGGCTTTTCAGATCTGGTCATCAAACACGGCTGAAGCCATTTCAAGCAACGTTTCGATTTCAGAATGATGGTCTTTCACCAGGGCGATACTTACAATAGATACCTACCACTCTATAATAATGTGTTTTAATAAATAAATAAAATCGTTAATAAAAGTTAACAAAGTTTTTAAATTGAGGACACCTAAACATAATTTGTTTTGAACACTGCCTTTTGCGTCTAGTTAAGTACATTTTTTATCAGTGTCTTCGCCACAGTTTCCCAAAGTCCCCTGGAAGGTAAAATAACTATCACGCTTAAAATTAATATACCTGGCAAAAGTTAAGAACTTTTTTTTATTTGCCCTTTAATCCGATATAATAGTTAATTCTCAAGTAATCGTTACCCTTTTGTGATTTTGTTTGGAGCCTAGGGCCGATTCATTTTAAAGATCAAAAGAGCTTTCGTTTGACCTTTGCTTGAGAGCTTATTTTAATAATGTATTATTTCTCCAGTCAATGTCGAAATTAGGGTTTTCCGTGTTCATTACATCGGTATTCTTCTGTGATAGAAACACAGAAAGAGTTTCTGAAGCAGTTTGACAATGGCCATCAACGCCGAAACAGCTGTCCGTAAAAATAAAAACTGAAAATAGCAGAACTTCAATCATTCATATGTACATATTCATAATTTCATAAAAAAAAGAAAAAAAAGAAAGATACCACCTTGATAACCAACCATCACGAAATATCTCCGTGCGGGCAGGCTGAAAAAAGAAAATGCCGCTTTGCTTTCTTTTGGCACTTACACCTTGCTTCATTCACATGTACGTATTCATAATTTCATACATGCCTATTCTTCTCTTACTCCGACATTGATCTTGCCGTGTGATCCTGATCCGTCTTCGACTTCTTCACGCGTGTGTCTTCATTCATCTTCAATCCACTCTGCATATCTAAACCATCTAAGCGTCATTTTCTTAAACTTATTAGTTACGGTTTATAAGTCTTTTACCCAGTAAATATATTTAACGAATATTAAACAACAACCTCAGCATTTACTATCGTTATTTTCAAGTTTTTTCAAAACATTTTTTAATATTTTTTTACGCCTCCGTGGTCGAGTGGTAAGACGCTTGACTACGAATGTAGAAGTCGTAGGTTCAAACCCGGCGTGCGCAAATATTTTAAAAAATCGATAGTTATTTGACATTTAATTAATTTCATTTTTAATAATATATAGTATATTTGAGGCACATTCCAGAGTGGTATATACTCAAAGGATCGCCCTTGTGAAAGACCATCATTCAGAATCAAAACGTTTCTTGAAATGGCTTTAGGCGTGTTTGGGGACCAGATCTGAATATCCAGGTACGCTTTAATCTTCCTCTTCCTCATCTCCTTCCAATTGACTTCAGCCTCACAACGTACCCCAATTAGGGATGCCACAGTACCACCGGCTCTAGACGGTTGGGAGCGGTTGGAACTCTTGTGCAGTGTTCGCTATAAAATTAAATATGACTGCACACCCAATTTTTATGTGCCTCTATGTTTTAGGTACCGTGTGTACAGCAAACTTCGTTCAGACACCGCGCAACTTTTCGCATGAGCTAGACAAGGGCGAACAAATGTCAAGCAATAGTTGAACATTTATGGAAAGATCCGAATATATTTGTATTGTCACAAATGATTTTACAAACGTTATTTTAGCCCTTTGACTGCAAAATTATGTATATATTCATTTTATTAAACTAACGCATCACCACGTAACCCGTCTCTCAGAAGGTAAAAAAACTACCCGGATGTATTTTTTAATGTTATTGTAAAGCCGCCTCTGTCAGCAATAAAACAAAACCCAAAGTCACAGATGTTCACTATGATATAGACTCAATAAGCGTTCATTTCGGACACTAA
Organism: Drusus annulatus; assembly: GCA_022651775.1. NCBI lineage: Eukaryota > Metazoa > Arthropoda > Insecta > Trichoptera > Limnephilidae > Drusus > Drusus annulatus. The sequence continues at coordinate 960,664 of JAGWCC010000044.1, read as the reverse complement.
CCCCCTTACTTATAAACGAGGTGTAAATGTTACGCCAGTTATAAGGTCGGAATAGCGATAAACTTGCTTTAAAACCACGACTTATTTGTCTAATGTAATGGCCTACGTCCGGTGTAACTAAACCAACGCTAAGTCGGTACGTAAAAATCTAATGAGTAAGACGGTAATAGTATATATGCCATAGATTTGCTTAAAATTGTACCAGTCTGAAGAATTGTATCAGTTCTTAATCAAAAAATAGTGGAATAAAGTTAAAAGTTTGGTTGATTATATTTAAGTATATTTGCGGCACGTCCAGAATGGTAGATACTCTAAGTATCGCCCTTGTGAAAGACCACCATTCAGAATCGAAACGTTGCTTGAAATGACTTTATCCGTATTTGGTGACCAGATCTGAATGGCCAGGTACTTCTCAACCTTCCTCTTCCTAATCTCCTTCCCCTCCCCACTACCTTCAGCCTTACAAAATACCCTATTTGGGGATGCCATAGTCTCACTGGCTCTAGACGGTTGGGAGCAGTTGAGACTCTTGTGCGGTATTCATATAAAAAATAAAAAATAAAAACATTATTAAAATCATTAAAATTGGAGTTCCACCACGAATTAACAGTTTCAAAATTAGAAATAATCTTAATTTAATGTAATTTAGTTAAAACTCGCAAAATATAGCTCTCTCTTTATGCTCGGTTCTATACGCATATGAGAAAAAGAGACAAACAATTGTTGAAACCAATACACGATTTGGGGCGTGCTGAATACCATGTCCGCAATATTTGATCTGTACGAGCTTCATTCTGGTTTGGAGCGAACGGACTGTCAAAAGTGCGTAAATAGTTAAAAAACTTGAGTTATTTTTTTTGTCCGATATCTAGCAAAACATCATGATATGTGCTATACTTGCTTCAATCGAAGTACAAACAGTTTTCACACGTATGTACCATAAAATCGTCTTTTTAGTTAGATCTCAAATATTTAACATTCTAACCTACAAAACAACTAGTAACTTACACCAATATGTAATTAATCTTTGGACTATTGTTCCAATATAATAAACTTCCGTTTTTTAGTGGATTCGTAATATTTTTAACTTAGAGATATTTACTAGCTGTCACATAAGAAACCATTACAAGGGGAATACCCATATTGTACGGCTTCTTAAAGTATCCCGGTCTCTTTCTTTCTCATGATACTAACGCAAAATTGTTCGCGAACAGATAAAGACGGAATAATGTTTATCTTTGGTTTTCTTCGCATCCGATTGGCTGGAAGCATATACGTCATACCTCCCTTGGTCAATCCTTGGTCAAAAAGTGCGGACAAAATTTCGCAATGTTAGGTCTCTACGTTACTCTAAGGAAATAATTTATTTATTAGTTAACTGCCTTGAGCGCTAGCTGGGCGAAAGAAGCTTTGATTAGTCGTTATATTGTAATTTCAAAGCTCAAACAATGCAGTTATTTATTTAGGATATTGACTACAGAATATTTAAATTTATTCTTTTAAAATGTTTCTTCAAACCCCGTTCTCATTAATTTTCGCCCACGAGTTGATCGTTTGAGTATTTCGGAAGTTATCATTCTTCTTTATACGACATAAATATTTTGTTTATCATCGCTTTTGGATTTTTATGACCCGAACGTGCAGATTGGAACTTTACCCATCTTTTTTTTATACTGCGACACATATCTGCAATTCAAATACAATCAGCGATAGCTTTGGTCAGGACAAGTGCTTCCATACTGTGGAGCGATAACATTTGCAGTCGTTTTTATTTATCGTCCCTCGTTATACGGACAAAGTATTCGTATTTCCTGCACTTTGTAGTCACAATGACTTCCCATTTTCTTTCTTTACAGTCTGCAATACTTCTCCGTTTGTGACGAATCCAATGCACGAGTTTTTTGTGTTCTACTAATAATGATAATGATAACATTTGGATAATTTGTATAGCGCCGTTCTTGTGAAAAATCACCTCAAGGGCGCTATACAAATCTTAATTTCTACTTAATATTAATTCCTAGTTTATATAAATATACAGCAAATTTCTTTCCTGGGAGGTCACTTCTATCTAGCAGGACACAATCACCATATCATAATAACTTTAAATTTTGCTGATTCTTACATAATTTTTTATTTTATTTTTATTTTTATAATATATATATGTAAATATATAATTTTATTTATTATTATTCTTAGGGCATGAGATCAAATTTAAAATAAAGTATATTGGAGGTATTTTTTTAAATTTTTCGTAGTGAGGAACAGATAATGGTGAAAATCTTCTATCGAATTGAAGGAATGGGAGTCTGAAAAGTTTTCTTGGTTTGAACAGAAATTCTATTGGGCTTGTTACATCTTAATTATAGATATGATTTTCTGAAAAAAATGGGTTTTGAGTTTGGCTCTGAACTCTGTTGAGTCTTTTATTACTCATCATATGATTTTTAAGTCGCCCACTTTTTTGTGGGACTGGAGGACTAACTGCCCGGAGCCAGTGGGAATATGGCATTGCCAATTAGGGTATGCTGTGAGGAGATGAGGAAAAGGAAGTTTAAGAAGTCACTGGTAATCAGATTTGGTCACTTAACACGGCTAAAGTAATTTAATGTGATCTTTGGATTCTGAATTGGTGGTCTTAACCATGGCGATGATGAAAGTATCTACCACTGTTTTTTTGTTTGTTTTTGTTTTTTTAAGAAGTACTAACATTCCCGGGTTACGAATAACCTGACAATATTTGAAAAACTCCTACTACCATCATACTAAGCGGAAAAAGGTTGCTTGTGCAATGATGGATGATCTTGCCTAGTATAGAAATTGAATCCACGACGACCGGGTGGGAATCCGACCCGTTAGTCCACTCAGCTACTAACCGGTCAATGGAAAATGCAATAACATTTTTGGAGGAAGCTTTTGTTAAGCTTTTTGTATCGTAGAATTACACTTAGGCACTTAATATAACACCTTACAGTTGGATTTTCCAATTTTATCGAAACGTCGTTACTGGAAAGTATGGACTGGCAAAATATTGTAAAAACCATCTCGTACCCGGCTTTGCCCGAGTTTCCATTCCTTTTTTAATTGAATAATTGATGATGTGTAAAGCAACAACGAGGCGGCTCGTTTTATTTTCGACATTTAGATTGATATTTCACAGTTCAAAATGAGACTAAATTGGGGGCAGAAAATAGCTGCTTAGAAAAGCTGTGTTAATTTCATGATGTCAGAGCTCGCCGTCCGGGAGAATTTGCCGCTTCAACATTCAGTTTTTCTGCTTTATTGTTAAGATAAATTCAATTTGATATTTTTAAAAAATCAAACATTGATTCTGGGCATGGTTTTTGTGTTTGCTCTTATTTCATATTCTTGATTTCTGCATTTTCCACGGAAACGCTGGAGAACTGCATGCCCTTAAAAAATAAAGCAAACCCAACCGTTGGTAGAATAGTGCCCGCCGTCAATTAAAAAGTTCACAGTTTATTCTATTCCCGGAGGAGCGGGCCTCGGATGAGCGACCCTGTGTTTTGCGGCCGCGACCCGCCGGGGACCCCCCCTGTCGTATTAGGGGGTTAATTCAATAGTTCAGGTCAACGGATGGAAACTTTTATGCATAGTTTTATTTGCATATTGGAACGATAATCCAGCATTTATTGCAAAATGTTTTTTTTATTATTTTTCCATGAAACGTTTAGCTAATTTACTGTATTTTTGACGAAGAGTGGCAGAGGGCTTAAAGTTAAGTCCCCCAACCGAGCACCCTTCATAATCCTTGAAAATTTCAGGCTGTTCGAAATGAGTAAAGAATAAATGGGATGAACAGAAGTTGGTACTAAAATATAAACCGTTGAAAAGTTTTTTATAAGAACTTTAAATTTTTGATAATTTCTTCAGAAGTCTTTCTAAAATTAGTGAGGGTCACGACCCCACATCATTTGTCCTTGATTATAACAGACAAATGAAAATGTGACACCAGACTACGTCGGATTTTCAAAGAAAATACAACTTGATTACATTTTTATTTGCTTTTCGGCGGGGATGCAATTGGTTTTGTCTGGCTGGTTTAACAGAAACAGCGGACAGAATAAATACATTTCAGAATTTCCTGTTGCGATTGAAACATCTTTTTGACAATATCTCCAACCGATAGATGGCATTAGACAGGAATAGATCTGCCAAAAAACAACCCTTAAACGATGTTAAACTCTTGAAAGATTTACTCGAAAAACAAAAGCAACAGTCGCCGGAATCGAGACATAAATATAGTTTAATGTGTTTTTCCAAGATATCTCGTCTGGACCTTAGTTTTATTATCTCCAGGCAATACATCAAGCGAGGCTTAGAGAGTCACGCCTACACTTTGTCTCGTTCACGTCCCCTCGCAAGGACTGGAGGCTGCGAGGGAAGGCTCACTTTCCGAGGGAGGAAATACACTTAAATATACGACTGTTACCTGTCGTCACACAAATCTATTCTCTCTAACAGGGTGACTAAAATATTTGGAGAAGAAGAAAGTGCTATGCCATCAAGATAACACATTGTCTCACAGTTCGATAACACATTGTCTTACAGTCCCCGTGGCTAAAATTCACGAACCGTGGTTTAAACTGACACTGTTCACCCAGTGACTTTTTATCTTTCCTTAAACCAAAATTTGGCTGATGGGGACAGATATTTTTATTTAATCATCCGTAGACGCCTATTTTGCAGTACAATTTTTCCAATAGATTTGGAGATGGTGACGAAACTGTTGCCGTGACAAAAGCCACCCGTGCGCGCCTGGCCTTAATGTTGCAAAACAAAAATATTTGTTTCACTCTTAGGCTCAAAACTTTTCATACTAACCTAACATATTTTATGATGTTTGATAAACTTTAGTGGTCCTTCGAGCCGGATCTAGTCTCGTACAATGATAAACCTAAGAGACGTCAAGGTGTGGAAGAAATCGTACGGTTGGTCGAAACAAACGTAAGATAGAGTAAGACACTCCATTGACTCCCTACGATTTACAACACCGAGATTTTATCTTCCTACACAAGTTGTAAATATCCTCAACAATAAGAAAAACACCCTTCTGTGAACGAAATAACCCCCATCATAGCGAGTCTAGACAATGAAAAAGGAATCGGTTTTCCCTTAGCCCTGTGGATACTTTCCATATACTATCAAACCAAATTTCACGTGCAAGTGACAGTGAGAGATAGCTTCTCCTGACTTTGTAAATGTGAATCGTTCGCATCAAACGTCGATTCTGAAAACAATTTATCATATCTTGACGGTTTCTATTGTCTCCCTGTTTGAGAATGGTGTATGAGGGAGATCTATTGTAATACAGTTTGTTGTAAATATAGACTCACAATGATTTGATACAATGTTTGTTTCTGACTCCGTAGAGATGCAAGGTGACTCTGAATCAGAAACGGTTTGCTTTCAGGAATACTATACTCCATTTTTAGAAATTTTTTAAATATATATATTTTTAAAGCATCTTCTCTTAGCTTTCGCTTGGTTTCATTGATGAAAGCATTTGCGAGGTAAATTTAATGGTGAGTAAATAATCTAGTTTGGATGTAGAAGAAATGAGCCTCCAGGATGCATTTTTAATTGGCTCAAAAACATTCATGTTAATTAACTCTTCTACTGAGAACACAGAAATGCTTGTTTTTAATACAGGTTTTTAAGTTATTTTGCTCGCCACGTTTCTATGTCAAAAAACATCTTTTACTCTTTATTTATTTTTATTCAGTGTGGAGACACTGAATATTTTCGTAGAAAACAATCACTTTGTGGTTTGACATATTTAATATATGTATATATATATAATGCCTCTTTCATTTCATATTTGTCTCTTTCTCTCTGTTCCTTTGTTATAATTTAAATGTTATTTTATTGTTTTCTCACTGTTCTTTTATTTTATATTGTGTTCTCCCTCTGTATGTACTCGTACATACGAGTATAACCGCACATTTTTGTTTCGTTTAGTTTTGTACCTTTATGCTGCTTAAGCTATATATCAACACCAAGACCCCTAGCATCGGCTGTTTGTTAAACACAACTGAGAATGACCGCAGATCGTCAACGAACAAATAATATTTCCCGTCGACTAAATCTGCTTAATTTAGTCAAATAGCCGATATTGTCGATAGCACTTATCAATCGGTTTTTGAAATTTCACGTATGAGGTTTATAATTGACAATTATTGGTTGTGCACGTTGTTTTAACAATATTGTATTGTATATTTATATATTTTTTTAATATAAAATATTTAAAAATGCCGACTAGTTTCGTGACATCTTAAAGGCGAAAAATATTAAAGCGCACCTTAAGCTTTTTACCGCACATACATACCTACATGAATGAAATTGAAAAGCGAATTTATTAATTTACCTTTATTTATTTCTATCATCTTCAATCTTATCATAGTAGGTTGAATCTATATTTTTAAAAATATAACACATTTTTGGTTACTTTTCAGACACCAATAAAGATCACTTTTATGGTTAGTAAAAAATGCTAAAATTGAACAAATATTAAAAAAAAACGAATGCCTTACAAATATGTCCGTTTGCCCCCTAGGTCAACCTATTTTAGCTTTAAAAATATGGCTGATTATAATGTACTCTATACAATACTAGGTTGTCATACATTGATTTATTCGAAAATCGAATTTGAAAGCGTTTATGAAACAAAATAATAACAGCAATCAGACATGCACAACGAAAGCGTTATTTGAAAAGTTTATTGTTACAAATTGTTTTGTGACTGTCACGCATGTAATAGAGGGGCACGTTGCAGACAATGCTTTGGGTAGAGTTGCGAACTTTGGATGCAATTATTACAAATTACGATGGTAATAAAAATGCCAAACGTAAAATATATTTAATATTATGCTCGAGGTTATTGTTAAATTAAAAAAAAAGAGTTATTACGTGTTTCTGACGCAATTTTATGTTTGTTTAATATATGCTTAATTATGCTATATGCTAACAACCGGAACATAATTATAGTATTTTATTAAATATGATTAATTTTTAATTATAGAAAAATCATGTTTCAGTTCTACAAATTAAACACAAAAACCAAAGTACTAAAATATTTTGCTTTAAGATTTAGAAATAGGAACTTCATTAAAACACAATACATTTACGCCATACCGTTGATTTCACAGACAACACCATATTATTTGTACGTGTAAATAATTTCCTATGTGAGTAAGAACGACCGTAGAAGTGTGAACTTTTCAAATTTAGAACTATTTACGAAAATTTATTAAATAATTTAAAAAATATTTTTTTCAAATCTGTATCTACCTTATTAAGTACTTACCTTTAATATATTTTAGCAAACATTATTCTATATTTAAAATGGTTAAATCAACAAATATTTTTTCTTGGCAAGTCAAGTTACATCGTTGTTTAAAATGAAAATATTTATGCAAAGTATTTCCTAAAATTGTTACATGATCTTAATACATTGTTTATGGGATCTAAGAATCTTTTTCATTTTTACGTGAAAATCTTCGATGTTGCTGGAAAAGATAAGAATCTTTTTTATGTCTTAAATCATGCACGATGGAATATGACAAAAAGAATGGTGAAATATTGGCCCATCCATCCATTTTCCGCCCTACAGTACCAAAGGGCTGTGAATTTTCTCTACTGTGACTAGTATTTGTATTAACGACACTTTCCATTTTTCACGTTACCATTCCCCGTGATATTCTGAACATCCGAAGTAAGCTGAAACACTCTGAAGTAGCCTCCTCATATTGTCTGGCCTCCTGGTAGAAATAAAATATAAAAGAGAAAAAAAAAATGAAGTGATAAGTCTAGTCTCGACAAAGAAATTTCCTACTGAAATCAACATGAAGCACTCCCTTGTGTTTTATATTTTGTCAAGATAAAAATACACTTTCATATAAATATACCCCAAAGGAAATATGAGTGGTTAAGTTTACTGGAAATAGTGTTTTTAGATTGATTTAAATACTAACGGACTATTGTCCAATTACAAAAAAATACATCACACGAAATGGGAACAAAAGAGCTGCAGAAATGACAACACATACATAATATTTTGAATGAAGAAATGACAAAAATAGGACAAAATATACATTAGAAAGAACATTCAAGTCAAAGCCAAGCTCAAGTCAAGGTTTTGGTTGAGTCGTAAAAAATGACAACACTCATTTAGACTGGACACAAAAAGACCATGGCTTGAGTTAACCAGTCACGACATTCTGGAGAGCGGAGAATGGTACCCATAATTAGTAGAGTGATGATTGAGGAACAGCAGTTCAATGTTTCTGAGTCTACGGCAAGGAATGTTGAACTGGATGAGTTGCAATTCTGCACATGACTTATCTTTAAATTCTACATGTAGTAAGGAAAATGTCAAAGGTTTCCAGTGAATAAAAAAATAAGATGTTATCTTTTAAATTTCATGAAAAAAATACAAAAATTTCAGTAAAAGGTGCAGTTTGAAAACCAGTGAAGGCATTTTTGAACGTTTTACCTTAAGTTCCAGTATGGATTTCATACAGAATTTAAAAGATTACAGTAAAATAATTTTATTCACATGCATTTATACATTTTCCTAACTACACTAGAATTTACAAATGAATCATTCGTAGTCGTACTTGTATTAGAAAACCAAAATGGGTGTATTTTTGCGTGCTGACCCTTAACAACGATTGGAATATAATTGAATCATTAAATACATTCTCACATATGTTTTTTTTAAAGCAGAAGCGTTCTTCAAATCTTAACCGCGGTTGGAGATAATTGTATCATTAAATACCTTCTCACGTAAATCTAAATACATGGATTCTGTTTTAATTATCCTAGACCTTGTATGTATCTTTTGTACAGATTATTATACTCGGATGCATATTACTCTTTATTACGCTGTTCTGAAATTAACATAATTTCCAAAAAAAATCTATGAAGTGAACAAGTTAGACACGCACGCCTTCAATAGAAAGAAATCGTGGGAAAAAAACACAATCGATACGATGTATAGTACAGAATATAATATGTCTGTTTATTAGTTCAGATTTAAATCATATTCTCATATAAATCAAACAATACGGCGAGCATTGTTCCAGGTATGCTGTAATATTAAATCACCGGCGGATGTTTCATCTTACAATATTAAATTAAGCATTTACGTCATATTTGATTAAGTCTTTTTGAATAATAATTACCTCCCGTTTCTTCTTAATAATGAAATCTTTTATTTATTTATACCGGCATATTACCATTTGATATAGACGAAGAAATTAAATGAGGGAGACAAAATAATTAATTGTGGAAGTTACCTATTTATATATCGCAATGAAATCTCGATAATAATAAACATTTTGTGATTTTTGTATAAATGTGTACGTGATCATTTATGCTCTACAAAAATTGAACATGATGTATATATTTAACAAAATATATAATTTGAATCTTTGAAAGTCGAAAAGTATGATACAAACGATACGGTGTTTAGTAAAAGAAAAAATTTCATCGATGAAATTATTTGTTCATGAATGAAAATATATTGTGAGCTTAAAATAGATGCGTTGACTTAGAAATTCTCTAAATAATAAATTGTACAGATCTAATGTCAGCAGAACTCATCGTCAGCGTTTTGCTGAACCAGACAAAAATACAGTTTTTCTTTTTATTTAAGAAAAGTTAAGTCAAGACTATTATATGTGAGAGGTACTTACCTTCTGAAAGTATTTTCAGAAAATAGAATTATTATGACCTTTCCCTGGAAAAAAACACAGAGGTAACACGTGCCCTTAAAATATTTCAAAATATAAATCAAACATCATTTCAGTAACAGATTACAAACCCTTATTTTTTATTATCTCACCTAAATAAGATTGAAATTCGGGGAAGCAGATATTTTTCGTCGCTTTTGATATTTCCAAAAATATATCCTTTTTTAATTCGCCTGTATTTTCCGAAAAGTGTAAATTTACACAATAAAGGTGCGTAGGTGAGTACTCTACTATACTTAAAATAAAATTATACACTGTAAATTAAATTTATGTGGGGAAAAGTTTGAAGAACAAAAGAAAACAAAACGGGTGTAAACGCTATTAAACTGTATTTTCTTAACATGTACGTGAGAGAAAATACTAATAACAATTTCTCTGTTGAATGTTTTCAATAATGAGTAAGATAAGCATTATCTTTCATGTTCCGTTGAGTAAACCGCATCAATCAATCGGCAACGAACATTATCTTTTCAGAGAAATCTGATCTGTTTAACTAAGTAGTTTGATTGAAACCGATTTTGATTCGATTACTTCTACATAGAAATAGCGAGCGCATAGAAAACAAAAAAGATAGCAGTTATTTTATGTAATTTTTGTCAAAAAAACCTTCCTGGGGTGAATTTGAAAACGGAAGGGTTTAGTCTTTAGTTTAAACTAGGAATTAATATTCAGTAGAAATTAAGATTTGTACAGCGCCCTTGTGGTGTTTTTTCACAAAATCGGCGCTATACAAATTATCCAAATATTATAATTATTATTAATATACGCTACTTGATGAGTGGTGCTGATTGACAGTTTATTTGGAGGTAGTGTAGTACCCCCTAAGCATCATGTTGACTCGCTGAGTATTTAAAGATTATTTTTATCCATATTTCTTATGAAGTTATTTTAGACATTGTCAAATCACATGGTTTTGAACCCGTGATCTCTGCTCCGAGAGCAAAAGTCCTCCCCTTCAGGCCACGATAACTCTAATACTTGTATTGATCGCTGATGCGACCGACAGAATGCTCCTTGGTTAAGGCGCGCTTTTCTTCGTGGATGATAAATAAAATAAAATCACTTTCTCTTCAATACTTTTATTGTGACAATATATAGTTTTATAATAATTAAACCTTTAACTGAACATGGTTTGCGGCACAGAAGTGCGATAGGAATTGAATTAGGAATGGGAATAGAATGGTAAAATGCTAATGCGAGTTTTTACAGATTAGTTCAGGTTTTATACCTGCATTATGGGTATGGTCTAACTAAAAGTATCATAGTCCAAACATGTGGTCTATAGGATAATACATGTTAAAAGTAATTTTGGAAAGAGATGTTGGGATATAATTAACTAGACAGAAAGATATCAAGAGATGCAATCAGGGTCTCGACGGCCTCCATGGTCGAGTGGTAAGACGCTCGACTACGAATCCAAAGGACGCGGGTTCAAACCCGGCGTGCGCCAATAACTTTTATTTAATATGTGTCATAACACATTTCATTCATAGAAAAATAATAAAAAGTATATTTGCGGTACGTTCTAGAGTGGTAGATACTCTAAGTATCGCCCTAGTGAAAGACCACCATTCAGAATCGAAACGTTGCTTGAAATGGCTTGAAATGTTGCTTGATGGCGAAGAAATCTGAATAGCCAGGTACTTCCCAACCTTCCTAAGCCAATCTCTTTCCCCCTCACTACCTTCAGCCTCACAACATACTTTTTTGTTTGGGGTTGTCATAGACTCACTGGCTCTAGACGCTTGGGAGCAGTTGAGACTCTAGTGCGGTATTCATATAAAAAGGGTACAATAGGAGATTGGTAAGAATGTTTAGTGACATGGTTAAGTTGCACATATGCTAAACTGATTGAGTCATTAGATACTGATGACGCAAACCAACGAAAAACCACGCTCACTCAAAGCTAATTATTGCTGAGAATCAAGACCACTATCTGTGATAAAAAAATAGAGTTTTTAATCAATTATCAGTTCGTAGCGAGATAAATTATTCAAATTAACTCAGCTATTTTTCCTATTGATGTGTCAATTGCTCATTCATTTGCTGCATTTAATCCACTACAATTTATTGCATTTTTTTCAAATTTACCGTGTCGCCGTTACGGGACATGAACAGCGCGTCCGGTTAGATAACCTCTATTCATGAATCAACACGCTGTTGACGTTTCATCGTTATGTGCTCAAATAATAGTTTGGAATTAAACGAAATGAAATGCAACACACTATTATATCTAACGTAAATCTAGCCGGGTGGTCACGAGATATCTGAATTGTCGGTGAGACCTGTCAATGCTAAACACTAATAAAGTTGACCAAAGCAAATTATAGCAAACCCGCTGTAGTGAAATTGTTTGGTTCAATTAAAATTAATTAGGTATATGGTGTAAATTATGTAACTTAATGTAGTCACTGTTAACAGTATCGCATAATTTAAAAGCGATATCTAAACAATTTGAGTGTCTATGGTAAGAATTATATTTAAATAAAACAGATAAACTTTGTTTATAACCACTTTATTATTCAATGTTATGTCTACTGGTTTCGGAAGTACTTTCATCATCAGGACAATATTAAAATTAACCTAAAATACAAAATGTTCGAGATATATATACATATTTAGGAGTTGGAATGGGAAGGAGAAGGGGTAATTGAGGGGATTATGGGAATAACAGAGTTGGCTTACTGGAAATATATCTAGGATAGGACTATAAGATAAATTAATTATTACATTTACTATTTAACGATTTTCTTATTTCTAATGCTTCTAATTATCTATTTGTTTCCCTTTATTGCCCTAAATATGGCAAGCCACAAAGTAAATGCTTTTTACGAAAAAGAATTATATATATTTAAATTAATTATATTATAATATACTCGTAACGAATAAAGCTCTTGCGGTTTTTTACAACATATTTATTTAATTAATTGTATACACCCAAGCGTGTTTTTACATATGACATAATTATTTGCTAATACGAAAAGTAAGAAATAGTAGTAAACATAAGTATTAACGTTTCTAATTTTGAAACTGTTAATTCGTGGTGGAACTCCATTTTAATGATTTAATAATACCAAATTCTCGTATAATTTATTTTTTTAAACCCACAAACGCATCTAATGCATCACCATATAACTCGTTTCTCAAAAGGTAATAAAACTACCCGAAGGTATTTTTGAATGTAATTGTAAAACAAAACCCGAAGTCACAGATGTTCACTATGAGACTCAATAAGTGTCCATTCTTTAAATTGCGCCAGTCTGAAGATGCCCGTCGTAAGGTGAAACCGGTCCGGTCTTAAATAAAAAAATAGTGAAATAAAGTAAAAAAAACTTGGCATTATTAAATCATTAATAAGTATTACGTGTTTGATTACATTATATCAATAGCGATCGAAGATATAAAACATGATGTTATAGCCTTCTTGCATCTACATTCCGTGTAATTAAATACATCAGCCACCTCTGGGTACCTATTTCATGCAATCCAGGTACAAGCGAGTATCTGAAAGACTCAGTCCTGATATTATTGTTACACTTAAATATAATTAAAAATAAAAACATTGTTATACTGGCTTTTATATGTAATGCCGCGATGAACTCGCAACTGTCCAATTTGAAGAATGTTTTAAGGCTGATGGCTGTGGGTGAGGGTTGGAGATGAGGAAGATGAAGGTTTCGGAAGTACTTAAATGTTATCTGGATCTCGTAACTAAATATATATAATAAATATAAATAGTCTGATGCAGCGAGTAGATCCAACTCTGAAACATTTTAATTTAGACTGAAAAAAAAATTTTGAACTCGTGGCATATTGATCCACACCCAAGCAGCTTTAAGCTTTGCTTCGAAATCTTTACGGTAGGAAACATATTATAACTTTAACTTATTTATTTAAAATCGAACCGGTTTTTCTGCCACTGGCATCTCCAAATTGATTGGTTTTAAAAAATAATATCACAATGGATTTCCACCACGAATTACAAGTTTTAAAAACAGAAACCTGTTTGAAAATCAGTTTATTTTGTTCGATATTCAAATTACGGACAATAACTGGGATTACCACTTTTCGTGGGTCGCCCTGTACCGTGGCACAAACTCATAGACAAGGGTGTTTTTTTAGAGGTCGGGTCAGGGCATGACTGTCGTTTCCGTAGCATTATCTCACGACCGAGGTTCATTCACACCATTGTCTCTTTCGTACCGCCCCCACCTAGCCCTTCTCCCCGCGCCGTGTTATTGTCTCTGTCTTACATCTCGCACGCCAATTACTAGCGGAGGCGCTCTATAAAACATGGCCATGCACTCTGCACACAGCACACTCTATACTCTATAATCTCCGCAGTAGGATGGGCCGTTGAAGCTTTTTTCGAAATTGGATACGTCAGGAGCACTGAACAGATAATGCTTAGAAGTGTGGCTACACCGATTCGAAAGAAAACTACTATCGCCAATTAAATAAGACTTTAAGGCTCTTTTTGCAAGCAAACTTAGGCCTAGTGGTGCAAACCACTGTCACGTTTTACAGTGTCGCAAATCGATGATTAGCGCCATTATGATTTGTTTACCATTACCACTTTAAATAATCGCCCCCGTTAACCATCGATTTTCGGCCCGTTTCTGCATATGATCACATTATGATCAGGTATCAAGCATAATAGCATGATTATTATCTTATCACTTAGGCTTGGATTTCCTTGCAAAAAATGTGGAATAACGCCTTTGACCTAAACACAGTCGATATCAGAGATAATTCTTACCTAAAAAACCTAACCTAACCTAACCCCCCCGGAGACGAAAGTGTTAAAAAAAACCGAGTCATCGCGTAAATTTGACGGCGTCCATGGTCGAGTAGTAAGATGCTCGACTACGAATCCAAAGGTCGCGGGTTCAAACCCGGCGTGCGCACATAATTCGTATTTAATCAATATATGTCAAAACACATTTAATTCATATAAAATAATATTAAGTATATTTGCGGCACGTTCAGAGTGGTAGATACTCTAAGAATTGCCCTGGTGAAAGACCGCCATTCAGAATTGATACGTTGCTTGAAATGGCTTTGGCCGTGTTTGGTGACCAGATCTGAACAGCCAGGTAATTTCTTACCTTCCTCTTCCCCATCTCCTTCCCCTCCTTACTATCTCATCCTCACAACATACCTGAATTGCGGATGCCATAGTCTCACTGAATTTAGACGGTTGGGAGATGTTTCACTGTACAAAAAAAAGAAGATTTGAGTTATGAATATTGTGTTAACAAAAAAGTACAAAATCACCCTTGACGGTCCCATATTCAAACGTCTGTATCATGCAAGAACAGTATAAAAAAATGAGGTAACAATCTTATTAGTTATGCGCAATTTTTGATACCCTTGCAAATTATTATATTTGAGTCGTATAGAATCAAAGGCAGAACTATCAATAATTATTGATCATTTTGAAATATTAATGAAAACAGTTTTATGTGTTTTTAGGAGTTATTTAATGTTGAGATATTTTAACGATATTTGTATATCTGAATCACAATACGAAATTTTTAAATAGCGTGAATACAATCTTTGCGTTCAATAAAATATAAATATTTGAATAATGGAGAGTTCTAAATTAGTATTCTGGATAGTTTGATACTATACGACTCAAATAGTAAAATTATTTATAAAAAGTACCATAAATTATTGACGGTCCAGCCTAGTCTACAGTGTCTACGCTCCACACAACCGTCTACTCTTTGGCTTATCTTGGCAGACAATTGAATTTCATTCTATTTCATATTATTTCCAAGACAGATTCTGCGGACAAGACAAGAACTACCGAGCCGCAGTTGAATCGTTAGCCACCTTATCGCTCCATACATCGTTACTGTACACGAAGGCGGAGGTAGACAATTCTGCTACGAACTAAGTGCTTTGGTTGTCTCTCGTTACTTCTTTTGAAGTTTTCACCAATGCTGAAAATATTGTTTAATGAACCAACAAGTATTTTGTCGAAAGTTTATCACGTCCTCCGACTTTGAAGCAGAGCGGTAAGCTCCTTGACTGTCCATCAAAATGTTTTAGTACATTTACATGGGTTTTTTCAAGTATGGAATTAAAATATTCTGAGAGGAAATCGTCTCAGATTAGATATTTTTGTCTTGTCTCCATCATCTACTTCTACTTGTCGCTTCCTTCAGCCTCACGACATTCCTCAAATTGGGGTTGTCATAATCCCATTGGCTCCGGGAAAATTTTGGAGATAGAATTTCCTTCATCACACAAGAATTTTTTGCCCATCAAACTTTTTACTCTACTTTTTGCTGTAGAAAATTGCGGTAAGTACACAATAATCTAAAATTTATAACGGTAGATATTGTTTTTGTGGCTACTTACGCCTAAGAATATTTTAGAAATTTAATAATATTATATTATTAGTTAATTTCCTATTTGATGAATGTATGTTGAGGAGTACATCGCCCGAGCGAAATCCCACCATTCAGAATCGAAAGGTTGTTTGAAATGGCTTTAGCCGTGTTTGGTGACAAGATCAGATTTGCAGGCACTTTCCCAAATTCCTCTTACTCACCTTTTTCCCATCCCCGCTCTCTTCAGCCTCACAACATACCCCGATCTGTGATGCCATAGTACCACTGGTTCCAGACAATTGGCACAGTGGTATCCATATCGTCGCTAAAGCAAAAGGGCTTAAGCGACACTTTAGTCAAAAATGAGTTAAATATTCAGTTTTTATCCTCTATCGAATGCTGACTCTTGTTTGATTCTGAAAACTTTTGTAGTCCTTCGGCCATCCAAAGCATATTTACTATTTATAAGAAGGCTTGACTCAACGCCACAAGTTTGGCACTTTTTTAGCTCTTTGTCGCTTCAGGTAACTCAGTGAAAGCATTGAGTTACCCGAGTTAACGTTTTTTTTTTAAAATTTAACCAGGCACTGAAGACTTACGAATTTTAATGTAAAACAACAAAATACTTTGAAGTGTTCTAGTGTAAACTTCCCAAAATGGCGTTTCGGCCCTTTCGCCTTTCCGGCGACGATATTTAAAAAAAATACACACCCACGCTGAACAATATATCTAATTTTCGAATTTATATTATGGAAGTGAAAAGTGACTGGCTGTCAGCATAAATGATTTTCTCACGAAAAATTATAATCCCATTCCGATGAAAATCATAATTTGTCAACACAAAAATTCCTCCATTTAATTTCAGCCGCGCTTGTGAAATATTTCAGTTCTCACAAATAAGCCTTGATTCACACCGACATGCCGCCTGGATACCAGATTATCTGGAAGATCTCGTATTTAAGATAAAATATTCCGGCCAATCGGATTGCACCGAGCCGTCAAGTCGGCCAGGAGCGGAGGACGTGGCGGGGGTGGCGGCTGTCAGCCGGAATTGGAGGAATTCGACGCTAATGAATATCATTGTCTCGCCTGCTGAGGGAAGATTAGATTAGCGGTTCGCGACTCTCCCTCGCTTGCTGCTCGCCTGGTGCTCCTGAAACTCGATACCGGGACATATTAGAGGTCAATGAGGTTTTAGATCATACATCGGCTGTAGTTTCTATACTCCATTAACTTTTAAATTGATGCATAACTTGGGAGCATTTTTACAAAATAATTAAAAAATGCAATCAGTTTTGTATCCTCCACATTTTTTATGATTTATTTTTAGCAACCTTTTATTACATATTTTCATAGAAAGCAATCACTTTATGGTTTGGCATATTTAATGAAAATGAAATAACGAGTTATAATGCATCATCATTATCGTACCTTCAATAAAAGCAACGGTGCTCATATTCTTCACAAAAATGGTCATGGCAACAGAAAAAAAATAATTCAGGAGCACTAGAAACAAAGAAAGCCATCAAAATGAATAGTCGAATCCGTAATAAACAGTAAAATTTGTCCAGTAGTCCAATATTGGGTGTATTTCCTGTAAAAAAAAAAACTCATTATCTTCTTAGTTGACATTTTGCCTCTGTCATTTAATGTTGTCTTTTTCGATGTGTTCCTTTTTATAATTTTAAATGTTATTCTATTGTTTTGTCACTATTCTCTTATTTTATTTTATATTGTGTTCTCCCTCTGTATGTATATATAACTGCACACTTTGTATATATTTTTTAGTTTAATTTTGTACCTTACAATGCCTAGCCTAAGCAAAACGGGTCGGTTATAAAAATTTAAATAAAATCTGTTTTCTTATACAAAGTAAGTATTTCATTTTCATTACTTTTATTTAGATTTCTCGTAGAATGTTGGATATAAAATAAATGAAAAATTCAAAACCCACTATAAAAATACTACGAAATTATAATTTTGTTTTCCATATTACTGTTGCTTTGGCTACCATAATCGCTGCGAACCCTTCATAATATATGCGTAGGGCTGTAACTATTATTAATAGGCATCCGTTTTAATTTATTTATGAAACCGAGCACAAAGCCACCGCATAGCATTCTCGAATATGACGTAGGTTTCGAGAAAAACCACAGGGTTTCGTGTGTGGGGTTAGTATTAAAAAACAAAAACAAAAACTTGTACACACAAAATAAACTTCAAATTAATCAGATTTTTTTTAAATGTAAATTTATAATATTCAAGATTTCACTCATTTTTTTTTATTAGACAGGCAAAGTCACCAAAGAGATAACCTATAGAAGTGTGTTTTGGGCGTGTCTGTGTGCCAGAAGTAAGCTTATTTTTTTCATACTTGTGAAATAGATCAAATATATTCAATCACCAATTTCTTGATCAGATAATCAATTGCATTAGCTTATCTTAGGAGTTGAAAAGTCTTGTAAATTGAGTTGAACGTTATTTGGTGAACGTTATATATCACATTTCTAGAGATTTTCTGTTCAGTGTGCGAAACGAAAAAAAGTTTAAAAACATAAATAACCATATTTCCGTCTTACACGTTTACGACTCTGATATAATCTTGACAATTTAAATATATTTGCATAGAAAATTGTTTTATTATCATTCAAAGGTTACACGGTTAGGTGTGTCCTCCAAACTTCACCCCCAAGTTTCTCGCCCTTCAGTTTAAATTGACTTGACGTCCGTGGCAACATCTTTATTCGACATTTTGCTCTCGTGACGGGGCGGCATCTCTCGGGTGGTAGGCAAGGGTGGCTGGAAGTAGGTGGAAACGAGATATTTCGCGCCGGCGAAAATTGACTGCCAAATAGATCGTGAACTATGTCGATACTGAGGTGAATGCTATCGAGATGAAATAAAGCGCACGCTGCATGTAAAAACAACACCGTATACAAACTATCTACCGTCAAATTTATTAAAGATCTTGGTGTCACTCTAGATTGTGATCTTTCTTTTCGTGACCACATTAATAATGTAGCTAATAAATCACTAGAAGTTCTTGACATCATCAATAAAATTGCCTGTGACTTTAAGAATATAAAAACCCTAAAAACTCTTTACTGCCCATTAGTTTTGCCCTCGTCTAGAATTTGCCAGTGTCATTTGGTCCCCTTTCTATATTGTTCATATTGAATTCGTACAGCATCGCTTCTTACGCGGAATTGCATGGAGATTAGGGCGAGAGGCGATTATTCTTATGATGAAATTGAACAAACATTTAAAAAAATCATTAGAAAAGCATAGGAAAGGCTTTTATTTAATTTTCATTTTTTTAATTATTAATTGTATTATTGACTCATTGTTGCAACTCATCCAGCTCAAAATTCCTTGCCGTAGACGTAGAAACAATGAATTGCTGTTCCTCAATCATCACTCTACTAATTATAGGTATCATTCTCCTCTGTCTTTGTTACCATTCTAAATGGATTTGTCATTCTTTACGACTCTACCAAAACTTTGACTTGACTTTGAATTTGACTTGAATGTTCTTTCTAATGTATATTTTGTCCTATTTTTGTCATTGCTTTATTATAATATAAATATGTGCTGTTCTTTCTCTGTTGCTCTTTTTTTCCCATTTCGTGTTATGCATTTTTTTTGTAATTGGACAATTGTCCGTTAGTTTATAAATAAATAACATAAAGGTACAACAATTTCTTTAACGACCAAAAACTACTTAATACTACTTTGTGTTTTTCTAAATTCTTCAATTTATAAATTATTTTCTAGATATTTAGAATTTGAATCGGAAAATGATTTTATTGGCCGAACCCACTAATGATTTTTCATAGGGCATAGAATTGTTTCTCTATAAATTCACCCCCCTATTTTAAATATTTGAAGAATTGGAAAAAAGGATGGGTAACTTGAAATGATTAAAATAAATATAACGTTCTTAACAAACTATTAATGCAACAAAATCAGATCATTTAAAGATTAAAAAAAACATGCCGTCATTGGAAAGGCAAAAGAACTTAAGCGACACTTTGGTAAAAACGAGTTAAATATGCTGTTCTGATCAAAAAAAAAATTTTCATCGAATGCTCTGACTCTCGTTTGATTCTAAAGAATTTTGTGGCCTTTCAGCCAATTAAAATATATTTAACATTTGGGAGAAGGCTTGACTCGAATGACAGAAGTTTGGGACTTTTTTTTAGCTTTTTGTCGTTTCAGGTAACTATGTGAAAGCATTGACTTTAATATTAACTTTTTTTTTAAAATCTAACCAGGTACTATCGTTATATGTACGACTTACGAATTTTATTGGTAAACAAACAAAAAAAAACTTTAAAATGCACCGGTGTTCTCCCAAAATGGCGATTCAGCCCTTTCGCCTTTAGTTGGTTAGTTTGATTGATTGAAGTTATTTTAATTTTATTATGTAGGTAGGCATGACAGAACTATTTTCTGTGCTGTCCGTTCCCTTAGTATTAACAATATTGCAACTTTATATAATATTCTCCTAGTATGATTTCTGAAAAAATATCTTGATTAACACGCACTATATTGTTAAGTGAATGCGTTTCACTGTAGATTACCTTTACTCGAGAGCTCTGAAAGGTCTTTTCTGCATTCCCCTTCAGCCAGTCTCTCCAGAACTTTCCCTCAGCAAAGCCTTTACCTTTACCTCGAGTAACCTGCAACGTACCCGGCTACCCTTGCCTCAGAGCAACCTGCAGATACTCGTGGCTAGGGGCAGCCTGCAAGGGTAGCTACCCTTAGTTCGGGGCTCAGCGGAGGCTGTAGTGGCTCGGTATGGAATGACTTCTGCGACTGTGGGGAGAAAAGCGCGGAAAATTTAGGGTCGCAATCCAAGTGGCGCTTACGGTCGGCTTCTGTGCAAAGGTTGTTCATTCCTCTTGGATTTGAAATAAACGTTTCATGTTTCGCTTTAATTAAAAACAAATAATTCCTCTGCAGATGGAAACGGTTAAATGTGTTAAATAGTGTCCCGGTGGTAATTGAATAAAAACATTCTTACTTTGTACAGAGCTTAATATAAACTGTAGTTGAAACAAAGAGAAACTTGGTCGGTACTACGAACATTACTCAACAGTGGTTTTAAACAAAGTTACTGTAATTATTAACTATAAGTAACTTCCTTTGTGGGTGCGTGCGAGTACGTATTTATCAAACTCACACCCGTACGAGTGTGAATTTATCGAATTCTTAACATGTTAATTGAAATTATGAAATTAAAAATTTTTTTTTTTTCAAATCCCTACACCTAGTAAAGTACCTACATAATATATTATGTAATTTAGCAGACATTATTCTATATTTGAAATAGGTGGATAAAGGCAACTAATATTTTTTCTTGGCAAGTCCAGTTGCATCCCGTGATCTTTCACGGGTAACAACTAGTAAAATTCATAATGTCATAGCACGAAGGGCTTTGCTTTCTGCACAAATTAAAATATTTATAGTTTTATGGGTTTATTTTCGTAGATTAAAAAAAAAAGATTTATATATTCTGTACATCCAATCCAATTTTTTTAAAAAGTCCTGCCTTGGTTATTTTTACCTGATAGCTGTTTCGCCTTTCAAATACTGAATAATTGTTGAATTTCTCTTCAGCAAAGCCTTATAAAAAAAAAAAAATCTTATAAGAAAAAGTTTTAAAATGAATAGTTTTATGACCTTTTTGTACCAATCTAATCAAATTTACACCATTTTAAGGCATACGGGTATCGTTCATAACAGGAATACATCTAATCAATTTCCGTGATTCTAAAGAGCATTGGGAGGTTCCGTATTAGCTGAGGTCACCACCCCCGTGCGCCCAGGATATTTAATTAATCACAGTGGCTTTTAGATCACCCACCGGGTAAATCTCTGTTTAAATCTATATATGAACCAATACTGTTTATGATGTACAGTACTACGAAAACGGTATTATCAACTATTCATTTTGATAAAAAATAACAGGAAAATTTCAGGTGAAAAGCATTTTTACGTACCTTTGGAAGCTCAATTTTCAACTCGTCCCAACGCGAGTTCAAAGACTCATAGCTTTGATGGCCGCCATAGTCGAGTGGTAAGACGCTCGACTACGAATCCAAAGGTCGCGGGCTCAAACCCGGCGTGCGCCTATAACTTTTGTTCAGTTAATAGATGTCATAACACATTTAATTCTTATAAAATAATAAAAAGTATATTTGCGGCACGTTCCAGAGTGGTAGATACTCTAAGTATTGCCCAGGTGAAAAACAAACACTCAGAATCGATACGTTGCTTGAAATGACTTCAGCCGTGTTTGGTGACTAGATCTGAATAGCCAGGTATTTCCTAATCTTCCTCTTCCCCTCTTCACTACCTTCATCCTCACAACACAAGTCTCACTGGCTCTAGAAGGTTGGGAGCAGTTGGGACTTGTGCGGTATTCACTATAAAAATAAATAATAAAAAACGGGTACCGACCAGCGCCCCTTTCAAAACAAGTTATACAAAGTGCAATGGTTCGTTATTCTGAAAATTACAAAATTTCCCTTGATTATCTGAAATGCTTAACTGCTTAGGAGCATCGTAACCTACACAAAATAATGTATAAAAAATCTTTAACCACACACAAATGCATATTTCAGATAATTGATTAAATCTTTTGACTTTGGTAGCATGAAGTTGTAAGTCGAGGCGAGTAATGTGTATGGTGAGTTTTTTGTAATCATAACACCTTTTTATTTTATTTAATTAATCAATTCTGTGAAAATATTACGTTACAAAACCAGGATGGTTAAAGTTTACTAGTTGAATAGCAAACGCTTTAATAAGTGATATAAAACTTTAAAAAAGAACAAAACATGATATCGTCGCTGGAAAGGCAAAAGGGCTGAGGCGACACTTTGCTCAAAAATGAGCTTTGATCAGTTTTCTTTTCTGCATCGAACGCTCTGACTCTCGTTTGATTCTGAAGACTTTTGTGGGCATCCAAAATATATTTACCATTTTTTTAGCCTTTTGTCGCTTAAGCTAACTCAGTTAGAGCATTATGTTACCCTTAGTTAACTTTTTTTTCAACATTCATCCAGGTACTGAAGACTTATGAATTTTATTGTAAAAATAAATTAATTAATGTGCTCAGGTGTAAACTTCCCAAGATGGCGCTTCAGCCCTTTTGCCTTTGCGGCGACGATATAACAGATATGTATGCACATTGAAACTATCTAAAATCGCGAACGTTGTCGTTATTATAAATGTTCAGATATGGTTATTACAGTGCACGTGTAAAATGTATAAGAAGCTAAGGGTTTAAAAAATACCGATGTATAGTATGTATAAATTCAAACAATATTGCTGAAACAAAGAAAAGGAAATAATATTAAAGACAGTTGTTAACGTGTTGGTACTTAAAAGCATCAATATTAAAGTATTATAAGGTAAGGATTCTAAAATTGCAAACAGTACGAATAATAACAATAATTGGCTGATTTATAAAGCGGCGTTTTCGTGAGAGAAATAACACCTCAAGGGCGCTTTCCAGCATAATTAACATAATACTAAAACTAAGACTTATTTTTAACTTATGCATAATTCTTATAACTAGTGACTTACAACAAACATATTTACATTTTCACACATATATATATATGTATGTAGAACAATTTTCTCAGTTTACCCGCGTAACGTAGTCCTTAAAAGGACTTTTTAACTCCTGACGTTTCGGACAGATCACACTGTCCATCTTCAGAGGCCTTATGTCTTGAGTTTCTGTCTCAAACTCATAGCTTTCGCACGTCTGTTTGGTCCAGAAGCTAAAACTTAAGGCCTCTGAAGATGGACAGTGTGATCTGTCCGAAACGTCAGGAGTTAAAAAAGTCCTTCAAGGACTACGTTACGCGGGTAAACCGAGAAAAATTGTTCTACATCTTACACCCGTGAAAACCTTAATCATAACATATATATATATATATATATATATATATATATATATATATATATATATATATATATATATATATATATATATATATATATATATATATATATATATATATATATATATATATATATATATATTTGCCAGTGCTGTCGGCCCTAGGGTAGAAAAAAAATTAAGTAAGGAATAGTAAACTATAAATATATATATAAACTATGTAAAGCACTCGGACTGAGTTATCAAAACTCTAGTGAAGCAAATTGACGTTATTGTGGGTGTGATAATTTTAAAAAGATGTGTCTTTAGTTTTGTCTGAACTCAGTGTAACAGAAGAAGAACATATTTTATGAAAATAAGTATGTTGACAAGTAAACATAAATCATCATACCCAGTGAAAGATAATGCAGGAATTAAAATAGGCAAGATTTTGACAGATTATTAATAACAAAATATAAATTAATTGTAAAAAGGAACGTGATAAAATTGTATTAAAATCGAATAACTTTATTGCTTCACGAAAAGAGATTTTATATAATTAATTTCTCCGAAGCTTTCCCGAATGATTATATAATAATCTTCTTCACAGAAAGCTGGAATCCGTACATACACCGGCACTTCTAATATTGAAAATAACACCGAGTCGTATTTACTGTAAAGCTGAAATTCCTCGGTGATGGGACTTATTTTTAGAATAATTAACGATTGCCATCTTTGCGATCGCTGACAACAAAGGGAAATATTTCGAGGGGTTTGTTTGTGACTAACTCGCGCACACTAGCTCCAGGATCCAGGATTCGCTTTGTATTTCGTCAAGTGTCGGCTTTGAATCCTCCTGGAACTTGCGTCAGGCATTCACGTCGGGATGAGACTTGTTGTGTTAGTGGCATCTGCTTTCAGCGGTGTTATTAGTTATTAGGTAAACCCGAGGAACTAATACACGCTAACGTACTGTCATTTAATTAAGGAATGGATTGTTATTGTTTGCTTGTTTTCATGGCTTAGCAATGTTCATTTCCATGCATTCCTTTGTAAAGAACATGTAATCATCCTCTTCGTTTCTGTACTGGGAATAATAATTCTGATCCCCTTTAATCAAGGTTTACAAAACCATTAGCATTTATATTATTTATGAACAGTTGATTGAATTGTATAAAGTGCCTAGAAGGCACACGGAAATACAAATCAGAATTCATTTCATTAGAACCTTTTAGGGAATACATAAAAAGAACGATTCGGTTTCAATGAACAGAATAAATATAAATTGATTAAAAACTAACTTTGTTTTTTGTTTTCTGTTGTTGTTGCCTTCTATTTTCTTTGGTTCTTTGTGATATCTTCAGGGCATTATATAAAAAAAAATATTTTCACCGGTTAGTAGCTGAGTGGACTAACGCGTCGGATTCCCACCCGGGCGTCGTGGATTCAATTCCTTTGCTAGATAAGTCATCCATCATTGTACAAACAACATTTTCCGCTTATTATGATGGCAGTAAGAGTTTTTCAAATATTGTCAGGTTATTCGTAACCCTGTCTTTATTTAAAAAATAATATTAAAAACAAAAACAAGTATACTTTAACTAGAGATATGTCAAAGCTCTATAGCTCATGATAGAAATGACGCTGCAAGCAGAAAAAAATTGCGTTCACGTAGAAAATCCAAAAGGAAAATCTTGTGCGAAATTTTATAATGCTAAAAAAATGTGCTTGAACCGGAAATATGTCATAACTCCATAGCTCATGATAGAAATGACGCTGCAAGTTGAAAAAAATTGTATTCACCTAGCGAATCCAGAAGGAAAATTACGTGTTAAAGTTCATAATGCCAGAGCTCATAGTTCTATAGTTATTACTGCTGCTTCAGCACACAAATTTGTTTGCTTCATAGCTGCACGCAATTCTTAGCTGTCCGTGAATGTACGCGTTCCTGAAATCCTTCAACTTTATCATTCGAGTGTCACAATTCATAATAAATGGCCATCAGTCATACCTGAACATTCGCGTTTGCCTCTGATTGATCATTACATTCCATGTGCGTCGTTTGAAGGGTGTCGCATCTCCTATTAGCTCTATAATGAGCTACTCTCCTGAGCGACAAAAAACCTCTACTCCGTTTCAGGCCGGTCTTCCCTGTCATCATCGTATATGGCCAATGTCGGTGCTCTTTCCATAGATGGCAGTGCGTACTCACAGCTTCTTCGCTTTCAACGTTATTTGGATCTATCGCAAGGATGATGGTGCCCAGTGGCGTAGAGATAAATCTAGGGCCCCCGGACAAGGTTATGATAAAGTGGACACCTAAACATAATCCGCATTTCGTTTTTTTATTATTTTAATTGGTGTTATAACCAAAGTCATCACCCAGCCAGGGGCGGCTCGTGACATTTTAGTGTGCTAAAGTGCTGTGAAGGGTGAATGCAGGAAAATCCATTAATGGAGGACTGAACGCTATTGGCGCCAATAAGAAATTGTCCAAAGAAGCGAAACTAGCAGTCCATAATGGAGTGCTTTTACCAACCCTGATGTATGGCAGTGAGGCATGGAACTGGCAGACGAAGGATGAAAGTAGACTGAATGCTGTGAAAATGAGATCCTTGAGACGTAAGTGTGGTAAAACCATGTATGACAGTATTAAAAATGTGAATATCCGGAAAGAATGCTAAGCTGATGTGAACGTAATGAATAGGATCAAGAAAGGGACGCTTAGATGGTATGGGCATGTGCGAGAAAGGAGTGTGAAAATAATATATGATGCGAAAGTGAATGGAAGAAGAAGTTGAGGACGCCCGAGAAAGACATGGCACGATCACGTAAATCAAATACTTGAATCGGGTCATGTGAAGAGTCAGAATAACAGAAGAGTATGTATAAGACGATGTATGAATGTGAATAAAGCAAGGAGTGTGTGCCAAGACAGAGTAATATGGCGGTCCGTCCTCTCTGCCTACCCCTGCGTGGAAACGGCGTGATGGTTAGTTAGTTAGAGTGCTGTGATTGTGATAAACGTCATGATTGATGTTGTTGTAGCCGAAAACGTTTTTTTTGTATGAAGATTTTCAAGGTTTTTCATTTGGTGGGTCATTGACCCACCAAACCGGAATATAATATCTTCAAACAAAATATTAAAAAAAAAAAACATTTTCAAACAACATCAATAACGTCGTATTTTTTAGTCGCACACTAAAAAGTCACGAGCCGCCCCTGCACCCAACTACATCTTTTTTAATAGTATGTGTTCAAAAAGTGGCCCAAGCCGATACTCGTTGTTAATACATGCTGTATTTATTAACCATGAACATAAAATGTATTTTTTTACATTGGTAATTTACTTTTTCTAAAATTAAAATAATACGTCTTATCTAGGTAATTAGTGTTGCTTGTGAATTTAGTACCCACATATTTGTTCTTCAGTTTTGAAAAGTTTTATCTTTGGTTAGTAGCCGATTGGCCAAATGCGTTGGGATCAATTCCTCTGCTAGCTCAGTTCTCCATAACTGCATAAGCAAAATTTTCCGCTTTAAAATAATTTAAAAAAAAAACACGATTTTAAACGAACTAGAATTTCTTAAGTTAACTAACTAATCAATACGCCGTTTCTCCACAGGGCTAGACTGGAAAGATGGACCGCTATACAACTGTGTCTTGGCACACACTCCTTGCTTCATTCACATTCATACATCGCCCCATACATACTCTTCTGTTATTCTGTCACTTAACATGGCCCAATTCATGTATTTGATTCACTTGATCGTGCCATGTTTTCTTCGGGCGTCCACGACTTCTTCTTCCATTCACTTTCGCAACAAATTTTGATGTTGATATTGCAATTTTCGCTTCTTTCAAATCGAATCCTGGAATACACGCAAAAATTGTATAGCGCACTCATTTTCACATCAAAAAGTATCCTTAAAAAATAAGAAACCTTTCAACGTTATTTGTATCGAGATATCGAAAGAATGATGGTGCCCAGTGTTGTAGAGATAAATCTTAGGGCCCTAAAGTGGGCAACTAACCATATTCAGCTATTTTCAAATAAGTGTTAATGATTAAAATTAGCACCCAACCACATATTTTCAAATAGTTTTTTAGAAGCCTTTCCTTTACCTACGAGTCAGTCATGAGTTTTACTCAAAATGTAGGTAAATTTTGAATACCCTAGTGCGGCCCTCTTCGATACTCGGGCTCCCAGGCGACTGCCCATTCTACCCAGACAATCTCTACGCCACTGATGATGTTCAATGCGTAAGGTATCACAGTTAAGATCCAGATCATATCATTAATTCAACCCATTAGGAAGTCAGGTCATATCAGCAGGAAACAAACATTTCTGACGTACGAACATCTTGATTTACGATCATTTGCAGCGTTTACGAGTAACAAAGTCCCTTTTTATTTCCTCTCTAGAATGGTGGTTTTATTTCCAAGATATGAAGGTGTCAATGTTGCACGAACTCCTATCTTCAAAACACATAAAGGCCGTAACCTCTCCCACTTACTAATAAACGACGCACGTACACATAAAGGGAGATTACAATGGAGCTCTTGGGGAATCTTCATTACAAATAAAGTCCTAAAAATGATATTATATGTCAGATGTAATTCAGTCAGATGTGTTTAATTAAAAACGACTTTTGTCCGCTGATGGCTTTGTTGTAACCTCAGAGCAAAAATATATATGGAGATAAAGCTAAATATTTTTACCTAACCTTTACAAATTTCCGATAAATCACTTTCTCCGGGTTTCTACGTCGTAAACCGTGAGAGAAAAAGAGATAAGACACGTTGTCACATAATATCGCACCACTTTTCGGTATGTAAGCATGTTTTACGTCTCCCGCGTCTCCGGCGACTCCGCCCACTACGTTTTGCCATACGACAAACTAGGACATAACTCAACCGTTTTTGAGGTTATATCCTATATTTTTGTTCACAACAATACTGTGAAAAAGTGGTTATACAAATAAACAAAACATAATGTCGACATGTGCTATGAATGGATGTATAAATACTCTAGCCCCAGCCCTAGCCACGCCTTAGTTAGGAGAAAATCAACAATCCTGACTACACAAGCTATCCCTCCTGGTATATTATTGCTCTGAAGTTGTAACCTTTCCCACTTTCTCAAAAAACGAAGAAAGTGACGGAAAGTGAAGTTACAAAATAGCTCTCAGCGGCAGCGCCATGCTAACGAGACATTTTTTAAAGTCCCTTTAAGGTGGTTGTTGAGCGGTGTTTAAGCCCAAATGGGTCGCCCCTCTGGCCTGTCGTCCTGTCAATCTTTATACTTAAAGAAGGATGAAATAGTTGACAGGAAGAAAATACCAAGAAGCCTTAAGCCTGCAATCTGTCTCCTCTTGGCTGGCTATGAAAATGGTCATCGAAGTACCCATGTATATTTTTGCAAAATTGATTTTCTTAATTTATGGCAGTATTTCGCTAATTAAGACTTTAAAAAAGTGTTTTTAAAATTGCAGGCATAATACAAGTTATTTCTTTAATAATATCAAGGATTGTTTTACCCAAAGAAATCCAGAAAATTTGTTTTTTGTTTTTTATTTATCAAACATAGTAGTTGATAATATAAAAACAGACATAAAACATTACATTACAAAGTGTTATACAAATACATATTTTTTTTATATCTAAATTTTTATTAAAAGATGTACCCTCATTAAAATGCTGTGCTCGTGTGTTTCGGGGGGGGGGGGGTGTTTTTATTTATTTAGTTACCAAGAAACTGTTGTAATGATTTTGATATGATTTCAGATATAGAATTAGTTCTTATCTTATCCGTGAAATTCACGGGGTGAAACTTCACTTGCCAATATGAAAGCTGAGAATTATTAGTTCTGCATATTCAAAAATTATGTTTGTTTTAATTCACCTTTCAAATATAGTATTAATATAACCGTCTTGTAAAATATATAATAGGCATGTAGTTTATTCTTATCTGGATTAGAAAAGCTTTTTTCTATAATTAGCTAATTGCCTTAACACATCCATCAGTAACTACCTATCGTACATAATATGTACGTATGTCCACTTTTTAGAATCAAAACATTGCTTGAGATGGTTTTAGCTATGTTTAGTGACATTTATTAATAGCCGAGTACTTTCTAATACCCGAAGATCCTGAATTCTTACCTACCTAATTCAGACTGACATTCTTCAATGCAAAGGGATGTGAAAATCCCATTGGTTTAAAAACATTTTACGCTTCATCGATAAAACAAAAAAGATACTTTGACTTCGACAAGGTTTAAACATTTATTTGAATAATCGCGAAGATCTTAAAATTGAAATATTTTTATAACCTGCGGTTATGGCGCACCGAAATCGTAAAAGTTGCATCACTCGTTATAAAACTTATTACGAAATGATAAAAATCAACAGAGATTTTGACAGTTTGACATTTTAAATGAATAAAAGTATTTTCCGGTATTATTTTTTGTATTCTTGATGGTTATTTATTTATGGAAAATCATCGTAAACATAATTTTAATAATGTGTCAACAAACAATAATATATTTTCGTAAAAAGCAATCACTTTGTGGTTTGACATATCAAATGAAAATTAAATAATTACTTTATATAAGATGACAGATTTTATTTTTATTTTTATGATCGACCGGTTTCGCTTAGCCTAAGCATCATCAGGGTAACAAATTTTAACTAAACAAAAAATACATAGTGTGTGGTTATATAATATATACTCATACATACAGGGGGAGAACACAACATATAAAAAATAAATAAAAAAGAGAACAGTAAGAAAATAAAGGAAGGAACAGAGAAAAAGAGACAGATAATATGAAATGAAAGAGGCAAAACATCAACTGAGAACGTGATAAAAGAATAATGAGAAATATAATGAGTTTACATTTTATGAATTTAAGAAATTTAAAAAAAATCTTAAATTTTTCGAAAATATTACATTAGCATGATCAGTGCGTGTGGTTGGTTGCACCATAGTAACTACTGTGCCGGTGTATTCTAGTCACCGGGCAGGTAGCGTAGGCTGCAGGCCCCACGTGTTAGTGACCGTCACGGCCGTGAGCAGGGCGCCGCGGAGCCCGGCCGGCGAACGGCGATGCGTCCGAGGTCTCCCGAGCGAGAGTTCACACAACTATTGTTTCGCCACGGGCACGGCCAGGGACAGCCTGCCAAGCTAAATAGACCCTACGACATTTACGGACTGAGAAATCTGACTATTTACTTAAATTGTGACTTAATAAACGGATTTATTAACGTTATTATAAGGTTTTTACTGTGTATCAATTGCTGTATGTCCGTAAACATCATTTAAAAAAAATGATTCTGAATTTAAAAAAACTCAAATAATAATTATTCTTTAATCACCTTCTCTGTTAATATTTCGCATCTTTCATTTCAAATTATCTGTCTCTTTCTCTCTGTTCCTTTGTTATAATTTCAATGTTATTCTGGTGTCTTTTCACTGTTCTTTTATTTTATTTTATATTGTGTTCTCCCTCTGTATGTATATATAACCGCACACTTTGTATTTTTTATTGAGTTTAATTTTGTACCCTGATGATGCTAAGGCTAAGCAAAACCGGTCGGTCATAAAAATAAAATAAAATATGTGATCTTTTACAAAGTTATTATATTATTTTCATTTATTTTTTATTTAAAAAGAAAGACAAACATTCCCGGGTTACGAATAACCTGTCAATATTTAAAAAAAACTCCTACTGCCATCATAAGAAGCGGAAGATGTTGCTTGTGCAATGATGATGACTTAGCGAGCAGAGGTATTGAACGCACGACGCCCGGGTGGAAATCCGACGCGTTTGTCCACTCAGCTACCGACCGGTGAGAATGTATTAAAATAAGATGTATGGAGAAAGTAATTTAACACAAAATTAATTAATTCATTTCATGACATGAGTTAAAATACATGTGGTAGGGTTAACCAATACGATTGCGAAATTTCCTAAGACCGAGGAAAATTAGAAAGGGAAGGAGAAAATGATCACAAAGTTTGAAGAGTATCGCATTTAACATTGCGGCTGGCGATATCCTCCCAGGATCTTCGAAGTTTACTGATATATATTTTAAAAATATATAGGTGCATGTATCGTATGAGAATACCCATTAGTGAACAGCTTTCGTAAGCTTTCAGGATCTGGCAGCAGTGCAATATAACCAGTTAGATATTGTAGGCGTGGTACAAAAACTAATAACTTTATGGTACCCAACTGAATCGGGTACTATTTACAATTAATTGATATCCAAATGAAATTGAATAGTTTTTTTCAATGGGCTCTAACCTGTGTGAATTTTTTACACGTTACTAGAGATTGGCTACTATCTAACTAATGGGAGTATACAAATGGTCGAGTAGTTAGTAGTAAGACGCTCGATTGCGAATCCAAAGGTCGCGGGTTCGAATCCCGGGGTGCGCAAACACATTTTATGTATTTAATGTACTGAAATTGGAAATAAATTTTAAAGCATCAATACAAGACATAAGTATCAATAATCAAACACAAATATGAAACAGAAAAAGCCAGAAAGTAAAAAGACAATGATCACAACGAGACATATGTTTTCATTTTATGGCCTTTTTTGTTTCATATTTGTATTTTAGATTTTTATGTTAGTTGAATATTTAATTAATAAATGTTTTTTCACATTTAATCTTAAATATAATAACATATACTATATTTGCGTCCCAGAATAATAGATACTCTCAGTATCGCCCTGGTGGAAGACCACCATTCAGAATAGAAACGTTGCTTAAATAGACGTGTTCGGCGACCAGATCTGAAACGTCAGGTATTCACAACCTTCATCTTTCCCATCTCCTCACTACCTTTAGTCCCACAACATACCCCGATTGAGGATGCCATAGTCCCACTGGCTCCAGGTAGTTGGGGTTTTTTTACGGTATTTCTAGCGTTGTGACTGCTTTGAAAAAACTACTTCATTTTCCAATAGTACTTTTGTTTTGGCGAGGAACTAGTTCTAGTTCTTATCACTTTCAAATCTTTACCGACTAGTACTTTTTATTTTATTTTGGCAAGGAACCAGTTCCAGTTCTTTTCACTTTCAAATCTTTACCGACTAGAACTTTTTATTTTGGCAAGGAACCAGTTCCAGTTCTTTTCACTTTCAAATCTTTACCGACTAGAACTTTTTATTTTGGCAAGGAACCAGTTCCAGTTCCAGTTCTTTTCACTTTCAAATCTTTACCGATTAGAACTTTTTATTTTGGCAAGGAACCAGTTCTAGTTCCAGTTCTTTTTACTTTCAAATATCTACCGACTAGTACTTTTTATTTTGGCAAGGAACCAGTTCCAGTTCTTTTCACTTTCACAATCTCTATCGACTAGCGCGTGGTTTTTCGGCAATTCGTGAAGCATTCACAAAACAAGTTTTTCCCAACGCTAGCTAATAATTATAAGATTTTTTTAAGACACAAGTACTTCGCCGAGATTCGAGTTGGCATTACCTGGGTTTAGTGCGACGACTATTTTCGCTCTACGTTAGCCAACGTGTCCCTGGAACGGGCAGTATTTACGATCCACTCGGCAGCCAGCGCGACTGATAACACGCCACGGTCAGCTGCTCACCATTTGATTCCGGTGATAATATTATGTACGGGAACGCTCATATCGTTTGTGATCATCATAACTGTTCGGAATGCGGTCTGTACGCCGTGCGTTTCAAACCGTTTTGTGGAATTGGATAGAATGCAGATTGTGCTGCCTTTATGCGATGGGCGGTGACTGTTTGTGTGAGTGTAGACTAGTAGACTATTCGTGATTGAGTTTACCTTCTATTGTGTTCGAATCGTTTATTGAAAATCAAGCATCATGCAACACGACAACGGGAAACCATCGTAAAATACAAATCGACATACTTATCGATTTGCGTAATATGATGATTATTACGAGGAGTGAGGGCCTCCGTGGTCGAGTGGTAAGTAATTCGTAGTGAAGCGACTTAACCACTCGACCACGGAGGCCGTCAAAAGCCCTAAGCTCAGGTTAAGTCAAACGTGTCTTACCGTTGGTTTTATGTTGACAGTTCTCACATATTTCAACTAATGGTTAGACAGCATTATACTAATTTTGTCACGGCAACAGTTTCGTCACCATCTCCAAATCTAGTGTATGGAGGTCCGCGCGCGCAGCGACGTGACATTAGGGTGACTTTCTAGTTCCATTCGCCAGCGACTCTTGAGTGACGAAACTGTCACC
This sequence comes from Drusus annulatus, assembly GCA_022651775.1. NCBI lineage: Eukaryota > Metazoa > Arthropoda > Insecta > Trichoptera > Limnephilidae > Drusus > Drusus annulatus. Next base: position 926,406 of record JAGWCC010000044.1, on the reverse strand, counting down.
GTGTGTGTAGAGAGTAATTTGGCATGGGCGCTCGCGCACGGGTGACAAAATATCATTAGGTTTCTCTCCGCCTGTTCGAAATCCATCGCCGGAATGAAAGGGCGACGGGTGACAGTCACTCACCGTGTGCGTGCTCGATTGGAAGACAGTGACGAAACTGTTACTGTGCCAAAAGTCACCCGTGCGCGCCTAACTATAGACGCGTCAGTGTATTTTGACACAATCGCAAATGGTTTTTGGTGATTCATAAAACATTTGACGGCCTCCATAGTCGAGTGGTAAGACGCTCGACTACGAATCCAAAGGTCGCGGGTTCAAACCCGGCGTGCGCCAATAACTTTTATTTAATAAATATGTGTCATAACACATTTAATTCATATGAAAATAATAAAAAAAAGTATATTTGCGGTACGTTCCAGAGTGGTAGATACTCTTAGTATCGCCCTGGTGAAAGACCACCATTCAGAATTGAAACGTTGCTTGAAATGGTTTTAGCCGTGTTTGGTGACCAGATCTGAATACCCAGGTGCTTCCCAACCTTCCTCTTCCCAATCTCCTTCCCCTACCCACTACCTTCAACCTCACAACATACCCCATTTTGGGGATGCCATAGTCTCACTGGCTCTAGACGGTTGGGAGCAGTTGAGACACTTGTGCGGTATTCAAATAAAAAAAATCTGTCGCTCCTTAAGATAATTAAAAATGTTTTTGAATTCGAAATAAAAAAAGATTAATATCGACGGACCCCTCTAAACTTTATTAAAATACATGCGCAATCCATTCAATGCATGTTGCAATAGCACAACTTTTATGCCGCGAGTGAGTCCAATTACTTTGTACTTTCATATTATAATCATTTGATAGTACGGCAACCGCATTCTAGATTGCCAGTTTTCTCTAACGATGAAATGAGATGATGGATGCTGTTACCTTTGACTAATGTTATTTCACGATTCATTGGTTCCTATTATCTGTAGTTAACGAGTTGACGCGGACTGGGAATCTGCAAGTGTAATTTTTATATTTTCTAAATTGTGTTATATTGGTGTAAATATTTTCCATTTCAAAATCGATCACAGCATTATTATCTGAGTCAAGATTAACAAGTGAACGGAATTTGACGAAAGTGAACATGTCAAAAACTGAAGGGAATAAACAATTATCTATATTTTCGTAGAAAGAAATTTAAAAACAAACTCGTAATGTAAATGTTAAAATCAAAGAGCATCTTAGATGTTAAATAACCACGGTTTTTCAGAATTCGCCAATCATCTTATTGAAAAAGATCATACCTTATATTCTCCATATTCTCCATAAAAATGGTCATAGCAAAATCACTAAAATCAAAGAAAGCCATTAAAATTAATTGTCATATTCTTAATAATCAGTTAAATTGGTCCAGTAGTCTAATATTAGGTATATTTCCCGTAAATTCATAAAATTTCTCATTATTCTTTTATCACGTTCTCAGTTGACGTTTTGCCTCTTTCATTTCGTATTATCTGTCTCTTTCTCTCTGTTCTTTTGTTATTATTCAAATGTTATTCTTTTGTTTTCTTACTGTTCTCTTATTTTATTTTATATTGTATTGTCCCTCTGTATCTATGAGTATATATAACCACACACTATCTATTATTTTATGAGTTTAATTGTGTACCCTGATGATGCTTAGGCTACACGAAACCGGTCGGTAATAAAAATAAAATATGTTGTCTTATACAAAGTTATTATTTCATTAGAAATTATCTTATATAATCCCATTGACTTAATACTCGATTTTCCTGTGCATCTGTTCATCGAACCCGCGTAAAAAAGGTTGCGCCTTCAATTGTTTACATTTTCAAATAGAAAAAATGTATTCTACCCTTTTTGACATTGAACGTCTTAAAAAATCGACCCGTTTAACCTGCTGTCTATGATTTTTTTGCTTGCATATATTTTATACTTTTTTCGTGAAACATTTCTGTTGGACATGAACATATCATTCAAACATCATTTGCATTTCAATTAGTTCAGATCAGCTCCTAAAAAATAAATATTTACTTACGTGTTATTGAAGGCTAATATTCAATTGACATCCCATGCAACTCTCTTAATACAGTGTTTTTTTAACACAACACGGTCTTAAATAATGAATACGTAAATTACTAATTAACCTTAATGTTTTTAACGTTAAAGAGTCGTAAGCACGGTACATTCAATGTATTTTTTCTCTAATGTTTACACTCAGTGGTGTTTTTCGCAGTTAAAATCGTGAGTAATTAAACAAAATATCGGCACGCGGCAGCTACCGTCAACGTGTAGACCCGGTTTTACTTTTGCAAATATGATTATCTTGTTTCCTGTTCATATTTCGTATCTTTAGAGTAAATTTCGTCATTATTGTTAAATTTATATTTATGTGCTGACATTATACTTAATTGCATTTCATGTTCCTAGCAGAACGGTTACAATGCAGTACCTACCATTCTATTGTGACAATTCTGCTTCAACCTCACAATTTAACACGCCCTTGCGACGAAGTTAACATCTAAGAAACACAGACTCCGATGTCATTGATATATTCAACACGTCATTATCACACTATAAGTATAACTTAGGTACAATTTTTTTCTAATTGTTGAAACTATTTAACTCTGGACTTGTTATTCAATATTATTTTTTCTTCTCTTTTATTTGAATAGTTGAACAGTAATGCAAATGTGGAGCAATAATGAAGAGGTGATGAAGTAATAATAATGAAATCTTAGATGTAAGTTACTAGTTATAAGTTATACTCAGTAGTAAGTTACAAGCCATAAGTCCTTATTGTAAGTCACTAGTTGAAAATATTAGTTGTAAGCCATTAGTAATATATCTTAACTGTAAGTTATTAGTTATAAGCTTAAGTGATAAATTATAGGTTAGATAAATTAATTTGTAAAGCGCCCTTGAGGTGATTTTCCCACAAAAACGGCGCTATAAAAGTAATCCATTTATTATTATTATTATTATTTCTTTTACAATATTTTAAAAACCTGTTATTTATTCAGTATTATTTGTTCTTTTCATTTATAATATTTTTGTACCTGTTAGTCAATATTCCTTTTTATTTTCTTGTACAATATTTTTTGCACTGCTTATAAGTTTATTGTTTTAAAAAAAATGTTAATATAGTGTAAAAGCCCTTAACAGGCGCAAATAAATAAATCATATCTACGTAATATTAGTAATAAAGCTCAACTATATTGGATATAATTAAAATGAAATAATTACTTTGTATAAGACCACAAAATGTATTTTAATTTTTATGAGCGACCGGTTTCGCTTAGACTAAGCATGGTAAAAAATTAAACGAAACAAAAAATACCTGGTGTGTGGTTTTATATACTCATACAAACAGAGGGAGACCGTAATATACCCACTCATGTATATATGTTTTGGGCATCATGCCTGTTATATGTACTAAAATAAAATAAAATAAGAGACCAGTAGAAAACAAAGAATAAAATTTGAATTTACTTTTTACTGTTCTTTTATTTTATTGTATAGTGTGTTCTCCCTCTGTATGTATATATAACCTCACACTTTGAATAGTTTAATTTTGTACCTTGATGATGCTTAGGCTAAGCGAAATCGGTCCGTCACAAAAATTAAAATAAAACCTGCGGTCTTCTACAAAGTTATTATTTAATTTTCATTAAATATGTCAAACCACAAAGTGATTGGTTTCTACAAAAAAAAAAAATATATATACATATGTACTCGTATATATATATATATTGTTATCTTTATTAGCCGAATTGAATAGTGTATAGCTGAAAATCGTTTGTTTCTAAGACGGTGACTTTTGTCACTTCAAAAAATGCAACGTTGTTAATATGTTCACACATACGCCATTTTGAAGGAATTAACTTATGTAAATTGAATGAAGGTTGTTATGAAAATATGAGCGCTGTTGGAAAGTTGCCTGTGAAGATATTTTCAGAAAAACTAGCTTTCTGAAGAGACTTCAAAGGCGAACGGTAAACTCCTTCTTCTCGGGCTCCAGCAAAATGCAATATTCATTTCGTAGCAGGCGGAAGAGTTAATTTAACGAACTTCCTGGCTTCAATCTGTCAGGAAGCTGCGACTCGGATTTGTAAGTAAGATATTTAGACTAGTTCGCTGCTTCACACACTGAGAAAAGCTGTGTAGCTAATTTAAAAGTACATAATTTACAGTAATTTCGTAAAAGAAAACATCATATTTTATAATAATTTACAGCTATGCGTTTCATCACTCGTTCACTCGGCAATGATATATACTCTCAATATAACCCTTATTTTTTTATTTTTTTTACATTAACTCCACGCAAGAGGCCTTTAGGGAAATAATTTCCCTCGGGGCCTATGTCATCTTACGGGATGCTCTGTGGAGGGTCTTTTTGAGGAAAGGAAGGAGTGAACGTGGGTCTTGAAGAGGCGAAAGGGAGGAAACACAGAGGCTGGCAAATCGTTCCACAGCCGAGCTGCATAATAACGAGTCGTAAAAGCGATCTGTTCTCATGTATTGAATGTCAACCGTATACATATGTTGGGCGCGCGTTTGGCGAGCTTCCGACTATGTGCCGGTGCCGAAGAGATTAATGACGTAAGTTCCTCGAAGCGTCTCCCATTGAAATACCGGTAGAATAAAGACAGCATTCCTACCTGACGACCCTGGTGATAGATCACCGTTCAGAATCAAAACGTTACTTGATATGGCTTTAGCCGTGCTTGGTGACCAGTTTTCAATAGCCAGGTACTATAAAACCCTCCTCTTTACCATCACCTTATTTTTTCACACTACATTCAGCCCTACAACGTACCCCAATCAGGGATGCCATAGTCCCACTGGCTCCAGACAATTAGGAGTCTTGCGCGGTATTCATATACAAAAAATGGATCTAAAAACAACAAAAAATAAAATTATAAAACGTTTTAAACACTTCATTAGGTTTATTCAAATTATTTTTGATAATATGTAAATTCTCCTTTGGAAAAACACAATAAATAATTATATAATCGTGAGATACTTAATGAACGTAAGCACGTCCTGACTAACTCACTAACCATCACGCCGCTACCCCCGCAGGGGTAGGCAAAGAGGATGAACCGCCATACATCTCTGTCTCGGCACACACTCCTTGCTTCGTTCACATTCATACACCGTATCGTAATACTCTTCTGTTATTCTGACTCTCGACACGGCCCGACTAAAGTATGTGAATTACTTGATCGTGCCATGTCTTCCTCGGGCGTCCACGACTTCTTCTTCTACTCACTTTCACGTCATATATTCTTTTCACACTCATTTATCCGCTCTACATGTCCAAACAATATAAGGGACCCTTTCTTAATCCAATTCATTACACTTACATGTTCATACATGGTTTTACGCCCATGCGCCTCAGGGATCTCATTTCTACAGCATTCAGTCGACTTTCATCCTTCCTATGCCAGTTCCATGACGCACTGACATACATCAGGGTTGGTATAAGCATTGAATTGTGGACTGGTAGCTTTGCTTCTTTGGACATTTTTTTATTTGCGCCAACAGCCTTCGTCCTCCATTGATGGAGTTTCCTGCACATCCTGTATATTTGTAAATAGAAGTGTAATCACATTATGCGTATTGAAAATAATCATATTTTTTTCCTAGAGATTTTAATTTTATTAAAATAAAAATTGTGCGTCGTATTTCCGTGAAAACTTTGATAATTAATTAATTCTCTCGTACCCCCTTTTCTTCTTGTAAATATTAATTAATTAAAGGACAGAAGACATTATGAAACTTTTTACGAAAGTCAAAGCTGAGTAATAAAGCGTTAAAATATTTATTTATGTTCCAAGCCTCCGAGCATCTTCTCTTGTTAGTTCAATGTTTTGTTTTTAACGAACCCTTTTTCTAATCGTCTCTTGATTTATGTCTTCAAACACAAGACAGCCTCCAGCTTATAAAAAAATGCGGATAATATATATTTTTTAAGTTCTTCTGGAATATTTTTTTTTTAATAGAAAAATTCAATATTATACCGTCGCTGGAAAGGAAAAAGGGCGTTAGCGACACTTTGGTCAAACATGTGTTAAAAATGCAGTTTTGATCAGTTTTTTTTTTTGCATTGCATGCTTTGACTCTCGTTTGATTCTGAAGATTTTTGTGGCCCTTCAGCCATCTAAAATATATTTACCATTTGGGAGAAGCCTCAACTCAAGCGTCACTAGTTTGAGACGTTTTTTTAACTTTTCGTCGCTTCAGGTAACTCAGTGAGTGCATTGAGTTAAGTTTTTTTTTCATAATCCAACCGGGTACTGAAGACTTGTGAATGTTATTGTAAAACACAAAAAACTTTAAAGTGCTCTGGTTTAAGCTTCCCAAAGTGGCGCTTCAGCCTTTTGCCTTTCCGGCGACGATATAGTCGACACATTTAAGAGGGCTGAAATAGGCAATATTATTTCTGAATGTGCTCAGGTGGAATGTGCCATAATAATAATAATAATAATATTTGGATAATTTGTATAGCGCCGTTTTTGTGAAAAATCACCTCAAGGGCGCTGGTGTCTTAAACAATAGGAATTAGCAACATTTATTTCAATACTGCTAAGACATACTGTAGTATCGAGATGATCATGAATTATTTTATGTTAACAAATGAAATCAGTTATTTACGTTCTATTTTTAAGTGAATTAAAGTTAAAGTATTCAAGGCGTATGAATTAAAAACTTGTATGCAAAAACATTTTTCTGTTATTGCATCATTAAAACACCATTCATAAAACTGACATTTGGTTTCTTTGAAAGCAGGTTGAATGCGAGATGAATATACCTGTATTTAAATAGAACCACGCCAAGGCGTTGAAAGCCTTTATCATTTTCTTTTGCTATCTCCGGAGCACATCTGTCCCGTATTCAAATTCACGACTTTTCCGTAGGTGATTTGCTTCCAATAAGGGATCCTTTATTGGCAGGATAAGCTTTTTATGGATATCAATAAAGTGTGGAAATTCCCTTGTAGTGGAACCGATAAGTTCAAAAATGGTTTCATGCGCGCCACAAAGGTTCGGGTAACCGTCCGAAGAATTTTCTATACATAATAAATTGAGTGCTTAACAGGGCGTGTGTTGCGGAAGACCTGAAGATTTCACTTTGTGTTGCTTTTGGTTCTTTGTCAGTCTCATATTTCTAAACTGAGGGGAATCTATTATATCCTTCTCTTCGTTTATGTGTGCTCCTACTGCACTTGATACTTTGGAAACAAAATATTTATAAAACCTGGCAATATTTGTAGAATTAATTAATTTTGGGATTTGGATAAAAAACACTTTAGAAAATAACAATTCAATTTTTTTTCTCAATTAACCGTTCTTAAATCGAATTAACCAACCTCTTTAAAACAAAATATTTAATTTAAAAAAAAAAATAGCATCATTTAATCTTTTCGCTTTTGAAGCAAACGCTGCATTAAAAGTTGAGCATCTAAAGATTAGTTTTTTTTTCCTTTAAATCTTTGTTTTTTTTTTCTGAATGATTTTTCTCTCTTCAAGTTTTATGACAAAATTTATTTTATGTATTATAAATCTTTTTTTTTCATTTGTTTCAGGTAAACCTCTTTGTGTATTCAACATTTGAAAATATTTCAACGACAAAAATATTGTGAGTAAAAAATTATTAACCTCTACATAAATCGTTTATTTTTTTAATTGCTAATATCTGATGGAATGTGATGTTTTAATAACACACTTTTTTATAAAGATGACCGTAATAGGTCTAAACCGGTCCGTTGTAACAATAAACAGTAAACGAACGTTTAAATTTAGTAGAATGAAAAAAATAACTTTCTTTAAGACCACGGATATTATTTTAATTTTTATGACCGAATGGTATCGCTTAGCCTAAGCATCATCAGGATACTAAATTAAACTAAACAAAAAATACAAAGTGTGCGGTTACATATACACAGAGGGAGAACAAAATATAAAATAAATTAACAAAACAAGGAGAAAAAATAGAATAACATTTAAATTATTTTACCAAGAAACAGAGAAAAAGAGACAGATAGTATGAATTAAAAGAGACAGAACTACGACTAAGAAGGTGATTAAAGAATAATGATAAATTGTATTGCTTTCTACAAAATATAAAAAAAAATGTGTTTTTAAATTATTACCTCCACCTGCATTTTTTTTTTTTCAGATGGCCCACGTGAATTTTAAACCCTCTGCCTTTAGATTTAGATCCAAGGAATCTGAGCACTTTGCCACGGGGGTCATCTTCAACATTTTTTCCCATTTAAATCTTCGCGGGATTCACTTCGTTAACGGAGGCTGTACTCTCAAATAATTACCTACCCTAAACCCAATTTATTCGGGTGCTGGTCTAGTTTTATGGCGTCCGCGGGCCCGTTCTTTAAGTCCGAAAATAATGTGGGGCTTATTGTCCAAACCCGCGCACTTTGTCCTCGCACTGTCCCCGCACCGTCAGGAGTGCCCCGTCCCGCGGCCCCCACACGAGGGGCATATTCCGTGCGTGCCCGCGGCAAAATTCCCACTCTTTGTCTCGCAACTACAATTCCCAGGATTTGCGGGAGCCGAGTTGATGATTTACGATGCGGACAACAACATTTCCCAGCGTTGCGGTAGGTACTTTAAAATCAAAAGACTAAATGTAAAAAAAACACGGACGATCGGTAGGTAGGCACTACCGCTTGCAAACGGTAGGTGAGTTAGAAATTACGAAGGTACCGCTTCTCAGTGTGAAAATTATTGTATAATTTTTTACCTTTGGCATCCTTTGTTTTGTGGGCGCTTGCACAATGGATCGAGGTTTTACAGTCAGAATCACGCATGGTACTTAATTAAGAACCGTTTTAATTAATAACCGCCGTTTTAAATGTTCACTAACTGTTGTATCTTTAAAGTATGACGTGTGCATAGAATGCAATGTGAAGATTGTTCTTAAAAAATAATAGTCGAGTGGTAAGACGCTCGACTACGAATACAAAGGTCGCGGGTTCAAACCCGGCTTGCGCTAATAATTTTGATTTTATTAATTGTCATAGCTGATCTACCTAACCTAAATAAATAATATCTTAAGCCTGTAATTAAAGTAAAACCTAATTAACCTTAAAATGGTGATAACTTGAACCTTACCTAACCAACCTTGACCTAACTTAATTATTTTATCATAACACATTTAATTCGTGTAAAATAATTTATGGTATATTAGCGGCACGTTCCAGAGTGGTAAATATCGGTAAGTATCGGCCTGGTGAAATACCACCATTCAGAATTGAAACGTTGCTTGGAGTGGCATTAGCCGTGTTTGGTGACCAGATCTGAATAGCCAGGTACTTCCCAACTTTCCTCTTCGCAATCTCCCTACTCGAGGGTGCCATAGTCTCACTGGCTCTAGACGGTCGGGAGCAGTTGAAACTTTTGTGCGGTATTTATATAAAAATAAATAAAAACACAGCGCCCTTGAGGTGAATTTTTACAAAAACGGCGCTTTACAAATTATTCAAATATTATTATTTGTATTAGTGTCCGGAATAAACGCTTATTCAGTCTCACAGTGAACATCCGTGACTTTGGGTTTTGTTTTATTGGTGACAGAGGCTGCTTTACAATAATATATTATGATTACTATAAACCCAATGAGAACAAAGAAAGACCCTTGTTTCGAAAGCCTCTCAATAGGGGATGCTGTTTACTTTTCTACCCGTTCACGTACACGTAGAAAGTCTTCAAAATTGACATCGATCGTTTAAAAGACAGTATTCACTATAAAAAATAACAACTGATGACTGAAACCTGAAGGCGAGCAACATGCTCTTACTGAAAGATGTAAAAATGACCCGCAAAGGAGAGTTCTCACCGCGTATGTATCTTAAGTAATGCTTTCTCGAGCGCAAATAACACAGAGCGTCATTCTGAACGTCATACAATCTCTCATTCAGCGCAAACCGGAGCATCGCAACCGAAGCGACAGCATTTAATGCAAGATCTAAGATAATTCGAGTCTCATTCAGTCCAAAGCCAGCCCATTGGTGTTTATGGAAAAAAACTCTTTTCAGAGCTTTCCCGAGCTTTCCCGAGCCGTCCTCAGCCGGATCCTGCCTGGCGGGACTAGCGGAAGCGGGTGCAAGGGGCCGGAACAAATTAATGTATCAAGCATTCCGTGGAAATTAAAATCGCGGAACTTAACTAGTTTAATGAATATATAAATGTTCTTATTGCTGCCGAGCTCACGTTCACGTTCACTAATTGAATACAAATCCGAAGTTAGCGGTTTCCAGTAATGAATGTTTTCACTGGAAAAGCTCTCCTGCTTCCCTTATGCAATTTCCCACTAAATTAGTACATTTTCTTAACAAAACTACCGTGCGAAAAAATTGTTATTATGCTGAGCGTCGAGATACCTATTCTATTATGTACGAACAAATGAGATTTCACTCGTGGAAGTAAATGCTTCTCTCGCCGAGATGTTATTTTTTTCTATTTAAGGAATAGCAAAAGAAAACTCTAATGCCAATGCTTTCAAGTTTAATGTACTTAAAGTATGTTCCCTGGGGAAATACATTTTCATTTCCCTAGTGATGAGCCTTTTGCTCCTAATATTTTAGTTGATTTTTCCCGGCGCTCCAACCTTCTGCTGGGTTTTCTTTCTGAACTTTGAATTGATATTTTATTTATTTATTGCGGAATACTTTTACCGTAGTTTTTTTATCTGTTTATTTTTAAACTTGTATTTTTTATAAAACCAGCAGCATTTTTGTTTAATAAAAAAATACATTAAGGGTATCAATGTGCCTTCGTCGGCTTAGGTAGAAAATAAAGCATTCAGCGAGAGGCAATATCGATAGTAGTTGTAATTTCTATAATATCCTAAAACTTCTAAACTATCTAATTTTCGGAACGTTTTTCATTGACGGTTCTTCAATTCAATTATAGCAAGAAGCCTTATTTATTATATTTCATTTGAACAAATTATTAAAATAACATCAGCCGAATTTCAATTAACTTTTCTGAAAGAAATGATGAATGTTTTGTCGAAGAAAGTATTTAATCTATTTTCGCGAACAAAAATATCGGAAACCTTTTTGAATCGAGTAAAGTCGAATAAGAAATAATATTAATGAAGAAATGTTTTTTTTTTATAATTCAGTCTCTTGTAACTTTTCATCTCTGTTTGAGAAAGAAATTCAAAAGAATTTATATCGTGGAATTTATTTTGGGAAACATCTAATCCAATATCTCTCATTGAAAAATGTACTTTAAAGCAGTAATCGCGCTTGTGAGCGTTTGTGTCCCTCACCTGACTTTCCGCTCGGCGACCGTCAAATGTCGAGAGGCGTGGGGTAGGAAGTGGGTGATTCCCCCCTCCCCCGACTGCTTTACCCGATCCTCCTTCCATTCCCTCCACCCCTGCCATCCATGGACCAACAGTCCGGAACTAATAAGTAAAATTGTTTATGCACATTGTACAAATGTCGAAATTCCCACTGAACTTTTGTTGATTAGAATGGTGCGCGTAAGGTTTGATATAAAATACCTGATTTTTTTAACCATTGTTTTCTCATACGTTGTGTGATTGCGTTTTTAAACGTTTTGATATTTATTTAAAACGGAGTGTATTTGCATTTGACGGAGCTTCAAGATGCATGGAAGATTTATGAAGCATATTATATTGTATAGTTACAAATAATAATTCAACACATAAGCTTTGTTAGTGTGTTTTAGCCATTATGAAATATTTTTATATCTGGACTACTTTTTTGGTTACGCGTGAAAAATCACGGGATCTAACTTGGCTTGCTGAAATAAAAGCATTAGTCCAAATATAAAATAATCTTAAATTCATACAATTTTAAAAATTCACACACGCACGGTCGTACGTACTCACAGAGGAAATTATTTCTTAATTTTGATGAATAATCTTTACTTTGGTGCTGAAAATCTGAAACAGTAAAAACTCTCGAACAGTGAATTGTTGTGTTGTGAAATTTGCACACCTTTTTTATTCGGGTATTTCAAAGTTGACGCAAGTTTTTCCAGCTCATAAAGTCAGTTTAGTTGTGAGCTATTTAAACTGTATTTATCCATTATTCATTCCGACGAAAAATAAGAAAAGATGTCGTATTCTTTATCCTGTTTTTTTCCCGGCGAAGCCGGGTGTAACTTAAAGTTGTATGTCATTGAATCTGAATTTATCTGAATTCCCTTTAATAACATTACTTGGTATTTTCTTAAATTTCACAAGACAACATAATGTGAATACGAAATGTTTTCTTTGCGTATTTTTCCTCCAATAACATCTAATGATATTAGATCCTAGAATATCTAATGTCCAATAACTTACACAATAAATCATACACGTAGATCGATAACCTCTGATTTGAAACTGGGCAGGGATAAGTTTCATGACACCGGGTTTTCGGAATGATTTAAGATAAGTGGGCTAACATTATCTCTTGTATCGATTATTAAGGATGGAACAATCACGATTGACCTCACGTTTTTAAGTAACGACGGTTAGTTGGATAGTTCTAGTAAGAGGGTTCCTTTATTCGGGGATTCTTACCTACGTCGATTATTGATCGCTTTAAGTGTATTGACCGACATTCATTTCATTTCTTCGCTCATACAAATTAAACACCAACCCTAGGGTTAAACAAAATTATTTTTTTTCTGATACCCGTTATGAAAAATATTAAGAATTAGGAGATCCGGAAAGAATGGCACTGGATTATAAAAGGATGTGAGGTTTAAACTTGTAGAAGTAGAGTAGATAAATAATAACAGGAATGTCGGAAGAATATGTGGCCCGCAATTGGATCGAAAAATAAGTCAAGGACTCACCAGGAGGGCACGACACAATCAAGTGAATCAAATTCTTGCGTCGTATCATGTCAAGAGCCGGAATCACTGAAAAGTATGTCGATTCATGAATGTGAATCAAGCACTCCATGCTGTAAGTTGTGCCATAAAATAATTGTGTGACGTTCCAGTTATCGTTTATTGTCCAAGGTCAGTAGAATTCGACAAACACAGCGTCCAAATTGCATAAGGTTGCTAAAACATGTTGATAAATACCTACTTAGGGGTTTTTTTACTGACGTGAATCGAAATGTATACCAGTTTCATAGCAGCAGAGTGGTATATACTCCCAGTATCGCCCTGGTAAAAGCCCACCATTCAGAATCGAAACCACCTTGCTTGAAATGGCTTTAGCCATGTTTGGTGACCAGATCTGAATAGCAAGGTACTTCTCCACCTTTCTCTTCCTAATTTCCTCCCCTCCACTTTCCCTCCAGCCTACATACTAGTTATAATAATTCAATAGGGGATGCTATAGCCCTATTGGCTCTGAACAGTTGTAACTCTTGTGCGGTATTTAAACAAAAAACTATCATAATATGAAACGTTAAGTGTATTTCTCGTATTAGATGTACTGTATTTTTCGTATTATTATTTAATAAAAATATGTGTTTAATTAAATATGAAAACCTCAAGTATCTTTTTGAGGTAATGCGGTTAAATTGGGCATTTTTAGGCAAACTTAATTGGGTGAAGTGATTAGTAACACAACGAAGCAACAAATCGATGCACAGTAATTCTTCTCCCGGAGTGCGGCCATCCATCTGGCCTGGCTTAGGTCTGCCCAACTTGTGATTCCTCTCCAGCCTCACGGCTAATTGGATTACATCTTGTTTCTTCTTCCGCCGCTGTAATTAGGACTCTGTCCCGAGCCTTGCAGGACCCCGCGTGGTCCATTACTCTCTCCGCCTGCCAAACTAATCTCGCAGCCTTCCCTGAACTTATCTCGTAGCCTTCCTTCTTCCTCGAGCTACCCGTGAACTTTGGTAATATCCCGAACCCCTCACGGGCTGCCGAGGACCCATCGGCTCGTGAACAGGACCCTACTTTGTTCTAAAGGGATGAAAAAACACGCATTTATCTTCGATACAAACTACGTATGGCGAAAGGGCTCTCTTGATAAATGAGCCCTTCATATTTATACATAGGGTACCTACCCTTTGAGACGGTAAGAGTTCTTCAGTTCTTTTCTCAAATCTTTGCGAGGAAACATATTTTTAATAATACGTACTAAAAGCTTTCAAGCTTTTGAGCAAAAGTATGAGTGTTTTCGTCGAAGTCTATGAATAAATTGCGCCTTTATCAAAATCGAATGTAAAGCGTTTACATATATTATTACTCAGTTTGCTACTTCGTTAGACACAATTTTAATAATATGAAAGTTTATAATGCTATTCATGTTATTATGAGAATATTACCTTATCAAAGTATGTATTTTCTAAGAAAATCAACCAAAAACATTAACTGTTCTGATGTAAACCAACGTATTCGTAAGAATTCCTTTATTTGTTTTATGTAAAACAAGATAAATCATCACATCTAAAATCAGTAAAGAGTTTCCGCAGATTTTGAGGTAGCACGTGCCAACCTTCTTAGATCATTTTTATATTCATATTAATGAAAGTTTAATGCTAAAACCTGTTGGCAAAGAAAGTGATCTTCTTACATACATAAATTTTAACCAGATTTGTGTTTACATTGGCTATAATAATAACGTGGTAATACAAACCTTACGCACATAACTTTATTTCAAGTAAAACATGGATTAACACACTAGCGTACGTTATACCTATAAAGCCTACGTACGTGAAATAATGATCGACAGCATGATTAACATAATATTTATTATGTATGTGTCAGCTATTTACATGTTAACATCAGTAACGCGGTTAATTCGTTGGAAGTAATATTCAATGGGGAAACAAATGTCATTTGATGGTGAACTCAATAGTATAACTGTCGGTAGAATAATAATTATTCAATGATAGTGTAAAAATCAAGGCACTTATTTTTTATTTTAAGTTTTTTGGATTGTAATACTGTGCCAAGTGCTAAATAATATTGAATGAAAATGAAATGAAACTCTGTATAAGACCACAGATTTTTAAATTATTTTTTTATGATTTCGAATCAGGTTAAAATTAAACATACATAGAGAACACAATATAAGAGCAGAAAATCTGTGATTTTTACAATTTTTTTAATTTATCGACCGGTTTTGTTATCCTACATTATAATTTAAATTAAAAAATATTTTAGAAGCACAATTTAAAATAAGACACATATAACAATTCGACCGGTTTCGGTTAAATGTTAAATTCTTCGAAGGAACGCAATCATATATATGAACTAAGATTAAAATATAGAGTTATACAGTAGACAAAGAAATTAGTGAGGAAAGACAAAACATTAGTATAAACAGGACAAAGCATCAGAGAGGGGTGGTAATGGAGTAGGTAGAGGTAGGGGGATGGGAAGAGGAGAAGGGGAACATTCTTAAAATCGGACTTTTAGTTAATTCTAATTGTTCTCCTTCTAGAAGCATTAGAAATATCAAAATCAAATAATAATAATAATTGCCAAATTTTAAACAAACAATTAGAATTAACTAAAAGTCCGATTTTAAGAATGTTCCCCTTCTTCTCTTCCCCATCCCCCTACCTCTCTACCTACTCCATTACCACCCCTCTCTGATGCTTTGTTCTGTTTATACTAATGTTTTGTCTCTTTCACTAATTTCTTTGTCATTCACAAGTACCATTTTCTGTGTAAAATTGAAGTAAAACCTATTGCAAGTAAATCAGAATTGTGTCAATTTCCTTGCAAATGTATACACCAATGCAAACTGAGCTTTTTGGTTTCATATATCGTCGTCATACAAGCAAAATTGACCAACTGCAAAAACGCAACTTTACATGGGAGCAGTTTTTGTGTTATTCTTCGCCTATAAAATCGGATATTCAGTTCTATCAACCAATTATTTTACTCATAATAGATTTGACACTGATGAATAAATGTGCATTAGAAAATTTGGAAATAAATACTCCGAATCGTGTGAATTTATTTTTAAAATACTTGGTCAATTTTGCCTGTAGAGAAACATTCATATTGCGTAAATGGTCATTCGCTCAAAGTGTGGACGCAATTGTGTGTATCAAATTTCTAGTACCCAAAGCTGAAATAAAAGATTGTTTTAAATATTTTTTATACAATTTTAATAATAAATTGATAAACAAAAAAAAAATAATTATGTATTTTGAATGGTAACACAATTTTTCGTTCGTTTTTGACCTCGAATACGAATATTTTTTTTGAATTCGTCACTGTGACTATACTTATACAGAACGATTCCAGGTTGATCTTTCTTGTACCTCGTGCATTTCATTTGCAAGCATGACACCTTCTCTGTTTTCATTTAGGGTTTAGGTTTCGATTTTTTATAACCTTATCTGTCAAACTTTTTAAATAAAAAAAATATGTTCCCCAATCGTTTATTTGCGATCTTGCAGCTTAAAAAATATTTAACCAGTCGTTTACACAGTAGACATTTACAAACTTTTTAGATGACTCAATAGCGCTATGCATGGAGTCTACTTCCATGTAAGAATGTCCAGGTTCCATGAAATTATGCTGGATTGCCTGAATGTTTGATGTCTTTTCCAGATACAATAGGAGAGAAGTAATATACTGGTTGCAGTTTTGCTTTGAGCAAGTATCCTCGTATGTTGATATCTCTGACATAGTCTCATCGAGGGATTGTATCCACAAGAGCTGAGCCGATCTCGGAACTGCCACGTTGATTTCAGTCCAAACGTAGCAAAAAACTTCATAAATTGAGAAATTATTAAAGCACAGTTTACGACTATACTTTATTCATTTGAGAGACATTTGAAGACGGAATTTGTAGTACTTTTTGCAGGTCGAAAGTGGCAGACTTTAAATTAAGCACCTGTTGAAGCACGAAGTTTGTCTGCAGCTTTTGCCACGTTGACCTCATCTCGTCTCCTTATGTGCTGACTGTGTCAACTGTCATGATTATGTTTGCAATCGGCAGTAGCGTCATTGCAAATTAAACACTAATCCTTTGTAGGATAAAAAAGATAGGTTGAATTCATTTCCGAAAATCCTTCTGAATTTTGTTTCAGAAACGTGATTAATTTTATTTTCATTAATGCACTTTTCTTTATTAAGTACATACATTTTTGAAATGGACAGGGTTGAGTTCAACTTTTACGAATGGGATTTCTAGATGTAACATACGTTATTACAAAATCCTTTTGCCTTGATAACTCAAGGCTAGTGAATTGTTTACATATAATCACCCTACTCTTCAGAAAAAAAAGTTGCATTTTAATTTACATCTACTGTAGTCAATCATCTTTGGTTTTTTGCAGAACGTATTCTGTTTTGTTGTATGATAAGACAATGAGGCTTTTCTATTTTATTTCAATACATTACGTTGCCACATTACTAGCATAGGTTTTTCCCATCGTTTAGTTCGTTTTTTATTGGCTGCAGGAGTTGCATCTGTGGAAAATTTGAACTGACGATTGAAGTGATTTTGATGGGACACCGAGTGCATCAAAGTCACTTCCGCACCTAAAATAACTAAAAAATATCAAATATAATTGTACGCTTAAATAAAATATAATTAGCAAGTCAAACCTCTAATTTAAAAGCGTTAATTAACACAGTAAAAAGTTATGGAATATTAAAAATAAATAAAAAAAACTTATGGATGTCTTGAGATATTAATCAACCACATTAATTTATTTTTTCTATTCATCTTGACACTCAATAAGGTTCGAAATAACAGATTTCAGAACTAAGTAACCTAAACAGACTATGAAAATGCGACTAACTTCAGAATCACGTGTAAAAGCATACAGTAAAAATTGACCAACTGCCATTTATAAAGCCCGGATCTACAGGCAAAATTGACTATTGTCATTGGTCAGTTTTGCTTGTACAAGAAAGCTCGTTTTTGTAAATAGTCACTTTTACCATCTGTGTAACTTTTTTATACAATGTCGGATGAAGGTGGCAATTTTTTCCTATAACCATAATGCTTTTTCAATAGCACTCGGTCGGTTTTCTCATTTTCGGCGTTTTTGCAGTTGGTCACTTTTGCTTGTATGCCGACGATATGCACAAGTGCGCCCCACTGTTGCATTCGGCGGCCGCCTCTGAATACCTGAAAAACACCCGTGACTCTGTGCAGAAACGGGCCGTCCCTTTGATAGATTCTCATATCTGAACAAACGGATTACAATCTTTGAAGCATAGCCACCAGGTGGGAATACTGTCGTTGTTGTACCGGTATTTCAATGGAAGATGCTCCGAAGAACTTACGTCATTGATCCTATCGGCTCCAGTGCATAGTCGAGAAACTCAACATTTGTTCACGGTTGACATTCGATACAAGAGAACGTGTCGCTTTTACGACTCAAAGTTCAACACCTCGGCTGTGGAATGATTTCCCGGCTTCTTGGCTTCCTCCCTCTTTCAACATGGCCCTCTTCAAGACCCTGGTTCACTCTTTCCTTTCCTCAAAAAGACTCTCCACATAGCATCCCCTAAGATAACATAAGACCTGAGGGAAATTATTTTCCCCAAAGCCTCCCGTTTGCTTCGTTTTTAAATTGTGTGAAACACGAAAACAATATAGTATCATTATTATTTAAAAAAACTACGAATGTTAATAACCACTACTTTGATGTATTTTCAAAACCTTGAACTTGTGTATAATCATAAGTATCGTTGGACCAGTATCCAGAATCCCAGAAATGAGATATCTGCTAACTTAAGTCGTCGTCTTTGACTGCAGCCGAGCGGAGTGTCGGCTCCGGTTTTAGTGAAGTGCGGCCGGAGGTGGGCGGGGGCGGGGAGCTGCAGGGGAGGGCGGGGAAAGATGAAGGAGTCGCACCACAAATTGGAAACCGCCGATGTGAGAATCTCTTGATATACGTGTTCCCGCCTTTATCTGAGCCGCCGCCCGACATCCTTTTGAGTCTAATAGCGCGTTGGGCGGCGGTGTTGGGCGGCGAAGGGCGGCACTCCCGCCCCGTGATTCACCACCGTGGCTGCAGTTATTCACTTCATCGCGAATCCGTTTCGCTTCCTTCCGTTTTGATTAAATCGTGAGAAGGTTTTGACGCCGCTCGAATGGATTTACGCTCACTGCCGATCTTACCGGTACCTTTTAATAATTATTATATTTGGATAATTTTTATAATACCGTTTTTGTGAAAAATCACACCAAGGGCGCTGTGCAAATTTGCTGTACCTAATAGCTACAGCTGTGTCCAAAATAATTATAAGTTTATTTATGCAAAAAATATCCATGAAAGTAGAATAGTTTTAAAGTTTTTTTCACTTGCGGATTCCAACTTAGTATTATTTCAAAATAAATCTTTACTAAAAGCTGCCAAACTCTAGTGAGCTCTGACATCAATTAGTAGAGTTTTTCCCGACTAGATTTTCTAATCAACACAACTATTTCCAGGTAACAAAAGTCATATAAGTCATGAAATTTTAAAATTTCGCACTACTGAAAAGTACGACAAGATGCCATATTTTACAAAAATGTAATTTATTTTCTTCACGAGTACGTAGGCACGAGTGTGTACTATTCAAATTTGGAACTGGTGTTGATTTAAATCATCAAATTATAAACAAAATATCTTTTCAAATCCCTACCTACCTAATCAAGAATCTACCTGTAATTGATTTTAGCAGATATTGTTCTAAATTTGAAATGGCTGAATAAAAAGGAACTAATATTTTTTCTTGGCGAGTTTTATTGTTGATGAGGGAGTTTTTGAGTGAACTAAAATGAAAAATGAAATTGGTAGTGAATTTCGTTAAATTATAAATAAAAAAATCTTCATAATTGTATTCGAAACGTGGGTAAATCCCTTTGTCGATTTATGTATCTCATTAATTAATTTATTCACCACCACGACCCGAATAATCGTCGATTTATCGCTTTCCACGATCGTTTTCAAGTTCATCTCACCCCTTCGGCCGCCTTCGCGTGACTTGTACTAAGTCTGATGTACCTACAGTAATCGAAGCACAAGTTCTTTCTACACGCATTAAGGGAAAAAAACTAACCAAGAAATAAATCTATGAGGGGAGTTTCCTCAAAAAAATGAGCAGAGACTTAAAAATAGAAATACCTACTTCATTTTCATTTATTCGTGATATATCGCACGTTCTATCACATTGCGGATAATTAAAAAATACTTAATTTAGAGGTAGTTGTAAAAAGTTAAACACGTAAGATTCCACTTAATAAATTTTAAATTCACGCTGGCCCACTGTCAAAAAACAACGTAACTCAAAAGGCGGGACGAAAAAAATAATGCCTGTTGCACGGCGGATAGAAACAGGGTCGAGTTTGCTGTACCAAGTCTGGAAAGGTGTTCTGTGTGAGGTGTACACTTAAATTAAATCCGATGAACAAATAATTATAATCATAAATGTATTTAGGGAAATGCCATGGGAAGTACGGAATAACGTAGTGGAATTGCACTCGTACCGATAACGTGGGAGGTCGGTTTCGAAGCTATTAAATAAGGCGCTTTCGTTCACTACTTCTTCGATCGATCTTCCCCTGAAATATAAGTTGGTTTTATTAGATTTATCTTGTATTTATCGCTCTTCACAATGTGCACAGGATGATTTTTTAAAATAAAAATGTTGATGAAAATATTTGTATTGAAGTTTTCTTGTTTTTGTAACTTTTTTATTGTTTTTTTTTTAATATTTTTTTATTTCTGACCCTTCCCAACTGTACGGAGCCAGTGGGACTATGGCATCCCCAATTGGGGTAACTTGTGAGGCTGAAGGGAACAGGGAGAAGAAGGATATGGGAAAGTGGAAAGTTTGGAAGTATTTGATTATTATGATGTGGTTACCAAGCACGGCTGAAGCCATTTCAAGCAACGTTTCGATGCTAAATGGTAGTTTTTCACCTGGGCAATACTAAGAGATACCGCTCTAAAACGTTCCGCAACTACACTTTATATTATTTCAAAGTAATATGTGAAATTACGACTAATATTGACCAGTAAGTAGTGGACAAACGCGTCGTTTTCCCACCCGGGCGTTGTGGGTTCAATTCCTTTCTTTAAAAAAATAAGTGAATACAATTTTTTTGTGCACGCCGGAATTTAATCCTGCGACCTCTAAATTCGCAGTGGAGGATTTTTGCCGCTCGACCATAGCGGTCGTCGAGTAGAGTACCCTACTACCTACATTTCGCATTGACCGGGAGATTCATAAAAACCTTAGCTAAAGTGTTTCGTATTCGCGTTAAATGGTGGAACCAAAAGCTACGAAGCCTTCAAAGCTCAGCTCGCCGTGGGTAACTCTTTGTCTCCCAGCTTTGGCGGGATCTTTGATTCAAATTGTGAGGCTTTAAAGCTCACCGGTCGAAAGCCTCGCTGTAATCCGAGTGGCACTAAGCACAAAAGCGTAATACAGCTACACTTAATATTTCAAAGTCAGACTCATTAATCCTATTTTTTGCTTCGGTTTATAGATAAATCCTTGTATCCTAAAGCAATTCATTTGAATCGTAAAGACGGTTGTTTCTTTATCTGATACGACGAAGTTAAAAAGCTCCCGAAGTGTTGACCCCGTTTTATTATTCAGATAATGTCTTATATCTTATTTTTCTTCTCTCTTCGCTTCTCTTCTTTCTTTTATTTTCATCACGTCGAGGTTTAAATAACGATCCTTCACGCAATATTTTCTCCTCAGAAAATAATCACCAACAAAATGGCATTATAAATGCTGTCTGTTACTGAACATATTAACCTGTTAAAAATCATTTATCGATTTTGGGATGGCTCTTGCAATATTCATGAAGAATTATGTATAAAATGTTTTGAAATACAATGAATTTGTTTATTATTTAAAACGAACTGTTTGATCGTTGAGCTTTTTACGTGATGTATTATTCATTGCGATGTGCTATTTTATATAAATCATTTAACGTGATTTGTTTTTTTTTATATCAGTCATTCAACGCGATGTATAATTATTAAAAAAAATGAAAAATGATGTCCTTTTTTTGAACTGGTAAGCTAAAAACTTGTAGAATCGAATTTATTTTCGATTAGATGCTAGAATTTTGTTTTATCTTAGGTTATTAACGTGGTAATATGTAACAAATTTTACTCAAACAAAATATCGCGAATGTTCAAATGACAGTACTATAACTCAAATAGATAATAATTACTGAAAGCCTTTATTTATAAATGTACAAATATGCATTACATATTAATGGTTTGTAATTTCTTTCAGTTTGTGAAAGTATTTATCCCGAGAGATTAGTTGTGGTGGCAATTACATCCAAATGCATGTACTCGATTTAATTTTTCTACCGCTGTAATTACGTTGAGTGTATTATAAAATATTTTTAATTATGTATTTATATTGAAAGATTCGTATTCATATCAACATATTTTTATTTAATCTGTCGTAAATAATAAATCGGCTGTGCGGTACTTTTCGTTGGGAAAGTAAACCAGTTAATGAATCCGATAAACTTTTTTTTAATTTAAAGAACAACTTTGTTTCCTACAATTGACAAAGTTTTATAAAACCACGCAATTTCATCATCAGTTTCTTTCATTTTTAGTGAGTTGTTATTTAATTTCACAAAACTACTGTGTTTTTTTTTTAATTTTAAATAAATTATAAGAAATGAAGAAAAGCAGAAATTATACGTACTTAATAAATAATAAGACTAAAGGAAAATAAAAATATATGTAATAAATAGAAGTAGTACTTATTATTGTATATTCAACCAAGTTTTATATTTTTTGGTAAGGTTTTGTTGTAATTTCGCTAAAAAAAGATAAATATGTTCATTTTAGGATCATGAGTAACTTGACCGGGATGGATGCTCCTTCTCACCTTCGTACTTACAGAAGGCCACCAGATTTTTAATACAGCTGTTCCAAGCGTCTACTTACTATGAGTTCCACAAGAAGTAATATAAAGTCCTTCACATCATGAATAAACATCGTTTAGGAATAGAAAACCAAGTTTTCCTTCGTAATCCGAATCCAAACCCCAGTCACACCTGAGTATTGTAATTCAGCGATATGTTTAATTTAGCGAATATTCGTGGGCCAATAAATATGTTGGTTTTTCTAAAAAGTAATCCCGGGTAAATGAGATTTGAATACAAATAAGGTTTTCAAAATATTTTTGCCACATAGCCTACAAAAATCTCCGCCTTTGTTTTTTCTCAATAATGCTAAATTATATCGGCAACGTGACTACGAAGCTAATACTCACTTACATTTTTCAAAGATAAAAAGGTTCAAATTTCAGATATTTGCGAGAATTCGCGGATAATAACATGTCGAAATACCCACACATCTTGAATACCATGATATTATTTTGAATGTTGAAAATCACAATTCAAAATCCCTTCCTGTGATAGAGATATTTGAAATGTATTCGGTTTTAAATTTCTTTATTTATTTAGCGCTGTGTAAAAGTATAACCGTATAAGTTAATAATAGCAATGTAAATAATTGAAATTAGTGTTTTTGGTAACTGATGTTTGGTGTCAAAAACGCAATGGAAACACTAATCGAAAAATACTTAATAATTGCAAACGTGATTCTTTCTTATGGCGACAGAAGAAGAATGGGCAGTAATACTAGGTGGCCAAGTTCTTTGATTACATGGTGTGACTGTATTCTAATAATAAGCAAGTAAAAACATATTTCTATCAATAAGAATGATAAATTAAAAAACCTATATGTAAACGGGGTAGTTTGGCAAGGAAAGAAAGCAAAGTTTTTTTTTTATTCAGGAGAAAACACAAATACAGTAAAGTAATTAATAAATCAAAGAAAATTTCAGAATCCTTGAAAATAAAATTTTTGGAATTTAAATATTATCAAAGGTCTTTCCAGACCCCACCTTCTACCAAAATGCGTTTCTGCCCACAAACCGTCAGCCGCATTCTTTCGTTTTTTAGAATCTACTTAAGTTGGGAAATAATGTGAAAATATTTTTAGCGTGTTTTGCAGTTGCTCTAAATTTTTATAATGAAATGAAGATGTTTGAGATTGTGTATTAAATAATAATAATATTTAAAACACGGAGGATCAGACGTAAGGAAAATGAATCCATCTACCTGTTTTTAAGACGATCAGATTTTAAAGCGTTTTCGTTCGTGCGAACAGGTAGTAACATCCCACACGTAGGGACTAGGGACCCCCTAACAGGCCGTCCGACAGGGGCCCAAGGCTCGGAGCCCGGGGCCTGGCGTCCGAGTCGAGCAGGTCGGGCCCCGCTGTCTTCCCACCCCTAATATTAGGACCGCAAAGGTTAAACCAGATGAGTTATTGCTCTTTAAAATACAGACGTATTATTTATACGTGTAATTAAACGAAAATATGCGTCTTCAGCGCGGAATGTTCCCAACCGACGGAATAATAATTTTAGGCTCGGGCGATATGAGAATCTAAATTTAATATGCATTAACTGATTTGTATGTATCAACGCATTCTTCTGCGGGCTGACCTCAAGGTTCAAAGATTCGAAAATAGTTAATGAACTAGTACGTCCCTGTGAACAAATCGGTAAAGATTTTTTATATGATATAAATCAAATAAATAGTAAGCCATCATCTTCGTAATAAAATTCACTAACTGTTAGAATAAAGCTCTAGTTGCTGGTCGCTACCCTAAAACCCCTTTGCTCCATTTAAATACGTGTACGAAAAACTTATATGAAATACCTGTATAGCATAGGTACCTACATTGCGTCTGTACACGAGACAACAGGGTTAATCAAGTGGTCAAAAGCTCCAGCCCAGAGATGGCTCCCAAATACAAACACTTTTTGGTTTGACAATACACGAAATTAATTTAATTAATGAAAGTTGTTATTTTAGTTTAATAACACCTTTTAAGCTTTGCCCACTATTGGCAGTTACTTGTGAAGGTTTACATATTATTAAAGTCCTAAATTATTTAATACCACAATGTTAGGTTTTATTGTTACACTGGTTTTGCGCGTGAAAAATCATGGGTTTTAATTTACTTGCCAGGAAAATATATTATTTTTTTAGCTTGTCCCACCCATTTCAAATATAGAATAATGTATGCTAAAATACAATACTAAAATAGTTTGAATAGTTCACACCCGTAAGTACGTACTTTAAAATTATGAAATGTTAATATAATTAGTATATTATATTTTCTAACCACACCGGTACCTTGTTAGTGAAAGCATTGATTACTATTTCCAAGAACCACACTTAAAAATAAGATGTCTCACAACTTATATTATTACCTGGATGATATCAATTTACAAATTTAATTAATTACCTTTGATCTCGTTCGTACCCGGGAGATTACCCCTACAGCTCCAGCGAATAATTAAATTTCTAAACAATCACTATAAGTTGTGAAAACAAAATATACAGGTATTGTTACGAGTTACAAACACCAAACAAAACGTACAAGCTAGAAGCTAGAAAGCTCGGTATATGTTTAATTTTATTTCATAGAAACTTTATGTTGCCAGGCAAGCTTTGTGGTAAACAGTTTCACTTGATACTGTAACGACAAAGTTGAACTGTTTTTTTTTAGTTTTCATGTGAATTTAAAGGTGGCGGTATTTATATTTTTTTTTGCACCGCTTTTTTGACAAATATTAAAGTCGACATTTTTGACTTTTTTTTTTTTCGTGTTTATTTGTACTCTCAATACTGAAATATAAACGTGTAAGGTGAAACTTAAAAAAATATCGTTATTTTAACAAAAAAATAATACCAACAAAAACCAAAAAATCAATAACTATAAATAATTTTATTTGTGCGTACGTACTATCGTACAAGTGTGATTTTTTCAAATTTGGAACTGATGTTAATTGAAATTATCAAATTTAAAAAATAACCTTTTCAAATCCCTACCTACCTAATAAACTACCTACCTATGATGTATCTTAGCAGATATTATTCTGTATTTGAAATGTGTGGATTAGACCAACTAACATTTTTTCTTGGCAAGGCAAGCTACATCCCGTGATTTTTCACAACTAGTCTTTCAATATTATTAGTGTTTAAAATATTTAATCCATCTTTATAGAAATGTAAACATGATTTATTTAGACTCAGAAACAATGAATTGCTGTTCCTCAATCATCACTCCACTAATTATGGGTATCATTATCCACTGTTCAGAATGTCGAGACTTGTTAACTAAAGTCATGGTCTTGAATTTTTTGGTACCAGCTTAAATGACATTTGTCATTCTTTACGACTCTGCCAAAACTTGGACTTTTGACCTTGGCTTTGATTTGAATGTTCTTTGTATGTATATTTTGTCCTATTTTTGTTATTGCTTCATTTAATATTGTGTACTCGTATGTTCTGTTCTTTCTCTGTTGTTAATTTTTTTCCCATTTCGTGTTATGTATTTTTTGTAATTGGACAATAGTTCGTTAGTTTATGAATAAATAAATAATCTTTGGAAAACATAACTAGTTTTTTCAGTACTAGCCATCTTTTCTTACATATTTCAATATTTTTTTGTATCTGGCTTAAGAATCATATTTTCGTTTATTTCAAACCTCACTTTTTATTTACCATGAATAAATGTATTTTAATAATAAAAGTACTTTATATCGAAAATTAACACATGAAAAATATTTTATTTGTTTGCCTAATTTTAAAAAATCCAATACTATGGTCGCAAATATATAAATTGTTGTTGCTTTCAGTTAAAGATATCAGCTTTCACGCGAAGCAAATTACTTTTATTTTTACTTTAGTATGTATTGTGGTTACACTAGCAAATACCAAACGCAAATACGTTTAATTGAGTCCGTATCTTACACCTATCCATTATGCATCTATGTTTGCCAATTCCTTGACTGAACAGTAAACATGTTTATGTTAAACTATTCGGTGGTTGGCACGTGCACCACGGACCACGGGTAAACAGTAAATAGTTAAAGACTACTTACAAACGGGATAAATCAATGAAATCAGGTTGGTTTCAAGGGTAGGTACCTATTGGTAATTTTGTACAGATGGAGAAAAAAGGAAGAAAAAGGAAAAAAAGGGAAAAAGGGTCATATATTTATTTTTCTAAATTTAATCTTTAATATAGATTTTTCTTGCTTGTCCCTCTAAAAAATCTTGAATGGCGAGGATTAGCGTCACGAGTTTTCTGGCTAAAGTTTTTTCTCTAAAATTTCTAGGATTACGCAACCATTTCGTTTCCATCTGTAGCTATCGAGCTTTGAAATATCCATTCATCTGTCAAAATATAAGATTATGCCGTAATGTTTGTTCCGTTTTATAAAATTCTCTCGAGACATTATTTTAAGATTCGTACAAAATTTTTAAAACTCTTTAAAATATTTTCATCATGAAGAAATATACTTAATGAAAATGAAGTAATAACTTTATAAGAACACAGTTAAAAAAATAAATATATGACTGACTGGTCTTGCTAAGCCTAAACAAAATCATCTAAATATAAAAAAAAACATATATAAAAAAAAAATACTTGTCTATTAAGTTGTAGGTAAAACTTCATAAATTAATTGACAGTCGAAATATTTTTTCTGGCGTCTAGTGCTTAACACAAAATATAATATAAAAATAAAATAACAAAAAAGTAAGTATAGGTACCTAAGGATCCAATTTTTTCACAAAAACTTTTCAACCACGTTATACTCCCGTCTATAAGGGTCGAACCGTTTTGGCCGTGCAAATCGGATTGATCCGGACAAGCCACCCACAACCCCGTCCTCTTCCCCCTCCAGCCTCCAGCACCTACAGCATCCGCCAGATAAGTGCCGGTGGAGATATCGCACGGATACGGCCCCAGAATCCACAAGCAGAAGCAATCGGCGTTTGATAGCTTCCTGAGGACGTTTCTCTCCGCAACAGGGCATAAGTAAAAGCCAAACGTGGTACAACTAACTGTTCAGAGATATTGCCATAGAAATGGATGAAGAAATTAGCCATTGAGTATTTATCGGTTAGTAGCTGAGTGGACAAACGCGTCGGATTCCCACCAGGGCGTTGTGGGTTCAATAAAATTCCTCTGCTAGCTAAGTCCTCCTTCATTGCACAAGCAACATTTTCCGCTTATTGTGATATGATTATGAATTTTTATTATTTCTCGATCAAGTCATATAACCAATTTGTTAAATTCAATCAAAAATATATAAATACATGGTTTATGGAGGAAAAAGAAACATAGAAGCCATACTAAACTTCTGTTCTGTTTTTCATACCTTTTAAAACCCTTAGTGATTTTTTTTTTCAATCATTTTTTCTTATTTCTGTACATATCTCTTAAGAAGTATTTTTTTGCCTTACAACTGATGTTAATATATTGTCGCTGTAAAGGCAAAAGGGCTTAAGCGACGGTAAAAAATAGTTCAGTATGCAGTTTGATCAGTTTTTTTTCTGCATTGAATGCTCAGACTCTCGTTTAATTCTGAAGACTTTTGTGGCCTTTCAACCATCTAAAATATACTTACCATTTGGGAGAAGGCTTGACTCAAGTGACGTAAGTTTGGGATTTTTTTTTCAGCTTTTTGTCGCTTTAATTGAAACTTTTTTTTCAAAAATCCAAACAGGTACCTAAGACTTGAATTTTATTGTAAAAAAATACTTTATAGTGTTCTGGTTTAAACTTCCGTAAAATGGCGCTTTAGACCTTTTGCTTTTCCGGCGACGATATTTTAGTATTTAAAACATGTTTATTTTTTCTTGTAACAACTAAATCGATGCTTACATTATAAAAATAAACGTATACAATGTGACTTTAGAACGGGTAAGTCCCAGTAAAGACACATTTTTGTTATTATGTGTAAAAAAGTATTACAAAATTTAATTAACAATAATATAATTCACAAATAATGAAAATGAAATTCAATAACCCAAACCGGTCGGTCATCAAAATTAAAATAAAATCTGTGGTCTTATATGAAGAAATTATTTCATTTTCATTAAATATGTCGAACCACAAAGTGATTGCTTTCTACGAACATATATTTCATAGTGTTTTCTGAAAATAATATTATTATACGTTTGTCTTTAAAATTTGTTGTTTTCTTACTAAAAATTTTCCAAAATATTGACATTCTCAAATCATGGTGAAACTAATATTATGAGTAGGCAACCTTTCTATAATTAACTGCTCACCTTCAAAATATCCCAAATATGTAATCACGTCACAAGTGTGTTGCTCATATCCGAAAATTACCCCCCGAACTCAATGGTTTCCTAGAACAATCGAGCTCCATAGCGCGGCCGCAAAAACACCCGAGATTTAATGACCCTATCGCAGGTTGTTGCCTGCTACAGGTACCGGCTAAAGAATTGTTTTTTAAGGCTGCGAAGTAAGAGCTAAAGAGAGAACATTTCTTAAAAATACACCGATTTGATGTATTATTCAAATTATCGAAGTACTGAACAATTTCAATTTGTAATTAAAACCCAAATGTTCTTAAGGTCGCTGTCATTAAAGGACTATTCTTCTTCGTAAGTTTTATAATGTCTAGCTTTGTAAATACGCCCCACTGTTGAATAGCATATTGGCAGTCACCTCTGGTCTAGAGCCTCAAAATACCTTAAAAAACACTTTTCTGCACAGAGGTGCAGAAACGGGCGTTCCGTTTGTTGAGATAGATAGTGAGATCTGCATAGACGTGAGGTAGGAGTGCTGTGTTTGTTCTACTGGTATTTTAATTAGGTGTGATCCGAGGAACTTGCGTCAATTATCCTTTCGGAACCGGCGCACAGCCGGTAAGCTCGCCAAACGCGCGCCCAACATTTGTACACGTTTGACATTCGACACATTAGAACAGGTCGCTTCTACGACTTGTTTTTGTGTCCAATAGCTCGGCTGTGGAATGATTTGTCGGCCTCTATGTGTCCTCCCTCCTACAATACGGGCGTCTTCAAATCTTAGGCTCACTCCTTTCATTTTCAAAAAGACCCTCCACATAGCATCCCTAAAGATGGGAAGGGAAATAATTTCTCTTAGGGCCTCCTGTGTGGAGTTAATGTTTAAAAAGTATCCATCAAATGTTTTTGGTATATCTGATTATTGGTGGCTTTTCTTCCCTTCTGGGGTTAACATTTTTCTATTAGTCGAAATAATATAGCATTTATGGTTGACCTATGTTTTTTTCTTTTCCACGACCCCAAGATCTGACTGCCATTTTATGTTTTAAACAAGAAACCCACCAAAGTAGTACTATATAGTATCGTTGTAATGTCAAAATCAAACCTTTCATATTGATCAAACTTGTTGATTGATTGGGATTAGGTAATTCTACTAAATATCAACGTATTCACGGTTTACTATAGACACCTGTAATTTTCCATGTCTACCAGCTAGTCATGTGTTAACATGAACCTTGTAAACCTCATTGATGTCAACATTTTGATGTGTCGCCATATTGAAATAGAAATAGTTTTCTATACTTATTTTACTTCTGCGCTGCATCCTCTCCAGCTATAACAGCCAAGATTTAAGGATAAGCCGGAGTTTAAGTTGGTACCGACTGTTTAAAATATCATTTTAATTATGGGCGATACGACTGGCCGCGCACCGCGCTCTCCAGAAGGCCATCAATCATAAAACCATTAACAAACCAAACCGATAAGGAAAAAACCCACAAAGAGTGGATTCACTATACAACGTAAACACTAGTTTTTTGTGGATATCTCAACCTGACATTAAGGCTATGACTGCCCCAATTGCATCATGTGAGGCTGAAGGAAATGGCCAGTGGAAGAGGGAGATTTGGTACATAGATCTCAGATCTGGTTCAGATCTTTAAGCAACTGCACCATTTCGATTCTAATAATAATATTAATAATTTTTTTATTCCTAATATATTCATTCAATAATTGATAGTAATACATTCAATAAAATAAAAGTTTTAAAACATATGTACGCAATAATTAAGAAAAAACATATGCTCTTAAGAAAAAATTAAATTTAAAATTGTTAATGGAGGATATAAGGTCTCATGTCTCTACAGAAAGCCATCAAGATCCAGGGTTCCATCCAGGCAGGATTAAGATTGATCAATGAGCTTCTATGCTAGAATTATGGATTTTACGGGATTCCATGATGAGGTCATTTCTAGAGTTGTTGGTCCTTTCCCTCATTCCTGCCACTCTGGTTCTCATAAGGGTTACATAGGTGAATATACCGGAAGCACTGCAGTATCTGGGAATACTGAACATCATGCGGTAGTCGTTGTTGTACTGAACCCGAAGCCTTTCCATGCTACTCGTACTCTTCTTGAAATTTTTTCCAGAGCTCGCACGCGTATAGGGTAGTACAGAACGCCAGGAAGAGTGTCCCTTTCACTGGTGGACTACAGAGCCGAAATGTTCTACTGTTTTGATGGTTTACCTGCTTCACGTTTTATAATGATATTGTTTTTTAATATTTTAAATCTAATAAAATGTTTTCTCTTGTTTCAGGTAAGCCTCCTCACTTTGTGCCTATTCAAAGCTGAAGAAATTCTAAGTGGAATTTAAACTGGATGTATTACTGTGTATTTTCTGTGCGCCATTAACCACAGCAGGTATTTTGTTTTATTGTTCAAACTTTACGCGTAGTTAATTACTTTAATTTATCATCCAAAACTGGATGAAACTTTGTGCATTATAAGATGAACTTGCTCCCTCTAAAGACTTGTGTTGTATTATAGTTTAAATGGATTAAGCACAGCTTCTGAACGTGCCAAGTATTTATTGTACTTACTTCTTAGTCCGACCAAGTGTTTACACATATTATATTATGCTGATAATTTTTTAAATAATTTCTTATACATCACAAATTTTTCATAGTTTTATGCGTATTTGCAAATAACTACAAATTAAGAAATAATTACAGAAAAATAAGAAAATTAAAAGAAAATAAATATAAGGATTTAAATACAGGAGAAATTATTTCAAGAATCGATAGGATTTCACTTCTGAATCTCTCCTCACTGATGTGGAATATGTCGATATCGGAAGAGATTTTGTTCAGTAGCAATACTTCTCCACACCGACAGAACCATTGGCAGGTTGGTTCTACAGGCAGGAAGATGGAATAATCTATGATGACGCTGTCTTAGATAGACATGAGGGACATAGAGACTTACGCGCTCCAAAATAGCAGGGTTGTCGATACAGCCTTGCAGCAGTCTGAAAAAGAGAAATATCGTCGCTGGAAAGGCAAAACGACACTTTGGTCGAAAATGAGTTAAATGTGTAGTTTTGATCAGTTTTTTTTTCTGCATCGAATGCTCTGACTCTCGTTTGAGTCTGAAGACTTTTGCGGCTCTTCAGCCATCTTTAATATATGTACCATTTGCGAGAAGGCTTGACTCCAGTTTGGGACTTTTTTTAGCTTTTTGTCGCTTTGAGGTAACTCAAAAAGAGTATTAAGTTACCTGAGTTTTTTTTTTAAATCCAACCAGGTACTCAATACTTATGGATTTTATTGTAAAACAGTAAAAAAAACTTTTAAAGTGCTCCGGCGTAAACGTCCCAAAATGGTGCTTGTGATATAATGATTGGTTGGATGATGACATGAATAAATAAGACCAACATGAATGCAGTAATATTTATAACCATATATAAATATTTACAGTCATCTTTTTTATTTTAAGATAATATTTTGAATATGTTTCTATGAATATTTTGTTTGTGTTCCTAATAAAAATAAATTAATATAAAAAAATGACGATAATATGGAATACAAACATTCTTGCCAACAATTTGAACAATGTTTCCTGTTTTGCCAATACTTCGCTGCTCACACCCATTTGAGGTTAATAACTTTATAATATCCCGTACAACATAACCTATCTATTTTATTTTCTCTCTCACCAAAGAAACCCCCGGATGCTGTTTAATTACACAGTCTTTCCTTCATTCAGTCTTTCTTTCCTTCTTGATCGAACTTATTAACATTATACAAGGACTTTCGAAAGCTCCCATTTATTCAAGCCGCGGAACAGAAAATTTTATTCTCGACTTGTATGGCGAGTAACGATTGATTGTGGAGCTTCCATCACTGATCGTGCCTCCAGGTTCGTTCGGCTTATTAAGTTCCCTCGAAAGCCCGCATTAATTTCGGCTGTGCGATATTATCAGATTCCATTTAAGTAGTTCAAATTTAACACAAAAAAATCACATAAAAGCATGGATATCTGAAAGTGAATCGTGCCTTTAACGAGTTTTTTTCTTCTTTGCAAATTGTTTTGTTCGCCGTGTAAGCACGTTTTTTATACACGGCAATGAAGTTATATGATATTTTTTTAATGTGGCTTTTGTGCTTCATAATGTTTCATGACGTAAGAATTTTATATTATAATATACAGGTATATATATCTTACTTCCTTTACCTTTAAATTTGGTGTTGGAACGTGCCTACACTCGTGTTTTGGACAGGTGTTTAGGAGTCGTTTTCGCCAAAAAAAAACTCAAATGTTGGGTTGAGTAAAACTTAACCTAACAAAGGGCTAACTTAATTCCATATCGTCGCCGGGTGACAAAAAGGGCTGAAGCGCCATTTTGAAAAGTTTACACCAGAGCATTTTAATTTTTTTTTGTTGTTTTACAATAAAATTCATAAGTCTTCAGTACCTGGTTGGATTAAAAAAAAAGTTAACTCAAGTAACTCAATGCTCTCACTGAGTTACCTGAAGCAACAAAAAACTAAAAATCCAAAATTGTGTTTCCCAAGCCTTCTCCAAATGGTAAATATATTTTAGATGGCTGAAGGGCCACAAAAGTCTTCAGAATCAAACGAGAGTCAAATTATTCGATGCATAACAAAAAACTGATCAAAACAGCGTATTTAACTCATTTTTTGACCAACGTGTCGCTTAAGCCCTTTTGTCTTTCCAGCAACGGTATATTTTTTTGGTAGGCCGTTTTTATTGTGATGTCTTCGCCTTCGGCTTATGGTACAGCCACTTAGAGGTCCGCTGTGAGAATTATTTCTGTCATAGGTATGCATACACAGCAGTAAGCTTTTACACAACCAATCCGTGCTAATTTTTGCGCTCTCCTGCTTCTAGGTAAGCGCCCCTGAGGTGATATTTCACAAAAATGGGGCTATATATAAATTAGCCATGTATTATTATGAGTTTTCATATAAAAAGGATGTCCTTAATTATTTTTTAAATTTTGAAACTGTTAATTCCTGGTGAAACTCTATTTTGATGATTTAATATTACTTTTTTTTTAAATAAACAGATAAACTTTGTTTAAAACCACTTTTATTTTATATATCATCTCGACCGGTTTTGGAAGCACCTTTTTTATCTTCAGTACAATATTATTTTTTAATATTGTCTTGAATATGGAAGAGTGCTTCCGAAACCGGTCGACATGATATCCAAAATAAAAGTGGTTTTAAACAAAGTTTATCTGTTTTATTTATAAATATGGCAAGCCACAAATTGAATTCTGTTTACGAATACATTTTTAAAAACTTTATTCCACTATTTTTAATTAAAAGACCTATTTCACCTTGTGACAGGCATCTTCAGACTGGTACAATGAACGCTTATTGAGTTTATCTCATAGTAAACATCTGTGACTTATTGTGATGTTTTATTGCTGAGAAGGGCGGCTTTAGAATTACGTTCTAAATGTGTTGGATTGCATTGTTGCTTTATTTACAAAGACACCAGAGTCATATCTAATCCAACAATAAATTACTAAAGTTCATACAGAAAAAAATATCGCATGTTGTTTCTCATTGGGAGACTGTGATTCATAGTATATTCTCGTGTATCGATGGCATGTACCAAACGCTAAACACGAAATGTTCATTCAACGGGAAAGGAACAGGAAACCACGAGAAGCAGATAGCTCTACAGATATGTCTCTGGATTGAATAAATACGGATAACTCTCACCGATAAACGGCTCCCAACTTCCACGGTGTAGTAGTTTTACACGCCGTACATTGAGTCTCTAGATTTTGGAGATTGTTTTCTGTCCAAGTGCATTTAATCAATGTCGTGACAGTTTCCTAAGCAGTCTTCCAGAAAATTCGAGTCTCCCTACGCATTCTATCGTTCAAATGCCAACAATGAGAACCTTTAATGATTTTAAGGTATTGTATGCTGATAACAAAAAAATCACCCAAATGTTTCTGACTATATTTCTATAGCGTTATTAAATAAGACATATTATATTTTCGTAGAAAGCAACCACTTTAGTGGTTTGACATATTTAATGAAAATGAAATAATAACTTTGTATAAGACCACAGATTTAATAAAAAAATGTATGAACATCTTAGATGTTTAAATTACCACGGTTTTTCAGAATTCGCCAATCATCTTATTGAAAAAGATCACACATAAAAATGGTCATAGCAAAATCACTAAAATCAAAGAAACCCATTAAAATTGTAAGTCATATTCTTAATAATCAGTAAAATTTGTGCAGTAGTCCAATATTAGGTATATTTCCCGTAAATTAATAAAATTTCTCATTATTCTTTAATCACCTTCTCAGTTGACGTTTTGCCTCTTTCTTTCATATTATCTGTCTCTTTCTCTCTGTTCCTTTGTTACAATTTAAATGTTATTCTTTTGTTTACTCACTGTATATCTTATTTTATTTTATGTTGTGTTCTTCCTCTCTATGTATATATAACCGCCAACTTTGTATTTTTTAGTCTAGTTTAATTTTGTATCCTGATGATTCTTGGGCTAAGCGAAACCTGTCGGTCATAAAAATGAAAATAAAATCTGTACACACAAAGTTATTATTTCATTTTCATTAATAGTTTTGTCTCAGTTTACAGAAAATAACTATGATCATTAGAAAAGATCATCAAAGTTTGTTAATATGAAATAATTTTTGTGATAGATACTGACATACCAAATATTATATTAAGATACATTTTCAATTGGTAGTGATATTATATCAAATATGACAAAAACGGATATATGAGCTTGTGCCATAACAATTTCCGCCATTAAGGATATTTAAATAAATTCGTTATTTTATCGGAAAATAAAAGGGAATATTCTTGCAAGCTGTCACGTAAGCACTTGCATTAAATCCATTCAACACATAAATGCTATCCGATCAAATATTTCGGATTAATATAATTTCGTTTTGAAGGGATGGGGCGGTTTAGAAGCGTACCCCGGGGCCCGGGAGATTATTGCGATACGCCATGCATTCAATATGTACGCATTTCTGTCTACGTGGTTTGATTTTTGTGAATAATTTCAAGCAAACAGATGTCTAGTATACCATTTTTTGAGTAGACCTTTAAAAAACAAACCAGCTCTTTCGATCGATAGAAAAGACAATCTTTCATTCGCTTCTCGTTTGCCAGTCGCAAAAAAACTTTACCCTCGCAGTGGATATATGATATATCTCACTCGAAAGACAAAAGGGCTCAAAAATGAGTTGAATATGCAGTTTTAATCAGTTTTTTTTCCCGCATCGAATGCTCTGACTCTCGTTTGATTCTGAAGACTTTTGTGGCGCTTCAGCCATTTAAAATATATTTATCATATGGAGAGAAGGCTTGACTCAAGCGACACAAGTTTGGGACTTTTTAGTTTTTTGTCGCTTCGGGTAATTCAGTGAGCACATTGACGCATATTTTTTTCAAAATCTACCCAGATACTGAAGACTCGTGAATTTTACTGTAAAACAAAACAAAAAACTTAAAAGTGCTCTAGTTTAAACTTCCCAAAATGGCGCTTTAGGGATTTTTCTTTCCGGCGACGACATGACATGTTATGCACTGTATCATCCCACCGATGCACTATTCTAATCAATATCTCGACTCTGCGGGGACCGTTAAAGGAGCAGCGTGGACTTCCGCTGAATTGTATCGATTCCCCACGGTTATAATGATAATTGCGTCGTGCATTAGGTCTGCCGCTGATAAAGGATCGATTGTGCATTATTGTGGGCTTGGCTCCGGCTTTCTCGGCTCCACGCTTCTTGGACTTGGTTCTTGGGGCGGTTTGCAACACCTCTAGACTCGCCTTACGTGAGATAACACGTTCATAAACCTGAAAGGCTGATAGGAAATCTAATAGGAGCGGATACTTTGTG
The DNA here is from genome assembly GCA_022651775.1 of Drusus annulatus. Taxonomy (NCBI): domain Eukaryota; kingdom Metazoa; phylum Arthropoda; class Insecta; order Trichoptera; family Limnephilidae; genus Drusus; species Drusus annulatus. Next base: position 889,406 of record JAGWCC010000044.1, on the reverse strand, counting down.
TTATGTAGCTAGTAACTAGGTAAAATATGTTGTGCGAATCGGTTTTTCCTTATATGATTCCAGACAGTTTACGATACATCAGAGTTTGACGAAATTGAGGTGTTTAATTTAAAAAAATATTAAGTGCAAACAATTTCCTTTGTGACTACGTAAGTCCGTACGAGTGTGAACTTTTCAAATTTAGAACCGATGTTATTTTTTTGTTTTTATTTTGTCAATTCAATAAATAATATTTTCAAGTCCCTACCTACCTAATAAATTACCTACCTATAAAGCAGTTAAGCAGAGATCATTCTATATTTTAAATGAAACTTTTCTTTGGTGCTTTGTATTAACCCATTCAACGCGGACGCCTCAGCATATGAGGCGCGACCGCCCGTGCCTTCTCTGCGGATGCCTCAACAGTTGGGACCTGAAGTTTTGGCGTCGATAAAGTCGGAATCCTGTGCTCTATATTTGTAAAATCTTCACAAATATCTTCATACATTCGTCATGCTAGCGACACCTATAATATTTTAACTTTAACATTCTGTATTCGTTCTCAAATCGTAAATATTCGTGATCGGTGGTCGGGATCCCCTTTGCGTAAACATTCAAATCTCCCCGCCGCTCGCCCTACCGACTCGCGCGCCTGCGCACTTGATTCACCAAGTTTGTGTAGAGTGGTCCGTGCGTTGATTCCGTGAAAGCGCATTACTTTTGTTTATTTACATTTAAGAAAATGTTTATTTTATGAAATAACTTTTCATTGTTCTACATTTTGTTTAAAATAGTACAGTATAGTGTTCTTATTAATAATATGTCGGTTACGTTTTATATATTGTGATCTGTGAAAATTTACGTGAAGAAATAGTGAAGTTTGTTATTATTAAAGCAAGAGTTACAAAAACATTTAAAGGAAATGAGCAGGATTGTGTATGTATACAAATTGTGAGTACAAATACGATTCAATTAGTCACATTAATTCAGCATTATAAGTTCTTGTAATATTAGATAACTAACCCAAAATGGAGCACCAAAACCTATCCGAAGAACAAATCATCGAATTTGTCGGCGCGCTAGATTCGGATTATGAAATGTCCGAAGAAGAATATGAGCCATCTGATGTATCGAATGAAAATATGGATATAGAAATGCAACCCATTGAGGTCGTCGAGGAACAAATGATGATAATTTTGGGTCTTGGACATCTGGTCCCCATATCCCAATAATTCATTAATTCGATGATTTTCAGTCAGGTATAACAAACAACAGCCTAACAGAAAATTCTCCGGAATTACATTTTTTTGAACATTTTCTGAATAAGGATATAATGGAGAAAATTGTTGCAGAAACAAACAAATTTTACTTTTTAAGCTTAGCGAGATGGAACCGACTCCAAAATCCCGTACACATAATTGGATAGATACTGATATACCAGAAATGTACACTTTGTTTGCTTTGTCCATGTTGATGACACGGAATAAGCATTTGACTGTAGAAGAACATTGGAGTAGTGATATTTTCCTCAGAGCTCCTATCTTTAGTAAAACAATGGCGAGAGATCGGTACCAATTATTATCACAAATGTTACATTTTTCGGACTCAAATTTCCCAGTTCCTCATGACAGACTTATTAAAATTAGATTACTTTTAGAACATACTAGAAAAATATTTAAGGAATCAATGGTGCCACAGAAAAACTTGTGTATTGACGAGAGTATTGTAGTGTTTAAGGGACGACTTATGTTTAAACAATATATTCCATCAAAGAGACATCGTTTTGGTATTAAAATGTTTTTGTTATGCGATGTGACATCTGGCTATGTTATTGATTTTATTATTTACTGTGGAGATGGAAGTGATATTATAGACGAACAGAATTTTGGAATGACTGGGGCCGTTGTTACTACGCTATTAAAAGATTATGTTGGGAAAGGACACAATTTGTGGGTTGATAATTGGTATACGAGTCCGAAGTTATTCGAATATCTGCATAACAATAAGACAAATGCTTGTGGGACTGTTAAAAAAAACCGGAAAATGATGCCTGATTTTCGAAAGTTAAAAAAGGGCGAAATTGAGGCAAAATCTCGTGGATCACTACTTGCCCTCAAATGGTGCGACAAAAGAGACGTGCATATGCTGACCACCTTGCATGACGATTCCATGGAAGCTTCCGGTAAAACAAACCATCAAACCAATGAGCCCAAACCATCAAACCTAAAGCCAAAATGTGTGCTTGATTACAATAAGTCAATGGGTGCAGTTGACAAGACTGACATGATTTTAAGTAATTTGTCTTGTATGAGGAAATCCACCAAGTGGTATAAGAAAGTGGCCTTTCATATAATAGATTTATATTTGTTAAATGCTTTCGCCATTTATAAATCGGTTACTGGAATAAAAATACCGTTAGCTGATTTCCAGCTAAATGTAATAAAGCAGCTCATAGGAAAATATGGCAAAAAATGTAAAACATTTGAATTAGCACGTCCCACAACCTCCACGAGCTCAAATCCGCACAGAATCTTCCCTAAAAACTTTACCGACCATATGCCTGAACTAATTCCGCCGACAGAAAAAAACCAAAAGCCCCGCAGGCGCTGCTACGTATGCGCTAATAGTGGTAGGCGAGAGAAGAAAAAACAAAATACAAGATTCACGTGTCAAGTGTGTGAAATCTCTTTGTGCTTATCTCCTTGTTATAAAATATACCACACCTCAAAACAATTTTAACGGTTATAAATATTTAAGTCAAGTGTCTGCCTATCTAAACATATTTATTTACTCAAGCCTTAATTATAATAATAGAATCATATGAGAACAATAATACATAACAGAATAGGATCGAAAATAAAATGTTTATAAAAAATATTTTGTTTGTGAAATGTGATGTGTGTATAAATACGTCAAGTGCTGGCTGGCTGCAATAGTTAATCGGCGCGGTGTCCGTTCTCAGTCAAAGCGTAACGAGCCGTCTCCGAAAATGGCGTCTCCAAATGGTGAGTTTGTTTATACTGAGATCTTTGTTCGTCGTTTATCATCATAAATACACACGTTTGAAAGTCAGTTGGTGATAAATAATAATCTTTATGTATAAATTATCAGATCCAAGTAGAAAGATTATTTTTAACACTGGTAATTATACTGCTATAATGTGAAACATTATCAACAAAAAAGTGCCGCGTACAGGGGTACCTAGCATAGAAACGTCACGCGTTCAAAGAGTTAAGGCCTTCAGTAAAAAAAAATAACAATAATAATAAGTGGAAACCAAGTATTTGAATGTGCGTAAGTGTAGGGTAAGTGTTGAAAATGTTCACAGGATGCATAATTTATAGTTTTTATTAATCACTAGGTAAAGGACAAGGACTGGTTTCAAAATTATTATGAAAACTAATTTATATAAACATTATATCGTCTTATTTAACACCAGGGCACTTTAAAGTTTTGTTTTTGTTTTGAAATAAAATTCACAAGTCTTCAATACCTGGTTGGATTTTGAAAAAAAAGTTTACTCGAGAAACGCAATGCTCTCACTGAGTTACCTGAAGCTACAAAAAACTAAAAAAAGTCTCAAAGTTGTGTCGCTTGAGTCAAGTCTTCTCCCAAATGGTAAATATATTTTAAACAGCTGAAGCGCTCAAAAGTCAAACAAAAATCAGGGCATTCGATGCAGAAAGAAAACTGATCATAACTCCATATTGAACTCATTTTTAAGCACTTTTGCCTTTCGAGCGAGATATTAAGTTGGCTCATTTTTGAAAAAGTAAAAAAAAATAATCCTTCATCGTCAGATTTTAATAAAAGACATTGAGTTCACATGTAAAGGATAGCAGTGCTTTAATTTTTTGGCACAGATTCAATAGCTGTTGAATATGTCATGTTATGTGGGTAGCACAATGCTTTCAAATGTATTTTAATTAACAAAGGGTTTTTTTATTAGTAAAATTTGTTTTAATTAATAAAACTTATTTTAATAAATATGACGTATGAGCCATACCTCGCCAGCAAACATACGGCTCCTCCCAGTTCCTAGAAAAGCATTCCATTATCATGTTATCACTGCAGCGCTAAGCGAAGGCTGGCCAGGAAAGTCATGCGAACAAGTCGTTAGGCTTCATTTGTATTTTTACACAGTCATTATTCACGCCCCTATTAAATACCCGAGCTTTGGAGTTAGAAACAAATCGTTTCTGCGGTTTTAATCACAAACCGTTATAGCCAGTGGCGTGCATTTCTCTTTAACCGAGTGGCATCGGTAGTAAAGATTTTATGCATAAAAAATGTATTCGATTGAAAAAACAGTTCGATTTTTTTTAGTTTTTTCCTCGACCGCGTGCAAAGTTGAGTGTGTCAAGCTAAGTTGCGAGTGATTTGAAGTAGGTACCAAATAGTTGAATATGAATCTACTTTATTTAGTTGTAAACTATTCCTACATATTTTTATTATGATTTGTTAATTTTTTAGGTTTCAATTTTTTATGACAATATATTTTTTTAAAACTATTTTTTAGTTAAACAATGCCTTCGGAAGGTTAAACAGCTATTTCACGTAAAAACAATTACACAGCAAAACTTTTTTTAGTAAGAATAACGATTTAACATTCATTTAGTATAATCTATAGGATAATTATTAGTGTTAAGAAAATACTTTGAAATTTAAATGCTGCTCCATAAAATAAACTTTAAAACAATAAATAACTGTTTTACTGATATTACCGCTTTTTAGAATTAAAGCGTTAAAAGTACCATTGCTGTCAATTTTAACGCTAAAAACCTTGCAAATGAACTACAGCTTATTTGCGAGGTTTATGTATGTTTCAACCAATAATGTTTATTCGTGTCAGGAATCGTGGCCGTTAGTTGATTTAAAAAAAACGATTCTTTAAAAGGGCAAACATCGACGTGTCTCTAAGGAATGGTAATTGGTCACACTGACAGTAAAACAAGCTGAAAATAAATGTAATTATTTTTATCTCATTAGATTTATTTTTAATTTAATGAGTAACTACGTACCATAAGAATTTAAATTTACTTTCTTACGTTCGTTTTTCTCGGAGCATGCAGAGGTTTTCAGCTTATATGGACTGCACGCCATTGGTTATTGCATAATAAGCATTAATTGCAGAATTCTCAACAATATAATCATTTGTCACGTACCTAGTCATTACGTTCACTTTTAATATCGTTAGAAGAAAAAACTAGATCAGTAATCAACATGTAATCTAATAGCTGTGGAAAACCACGGGGCGTCTATTAAAAATATGAAAAAATTCGGCATTTGTTTTACTTTCTACAACAATTTTGATTGTTGTAATAAATGGTCGATCCGAACAAAAAATAGATTTAACAACTTAATTTCTTAGTGCAGACGTAACAGGTCGAAATCATCACGGTGAAGAACATCGCAGGTAAGCACACAATTAATAACAGACTAGTATTTACTATCTGACCTCGCCAGAGTTTCAATTTTTTTTTTAAATTAACAATAGATTTAAAAAATGTCAATATGTTATTTTTTGACTCCTGATTGAATTTTTCAAAGCTCCACATCCCATAATAGAAATAACACAACGAGCTGAAAATAGGTGCGTCGACCTTTTTTTGTTTGTTCATATATTTGCTAATGCAAATATGTTACTTGTAAATATTAGGCATATGCGAATATGTTAATATCAAGTCTAAGTTGTTAGTCTAAATTTTAGGTCACTGGTTATTAGTTTTAGCTTTAAGAACATAGTTATAATTTATACGCCACTAGTTATTAGTCTTAGTGAGTAAGTTGTAGGTTATGTTAATTATTTTGCAAAGCGCTCTTGAGGTGATATTTCTGTCACGAAAACGGCCAAAAGTAAAAAATCGAATAACACACAAAAACGTGACTAACCTTTCCAGTTGTCAAAAACAAACCACTAATCCAAAATGGCTAATAATGCTAACATATGATAAAAATATGTGTACCAACATAACAACAACAAAAAAATCGATAATCGAATGTACACAGCCCGCGAAAATTCAGAATTCACCTTTTGTTTTGAACAGGCCATGTATTAGATATTTGTTTAGGTTTATTATGTATGGTACCTTCACACACCCGTTTAAGGTAGGCACTTATTTTCCCTTGCCGGCAATATTAAAAGGCGATAGAAAGCAAAGCCTCTCATAAGAATTCACGAGATCCCTTCTTATATCAGCTGTAAAACATCAAATTACTCCGGAACCCATCTTGCAAGTCATCAAGATCGGTTATTCGTCCGTTACTTCGCGAGTATTTAATCTGGAGGTAGGAACGCAAGTACCGTTGATCTTATCTGAATAAGCTTGTAAATTTTATTACTGCTATTTCACGAATAATAGAGGATTATTAATTTAAGTACATAATTATGTGGTGAAATTATAAAATATTAATTGCTTTAATGGCCAACAACAGTACAGGCACAATTAAACCGATTCAGAAATGTTTACTTAGATAGTTCGGACAGAAATTAATGTACGACCCTCAAGTAGATGGAAGAAGAAGTCAGAGGTGCTCCAGGAAGATATACAGGATATTTACGATTCAGTGAATCAGGAACCTGATGACTGTTATGTAAAGAGTCATATTAACAGAACTTTACAATCGAGGCGGTGTACGAATGCTCATTTAAAAAGAAGTGTGTGTCAACACAGAGTTGTGTGGTGCAAAATCTGCATGATAGCTCAGAACAAAAAAATTAAGACTGGTATTTCCAATATCTTCCCAGAAATGAATGAATTCGAATTTATGGGGCGCGGGTTCACACCCAGCGAGCGCAAATAACTTCAATTTAATTTATATGTGTCATAACACAATTAATAAATGTAAAAATAATATATAGTATGTTTGTGGCGCGTTCTAGAGTGGTAGATACTCTAAGTAACGCCCTGATGAAAGATCACCATTCAGAAATCGAAACGTTGATTTAAATGGCTTTAGCCGTGTTTGGTGACCAGATATGAATAGCCAGGTACTTCCTTACCCTCCTCTTCCTCATCTCTTTCCCCTCCCAATACCTTCTGCCCCAGAACATACCCCAATTAGGAATGCCATAGTCTCACTAGCTCTAGGCGGTTGGGAGCAGTTGAGACTCTTGTGGGGTATTAACATTTAAAAAATATATATTTTATCCTTGTTTGATGTCCAGATCTGAATTACCAGGTACTTACTGACCTTCCTCTTTCTCATCTCCTTCCGTTTCCCACTACCTTCAGCCTCAAAACATCCCGCGATGGGGATGCCACTGTCCCACTGGCTCCAGAAACTGACTTCTGGGAACAGTTAAGTTCACTGTGCGGTATTTACTATAAAAAATAAATACAATATATATACGAGTAGGTACTTAATGCATGTGATAAAGAAGATTGCACTATTTTCCCCACATTGTGGAATAAACTACTCCTTATTTTAAAGAACCTACTTTTAGTTCGGAAGCTTGGTGAAAATCATGTGAAATTCTCTGCGGCAAGATAATCGCCTACAAATTTAATGTTTTGTATTTGGGATCTGGCCCTTTTAATTTGTTTGAATCTACATGAGAAGAGACCGAAACAACATGTGAAAGAACTCATTATTCCCACGCGTGCACGTGAATTACATGTGTATTATTCTCCTCGTGTTTTTTTTGGCACGTGTGAGCGATCTAAAATAAATTTCATGGACGTTGAAAAGTGGCAAAGTTTTTTTAAGGGCGAAAAATCAAAGTTCAACTGAATAAAGGTAATATTTTAATGAAAAACAATCAATTTGTGGTTTTAAATAATATTTGTATGAAACAATAAGTTCTTTGGGCGGTTGAAATTATTGTTATTGTTATTGTTTCATTTCATGGATTAAAATTCTTGGAATATATCCTGAATAATTTGTAAATAACCTTTTGAATTCACCGTGGAATAATATTTATAATTTTGAATTCCTCGAAGTTATCTCGTTGCTTAATAAGTAATCATGTACTTATATTTCCAACTACCTTCGGTCAGAAATGTTGAAATTTCTTAGGTTTTTTCTTTTGTGGTTTGCCAATATTTGAGATCTAGAGCCAAAAGGTAAAATAGATTCGACGTACATTGCAAAACAAATATTTTCTTTTGTTGATTGTAGGAATGAATTTTATACACATATGCTCATATTGATCGTGGGTCTTAATTATTAATTTTTGAACTGTATAATTATTTCGTCAAATGTTCAGAAAAGTTACACCGTTTAATTGTTCTGTTAAACTTTGTATTTCACGTACTTATTTATTTCTGGAAATCCAACATGGAAATAAATTTATTTGAATTAATTGTTACATTCTGAGACTACTTTTTATATTAATGAGCAATTTGGGCAAGCTGAAATAATTTCACATTTTTTTGTAATTTCTATCAACCTCTGATATATCTATAAAAAGCATGCAGGTGTAAAACGCAATAACTTCGGAAGGTGTTTCAACATGACAGTAGATACCTACGAGTAAAAAAAAACTTGCGACAATATAACATCGTTTTTTATTCTCTATATTAAAAGTCAAACTACTCAAAATCTAGTCTAAGGTCGAACCTACTCTGTAAATACGTCGGGAGTGAAGAGTGGCAACGTCGTACATGTATGTCCGATCTGTATCCACAGAAACCGTACACAAAAAGTACCTGAAGTAACCTTATGAGTACCCCTTAAAACAATATTTTTAGAAACCTTAAAACCTTGGAATTTCTAAAAAATCATCTCTACGAGTTACTGAACTCTACCCCTGAAAACTTTGTGTACGTATTTTCCATCGCCTTAAAATTGTGGTTACACATGTTTTATATCATTGGTGATAGATACTCCAAGTATCGCCCTGGCGAAAGACCACAGTTCAGAATCGAAAAGTTGTTTGAAATGGTTTCAGCTGTATTTGGTGACCAGATTTGAATAGCCCAGTAATTTCACGACCCTTCTCTTCTCCATTTACTTCCCTTCGCCACTACTTTCAGCTCGATTGGGGATGCCAAATTCTCACTGGCTCTAGAACGGTTTGGGAGCCGTTGGGACTCTTGTGCGGTATTTTTTGTTAATCTTTTAATTTCAATCTATTCCGCCGTATTCTTTGACAGCCATTTATAACGTATCTCTTTCATAAGATGCACAAAATAAATTTAATTTGTATTGGATTTTTATTTTTTTTAATTAATATTATTTCAAAAGTTACAATTATTATATATTTAAATAAAGTCCCGTTTAACTGTCACAATATAATTTTGTCAATAGGTTCTATAATTAACAACCCTTTTTTTATAAATTAAGTTTAGGTAAATATATTACATCATAAGAAAATAAGTATAAAATTATTAAAAAAATATATTTAAGTAACGATTTGTTGAAAACGTTTAATAAAGGATCATCGTTCCTCAAATTGCAATAGTTTCACGTACAATTGTATCAGTGTACTTGCATATTAGTCCTGCAACACAGCCTTATGTTTTATTCATAGCACATTATGTTAAAATCAATTTACATAATTTCAACTGTGCATTGTTTCTTGTTAATAATGCCTTTAGTCTGATGTCTCAATGACTCGGTTATAGGGTTTAAAAAAGTTTTGTATCGATTTTTATAACCGTTGAAAATATTTACGGATTCAGGTAATATTTTTTTTGTTGAGAAAGGCAGGTCGGCGGTGGTACCATGGGCGGATAGACGGGGCGTTACTCTTTCATAACCTCGAGGCACTCCCACGCTGCTGTGACCATTCGTGTTTTAAAATCACCGCAAAGTGTTTTACACACCTTTTCTAAGAAGCATTTTGGGATTTAGATCAAAACAAAGGTGGCTGATGACTATCATCTACCAGTGGCGTCCAAAGGATGTTTGATTTTTGAGATTTTACGAAAAAAAAATTGTAAGCATACCAAAGTCGATCAATTTTTTTCATGAAATCAACTAACATCGGTAACATAGTCGCTGCACGCCATTGGAACTAACACCTTGCATGAAATTACTTGTCGAATATTATAGAAGGGTGAATGCAGGAAACTCCATAAATGGAGGACTGTACATGGAAATGTACAAAGAAGCGAAGCTAACAGTCCACGATGGAGTGCCTATTTCAAACATTATGTATGAAGGCATGGAACTGGCAGAGGAAGGATGAAAGTAGACTGATTGCTGTGGAAATGAGATCTCTAAGCGTATGTGCAGTAAAACTATGTATGACCGTGTTAAATGCTAGGCTGATGTAAGCGTAATGAATAGGATCAAGAAAGGGACACTCAAATGGTTAGAATGAACAAAGAAAGGAGTGTGAAAAGAATATATGACGCGAAAGGGAATGGAAGAAGAAGTTAGGGAAGTCTGAGGAAGACATGGCATGATCAAGTGAATCAAATACTTGAATCGGGCCATGTGAAAAGTCAGAATAACAGAAGAGTGTGTTTGAGACGATATATGAATATGAATGAAACAAGAAGTATGTGACAGGACAGTGTTTTATGGCGGTCCGTCCTCTCTTTCTACCCCTGCGGAGAAACGGCGAGATGGTTAGTTAGTAAGTTAGTTTATATTGGTTTATTTGGTTGGTTGCATGTAGAGCGGATAACATGAAATGCTGAGATGAAAGAAATATATGACGTGAAAGTGAATGGAAGAAAAAAGTTGAAGACGCCCGAGGAAGACATGGCACGACCAAGTGAATCTAATACTTGAGTCGGGCCATGTCAAGAGTCAAGAAACACAGAAGAGTATCTATGAATGCGAATGAAGCAAGCAAGGCAAAATTCTAGGGTGGTCCATCCTCTCTGCCTACCCCTGTGAAAAACGACGTGATGGTTAGTTAGTTGTATTGGTATATGCCGGCAAAAGGTTGCACTTCGTTGCATTACGTTTTTTTTTTTAAAGCTGTAAACTACTCCGAGCATCCTTTCAATGTACTATCAGGCTATCGACCACCGCAACTCTTCATGATTTTATATAGCTGTGGTTTGATTTGTATTTCCTTGCGGTATTAGTTAATTTCATTTTGAATTGAATGCAATTCAAATGAAGAAAGGTATTTATTACACCCGTTACAACAGCCATCTTTCTTTCCGAAAGTATTTTTCAGCACGAAATTTCAGATTTCCAAAGAAAACAAAGTTTGTCCGGTTCGTTCATCGAAAACATGAAAAAATAAACATAAAATACATGTTACATGACCGGTTGTTTGACCGGTTGTTTGACCGGTTAGTAGCTGAGTGAACAAACGCGTCGGATTCCCACCCGGGCGTCGTGAGTTCAATTTATCTGCTAGCTAAATCCTCCATCATCGCACAAGCAACATCCTCTGCTTATTATGATAGCAGTAGTAGTTTTTCAAATATTGACACGTTATTCTTGACCCGGGAATGTTTGTCTTTCTTTAAAAAATAAATAATAACAATTCAAATATAATTATGAAAAGTACATAAGCGGTACGTTCCAGAGTAGAAGATACTCTCAGTATCGCTCTGGTGAAAACCCAACATTAAGAATCTAAAAATTGCTTAAAATAGCTTTAATCGTATTTGATGCTGTGTGAATGTATGTAATCATCTCATATGTCACATGTCCCTTTTAAAAAAATAATGGCTAATTATTTTATTTTCTGACTCGTCTCATTTTTGCTTGCCAGATATGTATCTAATTTAATGTAAAATTATAAATGTGTATCTTAGTAAATTTAAATGAAAATATGGGTTGTAAGTCACTAGTTATAAGAATAAAGCATAAGTAAATATTAAGTCTTAGTTTTAATAGTATGTTAATTATGCTGTAAAGCGCCCTTGAGGTGATATTTATGTCACGAAAACGGCGCTATATAAATCAGCCAACTACTATTATTACTAACTTGATTTTTTTCACTCGTTCCGTTCTTCCTTTCGCGCACAGAATGGCTGGTTGTAAACAGCCAGGCACCTCCCTACCTCCTTCCAGTCACACTCCCTTCAGCCTCACAATATACTTCAATGGGGGTACTATAGTTTCACTGGCTCCGGGCAGTTGAGAATGTTGTGCTTTATTCATAATAAAAAATCAAAAACACAAATCCCAACCCCTTCAAAATCAATTTATTGAAAGATGGGCACCCTTACCATCTTGGGGCCCGTGCAATCTTAGCGGGGCATTCTCGGGTATTCTACTCAAATGCCGAAAGCCCTTGTGGTGGGTAATTTGGGGCAATAAAACCTCCTGAATATTCCGCTGCAATTTGGCGGCTTCACCGACTTACCCGATAGGGTATATTGTAATCGGACCGCGCTCCCCATGGCCCGCCGAACCGTTGACAAAGGCGTCAATCTCTCCTCATTTTAATTTTAAGGAATTAAGCGAAATGATGGAATATTCCACAATTTTCATTTGGGATATTTCACGGCAGATTTGGTCGAGATTTTAGTGGTAGTTAATTTGAAATATTTATAGTAGACACGTGTCGTTTTGTGGAAAGTGTCAAATGATAAAAGATTTGCTCGTTTGGTCCGAGCTTACACAATGTTGACATGGGTTTTTTTTTGCGTTGAACAGGTATTTTCTGTACCTTACATGGATTGGCAGCAGCTCGATAATATTTTTATTTAACTTTTAACTATTGTTTTAAAGTTTATTTTGTAAAAAACAATTAATTTTAAAAGTTTTGTTTTATTTTTATAATAACAAGTAGATATTTTTTGCTTTTAAAATTAAATTCTAATCATCTGTGCCTATTTTTTTCACATTATTGGCAGTGTATTCCATACATTTGATTTATGCTTGATTAATCTATGTGCATTGGTAAATATTTTAAAGATAGTTTAATTATAGTTTAAAGATTTTTTCTAACTTTGTACAGCGCCCGTCAGGTGTTAAAATAACTAAGAATCATATCGTGGCTAGAAAGGCAAAATGGCTGAAGCACCACTTTAAGAAGTTTACGCCAGAGCTTTTTAAAGTATTTTTTTACAATAAAAATTAATTATAAGTCTTCAGTAATTGATTGGATTTTGAAAAAAAAGTTAACTAATGGTCTCACTGAGTTACTGCAGCGACAAAAAGCTCTAAAAAGTCTCAACTTGTGTCGCTTGAGTCAAGCCTTCTCCCAAGTGGTAAATATATTTAGAATGGCTGAAGGGCCACTAAAGTCTTCAGAATCGAACGAAAAAAGAACTGATCAGAACTGCATATCTAACTCATTTTTGACCAATGTGTCGCTTAAGTCCTTTTGCCTTTCCAGCGACGATATATCTTAGTTAAGTAGTACCAATAATATACCCAAATTAAATATTTGAATAACTTTGTCGTATGTTCTAAGTCTTCCTGTGATGTTCCCAACATTACTTCCTTGTACCTGCCAACACAAGAATCAGAAAAAAATAAGATGCATATTTACCTTTCTTATCCATTTAACCATAGCGGTTCAAATCCCCCACTTCTCCTGTGTGATTACTCTAAATGCGGATTAAAATTTTGGTACTAAAGAAAGCATAAAACCCTGGATACATATAAACATATCACGGTATTATGATGAACTCAGTAAGACACGTAATTTAATGATGTCCAGGTAAAGCAGGTAGGTACATTCCCAAGAGGGTCCGAGGATAATCGCTTGTCCGCAATTTAAGCCGTTTAAACCATCAAAACACTTTAACTACCCCATAATTACCAAAAGGCATAATTTTTTAACGTTTATTGCAAAAAAACCTTTCCTTTGCTTAAAACCCTCGACGTTTTTTCATGTTTGGTTAATTTTACCGACCGAAAAATTAAGTTTGTTAATGAGAACAATATATTAAATTATTATGTAGGATAAAATTTAGCCCCGTGGCGTTGTTCGAATGCGTAACTTCTAAGCTCGAGGTCAAATGTAAACCATGAGAAGGTGAATATGCTCGTTTAAAAACTTTACAAATTGGTAGGTACAGCAAACAAATCAGGGTATTATGATTGTTGAAATAAGTTTAAAAATATTTTAACGGATATTATTTAAGATACATTTTTGTTTTAAGATACAATCTTCCAATGATAATATATTATAATGATGAAAAATAAAGATAAAACTGATATTATATCATAACCGCAATGTTAGATAAATGGTAGATACTCTAAGTATCGCCCCGGTGAAAAGACTACCATTCGAAATCGAAACATTGATTAAAATGGCACTAGACGTGTTTGGTGGCTTGATCTGAAACGCCAGGTACTTCTTAACCTTCATCTTCTCCATCTCCTTCCCCTCCCCACTGCCTTCAACCTCACAACATACCCCAATTGGGGATGCCATAGTCTTACTAGCTCTAGGCTGTTGGGACTCTTATGGGGTATTAACTGTTTAAAAAAAGTATTTCCTTGGAAGAGTAGTTAAATTTATTATTTTTTTTCAATTCTTCAAGAAATTTTATAAAAAGTGTGTTGATATTGATTTTTATATTTTTATATCTTCTTGTATAATTTAAATGCGCTGGAAAACTACCTCAGTTTCAAAAATTGGTGCCTCTGGTTTCTTTTTACATTGGAAGTGAAAGATTGATAAGTTTTGTAAAAAAGTGGTGACCATCGGTGACAAGTCAAAGATTTCTGACAGAACAGAGGCGACACAATAATCCGTTAGTAATGATACGTATAATAATCAGATGCTTCTGTGTTTTGCCTTCGCCGCATTAAAGTTCAGTTCATTAATCAATAATTGACAATTATTCTAGCCCCCCTTTTCATGGTCTGCCAAACATCGACATATCTCATCTCCATCGTTCCAGTCCATTACTTCTATTGTTTCACGGGGTATTGTTTCCGATAAATTCAAACCATTGTGACAATACTCGATGTCGTGATAAAGACTAACACATTTCAATTACCGTTATAAGGTAGTCGCTGTAGACATTCCAGCGTGTACGATGCACAGTGGACAGAGATACGAACCCTGCAAACGAAGATTAAATCACGTAGAACGTAAGCTTCGAACGAGAATCCAGATTACACCGGAAAACGGCTATCACGCTTGCACGGATGCGTGTCTTTAGTCAGTATATCCACTTGGAGCTTTTCCGATAAAGTGATTTATGTAACAGCTAAAGCCATATTTAGTAACTTCTTTTATTTAGTTTCAGTATATATTTTTTTCAATGTAAAAATCAATTTTTAAGTAAAAAATATTAATCGAACGGTTTATCTAACTTAAACGAAGTAAATAACGCGTTAAATTTGTATATTATTTGCTTCTATCTTGGCTAACGGACTGTTGTCCAATCACAAAAAATACATAAAACGAATTAGGAAAAATAGCAACAGAAAAAAACAGCACGTGCATAATATTTTAATGAAGCAATGACAAAAATGTACACTAGAAAGAACATCCAAGTTAAAGCTAAGGTCAACTCAAGATTTTGGTAGTCGTCGTAAAGAATGACCAAAATCATTCAGACTGGTACAAAAAATTTTAAGAACATGCCTTGAGTTAACAAGTGTCTTGACATTCTGGACAGTGGAGAGTGATCTGAATGATGAGAATGATGTAATATATGAATTAAATGTTTTGTGACACATATCAATCCAACGAAAATTATTTCTGCACGCCGGGTTTCATTCCCCGATCTCTGGATTCGTTATCGAGCGTCTTACCACTCGACAACGCAGATCGTCTTGTTATTAAAGCGATAGGAAATATCCCATGCATTGATTGTGACGAACGTTATTAAACACCAGTTTGAATCTATAGTGGGTATTCACTGTTCTCACAAACTTTGATCATTCTGATTCGTTGAAAATGTACCAGAATATGTATCTGATTGAAATACGAATATACGAGTTAGTACACCGATCTGTGATTCGTGGTCTCTATTGTACAATTTGAGAAACGATATTCAATTGCCAGATTGAGTGGAAGAAACAAGTTTTTTCTATAGATCGTATCACTTGTTTCTCTAATTAAAAACTGCTGATTGTTCCAAAGTGTATTAATTCATATTATTTTAATCATGCCTAAATTTGTTTCACAGCGTAACAGTGTAGAGCTATGAAACTTTGAAATGGATCATTTAATGTCAAAATGCCATGTATAACCGTGTTAACAATGTGAATATTCGTTAGCCTGAACGCAATACAAGATCAAACGATCTGTTTAAAATACCTCACTTTAAGACTAAAAGCGCACAAAACTCGTTGATAGGACGAATCTGTAAAACTCATAATACCCTGCGAGATGTAGACATTTTCAACCATAATTTGAAATCCTATAAAATGAAACTTACTGAAGTGTTACTTTAAATGATACTAATTCTACTGTTATCTATCTACTGTAACATCTTCTTAATATAACCTAAATGCGGAACATGATTGGTCGAAAATATGTATAATTGTAACTATATTTAAACTAATATGACTGTTTGCGGGGCGTAATGAAAAAGAATAATGAACAACGCTTAATGGTTTAGAATGGAAATGAAGAAAAAGAATATCGCGGAATGTAAGAAGAAGTCGTGGACGCCTGAGGAAGACATGGCACGATAAAGTGAATCAAATACTTAATTCAAGCCATGTCAAGAGTCAGAATAACAGAAGAGTATGTATGAGACGATTTATGAATGTGAATGAAGCAAGGAGTTTGTGCCAAGACAAAGTTGTATGGCGGTTTGTCCTCTCTGCCTACCGCTGCGGAGAAACGACGTGATGGTTAGTTAGTTAGTTAGGCCTAAATTTTAACACGATTTTCTTATATAATAACTACATATTTTCTACTACTGCTTCTTTTTCACTACAAAATCGATATTTACATTCAACAAACATAAAAAAGTCAACTCCTCTTCGATCTATTCGGTGTTTTCTTTTCATTCCTGTTTATTTTGTTAAAATAACATAGCGCTAAGCAAATACAAAAAATCTGCTAGTATTATTAAAGTATGTCCATTAAACAGAGACATTCATTCGGTATCATTACTAAAAAAACAAATATCTACATCTCGAGTAGAACTATTAATTTAATTAACTGGTTGGCTGTCATCAGCCAAGACAAATTATCTCCGTCCTCATAGTACGTTGTACGGAGAGTGGGATATCGGTGTAACTCGTGTTATCATAACTTGTATGGGGGTAAAGATGTGCCATAAACCAGTCAACTGTTGTCATAACTCGATACTTTGTTATGACTTTAAAGACCGTTTGAAATGGGCTACTTTGATTAATTTTGTGCTTAAGTTTACAATCTTGTTAATAACTTTTGTTTCCAACATTGTGTTTGGTTGTGTCGTTAATTTCATAAAATAAAGTTTTACGTAATAAAAAAATATGGTTGGTGTATAATTTTTTTTTCATCTATTTAATTGTTTTGGTGCCCCTGTGGTGATTAATAAAAAAATGTGATAATCTAGCCAATTCAGTTAATGTAAACTCACATACAAGCTTTTAACGGTAACACGGTTTATCTATTTTTTGCTGTTGCTAAATTTTGTTGAACTTTATTATTTTTCTAATTGCCCACTTCTGCACAATTTGATATGCTTTCATTTTTAATTTATTCAGAAGGAGAAATAGTTGTCAATCCTTAAAATAAATATATCGTCGCTGGATAGGCAAAAGGGCTGAAGCGCCATTTCGGAGAGCACTTTAAAGTTTTTTTTACTATGAAATTCATAAGTCTGCAGTACCTTGTTGTATTTTGTGAAAAACGTAATTCACTGAATTACCGAAAGAGACTAAAAGTTGAGAAAAGTCCCAATTTTTTTCCGCTAGTCAAGCCTTCTCCCAAATGGTTTTTGAACAAAAGTCCAAAAAGTCTTTGTGTCGCTTGAGAATCAGAGTATTTGATGCAGAAAAACAAACTGATCAAAACTGCATATTTAACTCTGCTTTTCACCACAGTGTGGCTTAAACCCTTTTCCCTTTTCAGCGACGATATCTTGCAGAGCTTTCTTGCAGAAAAATTGTGTTGCAAATAATGTTTTCTTACTGGATGGTGACTATCGATTTTGCGGATGAACTTTGGGTCAGCTACTAATGTACTTAAAATGATTGTGTAAGACACCATTTTAGCGCAATCTCTAGATTCGGTTAAAAACACATAAGATACGTAATTTATTAATCTTTGATTATTGAATATTGAATGTTGAATATTAGTAATCTTTAAAAAGAGAAAAATAAAAAAAAGATACAGAAAATAAAAATATTAGGTTGTGACCGAGATTCGAATTCGCAACCTTAACTTTATCCGGGGGCGGCGCATCTACCAGCTAATAAAAATAAAATAAATTTTAATTAATAACATTTTAAAATTGGAAATAACTTCAAAACTTCAATGCATGAATGCTTATGTTTTATAAATATTGAAATAATTTCAATAAACTAAAACACAAATATAGAACTGAAAAAGCCAGAATATATATATATATATATATATATATAATATATATATATATATATATATATATATATATATATATATATATATATATATATATATATATATATATAAGAAAAAACGTCACAACCGAGACTACAACTCGGATCGTCTACTGTATCCGGGAGTAACGCCTTAACCAATTCGTCCATTGGGACCTCATTAGAAAGTGGCATTTTGATCGATTTCATATTTTTCATTGTAAATTTAATTTCTTCCGATTTTTGGCAGCCATCTTTGTAATGGAATCAAAGTTCGACCCGAAGATATAATATGTTCTTGACTAAACCATCGCCGAGTAATCAGAATTAGTAATTAGTCAAAAATATTATTATTTGCAAGTCTGCCACTACAGGAAACCTTTAGGAGCATTGTAATTTCACCGTCTTTACCGTGAACAATGAACTCGTGCTAAAACCACTATACAGCGAAGTTTCCTTTGGCAAATGCATCTTATTTACGTGTACGTTGACTTTCCCGGTATTGCCAACAGCGACGGTTTACCCAAGCGAGCAGTGTCTACCTGAAGTTTCCGCTTCTTCGTCTATTTTTTTTTTTTCTTGCAGAAAAATTGTGTTGCAAATAATGTTTTCTTACTGGATGGTGACTATCGATTTTGCGGATGAACTTTGGGTCAGCTACTAATGTACTTAAAATGATTGTGTAAGACACCATTTTAGCACAATCTCTAGTCGGTTAAAAACACATAAGATACGTAATTTATTAATCTTTGATTATTGAATATTGAATGTTGAATATTAGTAATCTTTAAAAAAGAGAAAAATAAAAAAAGATACAGAAAATAAAAAATATTAGGTTGTGACCGAGATTCGAATTCGCAACCTTAACTTTATCCGGGGGCGGCGCATCTACCAGCTAATAAAAATAAAATAAATTTTAATTAATAACATTTTAAAATTGGAAATAACTTCAAAACTTCAATGCATGAATGCTTATGTTTTATAAATATTGAAATAATTTCAATAAACTAAAACACAAATATAGAACTGAAAAAGCCAGAATATATATATATATAAGAAAAACGTCACAACCGAGACTACAACTCGGATCGTCTACTGTATCCGGGAGTAACGCCTTAACCAATTCGTCCATTGGGACCTCATTAGAAAGTGGCATTTTGATCGATTTCATATTTTTCATTGTAAATTTAATTTCTTCCGATTTTTGGCAGCCATCTTTGTAATGGAATCAAAGTTCGACCCGAAGATATAATATGTTCTTGACTAAACCATCGCCGAGTAATCAGAATTAGTAATTAGTCAAAAATATTATTATTTGCAAGTCTGCCACTACAGGAAACCTTTAGGAGCATTGTAATTTCACCGTCTTTACCGTGAACAATGAACTCGTGCTAAAACCACTATACAGCGAAGTTTCCTTTGGCAAATGCATCTTATTTACGTGTACGTTGACTTTCCCGGTATTGCCAACAGCGACGGTTTACCCAAGCGAGCAGTGTCTACCTGAAGTTTCCGCTTCTTCGTCTATGAAAAGTCATGCCAGTTTTGTGTTTTGGCGAATTGTACTAATGTAAATAGTAGGAAATGTAAAGTGTAAGTATCCTTCTTTTCTTTAAAATACTATGAGACATTCAAAGATGCTGTTGCCCTTCGAGTAGATTTTTTTTCTAACCTAAAAACGTTATGTTGTATTTTCTCTCTTACCTACGTGCGCTTATCTTATGAAGCATGAGTAATTACATAATAATCCAAAGCTATAGCATAAATTTAGAATTATTTGTAGAGAATGGCACGGATGTATCTGAAACAATGATAGTTTTTAAACTCAAAATTACATGGTAAATATAAAAAACATGTATTTTTCCAATATCTTTTAGAATTTTGTTTAGTTTATTTACCTACAATCAATCAATCTCATCTTTAATTGAACCCTGTTTTCGTAGATATTGTATATTTTCTAAAAATCCCACTGAAACGGCATAAAACAAGAAAATTGAGCAGCTAAAAAATAAATCTGCAAATAAGCTATAGGTTTCTACCATTCTTTGTTTTTCATTTCGATTGTTTTTGTTATTTTGAGCTTTAATAATTAAGTTTCCATTTCAGAAGGACATATCTGTGGTTTTAGGTGAAGAGGTATATAAATGTATATATCGGTGTGTACCTGCGGAAGTAATTTCTTAAAAAAATGTTCAGAAAGTTTTAAATCGTAGCTTTTACCCACAAAATATTGATTTTAAAGTTTCAAATTATTTTTTATCTTCTTTATAAAATGTCATTCTTTGTCATCATTACAATAAGAATAGGTTTGAAGTTCCTTATTTATTCTACTCTAAATTTATTATTCTTCCAATTGGAAACTTGACAAAATCAAAACAACAAAAAAACTGAATCCATTAAATTAATTTTAGCTCCAAATCCATTTAACAGAGGTTAAACTGATATAACCATCCAGTACCAACCTAACCGACGTAGACCTGTGTATACTTGTGTAGACTGTAGACAGCGCTTTGGTCTTGGTTTCAATCGGATTTCGGCAAATATTGAAGTTGCAGGGTTTCCCTGCAATATCCTGGGACGATTCCAATTATATTGGATTTGATTTCGCAGCGACCTACCCTGTTCATTACCAGTTTGAATAATTCAGCGGCCAAATACAATTTTTACCTTCAACCCTTCGGACGGCCACCCTCGCTGGCCGGGAAAATCAATTTAATTTATGTTCTATACTGCGTACTGTACATTGTACACGTGGGTAATGTTTAAAGTCAAATTGCTTGTTTGACGCTGGCAAATATTGGGGCGGCAACAAAATCGACGCTGAAATAACGGAAACGAGGAATACCTATCTATGTTTCATTAATTATTATTGCCCATTCGTTTTCATTTATTTCCCAATTAAATATTAGAAGAATTTACGATTACCTACTTCTGCGATGAAACACTGAATGTGTTTCCAGCTTCAAATGAATTTTAAAATAGTAGACTGTAAACGATAAATTAAACTTTTTGATGGAAGTGTCTAATTATTGACTGTAGGAAAATTATGCAATGAAGGAAAATTGGGAAACCATTCACTCACCGATGTAGTTGAAATTGAAGTTATTGATTCTTATTACACAATTGTATTAACGAAACGAATCAAAAAACACACTTGTTTTAATCTTCTTATTCACAAAACACCACATTTATTTTATATTTTTTAACGTCAAACAGTAAACCGACTAACAAGCGAAACGAACGAGCGACGACCACGTTTTTCGCGCAAAAACTTTTCTGTTCGATATTCAATTGTTTCGAACACGGTGTTGTTAAATATGGAATTCGATACGGTGAAATGGTTGGGTAGGTAGGGACTTGGGTGAAACACATGAAAGTAAGAACCTAACAAATTATCACTTTGATATCCAACACGTAGTTTATTCATTCAAATAGGAGGATCCGACTAATAGTAATTTGAGTGCACATGAAAGAGAGTACCTAATCAGATTGTAAGTCATGACGCAAGCCAAGATATGTCATTGAGAAAAAGCGTGTAGGGTAGATAAGCAAACAGATAACAATTGACTCTCATTGATGGCTGTGATACTTGTATCTGATTCGCTGGCAATATTTCTGTCAGGCATTGTTAAGGTTCATTTCAGAGTAGTAAATAACAATTACAGCTCATCGCTTTAACTGACCTGATTGCTGTTATTTCTGCTCGTCAAATAACGATTTAGATTATCTAACTTAAAAGGAAGCAGGGAGGGAAAAAATCCGTAGCGCTGCAGTACCTCGGGAGTCAGTAGATTTATTTACAATCAAGTCGACCATTAGTTCTAAGGTAGAGCGACAGCGTTATTTAGGAATAAATCGTTTTGAAATCATACCTGTTCTAACGGAAATCGCTATTCTGTTATCCATATACTCTATCCAAATAACTTTTTTTTTATATCGACAACCCTTTTAATAATTAACAAAATTAGAACCACACCGAAAGCGTGAAATCACATTTTATTTTTAATTTCATATTTTATCCGCAGAATTTATAAAAATCATAATTATCGAAATAAATAATACAGTTAATGTTTTTAAAATTACAATAAGCCTTTAAACCTCAATATTCTTTCAGTAATCAATATCACGATGAATTACTGATGACCAATAACCGCCTCCGAGAGAGGTCGCGGGTTCAAATCCTGGAGCGTGCAAATAAATTAAATTTAATATCATTTCACATTTAATTAATATAAAATAATATGTCATATGGTAGCGGCACATTCCAGAGTTGTAGATAAGTATCGTCCTGGTGAAAGACCACCATTCAGAATCGAAACGTTGCTTGAAATGGCTTAAGCCGTGTTTGGTGACCAGATCTGAATAGCCAGGCACTTCCCAACTTCACCTCTTACCCATCTACTTTCCCTCTCATTTAGTATCAACCTCAGAACATAGTCCGATTTGGGATGTTGTAGTCTCACTGGCTCCAAACAGACTCGGCTTCTTCAAAGAATGTGAAAATATAAAATAAACATAGAAAATAAAACGATTCGGTTGCGACCGAGACTCAAACCCAGAAACTTGCGTCTACCAATTCCGCCATCTCAGCCAATTCATTAACCGCCATTTATAACAATCACTTATTACACCTATTGAAAACTGTTAATATTTTTATTTTTCATTTTTTCGATATATTTTCCAACAATCTTTATAATCGTGAGCAAAGTTCTATCCGAACGTAATTGAAAACACAAATGACGTGGTCACATTGTAATAACACAAGTGTTACCCCCTCGATACTTGACAAGTCAAGTGGTCACGTTGGTTAAGAAACACTCCAAAAAGTCGGAGTTCGAATAAATTACCTTTTTAATTACACAAATCAAATTTTGTTTTGCCATTCAGAGAAACCCGGGACAACTTCAACGACAACTCTTAAAACTCAGTTATGCCAATTGAGTATAAGCAAAGTAACACATGGTTTTCAATAGTTATTTCAGCAGCGATGGTTGGTTGTATTATACAGTTCGCTGACCTTAGCACAGAGCAGAGTGATCCCATCGTGTGGTTAGCCCTTATCTCTTATATAGGCATGTATTCAATTGATGTTTCAAATGCCCCATTCGAGGGGGTTACTATTTGCCAAAGTGCATTGTTTTTTATACTGGAGGCATTGATGTATCAGTGTCTAGAGGTGATTCTTGTCTAAATCGTCTGAAGACCAGGCCGTAGTAACGATGAAACCAGATTATTTTTGAGTGGGGTTGAGGGATAGAAGCTGAATGCCTAAAGATAAGGGAGGTTGAAAAAGGAAACCCTCTACAAACGAAGAATTATAAAAGTTATCTTCATTAAGCCGTAATAGACCTAAAAAGTCAAAACAGAAAAGATTTATGAATTCAATGACGCCAAAGCTTACCATTTTACAGATTTTGTTGATGTTCTGCTTTATAGTTAAGATACAATGAATTGCTGTTCCTCAATCATCACTTTACTTATTATCGGTATCATTCATTTACATTAACACACATGTATTTATATATATATAATGGCTGTTGCTCGTGTTGTCGGACATAAGGTAGAGAAAAAATGGAGTAAGTAATAGTAAACTATATATATATACTATGTATAGCACTTGGACTGAGTGATCAAAACCAAGTGATGATTATTGTGGGTGTGATGATTTTAAAATGTGTGTCTTTAGTTTTGCTCTGAACTCAGTGGAGCTGTCGATCTTTCGCAAATGTGAAGGGAGGTTATTCCAATCTGGGGCCTGCTACGGCAAAAGCTCGGTCTCCGAAATCGGTGTTGGGATTGCGTTTAGGCACAGTGAGTGGCCGTTGAAGATGCTGCTCGAAGAAGGGTGTCCTGACCATTTTAGACAAACTACATGAAATACATACAAAACGTTTTTAATTTTACCGTTCAACTCATTTTCGCTGTGGCACTTGGTACCTACTCGCTTACCTTGACTTTCGTCGTGGTAAATTAATCACCTCTCAGTAATCCTGAGCGACAAAGCACCGCCTGCGGTGTTCCGTAGCTGTCCAAGACTAAATCTGATCTTTCAATGTGTCATGCCCACGTGGCCGCCTTGTAAGCTTTTTACAACAAAAAAACAGAACGCGAAACGAACCATTGAAACAAAGCCATTAGGCGAATTGGATTTATAAAAAAAACGCAAAGCAAGATATTACGTCATACCTCAAAGTGAATAAAAGCATATTGCAGATTGTTAAATGAGTCTTAGTAGTAAACCAGCAGTTACCTACAAACCGGTTTCTCCACTAATTTCAACTTTTGTTTTCTACTATTCATTTAAAAAATATGGTGCGAATAATTTGGCATACTAAATATTTCAGAACTTCAATATTTGAAAAACTTCTACTACCATCATAAGCGGAAAATGTAACTAGTCCAATGATGGAGGACTTAGCCATCCAAGGAATTGAACCCACGACGCCTGGGTGAGAATCCGACGCGTTTGTCCACTCAGCTACTGACCGGTTGATTATGTAAATGTTGTTCTGATTTGAATAAAGTTGCATCGACCTGGAAATTCAACAGCCTTTTGTCTAATTAAAAATTGGGGTATTTAAAAAAAACCCAGTTATTGTACAAAATGACGTTCTTAACTCAAAATAGATGCATTGATCTAGTAATTGTAGAAATAAAAGATTCTGCGAATTTCGTGACGCCAGAGCTCACAATTAAATAGTTTTTACAGCTACGTTCAATCACATGTCTGACTTATAGTTCAGAAGAACTAATCGATGTTAAGCAATCATTACTGAACTTAATGAATGATTTTTTTTTTAAATTTATGATCATATCTTATTGAGTTTTCATGACTCGTATCATTATTTAGCAATAATTAATATGTAATCTCAAAACAATGCTCTCAGAGTAATGAATGGCTTAATTTATCTCTAAAATTAGAAGCGGAAGATAATTCATGTTAAAAATGACATGTGAATGAAGTCGTGTCGGATATTAACTGCTACAGGCCCGCCTATTACAAGAGCTTGATAAATTTGGGTTCATGAGACTTCTTAAAAAAAAAAAATACAAATATATGGTGTGAGATTGCGGAAGACAGAATATTTCAAAATATGTTAACACATTACTATTAAAATAGCAAAATACAGTGTCTTTATCTCAACTAGGGATGGTTGATATAGGAAATTGGGTGTCACTGTGGTTCCAGAAACCGGTGACTGGCGAGGAACCGGTTATTTATCCAGTTATTTTTGGAACCGGTTCCTAGTACCAGAAACGTTTCACTAAGAAGATTTTTATATTAAAATATATCAATTATATTAATAACGAATTCTTGTGATTGTTTATGGGGTCATGGGGGTTATTGATATTATAGGATTAAAAAGCACTAGAACTGTGAAACCGGTTCCTCGTCTCTCGATGAAAAATCGCAACCGAACCTTTCCCGCGAAGCATTGAATGAATAGTCGTCATTCCTTTTTTGCGAAAAATTGGAACCGGTTCCGAAAATAACCGGTTCCTCGGAGAAATAATATCGACAGTGCTTGGTACCGGTTCGTTTTAACCGGGACAGGAATATCAACCATCTCTAGAATGGTAAGCTATTTGGCTCTGTATCCAGAAACCGCAGTGTGTTTTGTTTTTTTTTTATAATTATGTGTATGTAGAAATAAGATTTTTTTATATCTGTAGTGTTTCTACATTTTGTTCCTTCGAGTGGATGATACTCTCAGTCTCCCTGGTGGATTTTGTTTTAATAACCAGGTACTTTTCCAGCTTTCAACACGAACTCTAAAGCACAAATCCTTAAATTTAATTTAGCATTTTCTAATCACATTTTAATAATATTCATCGCAATAATTGCACAGAAGGTGCAGTTATTTCAAACGGATTCTTTCAATGTAAAGTGTGTGGTGTAATTCTTGTTGCCTTACTTATTTAAATTTAATAACTTTGTTGTTACTTGAAATATTTTGAGTTTTATAATGGATTATACAGATTCTCTCTTTTTACTTTTTACTTCATGCATAAAATTTCAAATTTTATTTTTCATCTACAACCTGTAATTTGACTGTTTTTAATTAACTTCACTCAGTATTACCTACACACAGGTAGCGCCTTTGTGGATTTCCATTGCTTTATATAAAAAATTATACTTTTAGTACGCACATAACAATATTATATTACCCTTTTGTTAATTATTACGGGAAAAAAGGGGAAAAAAACGTAACGAAACGAAAAAAAATGCTGAAAAACATCCTCTACAACTAGTGTCCTACAGGAAAACAGAGCCTATAATAAGGAAACCGAAAAGGTAGCTACTTGAAAAGGGTTTTAAAAAAAAGATTATCATAATATTTTTATTAAGAAACGAAAAAATAACTTTGTATGAGACCACGAATATTATTTTAATTTTTATGACCGACTGGTTTCGCTTAGACTAATATACTCACATTCTTCACAAAAATATCATGACATCAGATTTAATAATTTAAAATCACTAGAAATAAAGAAAGCCATTAAAATTGATAGTCATATTCTTGATAATCAGGTAAATTTGTCAAGTAGTCCGATATTAGGTATATTTCCTGTAAATAAAATTAATCATTATCTTTATTCACCTTCTCAGTTGGCGTTTTGTTTTTTTCAATTCATATTATCTGTCTCTTTCTCCCTGTTCCTTTTGTTATAATTTAATAGTCATTTTATTATTCTGTTATTTTTTAAATATTTTGTTTTCCCTCTTTATGTATGTGTATACATAATCACACACTATGTATTTTTTGTTTAGTTTAATTTTGTACCCTGATGATGCCTGGGCTAAGCGAAACCGGTCCGTCATAAAAAAATAAAAATAATGTACGTGCTCTTATACAAAGTTATTTATTAATTTATTTAAATATGTCAAACCACAAAGTGATTGCTTTCCACGAAAATATAATATTTTTTGTTTACAAACTTTCTAAATGCTCGGTTTGCATACCTACTCAGAACCAAAACATAAATCATAACAACATCAAACAACAAATAAATATCATACACCTATCAAGCTCATATTTGGATGACGTCACTTTTTAATGGAGACGTTTTTCAGGCCGGGCTCGAGGCCCCGGCGGCGCACGGTCGGTATTATTGTGATTGTGATTGCACGTCGATCAGGCTGATTTACCCCGGACAATAAACCATCAGCGGCTCGGCGGCACCACGCTCCGGTGCGCCGCAGGCAAAATAACTTGTTTATTTAGTTTTAATGGATTAGCTGTGGCGTGTAACTGGGTTGAAGAACATGCAAGTGACAGTACACCACATCATAATGTACATATATAAATAAGTCATTTGCAAATTAACGTTTATTCCAGTTTAGTTTGTTCTAATAAATGCGTGTGCCTAACATTTGTCAACATTTGACACTTGTATTCGAATGGGTCGTTTTAACGACTCGTTCTCCTGCTTATTTTAATTCTTCCATCGTACAATAAGAGTTTATTTAACTCCTAGGAGACGAGCTATATTTCGAAAAAGTCTCAACGCCAAATATTATATAATATATATTGAAAATTATATTTGAAAGAATACACATTCTCCTTCAATGTCAACTTTTTTACTTTGGAATTTTCTCGAGTAGTAACTTGGAGTCACAATGTATGGAGAGAGAGCTAATTCTTTTCACCCAACCTACACAAACTTGCGATAAATCACTTTTCCGGGTTTTTACGTCGTACATCATAAGAGAGAAAGAGACAGCAAAAATAACACACCGCTTTTATGTACTGTAAGGGTAATCTTAGTCTCCCGCGTCTCCGGGGACTTCGCCCACATGTTTTTAATGCGACTAAACGATTTTTTAGGTTATATGCCATATTTTTGTTGATAACAATACTGTGAAAAGTGGTTATATGATAAACAAAAACATTATGTCGACATGTGCTATGAATGGATGTATAAATACCCTAGCCCTAGTCCTAGCCACGCCCAGGTCTGCCGAGTCCGGCAAAAATCATCAAAAACTGACTACACTGCCTTGGATAGGTACCATTCTATTTACTCTAAGGGTAGTAACGAAATGTGTTTTAAAGTTCTGAAACCTAGCGATTCACACTATAAATTGCAGTGCACCTCAAAGCAGTTACAATTTCATTGGACTGCTATTGTAGTTGGTCGTTCTCTAGGGGTTAAGACGCAGGTTTTTTTTTTCAAAATACCCTCCTAGCAAAATTTTACTTAAATTTGGTATAAGAAGATTCACTAGAGCAATTATTTAAATATTAATAAAATTTGTCTTTTAAATAGTCAAGTATGTATGTTATTATTTTGTCTTAAAATAAGAAATAAAAATCACATTTTTTATAATGTTACTCAAACGTAAATCCTACGAATTATTTGTTTGTTATTTTTTTTGCTTTGTCTAGATATTAATCTTTTTGGGCATCGCTAAGCTCCGCAAACAAAGAAAGACTTAATAACATGATTTCTATTCCATTTCTAAGAAACTAAACGGACTGTACAAGGCTTACAAATAAATTTACCAATAAATATTTACCATTACAAAATTTAAAGCTGTATCGTGGAAAGATTATTTTTTCGTTCTTTACAGTTTATTTCATAAATTTGAACCTTTTCACATATAATGAAATAATGCCATTACTGGCAGAGAAAGGATGAAAGTCGACTGAATGCTGTGGAAATGAGATCCTTGAGGCGTATGTGCGGTAAAACCATGTGTGACCGTATTAAAAATGTTGATATCCGGAAATAATGCAAGGCTGCTGTAAGCGTAATGAATTAGATCAAGAAAAAGTCGCTTAGAAGGTTTAGGCATGTAGAACCAATTAACGAAGAAAGGAGTGTGAAACGAATATATTATGCGAAAGTGAATGGAAGAAGAAGTGGGGACGCCCGAGGAAGACAAGGCACGATCAAGTGAATCAAATACTTGAATCGGGCCATGCGAAGAGTCAGAATAACAAAAGAGTATCTATGAAACGAGGTTTGAATGTGAATGAAGCAAGGAGTGTGTGCTAAAACAGAGTTATGTGGCAGTACTTCCTCTTTGCCTACCCCTGCGGAGAAACGGCGTGATGGTTAGTTAGTTTTGTCACTATCAACTTTAGTTGGTTTGATCTATTTGAAAAGGACATAGGATTTTTTTTAAATGGAGTTATGTCATTGTGGTTATATTGCCATTAAAAAAAATAATGATCCTTTTGCTGATTTCTCTTCTTGTCATAAACCGTTCTTACGTCATCGCTTGTAGCAAAACACTCTTAAAACTATTCTTATTGAAATTCAGAGGCTCGCCTGCGACAAATGCTTTTGTAACTGTGACAAAGTCGCTATTCCGGTTAGCGATCTGCCACCCGCAATCCGTCGCGTATCAACACCGGCGACACGCTGCAACAATGTAAAATACGCTGGAGGTGACGGGGAGGTCGAATACGCCTAGACTGTGGCAAGCGCATCGACAATTGTGCAAATGGTGGTTACTAGATTTCAAAAGAAATCATCGACGTTAAATTCGACGCTCGAGTGATTAAGCAACGTAGATTGATTCACTTCGACATTTAATCGATGATCAAACTGTGTATGTAAAGAGCTTTACTTATTAGTAATTTAGTATGATGACTCGACTAATTTAAATTCTCATAGAAGGATTAAGAATAGTACCGTCGTGAAAAATACTTGACTCTTTAATACCAACTGTTTCTCGTTTGCACATCGTTAAACTTAAGTAAATATTTACTACAATGTCTCATAGGTTGCGAAGTTGAGTTGACCCAATAATACAAACTTCGGATTGTGTGTATTGGTGCATATGTATTCACTTTCAACCTGTCTTTGTCTTACGTCACTGAGAAATTGTATTTTGTCTGGTTTACGCCGGCTTACTTTTTTATCGAGAAAAGAACAACAATTGTAAGTTTGAAAAACATTAAAATTTGAAAAGTTTAAACGTTTATTCAAAAAGTTTTCCAGTGTTTATTTTTTATTGTATTAAAAATATAACAAAAAAAAACTCGAAACATGCTGTGTGCATGAAGAGTACTGTTTTCGGGTCAAATCTGGTTGCAATACAAATACGATCAACCATGGTTATTACGAGCATGCTTATAACAAACACACTACTGTAACGATAAAAAAACTCCAAAAAGATTTAATTTAAACGTATTTCAAGTTGAACGTAAGAATATTGTAATGAGTGTGCATTACCGATACACCGAACAATATGTTGTACATTTTACAAACCCAAATACTGCATTTCAAACATTCATCATTGCTTTGGTACCCATTGTCCCTAATTCTTGGAATACTGTATAATCATGAAAATGCGACTTTTTATTTATGATTGCATCGAATAATAACAAAACCGAAATTTTCCCTATATTTTTTTTCGGTTACGAGCATTTTAAAACTATATTGGCGGCATTAATTGATTGCTTTGTATTCGACACACCTTTATTTTATTTCTGAGAAAATTTAGTTGACCCCATCTTACACGTTAGAATCATGTTACACTGTAGTAAAAAAAAAACCTTATTTATGGTATTTTTACGCGTAAAAATAATTACCTAGCAGAACTTTTAACTTAAAATTGTTTTTTAAAAATAATAATAATTATTTCTTAAATAAAATTTAAAAAAATACTTTCCTGTTTTTTTTTTTTTATTTCACTTAAATTTTCAGTCCGCCATATTTTTTAAGCATTTCTAACGTCCACCCTTTAAAAAGCGATTCACATATCGTGGTGTGAATACAAACCAACACTTTTAAAAATAATGTTTTGTGAAAATTAAAATGAACAAACATAATGTGTTTTCTCCCAAGCATTACAAACTGTAATTTATTGTAGCTTATATGATCGTAGTGGACTTAGTTTGCGGAAGACTAACCCGTGACGTGAGTGCAAACCCGACGCTTTGGACTTCTCAGGCACTCGAGAACAACTTACTAACCATCACACCGTTTCTTCAGAGGGACTAGACGGAAAGGATAAACTGCCAAATAACTGTTTGGCCGTCTCAAACATACTCGTATTCTTCAGTTGTTCCGACTCTTGACGTAACCGATTTTGAGTATTCATTCACTTGATCGTGCCAAGCACCTTTTATTACACCTTTAAATTTGTTTTACATTTTGATGAGAAAGCGGGTAAAACTGATTTCTTTTCAGAGTTCTGTTAGTATTGCATTCACACATTGATATTATAGTTGACGTGTCAAGGAGCGGCCGTTTAGCGTTTAGCAGTGGCCAGTCCCTCCGACACGTGAAACGTGTCCCATGTGACACGTGGGCCAAACGACATCCACTAAAGCGCTGTCCCATGCAAAATTGCTTCCAATATTGTCCGGTCTCGGTGAATGATGCGATGTGCCGTCGGAAGGGATTCGTTGACTTGGCAAAAAACACGCCTTTGTTACGTCGTTTGCGACATTTGACACGATTCACGGGGAAAATCAGCCACCTTTTCTGGGACGGGGCGTGTTTCCGGGGAAATATCCATAGTTCGCACTCGTTAAATAATGATAGGTATGTGAAATATGAATAACCGTACTGTTATTTATTTCCTTAACATCTTGTTCACTAGTAAAACAATTATAACATTGCATACAAAATAATCATTTCTTTAAAGGTTTAAAGACTTTTACACAAATATTTACATTTAAAAAAATTATACTCATAAACAGTGCAAAAATATTGTACACGAAACAAAAAAAATGTATTGCCTAGCAGAAACATCCAAATAAATTAGCTCTACTAAATGAAAAAAACTGTACTAAGGTATGCCCATATTGTGATATTGACGAACTAAATATAAATCAACAACATCGGAGTATTTGTTACCCAGATGTTGAATTCGTCGAATAGGAGTAGTAATATTGTGAGGTTGAAATAGAATTGTCACAATAATATGGTAGGTACTGTATTGTAACTGTCCTGCCAGGAACATGAAATGCAATTAAATAAAGCAATTCTATGTATAAAAAATTGAATCAATAATTTTAAACAAGCACGTTAAATCGCAAATAATTCTACCTTCAGACAATTTTATTATTTTTAATGAGTACAGTTATTAATCGCAATCTAGGCATTCTCTTGAATTACCGATTTTAAAATTTACGTATCTTAAGAATGTATTTTGGGTTCTTTGAATCGTGTTTCAATGAACATCATAATTTGGAGACTAAACTGTGGAATTGTACTCAAAATGACTCCTTACAATTTGCATAAATAATGTTTTCTTCAGCAACATTTTCAGCAAAAATAATACCAATCATGTACAATTAATCACCCTTGAGATGATTTTTCACTTGAAAAGCGCTGAATTATGATTTTTCTATTCCTCTTTTCTTTTTAAAGTGCCTATATATTACTAATTATATATTGTGTAAGTTTTTACATTTAGTACAATATGCGGTTGGGTTGCCCTAACGCGCGTTAAAAGATCGAGGCTTTGTTCCCGTCTATGGTTTAAGTATATATTTGTTAATTTTAGGGTGTTGAGAACTATGTTGTACTTCTTCCTCCAAGAAAACGTTTCGGACATCCTTGTAGTGTTTATCATCTGCTTGGCTTTGCAGTGTCTTAGAGTTTAACACACATAATAATAATAATGGTACATATCATGGCTTAAGGCGTTTGAAGCAACGTTTCGATTCTGAATGGTGGTCTTTCGCCATGAAGATACTGAGAGTATCTACCACTCTAGAAGGTGCCGCAGCAATACTATTTATATTATTTTATTTTTATTAAATGTGAAATAACACATTTTATTTAATTACATTCATTTTTTTGCGTATGCTAGGATTTGAATTCGCGACCTCTAGATTCGTAGTCCAGGATCTTAACCCTAAAAGTTTACTAGCACATTACTACAAACCTGTGACATTTTAAAGTGAAGTTAATCAATAGTTTCAAAGCTTTTATCATGTATCCGCATGTTGTAATCACAACAACCAAAGCTGGCTAGCAATGAAAATACTGAAAAACGTTTATTTGATGTGAAAAGATAAGATGTGGGGTAATCGACAGACATATTCATATTGCGAGTGATGAAAAACAGGGAGTTTTATTAATTTTAATCGGTAAGTTCGATGTCAAAAACTAAAATTCATTAAAAAAAGCAAATTGTTCCATTCAATTCATTGACCGGTTAGTAGGTGAGTGGACAAACGCGTCGGATTCCCACCCGGGCGACGTGGGTTCAATTCATCTGCTAGCTAAGTCCTCCATCATTTCACAAGCAACATCTTCCGCTTTTTATGATGGTAGCAGGAGTTTTTATATATTTTTTAGTTTATTGGTAACCCGAGAATGTTTGTCTTTCTTTAAAAAAAAAAGAAAATCTAATGTTTTTTTTTTTTAGCTTTACTACGTGTCGCCATTCGAGAGTTTTCGCTGATTCAGACGCCGGATTTTCCGCTTTAAACATATAATATAATATATTCTGAACAACACCAGTGTGTTTTCAGCATTTCCTTTCAAGCTGAGTAACCTTTGTTCTGGAAATTCGAAATCTGTACCGTTTCTTTGCTCTAGCGCTCAGCACTGAAAGTTCCCGACGCACGGAATGGAGGTAGTTTGTCAAATGCGCCGCTAGTTTTGCAATAATACATTCAGAGCGGGCTGGCTGCAGTTTTGCCGGTTGCCGGCAGCTTGCGTTTGTTCCCGGGATCAGTGATCCTCAAAGAGGCTGCGGAATAACTTTAGCCGCCCTCGCTCGGAGCGGGAACCCGGAGCCGGGAGACGGATGCATGTGGCCGGGAAGCGATTCGTCAGGCAAACATCCTCGCCGCCAGATGTACGGACAGATTACAGATGTATGATGATGGACCGGACTTTTTGTTTCTGGCGGAAAAGCGATGAACGCTCGGATAGTTTGTCGAAGAAGTTCAAAGTTTTATAAATTACGTCATATGGGACAGGGATTGAGATGATTGTTAATTTAAGACACATCTTAATCGCGTTAATTTATTTGATGCAAATTGCTAAGTTCTTACGAAGTCTTTTCTTCAGCATCGGTGCTGCCGGAAGGTATGCCAAACGCGTGCTTAACATTTTTACACAGTTAAATTTGGCACATGACAACGGGTCGCTATTGTGTTTAACAGCTCGACTGTGAAATTAACTTGTTTTAAAAAAGAGTGGCAAACATTACCGGGTAACGAATAATCTGACAATATTTGAAAAACTCCTAAAACTGTCATAACATGTTGCTTGTACAACAATGGAAGACTTAGCTAGCAGAGGAATTGAACCAACGATGCCCGGGTAGAAATCCGTTACGTTTGTCAATTCAGCTACTAACAGGTTCCAATATGATCAAATGACTTATTGGCCTATATGTTTTCTTCTATCCTACAACATGGATCTCTTCGAGACTTAGGTTTATTCCTTCCTTTCCTTAAAAGACCCTTCACACGGCATCCATAGGCTGATGGAGGACCCAGGAGGAAATGTTTTCTCGGGCCTTCTGTGTGAAGGTAATATAAAAAAATGATACTAATAAAAATAAGGCTTGTTTGACTTTTATTTTGAAAACTGTTAATGGTGGTATAGACAGTTCTGATTTAATTAGCTAAATTACCTTTTATACACCTAACAGAACTATTCGATCCAAAATTATTTAAAGTGCAACAATAATATTAGGACTGATTCATATGGATACTCGCTTGTCTAGATTACATGCAGTGGGTAATTCCTTCACAGAAATAGTAGATATATTCAAACGCACTGAATATAGAGTTACAAAAAAAACTGTAATAGCGTACCTCTTCCTAATGTTAAATTATTCCACTATCTCTAAATACTAAGGTTTATTTTTGTGTGCTAATCATTACCTCCATGTTACTTCTGCATCACTATTATTGTAAATTATCTACGAGTATTTCGCAATTATGTAAAAGCCTAGTAAAATAAAATAAATAATGATGTTTTGAACATGATATTTGAAAAACGCAAAGCACTCAAAGATGTTATTTAATATTAAACCAATAGAAATAATAAAAAATCATAAGTATTGGAAAACAAACAAAAAAGGTTATTGAGTAAATTTATTTGTGTGTTACCGCATTAGTCACAAATACCCAAGGCTAGGTAAAATAACATTTTTTTCTGCGTATTTGTGGAATGTTTTTAGGCTGAAGGTAGGGGGAGAGGTGAAATAAGTAAAGGAATAGGATGGTTGGAAAATAGATAAAACTATAACCTATAACTACACCCCTCTGTCAGAATTAAACTCAGTTTATCCGACTGATGACATATCACGTTAACCTCTAGTCAATGGATCATATGGTCACTAAACTTACAAAATTTCTATTCTGAATTGTGGTCTCTCTCGAAAGAGATACTCAAAACATATTCTCTCTGAAACGAAGCTCTCTTAGATTGTAGATAAATATATCAAAGTTCACTATCTACGACTAACATGCAGTGATGAACACTTACGTACCATTTTACAATCACTTCTGTCCCATCTCCTGAAATGTAATTTGTTTTTAAAGTGAAATTTCAAAGTAAATTGCTTACGTAGATCTGATAGGTAGCACCAATTGATGCTTTTAAAGCAAACTCTTTTCTGTCAAATGAATACTACAAATTTCGCATCAAAAAATACGGTCATAATGCGTGATTTACGATTTTCGGTCAGTTTCAACTTTTGAACAAATCATCGGCTGGCAAGCATAACAACATGACCGTTAAGCTTTAAGCTAATCGCAATCTGTTCAAATCCTGAGACGGACGGACCGACAATCGACGTATCCACGTTTATCGGAGACCGTTCAAATGTAACTAACTAACTAACGATCATGCCGTTTCTCCGCAGGGGTATGGGGAGAGGACGGACCGCCATACATCTCTGTCTTGGCACACATTCCTTGCTTCATTCACATTCATACATATCATACATACTCTTCTGTTATTCTGATTCGTCACATGGCCCGATTCAAGTATTTGATTCACTTGATCGTGCCGTGTCTTACTCAGGCGTCCCCGAATTCTTCTTCCATTCACTTTCGCATCATATATTATTTTCATACTCCTTTCTTCGTTTATTAGCTCTACCTGCCCAAACCATCTAAGCGTCCCTTTCTTGATTCTTTCCGGATATCGACATTCATTAAAATTCGTTAAAATGTAATAAAAAGTAAGTTACTTATTGAATTGTGACTATGTCGAATGTGGCGAATGTTTGAAACACCCCAAACTTAATTTTGCGAATACTGACTTTCAAAATAATGATCAAGAATAGCTCATTCAACAATAATAGTTAGCATTAAAATTCTCATTCAACGATAGTTGCATCACTCACGATGTAATGGTACACACAATAAATCATTCTTTAAAGTTGAAAATCAACACACATTCGGGTTTTTTTCTTAAACTTTATCGATATCCATCAGCGTGTAGAAATAATGCAGCAACGAAATCGGCACGAGTTCAATATGTTACGAAAGCGGGGAATCATTAGCGAATATTTGTATTATTTAATGCAATATGCATGCTGATTGATATTTCTGCATCGATTTCGCTCACTCGTCAAACAGGCATGAGTTTCAATTTTTGAGTTACAGCAGACTCCGCTCAATGTGTTCACCAGTTTCCAGACTCGCTTAATCTGATCAGAAACTAACTCTCAAGAGTGCAGAAACTGTTTTGAGAATCAGCCTGTACAGTGAAAATTGTCCTGATGGTAGCCAATCTCCGATAAGAGAAGGCATCAGATCAAGAAGAATTCTTTCTATTTTTTACAGGTTTATCATACATCCTTTCAAATTTACGTACGACGAATGATTTGATAATACCAAATATTTGACTTTACTACACAATTTTTTATTAAGACCAGACTGGTTTTACCTTATAACAGGCATTTTCAGACTGGTTTAATTTGAAATGAATCTATGGTATATGTATTATTTATGTCCGGAATAGACCCCTATTGTCTATTTATAATATTTAAAATCTGTGACTAGTATTTTGTTTTATAGCTGACAGGGCGGCTGTACAATAATATTCAAATATAACTTTGGGTGATTTTTTAACCTTCTGCAAGACGGGTTACATAGTGATGAGTTGGATGAACCTGCGGGTTTTTTAAATTTACATAATGTCTTTGGTTGTCAGCTTTATTTTTAACAATCCCGTCTTCGTAAAAAATGGTGGAATGTAGTTAAAAAAAATAGTATTGTTGAATCATTAAAATGGAATTCCATTACGGATTAACAGTTTAAAAATTAGAAATTACGTAGGTACTATTTTACACAAAGTTGGTACAAAGATAGAGTCGCCGCTTTATCTGCCCAGAAGCATTAAGCACAAACGTGATTCCATAAACCGGCGTCTACTTTATTGTGAACAACTTTCAGTATTACGAAAACACTTCTATTTTTATTGATTCCTAATCATCTTCTACTGTTGTTTATTTACCTCCTGTCGGGGGTTGGCTATCATCGAACCAGTTCTTTCATATTAAGAAGCGGTAAAGCGTGGTTCTTTGCCTTAACTTTGAATTTGAGGTTGCTTAAAAAAAAAGTTATTTTTTCTTTGATTAAAAATTACCTGTGATATTTGAATCCACAGTGACTTTTGACCTACAAACCTTTGTAATGATATATTTTTTGTTGACCCCCATCAAACAGAATCGCTAATTAGTTTTCGCCGACCACGATTGGAGATTTTCGCCAAAAATAATAAAACTGCATAGCTTTTAAGTTACCTCGCGATATCAAAATATTTTTTCTACCAAATTAATTGAACGAACAAACATATTATGTTTTCGGAAAAGCAATATTGTTGTTTTTCGTCCACAGCTTTTCTTGTTTAAGCGGAAAACCAAATAACCAGGTTTTTTCTGTTTGTTTTCCGCTCCTTATTGTATTTCATTATTTTTCAGAAATTCCAATTCATAGATACTCATAATCAATTCAATAACGAAAACAAAACATAAGTATTTCAATATAATATTTATTTATGGATATTATTTTATATTTATTTTGCTTACTTAAAGATTAAACGTTATGAAAAATGATCTAGATCTCTCCACGAACATATGTTAAACCTCTACCAGCAAGCTTTTACGATCTCACACAAGTATACACTATATATGACGAGGGCAATGTAGAAAACAAAAACAAATAACTAAGACGCAGTTGAATGGATTCTCCAATTTTCCATAGCTCATGACGGAAATTTGAAACTGAAAGTAGTGGCGTTAACCCTTAAATTTCAAATTAAAAAAACTGACGTTTTACCGCTTTTGACCTCTAATTGGTAGATACTCTAAGTATCGTCCTGATAAAAGACCGCCATTCAGAATCGGAACGTTACTTAAAATGGCTTTATCCGTCTTTGGTAATTGTATCTGAATATCCAGGTACTTTACAACCTTCCTCTTCACCATCTTCTTTTCCTCCCCACTTTCTTCAACCTCACAATATACCCCGATTGGAATGTCATAGTCACACTAACTCCAGACGGTTGGGAGCAGTTAGGAAATTTGTGAGGTATTCACTATGTACAAATTTGAAATCATCTATTTTTACAATAACTAATTACTTATCACTGGAAATAAAAAGCGATAGGAGTATGGCTGATGTGTCTAAAGAAAGGTCAATTTTCTCTTACTTCGATTGAAAACGATCAAACTTTTTCAAAAATGAAAATTCTTTCTGGAACGGATCATCTTGATGATCTTTGACGGCCTCCATGGTCGAGTGGTAAGACGCTCGACTACGAATCCAAAGGTCGCGGGTTCAAACCCGGCGTGCGCCAATAACTTTTATTTAATTAATATGTGTCATAACACATTTAATTCATTTAAAAACAATAACAAGTATATTTGCGGCACGTTCCTGAGTGGTAGATACTCTTAAGTATCGCCCTGGTGAAAGACCACCATTCAGAATCGAAACGTTGCTTGAAATGGCTTGAGCCGTGTTTGGTGACCAGATCTGAATAGCCAGGTACTTCCCAACCTTCCTCTTCCCGATCTCCTTCCCCTCCCCACTACCTTCAGCCTCACAACATACCCAATTTGGGGATGCCATAGTCTCACTGGCTCTAGACGGTTGGAAGCAGTTGAGACTCTTGTGCGGTATTCATAAAAAAAAAAAAAAAAAATCTTTTTCATTTGCCCGTCTGGGGCCTAGGAGTAAAAAAACCCATATAAAAATTGGTGACATCAGTTTTCTTTTGAATGGGTATAGTTTCTAGCGATTTCCTGTTTAGTGGTACCTATCTACTCAGGGAAAACCAAACACCACAAAGGATAACCTAGTTTAAGATATCCCAAGCGATTCACAATTATACACGTGTCAACGCCACACTCAATTTAATTACTCTACACAATGAACCGCTGAATAATCAGACAGCCACGTGCTTAATTGATTCTGGACGATAAGTTTACCTGGATAATGTCATCCAAAGCTCAAGCTACTCAGCGCTAACGACCCTGTATCAGAACTCAAACGAAAGCTCAACAGCCCCCAGTCAAGGGTGGGTGTAGTATTTGATCGGCGTAGTTCAACAGCAGGCTGTGGTACTACTTCTGTAATGAACCAGAGCCTTAATGCATTCACCTTGTTTCGCATACCTACCCCTAAGTATTTTCTAACCCCTCTGTGCTTACTCGATTCCGAAATCTAAAGTCTTGGCGATCTGACTGAATTGTTAAGAATTTAGAATAACGGGACTCAAAATAGTCTAACATATTTATACTAGTGCCTTGTTCCCATATATCGCAACATACCGACTTAACTTGTTTGTGTAAAATTATAAATTCAACGATTGACAGCCCTGAACTATTATATTTAATTACAATTCATGTTACTAGCAAGACAGTTATAAGACAGTACCTACCATATTATTGTGACAATTCTACTTCAACCTCACAATATAATAATCCTATGCGTCGAATTCAACATCTGGGAAACAAATACTCAGATGTTGTTGATATATTTAGTTCGTCAATATCACTATGTACGTATATCTTAGAATAGATTTTTTCAGCTAGTATAGCTAAATTAATTGTTGAAACTATTTAACTTTGGATGTACCTGTTATTCAATACTATTTTTTCTTTCTTGTACAATTTTTTTTAACAATACAAAAAAATATTGTGGCATTAATGTCACAAAGATGTTGATAAATTCTTACGTTGTGTCACGACTCGATTATTGCAATGGCATATATGCAAGTCTTCCCAAAATATACACTGACAAACTTCAGTCAGTTTTCAATGCTGATATTGATGATTTTCAATGGCGTTTCCAAATATTCCTATATATCACAACATCGAACCCTCCATTGGCATAAATGTCTTGAACGGATGCAATTTAAACTATGCTGGGTGATTTTTAAGGCGAAACATGACATGGCGTCTCCTTACTTGTGAGAACTGTGCATTCCAAGCAATACTAATACGAGACAAGTAACTCTTCGATCTGCATCTTTAACGGTCATAGGAAGACTCACAGTACCAAAACGAAATCCCAATATCAATTTCGAGGACCGAGCTTTTGCCGTAGCAGGCCCCACAGCTTGGAATAACCTCCCTTCACATTTGCGAAAGATCGACAGCTCAACCGAGCTCAGAACAAAACTAGAAACTCACCTTTTTTAATTATCGTACCCACAAAACGTCAATTTTCTTCACTGGAGTTTTGATCACTCAGTCCAAGTACTTAGTTTTATTATTGCTTATTTTTTTTCTATCCCAGGTTTCGATAGCACGCGCAACAACCCTTACATATATTTGTAAATGTTCATATGTTAGTTGTAGATCACTTGTTATAAGCATTAGGCAAAAATCTACATTTAAAGTCACTAACCATAAGTTTTAGCTGTAAGTACATAGTTATAAAAAAAATAAACGCCACTAGTTATTACTCTTAATGAATAAGTTATAGGTTATGTTAACTATAAAGTAAAGCGCCCTTGAGGTGATATTTCTTTCATTAAAATTACGCTATAGAAATCAGCTAATTATTATTATTATTTTTGTTTAAATATCGATAGTATTTCCAGATTAATAAAATTATATGATATCTCGATGTATTCACTGTCTCCAATGATTTATGCAGGGTCTACGCATATAACAGCATACTTTCATAACTAAATTGTACTGGACTGAAATTGTTTTCACTATGACATCTGACCAGATCTGAATAAGTCTAACTATTCTACTCTCCAACCATCCTTACTTCTCCTGTCTCTTCCTTCAGCCTCACAAAACTTTCAAAATTTGAGATGGGATAGTTTCCTTTTGAAGCACACTTGAGGTGAAATATCACAAACTGGGCTATGTAAGTTCACTGTTATTATTATTATTCCTGGCTTCGGGTAGATTAAACATCTGTGCAACATTCACAAATCAGAATTTACTTCACGGCATCTCAGAGAAGAAATAAAAAAATAACGTGATTTGTGTATCAATTGGCCGGTGTGACGTCACAAACGCTTTTCGCACGAACATATCGTTTTGGCGACAAATCAAAACAAATTGAAAACTTGTCGAAAATATTATCTTCAGCGTTAAAATAAGATGTGAATACAATTTTTTTGGATTTTTTTTTTTAATACTGTTCTCGTATTTTATTTCAACCAAAACTCACAAGTTTTTCAATAATCTTTTCCGACTAAATGACTACTCGTTAAGTAACTGCTTTATTTAAGTTTCCCTCTGAGCTTATACGATTTTCCGATAGTGACCAACTGTCGAATTAATAAAGTTTTATGGGCCGTTACTATAAATGATAATACCACTTCACTGTTTTTATTTGTTTCTCTCGAAATAGTGTAATCCACTTTTGTCGAGATCGCCAATGGTCCTTCTCGGTGCCTTCGCATTGAGGGTAAAAGTATATTGCCTATAAAAATAGATTACTCGAAGCTAGATGACACGATCCGCCGATAACTGGACGGAACATGGAGCCACGTGGTTCTGAAAGTATTCCTCGTGTGGCTATATCAACGAATCGGACCAATAAGTTTGACAAGTCACACCAATGTTCCTTTCCCAGTATTGACTAATAAAATCAAAATACGGGGTTGATCGCTCCGGTCAAATAGCTTTGTTGGGAAATGGCTCATTTGCTGTGTTTTCACTTGGTATCTGCACAAAACGTGTTCACAAACACATACGTCATTATCATGTTTTACTATCGGTATACTTACTGCGTTATCAGTAATCCTTTGTCAAAATAAGTCTTTGAAATATATTTATTTTTATTTATACATTTTTATACAATACATAAAATACATAACACAAAATGGGAAAAACAACAACAACGGAAAAGAAACAGCGCAAACACAATATCCTCGCTGGATAGGCAAAAGGCCTTAAACGACACTTTGGTCAAAAATGAGTCAAATGTGCAGTTTTGATCAGTTTTATTTTCTGCATCGAATGCTCTGACTCTGGTTTGATTCTGAAGACTTTGTAGCCCTAGACTTTCGAAATATATTTACCATTAGGGAGAATGTTTGACTCAAGCGGCATAAGTTTGGAACTCTTTTTCAGCTTTTTGTCACTAAAAACCAAAAGTTAACTCAGGTAACTCAATGAGACCATTGAGTTACCTGAGATAACTTTTTTTTTCAAAATCAATCCAGGTATAGAAGACTTATGAATTTTATTGTAAAACAAAATAAAACTTTAAAGTACTCTGTTGTAAACTTCGCAAAATGGCGCTTCAGACCTTTTGACTTTGCCTAAGCGATGACAAAAATAGGACAAAAATATACATTCAAGAGAGCCTGAACAAGGCTTTGGTAGAGTCAATGATGATAAACATAATAAATTGTATTCTTCGAAGATTATTATCGTGAAGAATGACAAAAATAATTTACGTTGTAACCAAAAATTTCAAGACTACGACTTGAGAATAAATATTAACTGCCTAGTATACTATTCGGACGTTGTATTTAAACATCTCAAACCACTCATTGGTATAATGCTATGCATAATATAGATTTATTCAAAATTTTGATCTAGAGTAGGCAATGATTTTTTTAGGTTTTAATATGTATTTATTCAGCATTCAGTTTACTCCAGGTATGTATTTTAAACTTCCAACAACCAGACTAGGCACAGCCCGTATTGTGGCAGTGGTATGCATATGATTTAAATAAATTAAAACTCTGCAGGAAAAGGTTCTGAAAATGCCTTTAAAAAACTGGTAGCCAACATCATTCAATGGTTGGTTGTTACCAAAGTCATATAAAAAAGTCGTTTCCACTTGACCTAATCACAGTTTGATAATGGCCTTGAATGCCGAAATAGCTGTCATTAAAAATAAAAAAACTAAAAAGTAGCATAACTTAATAAAAACATTTTTTTTAAATAAAAAAATGGAGTTATACAAATTTAACACAAAAAATATATATTATCGTAGAAAGCAATCTCTTTGTGGTTTAATATATTTAATGAAATGAAACAATTCCTTTTTATAAGACAACAGACATTTTTTAACTTTTATCACCGACCGGTTTCGCTTAGCTTAATTTTGTTCCCTGATGATGCTTAGGCTAAACAAAACCGGTCCGTCATAAAAAATATAATAATATCTTTGGTATTATACAAAGTTATTGTTTCATTTCACCTACAAAAACAATATATAAAATTAAATAAATGGGCTATAAATTTTAATAATCAAAAGTTACAAAAAAATTACAAAAAAAATTGTCGTATTTGTAAAACAGATTATTTATTTTAATGTCTACCTTAAAATTCACCAGTGGTGATCTCTGGCTTTATGAAATTGAAAGAGATTTTTCTATCTTAATTTTATAAGTTAACTTTTTTCATCTCGCAAAATATTATTAATATACTTAAAATTTAATTTAATTTAGTTTAAAATTTTCACTTGTGATTGAATACATTTTGAATAACACAATTACACTGTTTCAATCGCTTTGTTATTTAATTTTTATTTTAGGGCGACTAGTTTCTTAATCGCAAAATATAGTAGGATAAAGAATCCAATAGTTTAGTTGGAAATAATAATAAAGTTTCATTCAAATAAACTTTGAGAATATTCCGATCCAACTACCCGTAAATAATAAAATGTCTGCATAGTTTCAATCGGTAGGTTGGAATGGACTTATTTGATTTATTACAAATTCGTCTTACTGCTCGATTGAATAAGTTTTATTTATATAATCCGTAATAAAATATTAATTGGTGCCTTATACATTTAATAATATTTCCCTTGATTGGCTGGGCGATGGCCGGAAGGTATTTGCTTTAGTACAGTTCAGGTTTTGTGTCGTGCAAGAGCAAATTCGTTCGTGGAATTAATTAATAATATTTATTCTTCAGACTATTGACTAAAATGTAAATATTGACTAAAGTGAGTTTAATTTATGTGTTTGGATCAATGCCATCTGTTAACTGTAAATATTTCAATATGTTAAAGAATTGAGATTTTATTAATAAATTGATATTTTATTTGAATAATATTTAG
Source organism: Drusus annulatus (assembly GCA_022651775.1). Taxonomy (NCBI): domain Eukaryota; kingdom Metazoa; phylum Arthropoda; class Insecta; order Trichoptera; family Limnephilidae; genus Drusus; species Drusus annulatus. The sequence continues at coordinate 844,650 of JAGWCC010000044.1, read as the reverse complement.
CTAATTATATTATTTTATAACACACAATTAAAACCTTCGAAATAAAATAACGAGTATCATTTTGTTTAGGTAGTTAGGTATCTATTCTGTACTTTTTACTAGCTAGTTGTAACGCATTAAAAATCATGAGATGTAACTTGACTTAAAGAAATAAAACAGTTTCTTTAATCCACCCATTTAAAATATAGAAAAAATGTTAAAATACCTGATAGTTTAGTAATTTATTAGGTAGGTAGGAATTTGAAGGGAATATTTATAAACATCGATAGTGTCAATTAACGTCAGTTAAAATTTTAAAAAGTTCTCATTCGTACCTATTCTAATCGGTTCCTATCTGTTCTTCTTCCACAAATTCTTGTAAATTAAATTAAATTCTCAGTTTATGGGTACCGTATAAATACATAATATTTAAAATAAATTTAAAAAAAATACTCAAAACCACTTAATTATATGTTTGTGAAGCTGGAGACAAAGCAAAACCCGGTCGGCTATATACATGGCAATAGAGTGGCTCAATAGTAAGTATTTTCTATTATTTATTTTATTATAATACATCACCGAGTACACCCGAATGATTTTTCTAATGTTATTGCAAAGCCGCCTCTGTCAGCAATTAAACAAACCCCAAAATCACAGATGAAGCGTCCATTTCGGACACTAATAGTATATATGCCATAGATTTACTTAAAATTGAACCAGTCTGAAGATGTCCATCATAAGGCGAAACCGGTCAGGTCTTAAATAAAAAATAGTGGAATAAAGTAATAAAATTGGTATTATTAAAATCACATCACCGAGTGCTTTCTTCGATGAAACATAATATATTGTTTTTGGTGGATTAATTAAGAAATTTCCAGTAAGTGTTATTATAGTTTGACAAACTTCATTTTCGAACGGCTAGAGGAGTAATAAACAACCAAATTAATTATTTTATTTATTTATTGTTTTAAGTATTGAATTTGTAGAACTTTTTTCAATAGTTGAAATTAAATCTAATTTAATAATGTTCTCATTAAGTTCTGATAGTTATTAGTCTGTTTTAGTGTGATGTTATAAGTGTACATCTGTTTCGGCATTCATTCTCAAGCATTTCAGTAACTAACAGAATTTAATAATAACATTATTAAATTTGATTAAAAAATCTTTTTTTTTTCTAAGATTTGTTCCTTAAAATTCTACACCTGCGAGGAACCTGCCTATTTAGATATGTTATTAAACATTCACTTCTTTGGTGCTTGGCCTCAAGGGCTGAAGACAATTTCGACTTGAGCAGTTAAAAATATTAATCCTTTGTCCGTTAAAAACTATCTTATCATAAAAACATTTCCCGAAAACACTAATTTCAAACTTGTTTTTTTTTAATTTCTATTCCAACACTTAATGTTTACCATATTTTAATAAAAAATGTTTACCCCCAAAAAATTTTTAAATATTTTTGACTTTAGCCAATAAATCGACACCTGTGAAAACTTCACCCAAGGCTAAAACTATTATCTGTGTACGTATGTATTATTACAGTCAATAAATTTAAAGAAAAGTTTTTTTTTTATATTTTAATTTCCTGTTACAAGCATAAACCAACACATTAAATAATCTAGAAAAATCAACCAAGACGGTACAAAACCTCTTCAACAAAATGTAATTAGTTCAGACAGCAGTAAATGTGTTTAAAACAAATTACCCCCCATAAAACCTTAACTGTTTAGATATTGGTTAATAAATAAACTGGATGCCATTAAAACGAAATATATTTCCGAATACTTTATACTGCTGTTATTGTTTTTGCTCATTGAGTTTAGTATCGAATGCGCGCTGTTGATCAAGCTTTATGGATTTAGCGAGGGTTTGGTAAATATCTGCCACGGCAATATAACTCGCCGAGTCTTTAAAGATGCCGTCCGACGAACAATTAAGTTTAAGAATTTGGCGTTTTTACACTTTGGGACAGGACGGCTCTCCTTGGAATTTATTTACAAATAAGTCAATTGAATACATTAATACTGAGCTTACTCGTACTTCAGTCGGAGAATCGAATGTTTCTCTAATTTAGAGGTGTTCCGTCGCATTTTTTCTGCATGCTCGCTACGTTTTGTAATTCGCTCGTACCGCAAAAAATCTGTAAAAAAAAAACTTTTCTTAAATTATGTTGTATAATCGGAGCCGGATCAGAAAAATATACCATATTTAGTAAAATTAAAATATACCAAACACTTTTTTAGTTAAGTTTTTTTATATATGTAATAATATTAAACTATTAAACTTGATTTCATTTCATGTTCCTAGCAAGACGATTACAAGGCAGTACCTTCCGTATTATTGTAGCAATTCTGCTTCAATCTCACAATTTAACACGCCTATGCGACGAATGTTGCATCTGGGAAACACATACTCCGATGTCCCTGATATATTTAACACGTCAATATCAAAATATAAGTTTACTTTAGTACAGTTGTTGTTATCTGGTAGAGCCAAACTAATAGTTGGACCTATTACTTAAAATTGTTTATTTCCTTTCTTTTACAATATTTTTGAATATGTTATTAGTTATTTTTGTATCTGCTATTCAATGTTCTTTTTATATTTTTTCTATTTTACACAATTCTTGCACTAATGAGCTTACTGTTTTGAAAAAAAAAATATTAAAATGTATGTAAAAGCCTAAAACGGGCGTAAATAAATAAATATATTTTTTATAGTAAATACCACAAGAGTCCCAACTGCTCCCAACTCGTCTAGAGCCAGTGAGACTACAGCATCTCCAATCGGGGGATGTTGTGAGATTGAAGGTAATGGGGAAGAGAAGGAGATGGGAAAGAGGAAGGTTGAAAAGTACCTGGTTATTCAGGTCTGGCTATCAAACACGGCTTAAACTATTTCAAGCAAAGTTTCAATTCTGAATGGTGGCTTTTCGCCAGGGCGATACTTATATATATTTCTACCATTCCGAAACATGTCGCAAAAGTTGATTTTTAGAAAGACTAAACCTCGTATAGTTTTTATTATAATAATTATTTTAAAAAAGAACCTTTAAACTGAAATATTTATAGTATAGACCCTTAAACTCTGTTTAAATTAATATAAAAAAAAAACTCTTATAGGCTTAGTCTTTAGCCTAAACATATTTTTAAATAAGTGTTTTACTTGTGTTATTTTTTAAATATAAAAAATCTATATTTTTCTCTAAAGGTAAGGCCGTATGTTCGTGACAAAAATCAGGGTTCGTATAACCACCCCCGAAGCACTTTAAAACACGGTGTGTGTCTTACACATTCATATCTCTAATTCATTGAGTCATTTTCTATTCAGCTCTGGTGTTGCTTGGGCACAAGCCGAACGTGTTCAAGTCTAAAATATTAAGAATGCTGTTTAAAATCTCTCACATTTTTGAATTCCTGAAATTAAATACTTTAAAAATTTCATATGCTACTATAATTTCACGGAATGTCTTTATTATTTTTATTGCCTGAATTCCACATTTAAAATCTAGTTAGGTACCTTATTTATTTTACCGAGGAATGAAAATCATTGTAAGGCTGTTTACATTTTTTTCGCCTGGTATCTCCCGATCAACCAGGTGAATTTCTAAGAAAATCCGTTTTCCTTTTTACTAAAAGTCCTTTGTAAAGTCATAAATTATTCGCATATAATGGAGCGTAAACCACCTCTAAGAATCGGGTTTGATAAGGATAAAGTACAGGGGTTGAATAACGTGCCGGCATTGGAATTAAGCACGCTAGGTGGGCTTACACCGTTCACGAATCTTATCAGCAACTTGTGCCCACCGATGCATCTTGTGCCAATTATAAGCGATTATAATTTTAAAGAATATCGTACCGTAGGTATGCTGAACATACCATACGGCGAATTCCGTTTATTTTTTAAAACGATCCTCAATGTCGAGACTTGTTAACTCAAGCCATGTTCTTGAAATTTTTGATACCAGTCTAAATTATTCTTGTCATTCTTTACGACTCTACCAAAACTTTGACTTGACCTTGGCCTTGATTTAAATGTTCTTTCTTATGTTTATTTTGTACTGTTTTTGTAATTGCGTCTTTAAAATACTATGTGTGTGCTGTTCTTTCTCTGTTGTTTTTTTCCCCATTTTGTGTTATATATTTTTTTATAATTGAACAATAGTCCGTTAGTTTATACACATTAATTGATTATAAAGACTGTTAAGTTGCAGCACTGAGCTTGAGATATGAATATATTATTGACATCTACAATACATGTACGAGTAGATATGGTTAGAAAGTTTGCGCAGAAAGCACCATCTTGTATCGTATTTTTCAGTGGTTTCCGGCAATTGAATTTCCCTTTTCGTAGAGTTTTTAACTTGCCTCTGTTGAACCGATTAACTCCGCATAGGGCTTCAATTATTATTTGGACCAAGGGTTGCTCAGCCCGGGGCCATCTCATAATTCCGCGAAGGTATTTTTCAATTACCCTTTGAAGCCTATTTCTGTAGTCGCCACGATAATACAATATGCCTCCTTAATACCCGCTGATTGTATTACGATTAAATGGAAAGTAATTTTCTTTCGCCGTCTTTGTAGGCAAGTTGTAAACTATACAAAGCGCAAAGTTGTTTAAATTGATTTTCACTTTATGGTCGGGACCTTTCTTAGAGAGAATCAAGAGTTGGACATACCCCTCTATGAAACATGGCACGATCAAGTTCATCAAACAGTTGAGTCGAATTAATAAACCAAAAACTGTTTCTGTGTCTCGCCTAATATTTGCGATTTATAACAAGCTTTGGTTTTCATAAAATTTGCAACTCTTTTCTGTCTAAATTTTCTACAACAATTTTTAACTAACTACGTAATTTCCTTTGTGAGTTGCAGAGTTTTAAAAATATAATTTTAACTAGCAAAAATGCATACAAATTTAATTCATGTTTTTTAATTGTACAGAAAAAAAATATTTGAAAAAAAGGAAAAAATCCTGCGAAACCGGGTAGTAAGAAACCACTAGGGAGAAAAAAATGAGTTTTAGCTGTTTCAGTAGACAGATTTTCTGCTTCATACTCATTTTTACATGCGTGTACTGAATTTATACCTGCTAAGCTGCTGCAAGTAGATTGTGAAGTGATAGCCTGTTGCTGTTCACGAGTCAGTAAGTCAGTTGAATTAACGTTTTCTTCAATAAATACATTGTATTTTAGATACACTTAAAGAGGTGTCATTAATTCGCATCTCTCCACAATACAGCTGCTAAATTGTTGCGTGCTAAATCTTAACGTGTTATTCGTGCAGTTTTCTGAAGCTCTTCATCGGCAATTAATTATCGCGCCATTCTCTGCCCATCATGCTAAGTGCAAAACAGAACTGCCGCGAAGCCTTTGAATGCGAGGAATTTGACGCCTCTAGCCTTTTAGAGCCCTAGGATGTAGGTACAACTGCAAGGCATTGCAGCGAGGAAAGCAGTCGCTTGTGTCAAAACTATCACCACATGTTCAAGATGATTACTTAACTGGATGGAAATTCTTAGGTTGGGTTAAGGTTGGATTGGGTCTTAATTAAATTCTTTCATTCTTTACGATAATTATGGCAATTTTTTTAAGGGACTCTTTATTTTTATTTTGTGCGCATTTATCATATAACAAAGTCTTGCTTTTCTTTAAATTTAATATAATTTTTTAAAGTTATTAGTTATTATTGGCGCCCTTGAGGGGATTTTCCCACAAAAACGGCGCTATAAAAGTTATCCATTTATTATTATTATTATTATTGTTTGCTATGTTGCTCTGTTACTTATTATTATCTACAATAGCCATTTTGTCCTTAGAGGGCACAACCACAACTTATGGAGCTGATAACAGCGCCATAAGTTGTGGTTGTGCCTTTCTATAAAGAATCAGTTATTTACTAGCAGTATTCAAAAATATGCAATGTGCAGATGTGAAACTCAAAAGTTTTATATTATCCACCCTGAACAAGGTGGCCTTTATTTTGTTTTATTTCCTTAGATGTAAAGCGAGCAAAAAAATACATGAATTCAACCATAAAAGTGCCGAGAGTCTGAATATAGACGTTCCTAATAATATATCTATGTATGTACTTTCATTTGCGTCGTTTATAACACTCATCTGAACTATTTTGTTCAATTATCAAAAATAATTCATAATATCGGTCAATATCTGAGTGAGTTATAAGTTATAAAATTATTTTTTTAAACCTATCATAATATTTTTGTCAAATACAATTCTCCTTAGCGTGTTTGGCATAGTATTGAAATAATATCCAGCACTAAAACAGTCTATGATTTTGCATGTGAAAGTAATTTAATTCAAATTTAATTTTCGTATGTAATTTGTGGTCTCTTATCGAACTTCAGTAAACTCGATAATTTTCAAATTAGAATTAACCCATTCAATACAAAGATAGCTGCCTATATTGGAAGAAATTTTGGAACAAAATAAAAATAATATTAAAAATTTCAAAGATTGATAAATAATAACACTTTCTAAAAAAGGCTTCGGTAGCCCAATTGGCAGAGACGTTACTTCCAGATAGACTAGAGGTTACGAATTCAATTCTCAGTCGCAACCTAATTTGTTTTCATTATCTTCTTCTGTATTATATTTTGTTGAAAATTATTGATTTTGTTTCAATTATAAATTTTTAAAATGAGTCGCTTTTAATACTGCCAATTTTCTTATTTGATTATATATATATAAAAAAAAAAAAAATATACTATACGGATTATTTTTCTATTTCTTATTAGTAACCTTTTACTCTTTCGAACCTTCACACTCTCCGAGTCTTATGCTAAACTCATCTCGCCAACGAGCACATCCTCCGTAGTCCTTTCTCCACCGCCCGAGGACCAAGGATTTGCAGCTGATAACTCTGTTCAACTTTCACGCGTCTCGGCATCAGCGTTGCACAAACTCGACGCAAAGGTGTGCATAAATTTCCTCGGGGCTTTTGACTAATTCATTAATCAAACGCAAGTAGAAGCAAAGCCTACATTGGTGTGTATTTGACAGTGCACTTGATGAAGTTTGACAAACTGCAAGAAATATAACAACCTTATTCCTTACAAGACGGTTGTTTTTTGTTTGTTTGAAACGTGACACTCCTTGTAAACGCAATATTCTTTACTTACGAGTAAGATATTAAAAAAAAAATTATTGCGAGAATCAATGTTTCGAAATATTATAAGAGTAATATGTTAAGGATTTATTCATACGGCTGACTTTAAAACAAGACAGACATTTTTGTTTTGCCTTATTTTCTACTGTTAAAAATCGTGTTGGACTATACCATTGACTCATACGACGGCCTCGGTGGTCGAGTGGTAAGAAGCTCGACTACGAATCCAGAGGTGGCGGGTTAAAACCCGGCGCGCGAGCAAATAAATTTTATTTCAATAATATGTGTCATAACACAATTAATTCAAATAGAATAATATAGTCTCTTTGCGGTACGTTCCAGAGTGGTAGATACTCTAAGTATCGCCCTGGTGAAAGACCACCATTCAGAAACGAAACTTTGCTTAAAATGGTTTTAGGTCAAATTTGTGTTGGACCATGGCATTGGGACCCTTGCCACAAGTTGTCTGTGCTTTCAACTGTAAAGTTTTTTTAAAAATCTTCATGTTTCGTTCATACACGAATTCAACTGCTCGCCAATAATGCGGTAGGGATACCGATAAAAATTATAGTCAAATCTCAGTTCGTACACACAAGTTAGCATATTGTATTTCTTTTATCCCAAAAATAAATAATTAGGTAAGTTCGAATGGTATTTATTCATTGTGTTTTGCAAGCAAATGTCACGGTTCAAACTACTTAGCGAAATCTATTATTACCTACAATCCTTCATCGCCATATTATGTACATATGCTCGGTTAAAGGCTAAGCACGAATTAATTATAATTGATGTGGTGAATTAATCACATGTTGATGCTAGGAAAATTATCTACATATTAGTTTCTAATGAATTGTAAGCGAATATGGTTATGTGACGACTTGTCGTATAATAATACGTAAGCTAACCCAAAGCAAATTATAACAATGCGCAAATTTTCAAAATGCTAATAACAATTATAGCTTTTGGATAATTTATATAGCGTCTTTATATATATATATATATCACCTCAAGGGCGCTTAACAATATTATGTACAATAAAAAATATCGTCGCCGGAAAGGCAAATGGCTAAAGCGCCATTTTACGTTTTAAGTTTACTAACTAACTAACCATCACGCCGTTTCCCCACAGGGGTAGGCAGAGAGGACGGACCGTTTTTTATTTTTTTCTCTTTGTAATATCTATAATTTTAACATAATATATTTGTTAAACGCCCTTGGGATGAAGTTTGTAAATGTGGCGCTTTGTAAATTAGCTTAGATTTATTATCATATTTTATAAAACAAAAACGACTTTTTCTTATCATTAAAATTTTGTCAAATATATACAACTCTGTCTTGGCACACATTCCTTGCTTCATTTACATTCATACATCGTCTCATACATACTCTTCTGTTATTCTGACTCTTCACATTACCCGATTCAAGTATTTGATTTACTTGATCGTGCCATGTCTTTTTCGGGCGTCCTCGACTTCTTCTTCCATTCACTTTCGCATCATATATTCTTTTCACACTCCTTTCTTTGTTCATTCGCTCTACATGCCCAAACTATCTAAGCGTCTCTTTCTTGATCCTATTCATTACGCTCACATCAGTCTTGCATCCACCACCATAATAAAATTCATAAGTCTTCAGTACCTGGTTGGATTTTTATAAAAAAAGTTAACTCAGGCAACTCAATGCTCTCACTGAGTTACTAGAAGCGACGAAAAGATAAAATAGCCCTAAACTTGTGTCGCTTCAGTCAAGCCTTCTCCCAAATGGTAAATATATTTTTTAGATGGCTGAAGGGCCACAAAAGTCCTCAGAATCAAACGAGAGCATTCGATGCATATTTAACTCATTTTTGACCAAAGTTTCGCTTCAAACTTTTTGCCTTTCCACCGACGATATAATATTTGTGTAGGCGTGTCACGACATCGCTTTCGATTTGAGCGTTTTTCTAGAACGATTATCGTGATTTTAAAATTACGTACTTAAGTTATGAAGAAAAAATAGAAACAAAACGTATCCTCCACGAAAGTGCCATCTTCAGATAGCCTTTGCCATACAAAAGCTTGTATTTAACCATTAATACTGTTTAATTATATGTTGAAATTTATTTTTATATCACTGAACATGTCAGTTCTAAGGTTCTGTGTTTAACAAAATTTTAATGATAAGATAAAGTCGTTTTTGTTTTATAAAATATGATAATAAAGCTAAGCTAATTTACAAAGCGCCACATTTACAAACTTCATCCCAAGGGCGTTTAACAAAATGGTATAAAAAAATTATAGATATTACAAAGAGAAAAAGTTAAAAATAAATGGTATTATTTAATGGAGATTATCTCATACTGTGAATTGCTCATTTAAAAAACACTGGTCTGAATGGTGATATAAATATGCGAGTGGCTTCCTATTACATGATATTATTTTATACATGTGTTATTTGGTTCGTGGGTTAAATACACTGTTTCCATGGTATATCGAATATCGATGTATGAATGTAATCGAGTCCGAGTACCGACGTACACCTATAGTACAATGTATCTCGTAGATTTTTACAGCTGCCTATTTTATGCTTCTAACAACATTATTGAATGGTATTTTTTCCCTCGGTGAAAGCTTTCAATTAATTGACTGTTTTTACGTCCATTGAATTCTTGCATCGTTGCATCATTCTGAATTGACGTTAGTGCTTTGTTTGGCAAGAGAACCTCTGCTGCGCTCGTTTTTATCATTATATTAGCAGCAACTGAGTTATTTTGAAGTACCATTCCGCTATTTCTTTTGTAAATATATATTTTCATTTTTTTTTTCATTTCATTTCATATCTATATAAAATATTGATGCCACAGTTTCATTTTTATGATGGTGTTTTGTGAAGCAACGCTGTTCAATGATTTTAACTTCAGTTTATTTAATTTTTATTACCACATTTTATAAAGAGTAATTTTATTTTTTTCATTTTTTTATTTTATTTTTTGTATTAAAGTTTATTTTCTAGAACTCCATTTTAATTTTTAGATTTTTAAATTTTTTTTTTTTAACAAGAACTATTATTATTATTTTAAATTTAAAAAACGATTTTCATTTAAAAGTTCTGCTGGGAAATTATTTTTGTTTAGCCTTCTGAAGGCATTATCAAACTGAGTTATTTTCTTTACGAACGCATAGATTTTCTAAAATGACCTGAAAAAGTGATGTGGTGTACGATTAGTATAATATTTAAAAGTTATAATTTATAAAACTACTTTTTTGTATCTTAATTATGAAGGACTAACATGGTATTATTTAATATGCATTATGATTGCAAATTTGTATACCTATCTTTGCTAGTTACAATGTTATATTTTGTTCCATTTTTTTGACAACCGATTACTTCTCGATTAACAGATTATTCCGATTTTCAAAGAAAGCAAACACGATTTTACTAATATTAAAATTTAAATAGTAGTATATTCTGTTTTAAACGACTTTATTACTATACAAATACATGTGTCGACTAGTTTCGGTTAAACTAACCTTAGTACAGATAAATATGTAAGGTAAAGACCCTAATACCTTTACCTTGCATGTTACCTCTATCTTATACCAAATCGAAAAGGCTAACTAATACTTTACCCAGTACTGTTTACCACAATACGGTTAAAGCATCCGGCGGTCAAGAAGTAGCTGAACTGTTTTCAACGTATTTTGGATCCGTATTTTCCCCAATTATAAATTCTTATGACTCTTCTGTGCACAAGATTGTTGAAAACAATTCATCTTTATGTCAAATCAAAATTCAATTAAATGAAGTTGCCGCTTCTCTCACTAAGCTAGATGGTAACAAGGGCAGCGGTCCGGATAACATTGCGCCGTTATTTATTAAAAATTGTTCTTCTAACCTCGCTTACCCTTTACACATAATCTATAACCAATCTCTAAAGTCCGGGACATTTCCCGAAATATGGAAAATAGCCCATATTACTCCAATTTTCAAATCAGGTAACACAAATGACGTCTCAAACTACCGCCCTATCAGTATCTTGTCATGTTTTGGAAAAGTTTTAGAATCCTTAGTTTATAAACATATATTTCATCATTTCAAAACCATTATTTGTCCACAGCAACACGGATTTATCCCGAAAAAATCAATAACAACTAACCTTCTTGAATATACAAATATAATATATCAATCACTTGAGTACCGGGTGCAGGTTGACGCAATTTATACAGATTTCCGTAAAGCCTTTGACACCGTTGGTACCGGAGTCAACTGGTAGTATTAAATGGCTTTACATCAACTCCCACTTTAGTTACTTCCGGCGTTCCCCAAGGATCTAATCTTGGCCCACTCTTGTTCTTGATATTTATAAATGACCTTCCCAACTGTCTAAAATCCAGCTATCTACTATATGCAGATGATTTAAAAGTATTTCGCCCGATCGAATCCCTAAATGATTGTGTATTGCTTCAAAACGATTTAAAATCAATATCTTCCTGGTGCTCTCTAAACAAAATGTCTTTAAATATAAAAAAAATGTTGCTCCATTACCTTCACTAGAAATCGTTCTCAAATAGCGTTCGAATATAAAATTGATGACATCACACTTGATTGTGTTACCAATGTTCGAGACCTCGGAGTTGAATTCGACAGCAAACTTAATTTTAATTTTCACGTTGAAAACATAGTGTCTAAGGCATATCGTCTTCTTGGATTTCTGTATCGAGTCACTAAACCATTCAAAAACCCAATGTCTCTCAAATATTTATACACATCTATAATTCGCAGCATTCTTGAGTTTGGTTCCGTAGTTTGGAGTCTAATTTACGAAATTCACAAAATGAGGATCGAATCCGTTCAAATGAAACTAGTCCGAGCATTGTCTTATAGAGCTGGATTGTCCACTTTGCTTGACGACTATCAGAAGCGTTTGGAATATTTTAAAATTGAAACATTGAAAGAACGTCGAGACAAAAATGACGTCAAATTTCTTTACAAAATTATAAATAACCACGTAGAATCTTCCATTTTATCCACAATTAAATTTAATACTAATCCCCGTCATTTAAGAAACCCCGAAACTTTTTACATTCCTTTCAAAAAAACTAATTTAACCTTCTCCCAACCTCTTATGCGAATGTGTCGACTGTATAACATCCACTGTAGTGGCAAGATTAACGAACATGGTATGATTAACGAAATTGATATATTCTGCAACTCACCTTTTAGGTTTAATCAAATCTTAAATACTATTTTTAATTAAAACATAAACAGAAAAAGGTACACACATATACAACTTACTAAGATAATTTTATGTGTTATAATTTATTTTTTTTTCCTAAATTTAAGCATGTGTTGATATTTCTTTTTATAAACCGTTGTTTTCTTTATTTTTCTATTGTTTTTATTAGTGTAATTCAGTGTATTTCTAATTGCACGATGTGAACATTTTGGAAATGGATTGATGACCTACCATTTATTTTGTATCTGTCAGTATGTATGCAATGTTGTCACTCTGTCAAATGTTCCAAATAAATAAATAAATAAATAAATAAATAAATGTATTTACCCATAGATACTTAGGTTGGTTTATATTATATTATCCTCAAAAATTTAAGTATTTTAACCAAAACTAGTTGAAACATGTATATGTCAAATAATAAAGTAGTTTAAAACACGATATACTATTATTTAAATTACTTTACATAGAATTTAATAATTTTAAGTGGAACAATAAATGGAAGCAAACTCTAAATAGGTACTAACTAACTAACTAACCATCGCGCCGTTTCTCCGCAGGGGTAGGCAGAGAGGACAAACCGCCATATAACTCTGTCTTGGCACACACTCTTTGGTTCATTCACATTCATACATCGTCTCATACAAATTCTTCTGTTATTCATTCTTCAATTATTTGATTTACTTGATCGTGCCATGTCTTTCTCGGGCGTCCTCGACTTCTTCTTCTATTCACTTTCGCATAGTATTTTATTACTCCTCTAAGTAGGTGCGAAGTTTTAATCAAATCAACCGAGTTTTTATTTTTCTATATGATCAAAATCATCAAAACATCTTCGCTTACTTTATCGTGGTATTTCGGAGGTAAAACAATACAGGTTCAAAGTTAATATTGAGTAAAAAGTTTGCTTTGTAAGTTATATAGTATTAAATTCTGAAAAAAATAATAATTCGCGAACAAGTTTTTGAAATAAATTTATAATTCATTTAATTTAACTCGTCGAGTACAGTTGCCAAACACAAACTTTTCTATTGAGCCCTTCGTGAATGTGCAAACTTTTCATTCCCTTCAATTGACTCGACTTTTTCCTAGCAATTTTCTGAATGCTTTTCTCGCAGTTTGGCGTGACTTTGAAGTATTCGGGAGGGTGTAATATTTTCGATTACTGTTTTTAAAAACCTTATTTACGACGGTAATAGAAATATGTTTGATTATTTCGAAAATTTACATGTGCAACATTTGCATGCTTTCGTATAGTATTGCAATTTCGCTCATCGTGAAAGAAGTTAGATACCTCATTAACATGAAACGTTTAAATATTTTTTTACAGATATTTTATTAATTATATTTTTATTTTAAAAACTAGAAAACATTCATCGGTCTATCACATAGGAAATCTCAAACGATATGTAAATAAAACGCTAACCTCAAATAAAAAATAAATATTTAAAAATAAAATAAAAAATCCCAATGTTCAGAGCCATTCATATGCCATTTTGGCTCTATGATTATTTGCAACTTTATTTTATTACCTATATAAGGAGCACTTTGGGAGTAATTTTAAAAAAATGACCTCCTGAATGGGGTCTAAAACTTTTTATTTCAAAATTTATCACAGTTGGCGCACTTAAGGTGAAATATCACAAAACTGCGCTATATAAATACACATAATGTTATTATTAGTACTACAAAGCGCCCTCGAGCTGAAATTTCTTTCACGAAAACGGCGCTATAGAAATCAGCCGATTATTATTACTATCCCCAATTTGAATAATGTTTCAAAGGTAATTAACTAACAACAAATAAACTTAAAAGTGACATTAAACAGGAAGAGGAAGAGGAAGTTTGGGAATTACCTGATTTTTCATGTCTGATTATTAAAAGATAGCTGTTTTTATTTCAAGCAACGTTTCGATTCTGAATTATGACCTCTCACCAGGGCGATACTAAGAGTATCTATTAATCTCTTTGATGAATTAAATAATGTAGATTCGTTACTTAGACATAACGCGTGAATGTACTAAACCGAGTCCGAGAGACATACCTGAGATTTACTGCGTTTAGTTTCACAAAAACATTCTTTCGACAGACAAGCTGTTACGGGAAAACGGAAGCTCTTCAACCGAAATAATGTGAGATAGCGAATGTAGATATACGTAGGTGTGTGGAACACAAACGTTTTCGTACGACCTACTCTACTTGGCTAGTCGCTCAGTAAGTTCGTAGGGGAAGAGAGATTATAACGGTAACGCGGGACGTTCATATAGCTATCTCATCCGTACACACATATTCTGTTTGGTATGGCTATCCTTTTCATAAGCTTTGTAACTGAAATCAGAGCGTGCCACATTTATCGTTCGATTTGTATGAATATTACTTGTCTCGTATTTTATGTCTATGATTAATCTAGACCGAGTAGTAAATAAATAAAAAAAGTCTACAGATAACTAACTGACCATCACGCTATTTCTCGGGGGTGTAGGCAGAGAGGATGAACGGTCATCATAAACGGTCCAATTTCCTGTTAATAAATAAATAACCATTGCTATTAAGATACATTTTTAATCTGAATGGTGGTCTCTCACAAGGGCGATCAATCAAGTATCATTTATTAATTTAATTTTATACGCCAAGATGGGATTTTACATATAAAGTCACATTTTTAGTGATTTATACGAAAAAAAGAATGAGTACTAAACATAAGTATTACATGCATTGTATTTGATTGATTACATCAAATTAATATTGTTTGGAGATTAAATGCAATTATAGCCTTCTTGTATCTACATTCCGTGAAGTCAAATACACCAGCCACCTCTGCGTATGTATTACCAACTACGTGCAATCTAAAAACAAGCGAGTAACTTAAAGACTCAGTCCTGATGTTATTGTTACAATTAAATAGAATTTTGGATCGAGCAGTTCTCGCTGGTACATGAAAGGTAATACGGTTCAATGAGTCACCTGGAAAGAAGGAAAAATAAAATTATAAAAGATGCATATTATTATCATGATTAAATCCATGCAGCCGAAGGTGTGCGTGCAAGTCTTCTGGCACTTCTCGTTTAATTGAAAGGTTTCTCTAGACAGTCGAGTACATATCTGATAGTATTATTACCTTAAGAAATCTTCTGCACACGTCCGATAAAATATTGCCGACGCATACAAAAGTTTGAAATTTTCTTCCGATTACGTCTGCGATACGATATGCTCACTATGTTTCTTTTGTTGAGTGTCGTTACTAAACCAGATTCTAGCGTCCTCTATATCTACACACCGTCAAGATCAAACGCCACCGTCCGATAAAATATTGGTCATATATACAAAAGATTCAAATTTTCTTCCGATTACGTCTGCTTACGATATATTCACTATGTTTCTTTTGGTGAGTGTCGCGACTAAACCAGTATTTATGCGTGTTAACACTACACGTCCCGCGGCCCAAATTGGTCATATATACAAAAGTTTCAAATTTTCTTCCGATTACGTCTGCTTACGATATATTCACTATGTTTCTTTTGGTGAGTGTCGCGACTAAACCAGTAACTAACGCTGTATCTTCAGATAAAGAAGGAATCTTCTTTATCTCTACTCAACAATAAAACGCAATGGCGTCGATACCCATTCTGACAGTTTACTGGTTCTTACCAATAAATAGGTTGAAAACGAAAGCAGGTGGAAAACAAACGTTTTAAAGGACAGTGTGCTATTATTTGTATCACTACATTGTTTGCGGGTTGTGTTTGTTGCTGTTTTAAATCAGTTTATTACCTTACTACATACCCTTTAGTATAATAACGACATATTTTTAATATGTTTTTAAAACAGTTATGACATTCGAGGTTAGATTTAAAATTTGTTGGATTCTAAAGAATAATCTTAAACTCCGAGAACCTATACCCATACACGATATATACATATAGATTGCGATAGGATGGAAAAAGCTGAAAACTTAGAAGAGAATGTGGTTATCCAATATGATGAAATTAAGCAATACATCAATTGTCGATATCTAAGCACCCTAGAAGCTGCATGGAGAATTCTGGAAAATTCTTTACATGATTAATCTCACTCAATTTTACTTTTAGCTCTACATTTACCCGATAGTCAGTCTGTTTACTTTGTAGAAGGACGGGAAGAAGAAGCTCTCAGGGAAGCATCTACAAGAAACACCTCTTTAACAGCGTGGTTCCAATTGAATAACCAACATGTAGAGGGACGCTCTTTTCTATATCAAGACGTACCAAATAAGTTTATGTTTTCAGATGACAAAAAGCGGACAAGACGACAGCGGGGAGGTAAAAAAGTTATTGGACGATTACCTTCGATTTCTCCAAGAAATATAGAACTTTATCATTTAAGACTAATCCTTCTAAAGTGCCTGGAGCTACATCCTTTGAATCTTTGCGAACTGATGCGGCGAGTTAAATGAAGCTAATTGACGATATAGGAGAATGTCGTATTTGATGCCTAAACCTCTCAGACATCTATTTGTTTTAAAATTAATACAATGTATGCCTTCAGATCCGTTACAGTTGTGGAACGATTTAAAAAAAAATGCATGTAGGAAGATTTTTTTATCATGATGTTAAAGAAATAGCTATTATTTTTTGTCTTTTTAAACAAACAGGGTATGCTTATGAAGGAAAATTCATCTTGCGGAATGCAGGGCTTACCTGAACCCTGTGAAAGTTGCAGTTTCGGACAAGTAACTGATTTTACTGTAATTTCCGAGAACACTTTAGGTGAACTGATGGCTGCAAAACTGAACGATGAACAACGTTAAGCTTACGATTCTATTTTAAATAAGTTTTTTTCGGGTGAAAATGACGACAATAGATGTTTCTTTATCGATGGTCTCGGGGAATAGGTCAAACGTTCCTTTACGAAACATTGATTCACACCCTAAGAGGTAAAGGTAAAAAAGTTTAATCAGTCGCTTGGACAGGTATTGCAGCTCTTTTGCTACCGGGTGGCGTAACGTGTCATACCGCTTTTATTTTACCCCTCAATTTACAGGATAATACAACATGTAAGGTGACATCATAGAATCCCAAAATTATAACAGAAGCAGATAATATCATATGGGATGAAGCACCGATGGCTCCAGGGGTTGCTTTAGAAGTAACCGTACTGTACGCGATATAATTGGAAATGATTTAGTCTTTTGGCGGGGACTTTAGACACATACTTCCGGTGTGTCGACGTGCCCCACGATGACAATTAATTGTTTTTGGCCTTAGGAGATGGTAAAGTTCCTCCTGTAGAAGGAACATCAGAATCATCTGAGCTTTTTTCCAATGTCAATATGATTCAATGTATATACGGCGACAGGCATACAGATGCTGGTGCTTTATGAAAGACTCACCGAACCATATTGTATGTTCGTGCAATTAATTAGGATGTACTTTAACGATTAGAAGGACCAATGAACACTTTTCATTCTGTTGATATCATCATTAATGAACAAGAAGATTTTAATGATAATGAGCAACTTCATTTTCCTGTTGAATTATTAAATTCTATGGGAGAGAGAGAAAGCATTTTCTCTTTCATTAATTACTAATAAAATACAATTTATTCTTTGCGTTGTCATGGATGAACGAGATTTATGTTGGAGTGAAGAGTGTTCCTCTCATTGTCTGCGGTGTTCAAAATAATACATTTAGAATATTAATTACAAGAATATTTTTTTTATATGCTTAAATATTTGAAGTAAGCATGCTATACCGTGCAATGGCAGTAGTTACTGTTGTAATTGTTATTGTCTTACAATAGGGCTAAACCTTATAAATGGTCGCCAACACTTGAATTGGGCGCAGCCCAACCAAAAGCTGCCCGCAGGGGTTGGCGGCAAAAACCCGCGGGAGCGGGTTTTTATCTGCTAGTTATAGTTTATTTCTTTAAATATATATCTAGGTGGGCAGGTATAGGTATATCAATCAGAGTTGAGGCCGGAATAATACTCACACAGATATATTGCTTACGCAAAGTGTGTTCCGTTTGAAACTTCGTTTTTTTAAAACAATTGCTGATTATTTAACACTACAGAAATCGAAGCTAAAACGTGTTGAAGTCAGTAATATAAAAGTTTTTTTTAACATGTTCCTATGTTATTTTATTTCATTGTTATTAAAATACTGAATGTTCTTAAAATACAGTTCTCGATAAAAAACTAAATTTAAAGGAGTATTTAAAAAAATAATGCAAGGTATCCAGTAATTCGTAGTATTCCTCGATTTGGGACAATCTTGAGCCCGAGCATGGATGCTAATTACCAATGACTGTCAAACTTCACAAATAAGACACGCTATATGTGCACGTTCAATATACTAGAAGAATCATCGTAAACACTTGTTGTCCCTTTTCCACTAGTGACAATAAGTAGGCGTACACAGGACAAAGGGATCTTTCTTTATGACGCATCGTAAATACATCGCCACTGGAGCGCACACCGATACAAAATACACCCAACGCTAAGCATTTATTGTTTGTTTCAACTCTGGTTGAGTTACCTATACTTTAGTCCATTAAATCAATCCATCACTTTTGATACCCACTTTATTATAACAGGCACTGCATGTGCTCAAGTACTACACCGAGCCCGATTTCCCTCCGCTTAAATAAAGAGTCGGACCAAATGCGCCCCGGGGCTGGTCCATTCATCGGCTGCTATGATAATATATTATATGGCAACACTAGATTCACGGCGGGGTAGCTACCAGCACAAAACAACCGCAAACATAACACTGCAATCCTTATTAAACCACTGAACATGTGATCTCTAGATGTGTGATCTACTCACAGCAATAATATACCAGGAGGAATAGCTTGTGTAGTCAGGATTGTTGATTTCTTCCTGACTCTGGCGTGGCTAGGGTTAGGGCTAGGTTATTTATACATCCATTCATAGCCCATGTCGACATTATATTTGTTTATTTGTATAACCACTTTTTCACAGTATTGTTATCAACAAAAATATAGGATATAACCTCAAAAACCGTTGAGTTATGTCATGTTATGTGGCATAACAAAACGTAGTGGACGCAGTCACCGGAGACGCGGGAGACGGAAAACATGCCTCCATACCGAAAAGTGGTGCGAAATTATGTGACAAATTGTCTTATCTCTTTCTCTCTCACGGTTTACGACGTAAAATCCCAGAGAAAGTGAATTATCGTAAATTTGTATAGGTTGGGTAAAAATATTTAGCTCTCTCTCCACATATATTCTTGCTCTCAGGTGATCTTCGTTGTTATTAAACTGACTAAGTGAATACCGCACAAGAGTCTCAACTTATCCCAACCGCCTGGAGCCAGTGGGACTATGGCATCCCCAATTGGGCTATATTGTAAATTACAATTACTTAATGAAATAATTAAAATTATTAACACTCTCGAATAGAAGGCTTATTTCAGATTTGACTTTTATTCTATTAATTGTTAGTGGTATTGTAGACATCTCTGAAGATAGCTATCAGGACTGAGTCATTTAGATACTCGCTTGTACATAGATTGCATGCAGTGGGTAATTCTTTCATAGAAATAGTAGATAAATGTTCAACTGCACTGAATCTAGTTTAAGAAGGCTATAATAGCATACCTTTTCCAAAAATACTAATGTTAATTTATTGTATTGTAATATTTCAAGTAACTTAGTTATGTTTTTTTCTGCTAATCATTTACTCAATGTTATGTTTATGTCACTATTATTTTATATGTTCCAATGCACAGTTATGTAAAAGCCCATAATGGCGTTTATAATAAAATAAAATAATTGTTGTGATGCTGAAGGTAGTAGGGAAGGAAAGGAGATGGGAAGAGGAAGCTTGGGAAGCACTTACTACTCCTGACCACTCAGATCTGGTCATCCAATTCAAGCATTCTGAGTAGTGGTATTTCACCAGGTTGATACTTCGAATATCTTCCACTGTAAGAGCTTTCGAACAGACCAATGTAAATGTTATTCTGCTCAAGAAAAAAATCGGTATTTAAAAATGATTGATCAAATTTAGCAGAAGTAAGGAAAAATTGAGCTTACTTCGGGCACACGGACACGCCTGCAACACACCTCTATAGGTTCATCTCTTCAGTGTATTGAATGCGGGCTGTTTTCTTTGAGTCTTAGATGACTTCGATCTCTTGTTTTTTGCCACTGAGAGCTCCGTTGCAAGCGCTCTTTTCTGTTGCTTGTATCGTTTTTTAGAAAGAGGGAGAGGTTGCAAGTCGCAACGGTTCTGTCGGCGGTATGCCTTTACGGGCTGTTGTTTGAATCTGTTTTTTAGAACCCGTCTTGGTGTAAATGAAAGCTGTGCAAATTAATAATAATAAATGCTTGGATGATTTCTACAGCGCCATTTTTGTGAAATATCACCTCAAGGGCGCTGTTTAAATTACACAGAGTCGTAACGTAATAACAGCGTCTGAACTTGCATTTATATGAATTCTTCGTACCCTGAAGCGACGAAATTATATTTCCAGATAATATGTTTTTCACTTTTAATGACGCAGTTCATTTAAAACCCTTAACCCTTTGAGATCCTCTGTTAATTCAAATTTACAAGAATTTTGTGATATTTTCTCCCGTAAGTGTAACAGTTTAAAAAAAAATGAATTTTTGTTTTCTAATAATTAGCAATCTTCTTTTGACAGTTCCCGCTTCGGTGGTCGTGCTTGGTCTGAAATGCATTAGTATATTTTATTTATTTAGATTCATGTTATCTGTATATTTATTCATGTTACTTTTTAAATACGATCTAATAAAAAGTACCCTAGAGGCTCAATGTTAATTCAAATTAACATTATAACTTAAAAGTAATAAAAAATATAAATATAGATAAGCATTATATATTTTCTATGCATGCATGCAATAATGCTGATTTCAAAGATTTTCTGCTTAAGTATAAAGCAGAAAATCTGTTTGAGTGTCCCATCATGAAATTCGCCCAACTCTGTTTGTTTGGACTTTCTCTGCCAAAAAAACTATTTTCAGCTCGCCTTTTAATTTCCACCATGAGCTATAGAGCTTCGAAATGTTCATTTAGACAACGGTGAAAATTTGTTACATGTTTTTTTAATTGTTTATTATGAATGTTGAAAACTTAGGCGAAACCGGTAACGCTCTTATGTAATTAGGTACACAACATTTTGGATTCTTATTTTTTATTTATTTCAGGCAATCAGTTCTGTTATGCTCTTAACCTTTTGAGAAAAATAAATAAAGTTTTTAAATGTGCTTTTTATGGCTAGAATTATAATTGAATGTTTTCTGTTGCTGTAGGCGATGTTCTCAGCGTGAGGTTTGATGTGTGAGGTGTTTTACTTTTACTTTTTGTAGAAGAGTCATGTGGATCTTGATAATGTTGAACCACTCCGTCTTGTTAAGATGTTGTTCTCGTCTTAACAACTTTGATGTGAGAATTTACAGCCCTTTTAATTTATGATTTTATAGATCTAGTGATTTGGTATAAAATAAGTCAATAAAAGGGAAGGTGCGATATATATTTTTTAAAGACCAATAAAACATAGCCAATATAAATTCAGCTTAAAGAAATGTAAATTAAATTTACAAATGAATAAAACCAAACTTTAACAAGAATAAGATGGTAATATTTTTTCACTATTTTAAAAAGGAATTATTTCCGGAGAATAAAATTATTGCCTTGAGGTGATGTTATCACTAAACGGCGCTGTATTAATTGCTGTATTATAAAGTAGAATAAACATTTGACCATGAGTCCCGAGGTTTCAAGTTCGATTCCCGAACAGAGCAAATATATTGACCGGTGAGTGGTTTAAAGCATTTGCGTTCGGGCATCGCAGGTCCAATTCCGTGCTAACTAAGTCTTCCATCGTTTCACAAGCAATATTCTTCTCTATTTTACGATGAGATTAGAGAGAATTCAAATTATAGTCAGATTATTCGCAACCCAGTGACATATTTTATATTTTTTTGTTGTTTCATTTACAAATAATATATTGAAGTGTTAAAAAATTCCCCATAAAACATTCGTTACGAACTTTTTTTAAGAAATACAAACATTCTCGGGTTATGAACAGACAATATTAAAAAAAAACTCCTACTACCATCATAATAAGCGTATTTTTTTGTTTGTGCAATGATGGAGGACTTACATAGCAGATGAATTGAACCCACGACATCTGGGTGTGAACCCGACACATTTATCAACTAGGCTACTAACCGTCGACATTGAAAATTACCTTTAATAATTTTAGCACGAGTGTGATCTGCTAAAATTTGGAACTGTTGTTAATTGAAATTGTTTAATTCAAAAATAATATTTTCAAAACCATAACCACCTAATAAAGATATACCTATAATGTACTCGTATTTCAGCAGACATTATTTTATATTTGAAAAGAGAACAACGTTTTTTTTCTTAGTAAATCAAATAACATCCTGTGATTTTTCACGAGGAACACTAGCTGATACACAAAAGCAAACATTCTACAATCTTTAAAACCTCATGTTTATATTTATTGAAGTATTTTTGTTTTAAAAACTTTACTAACTTCAAACTTTTACGTGAGAACCATTTCACCATCCAAATGCATTATTGCACTGCTGCTCAGCTACATAAGTCAATTTACTACCACAACTGAGTATATTTCATTTTGTTGTTTTAACCCGTAAGATATATCCATCTCGGTACCTGAATTTAATCTCAATGG
The DNA here is from genome assembly GCA_022651775.1 of Drusus annulatus. Taxonomy (NCBI): domain Eukaryota; kingdom Metazoa; phylum Arthropoda; class Insecta; order Trichoptera; family Limnephilidae; genus Drusus; species Drusus annulatus. The sequence goes on along the minus strand of JAGWCC010000044.1, from coordinate 821,644 downwards.
CACTGTTTATCCTTCAGTGTATAATTACTAATACAATACGGCAACATGTGATTATCCTAAAACAACCGTGTTCAACATTATTTATCGCAATTTGATTTGCTCCGCTCGTATAATATCGTTCGCAATCAAACATGCCTGATTACATAATTACTCGTAATTTTATTTGCGTAAGTACTAAGTATTGCCAGCGAGTACCTACGCACTCGGTTATTATATGATTTATTTTCCGTCCTGGCAACTGGGCATTAAGTACCGTTGGCCGTTCGAAGTTCGAACGGAAAGGCGCCAGTGGGCGGCATCCACCGCGGCCATTTGAATTACAAATGCCCGTCGCTGGCGCCCCATCGCGGGTTTAAATTGAATCGTTGCGGTGTTTGGCCGCCCCAAAGAGCGGTCGATGGTCGGCTCCACCGAAAGCTAGCCGCAGAATTTATCTCAAACGAGACTTTTATATCAATTTAAAGAAGGTGTTTCGATGCTGCAGAAGAATTTTGGCATATCGCACTTTGTATGCGCTTTCGGCGGTGTTGGAGTACCGTTGTAGAATGTCATGGTCAATGCATTAACTGCGTGAGTTACAGTGAATTCTTCGCAGTTCCCGTTTTTTACCGTACAAGAACTCCGGCATCTTCACTTGGAGATTCCGCTGAGATTACAGTATGTACGTAAGAGAAGGAAGAAGTGAAGGAGGAAGATTGCGAAGTACTCGGTTAATTAGATTTGTGCACTAAAATAGCAAAAACCACTTCAAGTAACGTTTTGATTCTGATTGTTGTCTCCCTCCGTGGTGATAGTTATCTTCCATTCAATTGTTACGTTCATAGTGTGTATTTTAACACTTCCAAATAAATTAAAGCACGATAATTTTTGCCCTTGAAGATTTAACGTTTTATCTTTAAAGCATTTATGCAATATATATTAAAATGTTTCCTTTTAAAATTTAAATGACGTATAAAAATAAGAAACCTTATTGAAAAACTTAAATACCACACATTATTTTCAGACATGTTCATTATACAATAATACATAAATTGCAGATCTCAGGAAGGGTGGTGTAATCCTATGAGTTCCATAAAATGGATATCATTGTATTGAGATGTATATAGAAAAATACAACGATCGAAAAAAGAAATTTAACAAAATTTATATGTAATAAAATGTTACGAAAATATACTGTAATATTATTTCTTTTTTTGAAACTGTTAATTCGTGGTGAGACTCCATTTTAATGATTTTAATAACACCAAATTTTAAACTTTATTCCACTTTTTTTTTTTAATTTAATACCTTACCGGTTTCACCTTATGACGGGCATCTTCAGGCTGGTACAATTTTAAGTAGGTCTATGGAATATATACTATTAGTTACAGAAGGGATGGATATTGATATTCATGTGAATCATCTGTGACATTACCATATATGGCTTTACCGTAGTTGGCTTTACCATAGATGGCTTTACCATAGATGGTTTTACCACACCGTCAAAAAGCCACCTCTGTCAGCCATAAAACTAAAATCCTTATGTCACAGATGATTCACTATGAATATCAATATCCATCCCTTCCGAACCTAATTGTATATTCCATAGACTTAATTAAAATTGTACTAGTCTGAAGATGCCTGTCATAAGATTTGACCGGTCGGTAGCTGAGTGGACAAACGCGTCGGATTCTCTGCCGGGTGTCGTGCGTTCAATTCCTCTGCTGGCTAAGTCCTCCATCATTGCACAGATCCCGGGAACTCGCCCTTCTGCAAACGTTTCTGAGGCACTGCAGTACCGGAACAGTCCGAAAAGCATCCGGCACGAATGATTGTACTGTACCTCCATTATGTTTAAGGTCGCTTGGTTAAAGTGTATCCACATCTCCGATGTACGCAGGCTAGTACAGTAGGTACGTATTAAGAGTTGCCGTTTTGCTTCTCGGCTACATTCATTTACCCTTGGAGCAAGCATGTCTGCTCGCACAGTGCTTTTTTCTGTCGCTCAATATCAGCATCATATTTGAGCTCAGCTGTTATAATAGGTCCTAAATATTTTACCTCTGATTTTTCTGTTGTTTACGTTTCGTTTGGGCTGATGGGTAGATTATGGATTGTGTCCGTATACAGCGAAAAGGGTTCAGATTTATAGAATAGAATCTACAGCATTATTTTTTTGTTACAATTAATATAAAATTAATTTGTGTATTTTATTTATATTCGTAAAAATCTTTTCATCCTTAGTATAGGTTGTTTCAATCTGCCATCACATTTGACTTCGTCAAATTTGACATCGTCACATTTGACATCGTCACAATTCAATGATTAGCGCCAATTGTTTGTTTAAACATTTTAATGGTCCCCGATAAACATCGATTCTAGGCCTGTTTCAGTTTTTTGTAAAATTGTGATCAGCTGAAAAGCATAACGATCATGTTGTTATGCTTGTCAGTTGATCAAAATTCGCAAAGCCGAAACGGGCTTAGAATCCGCGGTTAACGGGAATCATTAAAATGTTGAAACACCCCAACCTAAATCGAACTACGTCTGAGCCTAACCTAACCTGACCCAACCTAAGTCTCGTAACGTTTGTTCAAACAACCATAATCATTTTAGTTACGTGTTTTATTTACAAAAAATGTTATCTTACAATCTAATAGGGGAGGATTGTGAATTTCAACCCCGCTATTTACTGTAACATGTTCCCCCCTCGCTAACGAGATGAATAATAATCTGACATACATATATTAATGACAATCTTCATAATTTCTTTCAGGCCAACAAGTCGGGCCAACTGCTGCTGGATGCTGTGTTTAGGCAGCTGGACCTCGTTGAGACGAGTTACTTTGGTCTGCGATACCTGGACGAAGACAATCAACCGGTAAGAACTTAAATATTTAATAAATACAGTAAATCCAGGTAGGTGGTCCTGTAGTTGTTCCTCTCATCGATGCTGTGTGGGTGTATGTTAAGAGAGAGCAAAGATCAGAAACTAAATAGACCTTTGTTGTAAGAGATAGGAAACAATATATCGTCCTTGAGCCGATGAGGCAATCAAACAACTAATGGATCTAATTTAACAGTAGTGCTAAAAACTTATTTACAAAAGTACTAAGGAAACACGAGAGGATAAATTTAATATTCAGTGTTTTTTCTCACTAATCTATTTTAAGCAAAGTTTAGTTTCAATGGTGGTCCCTCTCCAGTGCAATGCTGAGACGGTCTTCACTTCATTTAGAAAAAAATACGAATTTTGGTATTAAAGTTTAAAAAAATATATATTATACCAAATATTATACTAGAAACTAGCTATCCGTAAAAATCACGTGATGTAACTTGACTTGCCAAAAAAAAAAATTTGTTCCTCAAATCTACCCAGTTTAAGTATGGGATAAAGTTTCCTTAAATACATTATAGATCTACATTTGAACTTATAATTGAAACTTTTCTGAATACATCGATCAGTTCCATTTTTATAAAGTTCACAATCTTACGTATGCACTTACGTGTGAACGTACTCACAAACGAAGAAATGAAAAGGTTCTGTTAAATAGTTATTTTTACGCGTTACAGCTGATTCGCGTTCCGAAAGCATTATCAATTGCCTCCGGAAGGTGAAACGGTATTTATTTATATCATAATAATTATTGAAAAATATATAAAAAGATTTAATGTAGTACCAAAAAATAAGCTCCAAAACAATAAATAAGGTTTTCATATGAAGCACACACTTTGTGGTAAAATAATTATTTCATATTACACCACTTAAGGCTGGATTCACACCAACGTCCGGATCCGCTCAGTGACGATATTGTTCCGCATGAGAGCTTATTGATATGGTACGAATATCAATCAAGGAGTATGTGCCAAGACAAAGTTGTGTGGCAGTATATCCTTCTGCCAGCCCTTGTGATATTTAACTACTTAGTTAGTTAAATAATTATTTTGAAGTGTAAAAATACTTACATCGCAGATTTTTTTTTTTTTTAACCATTTTTTTTATTTTTAAATCTGCGATGTAAGTATTTTTACACTTCAAAATAATTATTTAACTAACTAAGTACTTAAATATCACAAGGGTGGGCAGAAGGATATACTGCCACACAACTTTGTCTTGGCACATACTCCTTGATTGATATTCATACCATATCAATAAGCTCTCATGCGGAGCAATATCGTCACTGAGCGGATCCGGACGTTGGTGTGAATCTACCATTATACGTATGCCGACCAGGTTTCGCTATCAGCGTAGCTTCATCAGGGCAGAGTAATAATAAGATAGCGGAGTAATACAAAGTAATTGTTTTATGTTTTAAATAATTAAGGTATTACAGTTCAGTTATTTATGTGAAATCATTTTAATATTCTTCTCCTCTTGGCCCAGATTCAAACCTCTTAACTGTAGCTCGACAGTTTACATTATTCGGTTTAAGGTGATCAACGCATTTCACCTCTATAATTAGTAATGTAAAAGTCACTATTCGTGTCAACGATTTCGTTGGGAGCCCTGAGCGATACCTCATTTTCCTCGAGAGAAGCAATTATCTTCATCGTATAACATAGCACTTGTAATAGTATGCAATTATTTTGGATTGAATCAGAGTTACGTCTTATTTGTGACATTTAATGTTATTCATTTGAAATTGTGTATAAATTATTGCTGTGTCAGTGAAAGTGATAAGGTCGTATTAGAAAACAAGTCTAGACTCGTGTAACATATTCAAATTTTACATAATTAATCATTTGTCGCATATATATATTTAAATCCTCGGTGCGAGTACGTGGGAGTTAAAATTTTCAAATTCGTAACTGACGCATGTATTCAGAAAAAAAAATAATCAAAAAATAATCTTTTCAATTGTAGACAGGTACCTACCTACCTAAAATCTATTTAAGTAGACATAATTCTATATTTGAAATGGGAATAAATGTTTTTCTTGACAAGTCAAGTTACATGCAATGATTTTTTTACGTGTAACAGTTAGTTCTGAAACATAGACCGTGTGATCCAACCAAAAGAAAAATATCTATTTTTTTAGATAAACAGCTGAAGACTAGCACAAAATAAAAATGTTTATTCGAATGCTTTACTTAACAATGTTTGATTTTATAGGTTATGAGTGGTTTGAGTAATCAGGTGGTATCACAATATTTTGAGGGTATATTCTAAAGAACTACAAAAAAACCATTTAAATGTTGGCCCTGCATTCAGATTTTACTAGGAATTTGTTAGAACATTACCCATATGTAAGAAAATGATTTAATCCGATTTTATTCCAATATTGAATTGAATAATAATTGTTAAATAATAATAAAATTAATATTAAATAATAAATAATGATAATTGTTTACTACTGACTAGTCATACATCATATAAACAATGTATGTCTTAAAATGACACCTGAATTTATAACCATATGACATACTAAATTATGGTTTTTAAAACAAACTAAACTAGAACGAAGACTCTGTAAAATCATGGACCAATAACACAATTTTTCATGCTAAACGTTTTCATTTCAGTTGGTATAATTCTTTAATTTAATTAGCAACCATTGATTAAGGATAGGTTTCCTATAAACACTATTTTGTATTCCTTTTGTATTTCCAGAATTCCCTGTTGACTTTTACCGTTGAAGATTTAATCGTAATTTACGCTGTCTATTTCTTCGGCGTACAGTCTGTACTGCTAGAAGTCAATTAATCCACGCCCAGCAGTTAAAGCGAAAACAATAAACTTTAACTGTGCCATGAATCTCTCAGCGAGGAAGAAAGCACTCTTCGGGAATAGAGCTAAGATCTGGAGACAGTAGCAAGACATCAAATAATGGAAAAGTGTCCGGAGGCTTTCACGAAGTGGACAGATGTGATACCCTGATTGATTGCGAGTATTGAACCATTTCTAAGCCATATTGATTGTTAGCGCAGCATGAACATCTCACCGCCGTTTAGCATTTAATTAATCATCAGGTTTTATATGTTAGTTGTAATATAAGTTCTCGCAAGCTACTTACAATATGGACTTTGTAGAACTTCTCGTTGGTTGTTTATATAATCAAATACAATGCGGTTGTTTTGCCTTTCTAAACTTATCCCAAATAGGCAACCTCCGAGCAAATCAGAAAGTTCATTATTATTCGGAAGGGTTTGTTTTGATTTGGAATTGTACTTATTGCAAACTATGAAAAAACAAGCGCTTCAAATTAAATGAGATAATTCACATAAAAATCATTTTATTTTTAAGGGAACCAAACATATTTTATATACCTATGTATATTGCAAAATATTTTTATGGCTGCTTTTTGCTTTCGGGGACCATGTGTTTTTATGTTATCTCAAGGTCCTCCCACCTGCGTCATCGATCTCGGATCTCGTAAAAAGAAGCCTTTCCCCATAGGTAGTCCATTTATTAAATTGCTTATCATCTGACTTTTTACGACTGTCATTCCCTTTGTTCCCTGTTGGAATTCGAATTGACTTCATTTTATAACTGTTTTCAAAAATAATTAGCGCATAATATAATGCATGCAAATAAAAATTCTGAAATCAATTATATTATTCCGAACATGTTTTTGTACTAATTTTACAACCTTCTGTTCAAATGAAACGCCCAATTTTATACCATAATATATAATATATAATATTGCCCGAAGTCTATAGGTACGAAAAAATATTATTATACCGCACACGTACTAAACACGTAAGATGGATTTAGTTAGAGTGGTTCTGGTTATTACCAACGTTTCATTTTATATAGATCACATTTAATGAATGTAAAATAATATATGACGACCTCCGTGGTCGAGCGGTTAAGACCCTCGAATACGAATATAGAGGTCAAGAGGACAATTCCGGCGTGCACAAATATTTTTTGAAGTGTTAAAATTGAAATTAACTTAATAAAATCAAAATATTCAAATAATATCAATAATCTAAAACACAAATTTTGAACAGATAAAAATGGTTTTATCTGTTTTAGATTATTTAAATTATATATTATTGATTTGTTTTATTGTCGCAAATATACAGTATATTTGCGACATTTTGTGGTAGATACTCATAGTATTGCTCTGATGACAAACCACCATTCAGAATCTAAACTTTGCTTCAAATTGCTTCAGTCATGTTTGGTGATCAGATCTGAAAATCCAGTTAAATCTCAAACTTTCTCTTATCCATATCCTTACCCTCCTCACTACCTTAAGCCCCACAACACACCCCAACACGGGGATGCCATAGTCCCACTGGTCCCGGACAGTTGGGACTCTTGTGAGGTATTCATATAAAAAAGGAGTATCTAACATGAAACAAACAATTCACCCGATAAGGACTGAAGAAAACACATATTTTAAAGCTGGCTTAATAATATTTCAGCACACTTTTACAGCTGAAATTTCCCGAGGAAATAAATGAGAACAGAACGAGTTTATTTTCATGCATTCTGCGAATTGCTTGATAAAATCTAAAATGTCACTCGCTGTCAGAGCTTAGAAGAAAAACAGACGTACATTTTTAGAATTTTTCTTCCTTTGCCCTTTGAGTATTTTCAAAAACATGGCATTCTTAATTATATTTTCATTTGTTTTATGCCTGTGCTCCGGATGAAAAAAACAACGACGTTGATAACACGCTGAATTAAAATGTTTTTCGTGAATATTAAATCTATTATGGCATCTTTCTGTTCGCATATCTGGTTTTGATCAGCTCTGGTAAGCTGGCATTGCCCTGTCAGCAATAAACAAAGCGCGGTGCGGCAGGTGGCAACGTGGCAACAATTTCTTATGACTTATTCATGCACTCGACTGCGAAATATGCCTCTACAAGAGACACATTTTTCATTTCTTTTTGCCCTAGAATTTTTTTTATGGCTTCATACGAAATTCCGCGCTAAATTATTTATCCAATAAAAATGAATCATCGCGATGTTTTCGAAATGTATTGCGCATTTAAGAAAATTGTTCTACGGTAAAAAGTGCCAGGTAATCTGATAGCTTTAATTGAAATGAACACCCCTTTCAGTGCTATTATTTCGATAGTGCTTTGTATTTTTAAGTCGAAAAATTTTTTTGGAATAAAACAATTTTTTAAGATAGTGAAAAACATGTATTAAAATTCATATAAAAAGAAGTTTGGGATTTATATTTTTGGGTCCACTATTTATGATTAGATAGTAATTGAATAGATTTTACTAAGGGTCAACAATATTTTAAATGCTCATGTCTAAATTGACACAATTTTAAATACGCCCCTAATACCAAGCACCAAAGATTTAATATCTTATTGTTGGGTTAATTATTTCGGCATATCGTCGCCCGAAAGGCAAAAGGGCTGAAGCGCCCTTTTAGAAAGTTTACACCAGAGCACTATAAAGTTTTTTTGTTTTACAATACGATTCATCGGTCTTCAGTACCTGGTTGGATTTCGATAGAAAAAGTTAACTCAGGTAACTCAATGCTCTCACTGAGTTACCTGATGAAAAAAAACTAAAAAAATGTCCCGAACTTGTGTCGCTTGAGTCAAGTCTTCTCCCAAATAGTGAATATATTTTAGATGGCTGAAAGGCCACAAAAGTCTTCAGAATCAAATGAAAGTCAGAGTATTCGATGCAGAAATGAAAACTGATCAAAAATGCATATTTAACCCATTTTTGACCAAAGCGAAGATAATACCCTATTGGGATAATAGCGTAATGAATAGAATCAAGAAAGGTACGCTTAGATGGTTTGGGCATGTAGAGCGAATGAACGGAGAAAGGAGTGAACATAATAGTATATTTATTTAATTATATATGCCCTTATGGGCTTTTACATAACAGTGTAATATATAACATAAAATAATAGTGACATAAAAATAACATAGAGTAAATGATTAGCCCCCAAAAACATAAGTAAGAAATATTATAACATAATAAATTAAAAGTAATATTTTTGAAAGAGTTATGCTAGTATAGCCTTCTTGTAACTAGATTCAGTGCAGTTGAATATATCTACTATTTCAGCGAAAGAATTACCCACTGTATGCAATCTACGTACAAGCGATGATGCGAAAGTGAATGGAAGAAGAAGTCGAGGACGCCCGAGAAAGACATGGCACGATCAAGTAAATCAACAAACTTGAATCGGGTCATGTGAAAAGTCAGAATAACAGAAGAGTATGTATGAGACGATGTATAAATGTGAATGAAGCAAGGAGTGTGTGCCAAGACAGAGTTATATGGCCGTCCGTTCTCTCTGCCTACCCCTGCGGGGAAACGGCGTGATGGTTAGTTAGTTAGTTGGGATGATACACAAAAAATCCTCGGACCCTTGATCAATTCATCTAAAAGGTACCGATACACTTCGTCTCCATCGTCTTTCACTTCCACCACAAAGTGGTCGATATTTTCCCTCGGAACATAATCTCTGATTGACCGGATATTACAAGTGAAACTACCCGCCTGAATCCGGAGTGCGGATAGTTAGGAGTGCGGTTTTACGCCCGAGGTATTTGGTTTTCTGCCCAAAAAAAACTCACCAAACCTGAGACTGCCGCCTGGGCCTGAGAATATAAACCAGGTCTGAAGGCTCTGCTCTAATAAAAAGCCCGGTGCCTTAATATACTCAATATGCAAATCGTGTTTTTGTTGTGGTGCAAAAAATCATGACGGACCTGTGTTAATATGGCAGGTACTTACGTAATTGTGTCATTACGCAATTTTTAAGGATATACATAATTAAGTGAATACTTTTTACGTTACATTACGGACATGTAAATATACACATACAAATGTTTTACTCGTCTGTGATGAAATAGCCGTAATTGTTTATTTTTGGGTCATAATTTATTTTCCTCCAATATTGAGTATGAAAAATCTTCTACAATAGTGAACATTTATATTTTTATTGTGATTTTCTTAAGTTGATCGACTTAAATAAAATTTGAAAGAATTTACCTTAAGACCTCAACATGGAATCTCGTAATATCTCGAATTCTAGCACGAAAGCTAATTGGAGTAAGATATTGGCCACATCAATCTTAATGCTGCCTGGATGGAGCCCCTCTTGATGGCCTTCTGAAGGTAGACATAAGACTTAATATCCTCCATCAATTTTTAAATATATATTTTTTTTTTTATGAATCAATGTTTTTTTGTTATTACTGTGTCTACTATATGTAGAACAACTTTTATTTCATTCAATTATGGAATGTATTGCATTGCAATAATCTTGCATACCTTCTGGAAGAAAACTTTTATTATTATTATTTTACTTGTTACTTTGAATATATTATAATACAATTTTTTTATGTATTGTTTTATTAGGATTATTGTCAATTATGGAATATATTGCATTGCACTACTATTGAATGCCTTCTAGAATAAATTATGTTCTATTATTAAGATGATTTTGGAGGCAATGAAAATTTTAGAACTATTAGCTCTTGCATTGTGAAATTTGAACAGTTTCTTTTGTCGCATGCTATTTTTCAATTGTACATCAATTAAAAATCTTTCGATATAAATAGTAGGTATCGAAATATGGGTGAAACCAAAAAAATAATTAAGATATTTTGAAATGATATTACTTGAGGTTTTTCGTTTATTTCTCGTTTGCTGCCTATTCATTTCTATTATGCCTTAATATTGAAGTCCTGAAAACCTACATTTAAAAATTAGCCTTTTCATTGTAAAGACCTTTTCAGGTTTCAGGTGGACGTCAAAATCATTGCTTGTCGGAAACTATTGAATCTATCTAATTATTTTTCTCTGATTGCCACTAGCAGGATACCCAGGGACTTAGCCATAATTGTAGCCTTTCCTCGACCGGGAGATCAATCAATCTTCCTTACCCCACGTGGTGGCAATTAATAAAACTATGCGATCTGACACAACCCTTACCTTAAAAGCGTACAAGACAAAGGGTCACGTTAAATTAAATAATTCTCAAACAGATACAGAATCGTTAATTATCTACAACTTTTCGCTAAAGAAACTACAAATATTACTCAAGAAAACTTTACAGCATCCAAAAGGGAGTCGTTAAGAAAATGTAAAAGGCAAATGAATTCAAAGTAATACATAAAAGCCTGACTTGAAGAACTTTCAAAGGATATATTAACAAGGTCCCTAAAAACTACGTTGAAGTGACACCCGACTACTACGAACTATCAGACAACCTTTGTGGCAGTGTCTACGTATTTGACTTTGAGTCGGGAGGTTTCAGGTTCGATTTCCGCTGCAATCCAATCATAAGTTGACATGAATATATTGATTTCAAATATGGGCGCTATCATATATCAGTCTGGGTGTTATTGTGTGTTATATTTTGCTTTGTATTCACGTAGCACTAACGGCGCCCCTGACTGCACAGATTTGTTCGATAGTTTTACTTTTTCAAATCCTTTTTTTATCGAAGAGTTAAAAGCTATCGAACAAACAAAATAACATCTTGACCACAGCTTTTTGGGTTCGAGCTACACATACGAGTAGTTGTGATCACATTAAATCACCAAAAAGAAGAACTGTGGGCTCTGGCGTCATGAAATTGTATTCAACTTTATTTACCTTTAGCACGCAGTTCTTCATTTTAAATTTATACTATAAGAGTGTTTTAATTTTCTTTACAGAGATGGCTAGAGCCTCGTCGCAGATTGTCCCGTCAACTCTGCGGCAACGGCCCTCACACGCTGTACCTGGCCGTCAAGTTCTATGCAGCAGACCCTTGCAGACTACTCGAGGAGATCACTAGGTAAGACCTCACCTATCTGTACTTAGTACCTTGTAGGCTACAGGTTTCCTTGTTGTTAAGAGAAACCCTATTAAACTTTAGTAAACAAACTGCAATCTATGCAGTGGACCCTCGCAGACTACTCGAGAAGATTACCAGGTAAAACACCTAGCACTAGTCATTAACTCAGGGATATAGGTTTTCTCGTTAAGAGAAACATTAATGTTAATAAACAGGCACGCGTAGGTCAGACAGGTCACGGTTCTGGAAAAGGCGAAGGCTGTTTGTAAGTCACGTAGGTCATGAACATCTTATCACGAGTATTATTATATCGTACTATCACCTATTACGACCGTGTTTAACACGATCTTTCGATATATTTTTAAGATTTGATATTTATAACGAATTTTACTGATTTTCATTATACCATATTAGCGCTTCACTGTAAATCAAATACCTAATCTGATTAATCTTATAAAGGTTTTTGATTATTAACTTAAGCAAAGGGTTTATTAAAGGAAAGATCTTCTTTTCGTCAGTACAAAAGATAAACTAAATCAAACACTATTGTAATATATTGTTATTGTTTTTTATGTGTACTTTATTTTTACTTTTCTAAGATTATAAATTATTTAATTTTAATACTGTATTTGTTGGGTACAAGAAGCAAAGGTAGCAATCTTTTTAATCCTAAATTATTTCTTGAAAAGTTGATAAAACTTTTTAAACACTTTTCTTTCATGAATATGTTGATACATCTAGAGATTATTGTTTCAAATTGTTCATAGTTTAATATACACTTTGATACCTAAAATTCTCTGTTTCTTTATAAAAATCATTCAAAAGTTGACAATGCTACAGAACCGTTTTTGTAGATTGCTGTCTTTGTCTTTGCTTTTTTGCCCATCGTTTCTACAATGCCGATGGTTTTTTTTTAATCAATTTATATCAACATAAAATTTAACAACAAATTATCAGTTTCAAAATTGGAAATAATGGATTAAATTGCATTGCACAACCCTTGCACGTAGCTCGTAATAAAACCAATATAATTATTACCCTAGTTAATGGAAGAAGTCTTCCTAGATTCGCATTGTTCTGAAACAAAAAAAAACTTTAGTTCGGAATATAATAATGTTGCATGTTTCGGACTGTATTTTTTAACATTTTCTCAAAGTCTACACTTCTGACAGGCGACTAGTTAATCATACATATATAAAATACCACCACGAGGGGTCGAAGATGTTGACTACCGTCCGCACGAAGATTTTTTGTCTGTCACTTATCTCTATAGCCATATGAGGAGAGAAGGCTGGAGTGATTTATTGGCTGTTTATTGGGCGTTACGGCGGAGTTTCGCGTTACTAGTCCCAAGCTCGCGCTAATAGAGCCAGAGTTTTCTAAACATTTACACTCTGCGATAGTGAAGATTAATTTGAGGGGAATTTTTCGATAATAGAGAAAATATGCGTGTTGTTTGCATTGATGTTTTCAACCCAAAGAAGGTATTATGTGTCGCATTAAATCAGTCAAACAAGTTTTTTTAGTGCTCGAATGCAGAGCTTTGCTCACTAATACAAATATGAGTGCCTATATCGTAAGAAATTGGGAAAAAATGACGCTTGAAAAAAAAAAGTTTCGGTGACTCAACTGGCAGAGACGTTACTCCCGAATAAAGTAGAGGTTCCGAGTTTAAATCTCGGTCGCAACTTTATCTTTTAGTTTCTCAGTCTTCTTCTTTTTCATATTTCGTTGAAAATTAATATTAAAAAAAGCATAAAGCTTATTATTTCGTAGTAGAATATTATTCAATTAGGTTCCTATTTATTAAAATAACTTTCTAATTTTAATAATAGAAGAAAAGTAAACATTCTAATTTAGCTATCGAATGAGTCCTGAAGATATTCACTCAATTTGACTAGAATTACTTATCTCATGGTCACTTGCATATCGTAATTTTATGAGCTGAGCCTCCAAAATGTCAATGCACGTGCTGGCAGATGAAAATAATTCCAAACTAAAAAACCGTATATTTATGGTTGATCGTCGACGAATAAGATATATTTCAGAAAAGGAGACGAGTACCCCACTGTCGGATTTCAAAGTGATATTTTGTTGGATTCTTACCATCGTATTTTCACCCAAGTCCCTACCTACCGAACCATTTCACCGTGTTGTTGAAACAGTTTTCAATCGAACAGAAGAGTTTTTGTGCGAAAAAAATGTGGTTGCTCGTTGGTTTGATGTTTGATCCTCTAACAATATAAAATAAATGTATGTGTCGTAAATTAGAAAACTAAATTAACTTGGTGTTTTTGTGATTATTTTTTTAGTTCAATCGTGTAAGAAAAATTAAAAACTTCAATTTCATCGGTGAGTGAATGGTTTCACATTTTACCTACTTAATTCCATAATTCGTTCCGCATCCATAATAAGACACATCCATCAAGTTTTATAGTTTATCGTTTACAGTCCACTATTTTACAGATTAATCTCAAGCTGAAAACCCATTCGGTGTTTCATCGCAACACCCCCTAATTCAGAATACATACTATTGTACAGGTATTCTTCGCAGTGAATGGGATCATTTGGATAAGCTTCACGCACTTGTTGATGACCCTCATAAGCTTATTAGGTAGCTCAGTGTTATAACATCACACCCACAACATGAAACACAACACGTTCCGCCTCTCTTATCTTCAGTGGGATACGTTTTCGCTATGGTCGTGTCCTTTAATCAACACGCCAGCATCCTCCGAATGACTTTCTCGGGCCGTAAACGAACCTTCTCCGCGGGTGTTTCTCATTACGCGTCGAGTTATGCGTCTTCTCCGCGTCTGCGTCTCGTAAAGGCGTAAACCACGCACTTAACTTCAGTCGGACATGCAACGATATTACATTCAGCCGCATAATGTATTGTTTCGCTTCGTCCTAACTACGTATTCCCGAGGGCGGCCAATTCGCATTCTCTATTCTCGTCTCTTTTCTCTTTCATTGTTCTATTATATTTTGTTGTATTATTTCTTCTCCGTGCCGCTATTATTTTACTCACATTTTACCAACTTAATATATATAATTTGTTTCGTGTGGTGCTGATGTGTTCATTTAAATGAGTGGTTTAGTGCGAATTTCAGACAGTAGTATTTCTGACGGCTTCCGTACGCTCGACTACAAATCCAGAGGTAGCGGGTTCAAACCCGGCGTGCGCAAATAAATTTACTCAATAAATTGTGTCATAACACATTGAATTTGAATAAAATTATATCTAGTATATTTGCGGCACGTTCCAGAGTGGTAGCTACTTAAAGTGTCGCCATGGTGAAAGACCACCATTCAAAATCGAAACGTTGCTTGAAATGGCTTTAACCGTATTTGGTGACCAGGTACTTCCCAACCTTCCACTTCCCCATCACCTCCCCCTCCCCATCACCTTCAATATACCCCAATTGGGGATGCCATAGTTCCTCTGGCTCTAGACGGTTGGGAGCAGTTGGGACTCTTGTGCGCGGTATTAAGTATAAAAAAAGTAGAGAAAGATATATGAAGGCTGAAGGGATTTTACTATTCAGATCTGATCACGCACTTTATTAACGGATGGATTGCCATTTAATAAATGAACGTCAGGTGAAAATGCTTTGTTTTTTCTACCTGTATTTATATGGGGGGTACTAACATATAGCATTTCCCATCACTGCGAAACCGATGCACATTCAGAAATGACCCTAATTAGCAAATGCATTTTTGTAATGCATATCAAGCAACATCCCAACAAACATACTGCCATATTTATGATTTGAAAAGAAACTAAACTTTTTAAACCAATATATCGAATCAGTAACATATACTCTATTTAAAATCCAATACGTAAACCACTAGGCTACGTAAGCGGTCATTCAAATTCTAGTCCCATCCAAGTTTGGCAACTGTTTTGGAAAATTTCAGACAAAAACGGAAACATATCAATCTGACCTCTTTAGACCTTTTAACAAAATGAAACCCATGAAAATTGGCCTATTAAATAATGCTTATTTCCCCTTTGTTGCGAGAACCGTCATAATTGTATTACAACACCAAAATGTTCCGAAACAGTTCCTAATCCACGCGACCATTATGATTCAGAGCTGGAAACGTAAGATGAATAAACAATATCATTTTGTAGTGCCCTTCTAGCATTGTTCCTTGTTCACTTTCTCTCCTCGCTCCCAGAGTTGAACAACTTGCTGTTGGCCAAATTTATGCGAGATAATGAACCATTTACATATTGCCGTCTTGCCACTGTTTTTGCCTCCCAAAAAGCAAACAATATTTTAAAATGAAGCCGAAGTGTTCTCAAATTGCATCGTTTCAAAAAAGGCTTTCGCTTATTTTTATATTAATAATTGGATTGGTATGGCTATGCAATTCGTAAAAGTCCTAGAAACTCGAACGAAATCTCGCACTCTTTACGCTGGTGGCGATAATGTTTGAATTGCTACTTACTACCCGGCTTCATATGAGTTATAAACACTGTGTTTTTAACAACACCAAAAATCTTTTTTTTTTACAGTAAAAAATATATTTAAAGCTAAATAGCTCACGATTGAAATGACTTTGTGAGCTAAAAATATTTGTATTAATTCGGTAATTCCTGATATAAAAGGCCTGTGGGCTTAAACGTCAAAACTCTCAACGTTTGTAAGTTCGTTGAATTTAAAAATTCGATTAAATCAACAGAATAATATTAATGAATCGATTAAAACTATCAATTTTATTGTAAGTTTTGATGATAAATTTGAATCCATTATTTTTAAGTTACTAGATTTAAGTTCTCGTGTAAAAGCTCTTAGTTATGTGCGGTAATTGTAAGACACATAAGGGTTGGAGTTGGATTTAACATTTGTCTATTTTTAAAGATCCCTCGAGGTGATTAATTACGAAAACCACGCGATATAAAGCGATATAGAAACTTGGATTTCACAGAACTCTGATTAGGATAGGTATAGATTGTGGTTTTCAAAGCTAATATCTCGTGCAAAGTTTTGTGTGCTCGCAGCTTCGGGGTAGGTACTACAGCACGATGAAGTTTTAATTATCAACCTTCAGTGTTGATGTGGCGTCTTGCTCATGGAGACGTAACTTACTCCTTAAATTCTACGATTAAAGCCTTAAAATCGCATAATAATGCAGTAAATAGTTACTGAACACCATAAGATAATTTGACACAAAGTAGGAAGACCTGAAAAAATACAGTTTCCTTATTTTGATTAAAGCTTTTTTATAATAAAATTTATTTGATGAAATAAAAAAATAACTTTGTATAAGACCACGAATATTATTTTGTTTTTATGACCGACCGGTTTCGCTTAGCCTAAGCCCCACCAGGGTACAAAATTAAACCAAACAAAAAATACAAAATGTGCAAGTGGTTCGGATATTTCGTGACATACCTGTTCACCTAATGCCACCAAATTATAACCTAATTTTCATTTGGTGTGCATTTCAATAAAAGTAAAGACAAATAATTATTTACATTGGAATTAACTTCAAAGCATTAATGTTTGTTTATTATTAAATATTTGAATAATATTAATTATCTAAAATACAAATATGAAACAAAAAAACGCCAGAAACAAATGATGCCAAAACTAACAATGGTCATGACCGTGACTCGAACTCGGAACCTCTACTCTATCCGGGAGTAACACTGCCAATTAAGCCATCAAGATATAATTAGAAAGCGGAATTTTTAAACGATCTCATACTTCTATTGAAAATGATTGGTATTTGAATTTCTTCCGATTTTAGGCTGCAAATAAGTTCATTCATTCGCTGACAATTATTTAAATCGGAATAAAGTTATTAACATCACATCTCCTTTGTATTATGTTCTGCCAAAGGAAACAATTTACTAGTGGATAATATAAGAAATCTATCTCAATGAAATGGCGCTTGTCGTATTCGTATATTTACTAATGACACAATCCTCGACACATAAATATTATTTACCTAAAGCAAGTCGGGACTCCAAACAAAAACCAGTGGTGGTGTGCCGTTCACTATTCACAAAAATCCAACTAAGAGAGGCTTTGAATTTAAATATTTGTCGAGTTGCCGTTTTTATTGCGGAACGATGATTGTTTTCGCTGGGTCTTGGGGCTGAATAAAGAAATCCAGCGCTACAAATGCGGCCATTAAGACTAAGGAATTTGCCTGCAAAGCCGTAGTTTATCATATTCCAGAAGGGGTTTTCCTAACGGGAGGTTTGAGCCGGGAGATTTTATTTGCTTTTGTTTGCCCATTAGAAGAGCAATTCGAATGAATTATTTTTATTCGAAAAGTGAGCTATATCTTTACACCATAAGCATGCTTTTTTCGGTTTATTCTTGTTTATTAAACACTTAACTATTTTCGTAGAAAGCAATCACTTTGTGGCTTGACATATTTAATGAAAATTAAATAATAACTTTGAATGAGACTACAGAATTTATTTTATTTTTTATGACCGATCGGTTTCGCTTAGCCTAAGCATCATCAGGATACAAAATCAAATTTAACAAAAAATACAAAGTGTGCGGTTATATATACATACAGACGGACAACACAATATAAAATCATAATTTATTTTCTATATTTACCTACCTAGATTATAAAACATCCAAAAACATTATATATTATGCACCTTATGTACAACCTCTATACTCCTAAACAATATCTATAAAATGTAACCTTCACTTAATAACTTTGTTCTTATATTCATTTAATTTTCTTTTTTTTTTCCTTTTTACTACTTTTCATTATTGTGCACAACCTCTTACTCCTAAACAATATCTATAAATGTAACCACCATGTTATAAGTTTGTTCTTATATTTATTTAATTTCATCTTTTCTTTTCCCTTTTTTATAACTTATTTTTATTTTCATTCATATTTATATTCAATATTAAATCATTTATGTACGCTATGTCTGTCTCGACACAAGAAAATCCAATTGAGACATACATAAACCAAACCCATGATTTATATTTCAACAAGATAAAAAAAATTAGAGAACAGTGAGAAAACAATAGAATAACATTTAAATTATAACAAAGGAACAGTCTCTTTTATTTCATATTATCTGTCTCTTTCTCTCTGTCCGTTCTGTTGTGATTCGTTTCCTTAACAATATAACTGTGTAAGAAGAATCAAAAACTTCCACTTTAACGACATCGGTGAGTGAATGGTTTCCCATTTCCTCTTCATTCCAATAATCTTTCCACATCCATAATTAGGCACTTCTATCAAGTAGTATAGTTTATCTTTTTACAGTCGGTGTTTTATCGCAGCTTGGGATCCAACAAAGTAATCACATAATCCCTAGTCAACACTTTACATGTGAAAGGGTACTTGTACTCAAATTATATATTGTAGAGTACAGATATTTATCATTAAAAAATTACAGGTTGCGTCAAAAATTGCAGGGAACTAGGTATATTGAGCTTGTTTACAAGGAAGACTAATGGAGGTATGCCGATTTTTCTCGTTCGCTAGGTAATCTAATTACCCGTTCACCTGTTGTAAACAATTTGAAGATCGCCTTAATGGTCTAACCATGTGAGAAGCCCCGTTCATTGTAATAGTTCACTGGGCAGTGAATTCAATTTTCGAATTATTCCCGGAAAGAACTTTGTGTGTTACCCGAAACGCGAGCAACAGCGGAGGCGAATTTTCTTTGAAGATGCACTCGGTTTTAGCTGTTGCCTACAGCTTGCATGCCAACTAGCGCGAAACTTAGTCAACTCTGAAATATTCACCTTGTGTTGAATAATCGTCTGCTTTCTTGATCTGCATAATTTAGGTTGCTCGCATCCTCGCTGCATGTTAGTTTGCACTGCAGAAAGGTGGATGCGGGGATAGTTGGCTTGTTTCGTATTTCGCTTTATTGCTTTAATGAACCGGAGGTCCGCCTGTGGAACAACCGTTAAATTTAATTTAGGTTTTGCACACACAAAGTTAGCATTAGAAATTACTTATTGTAACAGCTGAAAGCTCGTCACTAATGACGGGGAAAATGTGATTGAATATTTCATTTGAATATTTGTATTATTTAGACGTTCTATTAGAAGTACTTCGAAGTATAGTGGAACTTTTCAAATTATGACCTTTTCATCTAATTCCAATTAAAATTTCTTGTTGATTTTCAGCAAACTCAAAACTTTCTTTATTGTATCTCTTTTTAATTTAAATACCTAGTATTACAGTTTGAAAATATTAATTAAATTAGTGAAATTAGATTGGTCGAACATTATCCATAGTTAATAATAGATATTACTTTAGTAATAACAACTTTGTTTACGCCTCTTCATTTGAATTTAACTATTTACTTTCGAACACAAATAAATTTAATTGCAGTTTCTTTATTCAAGAAATTAAAAAAAATATATATATATTTTTAATTAAGCTCAATACCTAAAGCGCGTTAACGTAAATGAGTTTTATTTTTTATAGTTAATCCCGCACAAGAGTCCCAACCGCTTAAAGCCAGTGAGACTATGGCATCCCCAATTGGGGTATGTTATTAGGTTGAAGGTAATGAGAAAGGAAAGGAGATGGTGAAGAGGAAGGTTGGGAAGCACCTGGTTATTCAGATCTGGTTTCCAAACACGGAAAAGCCATTTTAAGAAACGTTTCGATTCAGAATGGTGGGCTTTCACCAGGGCGATACTTAAAGTTTCTACCACTCTGGAACGTGCCGCAAATATACAATATATAATTGTACACGAATTAAATGTGTTATGACACATTTAATTCGTGTAAAATTAATTAATTAAACAAAGTTTGAACCCGTGACCTGAGATTTTTTTGCCCCATTAAAATGTGATTTCGTTTTGAGGAGTTTTTATTTTCGACGTTCATCAGTTCCCAGAAGTGGAAAGAATTGCAACCCCAGCAGTGCAGTTGAGAGTGCACCGGTTGCAGAAAGACCAACAGAGGCAAATCTCTCATTAAATTTGCGGCAGTGTGAACACGATAATTCAGCCACCATAAAGGGTCAGTACGAAAAGTGCCCGAGTCTAGGGGCTTTTTGCGAGTTACCGTGTTAATTGCTGGCTTTCTCGCTTTATATTACGGCCTCTCGTCTCCTGAACAAGTCTCGGCATCTAGTTGAACGTGGAAGATGCGATTTAGCTATAGTAAACTAAACGCATGACTTTCCTAATGCTGTGGCAAGATGTCTTAAACCGTAGGCGAAAATATGCTACTTTCTATACCACAGACGGTCTCTGTGGCAGAGCGGTCAACTTCTCGGCTCGTGAACCAAAAGTCAAGTGTTCAAACCCAGTGCTAAGTAACAAAATATTCTCAATTATTACATTGTGTTACACTGTATTGCATCTTTATAAACCGATACAAGAAACTAAACCTTTTACATACTCGTGCATCGTTTTACTATCTTTCTATCTAGAATATCTGGAAAAAAAATGTAGCGTCTTGTTTTGTGTTTTGACATTTAACGAACTAATCATCATGCCGTTTCCCCGCAGAGGTAGGCAGAGAGGATGGACCGCTATACAATTCTGCCTTAGCATACACTCATTGCTTCATTCACATTCATACATCATCTCGTACATTCTCTTCTGTTATTCTGACCCTTGACATGGCCCGACTCAAGTATTTGCTTCACTTAATCATGCCATGTCTTCCTCGGGCGTCCTCGACTTCTCCTTCCATTCACTTTCGCGTCATATATTCTTTTTGCTGTACTTTTTTCGTTCATCCGCTCTACATGCCCAAACCATCTAAGCGTCATTAATTATTCATTACGCTTACATCAGCCATGCATTCTTTCCGGATATCCACATTGTTAACACGGTCATACGTGGCATTTTGACTATTAATTAACCATTTCAAAGTTTTATAGCTCCTGATAGAAATTTCAAACTGAAAATACTAGTTTGCGCATACCTCAAAGACATAAAAAGGTGTGCTAATTTCAGAGCTCATAACTTTAGAGTTAATTCCACTTCAGGTGACTGATTTATGCTAGTCTAAGATATATCTTTATAAACAAATCGGATTAGTGGCCGAGTTGTCCAAAACCTCGTATTCCCACCCAGGCGTAGCAGGTTCAATCATTTATTAAGTCGTCCATATTTTTGTATATATTTATTTTAATAGTGAATACCGCACAAGAGTCCCTACTGCTCCCAACCGGGAGCCAGTGAGATGATGGCATCCCATATTGGGGTATGTTGTGAGGCTGAAGGTAGTGGGGAGAGAAAAGAGATAGATAGAGAAAGTTTGGGGATATTGTACGATTAACATTTTCTATTCATAATGATAAGAGTAGGGGGAATTCCAATAGTGTCAGGTTATTCGTAACCCGGGAATGTTCGTCTTTCTTTTTTTTATTTTAGTAAATATAACAGGCATGATGCCCAAAACTTATATTATACATGAGTGGTTATTTAATTGGAATATTTAAAAATAGTAAGTAATCAAGCAAAAGTGTATGAAGAATGCAAAAATAAATGAATAACAAACAAAATCAAAAGAATAATATTATACAAGGTAGAAAATAAATAAATGAACTATCGGCACCTGTACTGAAGAGATGCCTATTAGCCGTTTGGTAGTTGGTACTTCATATAACCAGTCTATAACTAAAGGGCATCATTACAATATCAGCTTGATATGATTGATAGTTTTTTTTTAAATTGATTTATCGTGTCAATAAAAATGTATACTTCATTGTTTGTGCAGTGAATTGTGTTGCAGTGTCTTTATGTCCTCGCCAAAGAAGAAAAATATCCCGTATTTGTGCCTTTGAAAAAAAAACATCTATTTTATTAGCTTTCAACGAATGTAAGTTTTCACTTGTTGCTGGATACCACGTTCTCGGCAATTCTTTGTCCTCAGACCTCCTAGCCTTTAATAATCCCATTAATAAATGTTAATATCCCCCATTAGCGTGGAACGGGACAGTCGTCATTTATAAGAAGCCAAGTGTTCAAGTGCATCACTACATCATGGGGAAGGAACAAAGGATTATAATGGTACTATTACCCGTTCTTGCCCTCTCTCCCCATCTTGCGCAGCCAGGTACCTTAGAAAAATCCAATTTACAGTAGTTTGCTGAGGAAGTTACTCGTTTATACCTCCAACCAACTCGGTCATTGTTTAAACGGTGATTCTTTTCAATTAGACATTGGCGAACATTCAGTGGCTGTCTTCTCTGAGGAGCGTATATGCAGTGAAACGAACAACATTAATATTGATTATAATATTACTACTTACACTTTTAACAGCGCCCCATTGTAAAAAAAACCGCCCGCGTGAAAATCCATCCATGAGTGCAGAATCCAGTACGCATGTATCGACAAATAAATCCTACGGAATATTTCATTCGAAAGACATACGAGGCCTGTTCAAAAGAAAGGGTGAATTTTGAATTTTTGCGGGCTGTGTACATTCGACTATCGATTTTTTTTTTTCTTATATTGGTACACGTATGTTTATCATATGTTAGCATTATCATCCATTTTGGATTAGTGGTTTGTTTTTGACAGCTGGAAAGGTTAGTCACGTTTTTGTGTGTGTTCTTCGATTTTTTTACTTTTGAAAAAAATGGATCAATGAATATTGTTAAAGTAAAAAATCGAAGAACACACAAAAACGTGACTAACCTTTCCAGTTGTCAAAAACAAACCTCTAATCCAAAATGGCTGATAATGCTAACATATGATAAACATACGTGTACCAAAATAACAAAAAAAACGATAATCGAATGTACACAGCCCGCGAAAATTCAAAATTCACCTTTTCTTTTGAACAGGCCATGTATATTCTCTCGTAAAGTGAAAGTTACGTTCCTCCCCAGAGCCAAACGCGAGATCCCAGCTTTTTTGAAAATCGCCAGATGTTACTTTCGGATAATATAATATTTGTGTGCGGCTTGGATTAAAACATAATAAATAATTATTATTGAAAGCATAAAACATTTTTTGCATTACTGTTGTCAAGCAATAAAATATTCTGGTTTATTTTTCGTCTATCCTAATTTTTATTATAGCATTTTCAAATCAAATAAAAAACTTTATTTTAAATAATATCAATAATTTACAACACAAATATGAAACAGAAAAAGCCAGAAACTAAAAAGAACAATGATCACGACCGAGACTCGGACTCAGATCTTCTACTCTACCGGGAGTAACGCATCTGCCAATTGATCCATCGAGACCTTATTAGAATTTGGCATTTTAACGATCTCATACTTCATTGAAAATTATTAACATCATATTTCAATTTCCTCCGATTTACGGCTGCAATTTTCGTAAAATAAAAATAGATTTTTGAAAGTATTAAAAATAAATAAGCATGAATGCTTTAAAATCAATTCCTATTTTATCCTTTTTACAGAAAAAAATTAGTTGGTAGAAATTATTATGTACACAAAAATTTAAAATATTTTTTCAACATTTCTGGAGACTATTAT
Source organism: Drusus annulatus (assembly GCA_022651775.1). Classification (NCBI taxonomy): domain Eukaryota; kingdom Metazoa; phylum Arthropoda; class Insecta; order Trichoptera; family Limnephilidae; genus Drusus; species Drusus annulatus. The sequence continues at coordinate 797,503 of JAGWCC010000044.1, read as the reverse complement.
TGAATAGGAAGGTCTTGAAGTGTATTTTAATATTAAAGCTCTTTGTAATATGAATAAAATATTAACTTCCTGGATAAAAATGTTTAATTGCCAGCTGAAATGAAATGCTACAAATAATTTGTATAAAATAAACATCACCCGCCCACTGAGCAGAAGAACCTTCTAGAACAGAGCCTCTCAAACTCACAGCATGCTCGTATCTTTTAGAGACATTCATTTTACCGGTGTACCCCACGTATAACATGTATATAATTAGGTGGTAATATATGCCCATAGTTTTTAGTAAATAAGAAATTTACAAAATACTAATGGATTATCATATCGACTGTGTTTAGGTCAAAGGCATTATTCGACATTTATATTGCAAGTAAACTAAAACCTAGTGATTTGAACCACTGTCACATTTTACGCTGTCGCAAATCGAAATTATTGTCAGGTGTCAACCATAACAGCATGACCATAATGTTATTTTTTATTTCATTTACGCCCTTTAAAGTCTTTTTTTACAAACATATACATTTAAAAAAAAAAACAATTATAACTCATAAAAAGTGCAAAAATATATTTTGATATTGACGTACTAAATATGTCAACAATATCAGAGTATCACTAAGAGTTTCTTGCGAAAAAAATGGAATAACACCTTTCATCCAAACACAGTCAACATGTACATACTATTTCAAACTTTTTTACTTTTTGTTGATTGCAGTTATAATGTGTTTCGTTACTTGATTTACACAAAATCGAAGAAAACATTAGGTTTATGTCGCGGAGTGCGAGACATATAACCGAAATATATTATTTGTCTCGTAGTGCACGCCGTTCAGCCGGTGGGGGTTAAAACGGTTTAATTAGTCGGATAGATCTTTTGTTATCAAGTTTTAATACTCCATAAAACTAAACCAAAGTGAGTTTTTAAAGTTATTTCAGCCACATTCAAAGCTTCGCTTACATCCAGCGCTGTGCGGACCACAGTTCAAGATTCGCTGGAACAGAACAGTTTAGATTTTTGTGACAACTCAGTTGAGAATCCAGTGAACTTTCTGATACAATTTTCCACTGAAAGTTGTAAGAATGTTTCAGGGAAATTACGACGTGTCAAGACGCTCGCGAGGCGTGTTTCGCAACGTGTGTAGATGTAATTTATTACAACATGTGGGCACTTTTCAAATTGTCGGCATTATGACCAAGTATGCCTAGTTTGAACCACTTCAATTACGGCCTCACAGTACGGCACGAATAACGTGCGCATTAATTATTCCGGGGAACCATTACACTCGTGCTTAGTAAGTGAATTAAACAAAATGACCCTTAGAAAAAAACAGTAGGTCGTGAAAGTTTCCAGACTCAAATAAGACCTTCTTTATTTATTATTGCTCATTACAACAGAAATGATGCAATAAAAGAATGTTGGGTTTTTTTACACAACATTAATTTTGCGCTTCCAAAATTACAAATTGTCAATTTAATGCAAAACCACCATCGAAATACTTGACAACATCACAAAGTTGGCAAAAATGCAATATTTTTATTAATTTTACTAGTTATCCGTCAAAAATCAAGGGATGTAACTTGACTTGTCAAGAAAAAACATTAGTACCTTTAATCCACCTATTTAAAATATAGAATAATAATAATAAATAAATAATAATATTTGGACGATTTGTATAGCGCCGTTTTTGTGAAAAATCACCTCAAGGGCGCTGTTTAATGTCTGCTTAAATACACTATGGGTAGGTACTTTATTAGGTAGGTAGAGATAATTATTTTTTTAAATTTGATAATTTCAATTGACATCAGCTCCAAATTACGTACCTACGTTATCAACAAATAAATTATTTATTGTTAATTTCTAAAGTTCGTAAAGATATTTTAAGAGGCAATTTTGTCATACTCAGACATAGCAACTTCAAGATGTTATTCGTAAATGAAATATCTAAGTTAAAATATCTTTATAGGTTGTTTTTTTGAAATTAGTAAACACTGCACAAAAGTCCAACTAAGACTATGGCATTTTCAATCGGGGTATTTTGTGAGGCTTAAGGTAGTGGGGAAGGGAAGGATATGGGGAAGAGGAAGGTTGGGAAGTACCTGGCTATTCAGATCTTGTCACCAAACACGGCTAAAGCCATTTCAAGCAACGTTTCGACTCTGAATGGTGGTCTTTCACCAGGGCTTTACACGAGCATCTACCACTCTGGAAGGTGCCGCAAATATACTATTAAGTAATATTATTTTATATTAATTAAACGTGTTATGACATATATTAATTAAATAAAATTTATTTGCGCACCCCGGGTTTGAACCCGCGACCTCTGGATTCGTAGTCGAGTTTATTACCACTCGACCAAGGAGGTCGTTAAAAATTAAAAATAATAAGTGAATTTTTTAAATTAAACTTAATGAGTGAATTTGAAAAAAGAGTTTGACACATTTATAACTACATGTTTGTGCGTTTATTTAACATTCGCCAATGTGTGCTTGAAATAATAGCTGGCCGGGCTCCAGGTGACAGTTTGAGGCCAAACGAATGGATCACCACGATCATAAATCTTCAGTCACCATTCGGAGCTCGATTTAGTTTTGATTTCTATGGCTGCTGTATTGTAATACTTGTGGCAATATTATTTATTATTACAGTGGCGAAATGTCTCAGACACATGAATAACTTTATAATCTCAGACTGGAGTGTGTCAATACGTGTAAAATAATATTAGATTATTACGAGGTTTACAGATAGGGTTCTTTTGACGGCCGTGGTCGAGTGGTAAGACGCTCGACTACGAATCCAGAGGTCGCGGGCTTAAACCCGGCGGGCGCAAATAAATTTTATTTAATCAATATGTATCATAACACATTTAATTCATATAAAAAAAATAAAAAGTATATTTGCGGCACGTTTCAGAGTGGTAGATACTCTAAATATCGCCCTGGTGAAAGACTACCATTCAGAATCGAAACGTCGCTTGAAATGGCTTTAGCCATGTTTGGTGACCTGATCTGAATAGCCAGGTACTTTTCAACCTTTCTCTTCCTAATCTCCTTCCCCTCCCCACCACCTTCAGCCTCATGATGCCATAGTCTCACTGGCTCTAGACGGTTGGGAGCAGTTGGAACTCTTGTAATGTATTAACTATAAAAAAAACATTTCTATTGTTTTTCTTAAAAAATTTTGAGTTGATAGGTGTTTCTTTTTTACTTAATTATTTATTTGTTATTTAGATCCATGGTGTTATGTATATATATATTATTATTATATTTCCTGATGTATTCTTCAAACTTTAAAAAATCCGTGGAACCTACCTATGCATTTTTTGCGTGTCTAGTAACTACCTACCTATTGCACTATTGTCTACATGTTTTTAAGGTGCATTAGTACAAATATCTTAACTTATTTCCTGGCCAATTTCAAAAGATAAAAACCAGCATAGCCTTAACATATTATTCTTAAATTCAAATCTATCAGGCTTACACACGTTAATACATTATATCATTTTCCAGAAGGTTGTCCAAATATTAAGGCAGGATTTATTGACTTAGCTATTTGAATATCTCAGTATGTAGGTCTGAAGCAAACAACGCGTGTAATTCAGGCATAGAATATCACTCAATTAAAACAGACCAATTAATGTTTTGCGTCTGTAGAATAATCATAGACACACATCGGCTGAACCAATCGTGTTTTTATGCATATTAATCAGAACGTTCATTTTATTCTGAGAATTTTATTTTATATCTTACAAATTTAACTTATTATTAAGAATATTACTATTAATTTGAATGGGTTTTTTGCCTAGTGCTTCTAAATTATTTAATTTGTAACAAATTAAATAATTTAAAAGCACTAGAAATAAAATAAAAATCCTTTAAAATTAATAAATTCATGTTCTTTATAATCAGTTAAATTTGTCCAGTAGTCTTATAGTATGTATATTTCCTGAAAACTCATTAAATTTCACATTATTTTTTAATCACCTTCTCAATCGACGTTTTGCCTCTATCATTTCATATTATCTGTTTCTTTCTCTCTGTTCCTTTCTTATATTTTTTTAATGTTTTTTCTATTGTTTTCTCACTGTTCTCTTATTTTATTTTATATTGTGTTCTCCCTCTGTATTTATATATGACCGCACACTTTGTATTTTTTGTTTAGTTTAATTTTGTACCCTGATGATGCTCAGGCTAAGCGAAACCGGTCGGTCATATTTTTAAAAATAAAATCTGTGGTTTTATACAAGGTTATTATTTCATTTTCATCAAACATGTCAAACCACAAAATGATTGCTTTCTACGAAAATTCGTTATAAAATCCTTTTTCATGCTTTTAAAACATTTTATAAAACTCTTTACCCGGAAAAAAACCGCTTTGAAAACTGGTCAGTGGTCAATCATATTTTAAAGGGATTGATTACTTTTTTTTTGCTATTTATCAAGATGTTAGAATACGTAATTTCTAAGTTAATTTTCCTCGTTTTGATTGTGTCAATATATTTAGCTTTGTCCACACTCCGCGCGGCGTAGCTAAGTAGACAAGTGTGAACAAGCATCAAGAAATAGTTGAACATTTGATGGAAAGGTCCAGATATATTATCACTGTCAAAAATGATTGCATTCACTTTATTTTGATCTTTTGACTGCTTCAATAATATTTTGTTGGTTGAGAACTGCGCCTCGAATGCTCGCCGCGAGGAGTCTGCACGATGGTTATAAAATTCATTTAAAAAAAAATTGAATATTATTTTTTCTATATTTTAATAATATTCATAGATAAACTAAGTTTTTTTATAGGGAAGTGTTAAGGTCATCATAAACCTTCCATCCATCCAATCATCGTGTTCCAAAATTGACAGTTGAGTTTAAAGGAATGAAATATGGTCGAAAGAAATAAACAATTCGTTTATAATAATAACAGTGAACTTATATAGCGCAGTTTTATGATAGTTCACCTCAAGTGCGTTCATGTTCAATTCTGACAACTTCTGAGAGAAGGTTAACCCCAAGGATTACAATAATATTTTTTCTTAATTTTAATGATTTGTCAAATCCTATTGTAACGTATCTAGTAATAATAATAACAGTGAATTAATATAGTGCAGTTTTGTGATAGTTCACCTCAAGTGCGCTTCACATTAAATTACCTAACCTATTATAACAATAAGAAAATAATATATCTTTGCCGAAAAGGCAAAGGGGCTTATGCGACACTTCGGTCGAAAATGAGTTAAATATGCAGTTTTGATCAACTTTTTTTCTGCATCGAATGCTCTGATACTCTTTGAAATCTGAAGACTTTTGTGGCCCTTCAGCCATCTAAAATATATGAGATGGTCGCGTTATTCCTGTCCCGGTTAAAAGGAACCGGTTCCTAGCCGGTCACTGGAACCGTCGTCCGTTCTTTTCGTGTTTTTTCGGGCGAAAATCGTTTCCAGTTCTTTTCGTTTTTCAAATCTACCGACTGGTACTTTTTTTTGGCGAGGAACTTTTGTCGATTTGCTGGTACTTTTTGAAAAAATCTCCTTATCTATCGAATCTGTTTTTCTGGCTCCAGGAACCGGTTCCAAAAATAACTGGATAAACAACCGGTTCCTCGTCGGTCGCCGGTAACTGGAACCGCAGGTACACCAAATTCTGATATCGACCATCTCTATTTTTGACCCGTTCTACTCACATTTTTCCGTTTAACCTAGTAGCATTATCGCACTCCCGCTTAAGGCTGATTCACACCAACGTCCGGATTCGCTCAGTGCCGATATTGTTCCGCATGAGAGCTTATTGATATGGTATGAATATCGATCAAGGAGTATGTGCCAAGACAAAGTTGTGTGGCAGTATATCCTTCTGCCCACCATTGTGATATTTAACTACTTAGTCAGTTAAATAATTATTTTGAATTGTAAAAATACTAAAATCGCAGTTTTTTTTAATCAAAAACCATTGTTTTATCACTAAATAATATTTGTATTAATTATTAATTATTAAAAATATTATTTAGTGATATAAAAATGGCTTAAAAAAAAATCTGCTTTGGAAGTATTTTTACACTTCAAAATAATTATTTAATTAAATAAGTAGTTAAATATCACAAGGGTGATATTTAACTACTTATTATTAAATAGCACATACTCCTTGATCGATATTCATACCATATCAATAAGCTCTCTTGCGGAACAATATCGGCACTGAGCGGATCCGGACGTTGGTGTGAATCAGCCTTTAAGTGTATAGTCAACGGATCCGAGCTGTCTGTCTGCTACATTTCATTATCTGCCAGTTGTGAAATAGCATTATCCTGCAGACATGTCCCGCCCACGCCTACTGCGTCCGCCGCTTACTAACTGTCCGATATCCTTCATCAATCACCGCCTGAGTCCGCCATACGACACCGACAAGCCGCTCTATGCAAACTCCAGTTCTGTGGACATACTTAAGTTATGGAAGTGTCAGTGCGATGTGAGTTGAAAACTAAACTAAACTAACCATCCGCCGTTTAACCGCAGGGGTAGGCAGATAGGATGAACCGCTATACTACTCTGTTTTTTTTTACACCTTCCTTGATTCATTCACATTCGTGCATCGTCTCATACACACTCTTCTGTTATTCTGACTCGTATAGTATTAATAACAACAGTGAACTTACATAGCGCAGTTTTGTGTTATTTCACCTCAAGTTCGCTTCATACTAAATTACTTAAGCTAATAAATAGTATATAATATGTTTGAAAATTAAAATTATCTAAAATCATGATCGTTATCATAAATCATGAGAGAAGAAGTTCAAATATGGGTATAACAGTGCACATCAACAGATTTGAAAAAAAAAAATAATACTAGAAGCTAAGGGTATTTACATGTATATCTTGACATGTCTCGACTCAAATATTTGATTCACTTGATCATGCTATGTCTTCCTCGGTGGTCCTCGACTTCTTCTTCCATTCATTCCGTCATATATTATTTTTACACTCTTTTCTTCGTTCATCCACTCTACATGCCAACACAATCTGAGCGTCTCTTTCTTAATCCTATTAATTACCCTTACATCAGCCTTCCATTCTTTTCGGATATCCACATTTTTAAGACGGTCATACATGGTTTTACCGTAAATACGTCTCATGGATCTCATTTCTACAGCATTTAGTCTACTTTTATCCTTTCCTCTGCCAGTTCCATCAGGGTTGGTATACTCCATTGTGGACTTGATGTGAGTTGGTGATGCAATATCGCCCACCAAGATGGCGGCTAATTTTTCTAACTTTTGCGCGAAATATGAAATGAACGTCAGATTTAGCAGACACGGTTCACACGTCAAAGCTTTGCCATGCAGCCGCTCTATACAAAATCTAGTTCAGTAGACAAAAGTAAGAAAATGATCAAACAGTGATATGACTTGGTGATATAATTCTCGCCCATCAAAATGGCAGATGTTATTCTTTCTAACGTGCACGCGAATGTTGAAACAAAACAAGTCAAATGCAGTGGACACGTTTGGTTCACACATCATGAGTACTGTGGATGTGGGTAAGAAAATAATCACACTGAGGTGGTTTCGGTGATGCAATTCTCGCACACCAAGATGGCGTAAAGGTTCGTTTTGACGTTTGCACAAATGATGAAACAAAAAGTAGTTAGATTTAGCGGATACGATTCACACGTCATTTCATCCATGTGTAACAGTTTTTGTAATGCTGTTACGAGTTTAAATACGTATGCTATTATATAGCGTCGCCGGAAAGACGAAAGGGCTGACGCGTAATTATGGGGAGTTTACACCAGAGCACTTTAGGGTAAGTTTTTTTGTTTTATAATAAAATTCATAAGTCTTCAGTACCTGGTTGAATTTTGAAAAAAAAAGTTAACTCAATGCTCTCACTGATTTACCCAAAGCGACAAAAAGCTAAAAAAGTCCCAAAATTATGTCTCTTGATTTAAGCCTCTTCCCAAATAGTAAATAATAAACTTTGACATGAAGCCTCACTTTGTGGAAAGAAATAGTTAAATTTTAAATTAAAAGTAACTTTGTTTTGACACCACTTTATTGGATACATATACCAACCGGTTTCGGCTCTACCTGAACCTTCTTCGGGTAAATAATAGGTTCTTCACTTAAGTAAAAGTAATTTACTTAATAAGCAACTAGATTTATCCAGCAGCCCGATTTTAAATTTGTTCCCCTTCCACCCCCCTACCCCTGTTCCTACCACCTCTCCCGACTTAACCCCCACCCAAGTTGATGTGCCCATTTTATGTTTTACCCAAGCATTATAATTCTGTTTTGATTTAATACATATTTGTTCAGCCCTGAAGAAGGTTCAGGTAGAGCCGAAACCGGTTGGTATATGTATCTAATAAAGTGGTGTCAAAACAAAGTTACTTTAATTAAAAAAATGGTAAATAATATTTTAGATGGCTTAAAGGCCACAAAAGTCTTCAGAATCAAACGAGAGTCTAAGCATTCGATGCAAAAAAAAAACAAACTGATTAAAACTGCATATTTAACTCATTTTGAACCAAAGTGTCGCTTAAAGGCTGATTCACACCAACGTCCGGTTCCGCTCAGTGCCGATATTGTTCCGCAAGAGAACTTATTGATATGGTATGAATATCAATCAAGGAGTATGTGTCAAGACAAATTTGTGTGGCAGTATATCCTTCTGCCCACTCTTGTGATATTTAACTACTTATTTAGTTAAATAATTATTTTGAAGTGTAAAAATACTTACAACGCTGATTTTTTTTTTTTTAAATCATTTTTTATCACAAAATAATATTTTTAATAATTGATAATTAATAAAAATATTATTAAGCGATAAAAAAATGGTTTTTGATAAAAAAAAATCTGCGATGTTAGTATTTTTACAATTCAAAATAATTATTTAACTAACTTAGTAGTTAAATATCACAAGGGTAGGCAGAAGGATATACTGCCATACAACTTTGTCTTGGCACATACTCCTTGATTGATATTCATACCATATCAATAAGCTCTCTTGCGGAACAATATCGGCACTTAGCGGAACCGGACGTTGGTGTGAATCAGCCTTAAGCCTTTTTTCCTCTTTTCCAGCGACGATATGTGGATGTTTTTGTATGCAGATTAGATTCCCGGAAATATTAATTGAATCAAAATGTAAGAGACATTTCAAAGAATTTTCGAAATAAAAAGTTGGAGTAAAACTAAAAAAATCGTATAAATTGTGATATTAAATTTCCTGCAAAGAATCCCATCCGATTTCTGTGTGTATTGTAATATGGCCTGGTACAATTGAAGATCGACGTATTTATATAGGTACATATCGATGTCTTTTGTGTTCTTTGGTCCATACAGACTCATCTCTCCCACGCAATCTTCAGAGATCGGACACGTTTGCTTTTCCTTTCTTTTGAATTGAAAACTGATTTCAATCCGGCAAAAGGTTACTTGTAGCTCTGCCAACAATAGCAGAGCCAAAGCATTATTAATTATCACAGCATATACATTGTGAAAAAATAATTTTCCTTCAAATAAATAACAAAATATTCCATTGTAACGAATAAAGTGATTCAGCATTATAGCCAAACCCACATTCGCAATTTTTCAAAACTTAACGCTGGTGTTTTATCTGGGGCGATACTGAAAGTATATTTCTCTCTGGACTATGCATATTTTAAAGTGTCTTGTCCATACAAAAGTTTCTTCTGTTTTTGTGAATGCTTGACACGTACAATTTCGCTTTACTCACGGTCAATTTTCAATTAGACTGTAGTCAGACCTTAAAAAATATATTTATACTTATTGTTATCCTTGAAAAATCGCAAAATTTAACTTGAATTTCCGCTAAAATACATTATAGGCTTAGAGTATATAGAGTGGTATCTATCCGAGGCAGTGTAGTCGGTTTTTGATGATTTTTACCGGACTCGGCGGACCTGGGCGTGGCTAAGACTAAGGCAAGGATATTTATACATCCATTCATAGCACATATCGACATAATGTTTTTGTTTATTCGTATAACCACTTTTTCACAGTATTGTTATCAACAAAAATATAGCATATACCCTGAAAAACCGTTTAGTTGTGTCAAGTTTAGTGGCATAATAAAAATGTGGGCGGAGTCCCCACAGTGACCCAGTAGCCCAAGATCATCGTGACAGTACATATAAGCGGTGTATTATGTTTGTTGTCTCTTTCTCTCTCATGGTGTACGACGTAAAAACCAGGAGAAAGTGATTTATCGCAAGTTTGTATAGGTTGGTTAAAAATAATTAGCTCTCTCTCCACATATTGCTACTCCAAGATTAAAGGTAGATATTTTATTAGGTAGTTAGGGATTTGAAAAGATTTTTTTCGAATTTAATAATTTCAATTAACATCAGTTCCAAATTTGAAAAGTACTCACAAGTGAACTCATATACAAACGTTTCATTTAAGACTTTGACCGCACCAAATTACAGTCGTGTATCAATTAATATTTTTAAATGGTTCTGTATGGTAGCTGTGCGTAGAATAAATCTTACGATTGATTACCGTAGTTCACGTGAGTAATCAATCTAAATCCTAAATGGAAATGTCTAGTTTGTGATCCTAGACCGTCATCTAATCAATATGCAAGAGCACAAAACAATTCAAATACAAAAAAATTGTACCGCCTTTAAAATAAAAAAAAAAAAAACTATATTTTATACAGTTTTCGATAATCATAAGCTAGCATACTTATTTAAAGCATTATTGAATTCAAACGTTTCGTTTTAAAATTTGGTCGCGCTACAGACTTTATTGTATTTAAAAATCACAATTTCTAATTATCTGCTTCCCGCTAATAAGTAATCTACAAACATATTGTCGCAGGAAATTGTTATTGTTTGACGGCCTCCATGGTCGAGAGGTAAGACGCTCGCCTATGAATCCAAAGGTCGCGGGTTCGAACCCGGCGTGCGCCAATAACTTTCATTTAATTTATATGTGTCATAACACATTTAATTCATATAAAAATAATAAAAAGTATATTTGCGGCTCGTTGCAGAGTGGTAGATACTCCATGTATCGCCCTGGTGAAAGACCACCATTCAGAATCGAAACGTTGCTTGAAATGGCTTGAGCCGTGTTTGGTGACCAGATCTGAATAGCCAGGTGCTTCCCAACCTTCCTCTTCCCAATCTCCTTCCCATCCCCACTACCATAAGCCTCACAACATACCCTATTTGGGGATGCCATAGTCTCACTGGCTCTAGGCGGTTGGGAGCAGTTGAGACTCTTCTACGGTATTCATATAAAAAAAAAAAAAAGAAAGGCATTTTGGAAAGTTTACACCAGAGCACTTTAAAGTTTTTTGTTTGTTTTACAATAATATTCTTAAGTCTTCAGTACCTGGTTGGATTTTTAAAAAAAAGTCAATTCAGGTAACTCAATGCGTCAAACCTTTTTTCCAAATGGTAAATATATTTTATACGGCTGAAGGGCCACAAAAGTCTTCAGAATCAAACGAGAGTCAGAGCTTTTGATGCAAAAAAAAAACTGATCAAAACTTCATATTTAACTCATTTTTGACCAAAGTGTCGCTTAAGCCATTTTTGTTTTCCAGTGACGATATTTTGTTCATCAAATTCACGAAAACTCTGAAGAAAGTTCGTGGTGTTTAATTATTAGATCTAAATTGTCATCTTATCTTAAGCTTACTTTGTCATTTTTCCTTCCCACTCCCCCAATCCTTTCGCCACACACCATTGCTTGATATTGGGGTTGTGGTAATTCGCCAGCTCTCGGCAGAAGAGGCACTTATTACCACAGAAAGAAAATCAACAACAGTAGTTGGCATTATATGTAGTACGTCAGCCTTATTTAAAATAGACCCTTTTTTCCCTACAGCAAAATGTACGGTATATATTTCGCAGTCTACTTATCTACCGTATTTGCACAAAACGCTCCCTTATCTGACGATGTTTGGTATGATGTGTCAGTTTTTCTATCAACAGCGATACATTTTGGCTTTATCTCGTGAGCGTCTAAGACGGTCTTATATAATCCCTGAGAAAATCACCAAGAGATGCCTTGAAGTGTCCTCACTCGGGGGCGAGCGGTGAGTTAGCTGTTATTATCATTTTGCAAGAAACCTAAGTAGGAGCTTTAAGCTTCTCGGTGGAGACAAGCGTCCATAGAGATAAGAAAAGCTCCGTCAATTTTAATAATATTTCTGGAGCTAGTGATCTGTAGAAGCATCAACGGAAAAATTTCACATAGGTCCAAAATGTATCGGCTCAATGGTTTTTTTTATTTGATTTGGTTTGGAAGACGTCGACTGCCCGAAACCAGTAAGATTATGGCACCATAATGTTGTGAATTGTGTAGTGGAAGAAAATGTGTGAGGGGAAAAAAGAGAGGAAGATGTTTTTAATATAGATCTCTTGAATATTTTGAACGTGGTTTTTGCCTTTTTTTGATTGATGTGTTGTAACAAATTTCAAGTAATTATATCTAGAGATTTATGGTTTCTTAGAAATTAAAAGTCAGTTCATTTAGATTTAGCAAACAAAATGTTGTAGTGGGTATAAGAAGAAGATAGATAGCCTTTATCTGTATGGCTTACATTGTGTTACCAATTAATTTCCTACGTTCACCAGATCAAAGAATCACGATTCCATCGTTAAGGAAAAGCGAAGTATACATCACGCAACAGGTTGCGAAAGATATTATGTTTGATGGATTATGACATGTTTTGATGTATATGTGCAAACAGATCATCTTTTGCAATTTTTCATCAGAGATCGAATGTGTGCCTCTGGCAACAAAATTGACCTCTTGAATGCCAATTCTCGTTAATTAAAAAACAACTTCTAATCAGTGATAATAATTGTTTATCTATCTAATCAACTACCCGTTCTCTTGGTAGGTAGGCAAGCACTTCTTGCTCCATCCCCTATCGTACAACTTCTTATGGATAAAGATAAATAATACTATTTTTTATTAATCCGACTTATAGCATGACATGTTACAAATATTTGACTCGCTCGAACGAGCCATTTATTATTATGTTTGCGTCTTTTCAGATTTCTTTCATCCTCTGTGCCCCATCTGCACCAATCTGATATTAACCCATCAAATCATACATTTATTAATTATTTTCATTACGCTTACTTCGGTCTAACGCTGTTTTCGGATTTCCTCATTTGTAATTTGCTCAAAAAATGTTTGAACACAAGAAATATCGTCCCTGGAAGGGCAAAAGGACTTAAGCGACACTTTGGTCGAAAAGGAGTTAAACATGCAGTTTTGATCAATTTGTTTTTGCATCGAATGCTCTGACTCTCGTTTGATTCTGAAGATTTTTGTGGCCCTTCAGTCATTTAAAACATATTTTTTCCATTTGGGAGAAGGCTTGACTCAAGCGACACAAGTTTGGGACGTTTTTTAGCTTTTTGTCGCTTCAGGTAACTCAGTAAGAGCATTGAGTTACCTGAGTTGTTTTTTTTTTCAAAAATCCAACCAGGTACTGAAGAGTTATAAATTTTATTGTAAAACAAATAAAAACTCGTTGTGCTCTGGTGTAAACTTTCCAAAAAGGCGCTTCAGCCCTTTTGTCTTTCCGGCGACGATATATTTTTCTTAAGGGTACCTTTTTCACTACGTTAAGCCTAATTTCGTTCTTTCTTGCCGATGTCTTGCCTTACTGCTTTACATCATGGTTGTTATCACAACTCCATTGTGACCTACTAGCTTCGCTTCCTTTGGCAGTTTATTAAGTATTACTGCTGCATTCAGCCCTGTTAATAATTGTGCTGCTTGCATTCTTCCTTCTATCAATATCATTATTAAACCAACTTATTATTTACTATTATTCACTTGAGCAATAACATTTCACTTTCACCGCGTAGTCGGTAGCGTCTTAACAAACTGCGTTCCAGCTTAAACTCGAAGTCGAAGAATGTGCTTAAAATGTTTTTTATTACCTTGTAGGCGTCTTACCGGCGCAATTAATCCTAAAACCGTCTAAATGGGCTGAAATGAAAAGTGGAGTAGGTAATTTATAACATAAAGCAAATTAATTGATACCTTAAGTCAACTCTGAACAAATAAAAATAGCTGCCACGTGATTAATCTTCCGTTAAATCTGAACTGACAATCCATTTAACCAGAGGCATAAATATGTTTCACTTGTCCGACCGCAAAGAATATCGTCGGCGCAACTCGGAAGAACAAACTTCGGATACATATTATTTTTTGTTTTATGTTACCACAGGTTGTAATGATAAATTGTTTTAGGATTCCGGGGGACCGGACGTTGATTTAGTAATTTTAGAGGGGATCTTATTACAAGCCTTTGCTTTGGGGCCTGCCAGTGAAGCGTGATTATAACATTGTTTGAGTTTATGATGGATAATTCTTGTGTTTTGGGAAAAGGTTCCATGCAAATAATACTCCACTTCCACTGAACTCGTAGATAAATCTTAATCCAATGCTAAATGCTAGTTGACTCTATCATATTTTATAACGGAGTCAAATTATATGCTGGTACAATTTGAATATAGTATTCATTTAAAAGCTCTTTTTACCGGTAAATATGCATGGTGGTAAAAGTTTATTATTACCTTTGAAATTGTCTAGATATTCCGTATCGCTGCCGAAAAAAAGGTTTCACTGGTGTGGTCTTCAACAGGTTCTAGACATCAAAGCGAGTGGGGAATGTTTTTGTCTTATTAATTAATACATATTATTTAATAATTATCATTTATACTAATGATTGCGTACAACATAGTTTAAATCGAGTCATGCAACTGGCACGTGCCATTTGTGGGCGGGGTCATCAACAATGCATAATTCGTATGTATACTCGTATATCTATGTTCAGAGACCTGATTTCGGAGTGATTATTTATTTCATATTCGTAAAAAGCATTTACTTTGTGGCTTGCCATATTTATAAATAGAACACATACACTTTATTATTTATTTATTTAAATACTCACTCACCATTGTCCAATCCAAACACGAAATGGAAAAAAGAGCAACGGAGAAAGAACAGCACATAAATAATATTTTAATAACGCAATGACAAAAATATACATTTTAAAGAACACTCAAGTCAAAGTCCGAACAAGGTTTTGATAGAGTCGTAAAGAATGATAAAAATCATTTAGACTGGTACCAACAATTTCAAAGACTATGGCTTGAGTTAACAAGTCTCGACATTCTGGACAGTGGAGAATCATACCCATAATTAGTAGAGTGATGATTGAGGAACAGCAATTCATTGTTTAGAAGTCTACGGCAAGGAATGTTGAACTGGATGAGTTGTAACAAAGAAGGTGAGTCAATAATACAATGAATAATTTGATTATGTCTCAAAAACTGTAAAAATCTAATAATACGTTCAATGTACTTCAATACAAGTCACCGTCAGTGAATAATGATTTTCTTGTTCCATTTCGAGATTTTCCACGGCATCCATTTTGCATCGCGAAAAAAGAAATCAACCAACAAAGGAACTACCAGGGCCGCACATGTTGGTATGGATATGTGGAGACTCTATTGAGCAAACTGGGGGAATGCAGCTTCACAAAGCCAAGTGCCCAAATGTATAGAACGCTCCCACGGTATCCTTTATTGCTGGGTCATTGTATTCGCATGCAAATTTCCAGTTCAGAATAAACGCTGGTTACTGGATTCCGATGTAATGAACAATATTTTCGGAAACGTTAACTGCTACGCGAGTCGTAAGCTCGATTTTTGTTAGTATTTGCCTCAGGCGTGGGGTCGTCAAAGGCTCAGAGCGTGCACAATCTGCACGCGGTCTGAAGAGCCCAATCTTACCCTTTATTGGCCTGTTGAATAGCATTCACCAGCTACTGGACTCGTGTATGGACAGTCAATGTAAGGAGTTACAAAAAAAATCTGCGTAAGATCTTAAAGGTTGGAGTTTGGTATAGCATGCCTAAAAAAATATTCTGCCCGAGGTGTACATTTTAATTAATTCTGATTAGGTTATTTCTATAATTAGAAATATTTTCACCTCGGAAGTAACTAATCAAATCTGGCCCTAACCGTTAAGTTTATTTCTGAAAAACAATTTAGAAATTTTAGAAATCGTTTTACGATAAGAATGTGAATGATAAAGGTCAGTTTTTAGTCATCATAAACATAAATTATTTTCATCCTCAGTGCATTCTCGGGCAATATTTTGTGTTGTTGTTACAGATTCATCAGAATTAATTATAATGTGAATTTTGGGCTAACCCCTCGATTTCAGAGTGTTATTCCCTCTTAATACATTTTCACTCTGATATGTATACGCCACGTAACGTTTTGTTTTCGTTAAGGGTTACGTTAATGATACGCTGAATAAAATAATTATCTGAAATATGATATGGATTTTCATCCCTGTTTAATGAATAAAAAAGGGTCAAAACTCATAACGCACTTAATTCTAAGTGATTATTCTCGTTGCACACGATTATCCTGTCTAACGGCATTGCTAAAAGGGTGGTTTAATTTCCTGCAAACAATATTGTCTCTTAGAATACATTGCTAAGTGGA
Organism: Drusus annulatus; assembly: GCA_022651775.1. Lineage (NCBI taxonomy): Eukaryota > Metazoa > Arthropoda > Insecta > Trichoptera > Limnephilidae > Drusus > Drusus annulatus. The sequence goes on along the minus strand of JAGWCC010000044.1, from coordinate 781,000 downwards.
AGGAATAATTCCCTTCCAATAATATTGTCTCTTCGAATATATTGCTAAGTGGATGGTATAATTTCCTCCGAATCATATTGTCCTTTGAGAGTTCATTCATCCGCAAGGGCAGGTAACGAAATACGTGTGTAATCAATAAGCAAGTGCAACTCTGCAGGAAAAGCTGCCAGACGGCTACACCACCATGTGGTCTGAATCAGGTATTAATTTTCCTCCAGTTGTTTGAATGTTTTGTATTTGGTCCTTTCAGTTTGGTCGGAGGACAAAGTTGGCAAGTGGTTAAACAAAAAATCATTTACACGTTGAAAAATATTGGAAACACACGATTTCCCTGGTGGCTTTTAATATGAAATACTTTCGAACAGTGAGCTCTGACGTCATGAAATTTCCATTATTTGTCAATTAATGGAATTTTTAGATCTACGCAACTATTTTCAGGCCGCCACAGCAATATTCATCATGAGCTATAGAGAAGAAGCTTTGATGGAGTTTTGAATATCTTTTGAATTGCCAAAACTATACGAATTAGGAAAGAGCACCAGAAAAAAAGTCCTGGAATTTGAATCAAAGCACTAAAATACTGAGGTAACCATTAGACCAGCCGTGATTATGCAATACGTATATACTATTGAATTTCTTCTTTGGATATTCTGTTTTAAGTTTTGTTCGAAATCTTGTCTAATGAACTTTTTTTAAATTGTATTCGCCAGCAAAACAAACAATTGATTCAATATATGGTATTATACAATATTGCAACATGCTTTTTGCACTGTAGAAGTGAATAATTATATTGCTTGTTAGTAACTGACCCGTCGTTCAATACCATACTTGGTTTAAATCGTGATCATAACGGCCTCAGTATTGTTGAAAAATCACTTATTTTTTCCTCATTCTTTTAATTAATAACTCAAATAGAAATTTTATCTGGATCATGGATTTTTTCCTCCTTTTCTACAATGAAACATGATTGCACTTCTTTCCGTATATTCAGTGTTCACATGTATGGAGAATACCGTTTCTTGGCATTCATGTTCCATCATCATTGTATGTATCGTTAATTATTATCTGATGGCATATTAATCGCGGTAATGAGCTGTTTGTAGCAGAAACAATGCTTTGCGATTGGGAGTTTAAAATGCAAATTATCTCTGTTGATTTAAATAATGACTGTTTCGGGTCAAACCATAGGTAAAGTTACGCTGCAAACATGCCACTAATCTCTTCATTACAGATGGGGATAATGTAAGTAGGTAGTTATAGGGAAATAATGCAACAAAAAAAGCTTTAAATGGATAGGAGGTTCACATCGAGAGTTAATATCTATGTTTTTGCAAACAAAGAGAAGCCTCATCAAGAGTTTTCTTTGTCTAGTAAAGCTTTAGTTTAATAATTCCTTTATCATCGTTATCACAAGCCAAATGCTTGCTCACATTGAACGACCAGTAGACTTGATTTCTTCAACTATTTTTTTAAATTATATATTACTCTACAAAGGTTCTAAATATATATTTCTATTTGCTGGTCGTGTTCTACTCCTATCGGAGGTTGGGCAGCAACATGTACACCTGTTCTCATAACAGCGCAATAGAGAAAAACTTTTACGCAAACCAATTTCGTAGGCCCTAGGTATTTTATAAAGAGATGATGGTTCAGAGAGAAGCTTTTGACAGAATCGACTTTAATTTTATTTTTTACGGGCATTTATATTTTTAACAGTAATGTAAGTTTCTGTAAATGTATTTATACCATTATTGAAACGTAGTAAGCATGTGTCCGATACTTTCTCCAGTAATATGTTTGTGTTTTGACAAACAACCATAGGCGATTAACGTAATTCTGAAATCAGCAATAATATTTAATCAAACATAGTTGTAATGCTATTTAATTTTTTATTGCAATTCCTGGATTCCAGGCAAAGTTAAATATCTCCGAATAGAAAGTAGAAAATCCTAGTTTTATTGAACTTATCTCACCTCTCGGTAGAATTGTCTGGATGAACAGTGTATCTTTGCTCTTTGAGATAAACTAGATTAGAAATGTAAAAATAGTTAATTAAGTTCTTCAAAGTTTTACTATTTCAAAGCAGGTTCTTGTTTTGTTTTATCTTCCATACTTATTTTGTATCTATCACAAGAGGGAGTGGCTGTGCTTAGTGGCACATCCTGAAAGAAAATGTACGGATTTGAAAAATTGATATTTTTTTATTAAAAAGAGAAGCATATACCTGTATTTTCATTCACGAGAAATTGAAAACTGTTATGAATAATAACATATAAATAATTACTGTATTTGAAAGTTCGACATTCTATAGCTACGTAGAATCAGCAGAAAGGTCCAAATGTAGTTCGAAAATACAAGCTATGCTTTGCACAAGGTAGTCAAATTCAGTTAAGGGGGTGTTATAACCCCCTACGTGTGCGCCGCCGGTTTCGTGGTTCTGCATGATACCTTATCTTTTAAGATTAATTAACATCCTAAAATAGGAGCCAATTCTGCAGGACCTGGAAGTAAGCTTTTCTGCACCCATGGGATATTTCTTCCTTTGTGCCAAAATGCCCAATTTAATATTTCTGCACCTTTCGATAGCCTACGACATCTACCTATAACTTCCATTTTCGACTAGTTATAGTACTTTCTTTCATCATGTAATATATGTGCACGGCAACATCTTTTTTATTAATTTAGCCGTTTCTTTTCCGGTGTTGTTGACTGAGTTGACATCGTCCTTAATTATTTAAATATCTTTGTAAATATACTCAATATAGAGTGCATCATTCAGGTTTTTTTTTATAGTTTACATTTAATACAGGTATTAGATATACTAATTACAAGTAGTTTTCAAATGCAACAGAAAACGTTTTTCCAAAAAATCCGACATATTTTTTTGAATCATATATATACGCGCGCTGCTAAGTAGGCATATGTGTATAGCTTCGTCCAGACAACTTCGTCGAATGAGCTAAAACTTGTGTCAGTCGGAACTTTTTTCAATCCAGTTGCTGAGATAGTAAATAATGTTCCCAGCACATCTACTCAAATATCTGTTGCACTTAGTCTAATGAATCAGAAAAATCTTCAGTTGAACTAATATAGTTATAAGTAATAGTGATCATATTTTGATACGTTATGAAGAGCTTTAACTGTATCCCGGATGTTGGCCAGAAATATATCAAAATACAATCGGTTTATTACTTCGCAAATGTCCCAAACAGTTCAAAGATTATAATTTTCCTGTTACCAACAAACGAAAATTAAAAATATTTTACTCTTCATCATTTAATGTGAAATCGCGTAGGTGAGCAATGCCAGCACGCACTGTATATTTCATTCCCTGGTGTAAACATTTACGGCTCTTTGAGCGGAATGCCGATGATAAATCTCGCGTAGTATCTCGCCGCTGGAGGCTGCCCTGGACCCGACACACCGGCATCTCTTCGCCCATCCCCGGAGACTGGAGAGGCTTCTACCTTGATGCGTTTAGATCTTGTTAAACGGACAATGCAGCTATTGAGATCGACCGGCTTAGCGCTAACTCTGGCTGCTTGTAAAATGAAGGTGTTTTGAGATGGGAAGATTTTATGTTCAAGGTATTATATTGACAGGTTTCCTGCTTCAATATAGAGTTAATTTTATGTTGATGCTGTATTAATAATTGTAACGTGATAAATATTAGAAAATTAACTTATGATTACTTTCATTTAACAGCTAGATGCGGACTATCCCATACTTATATTTTAAGTGTATATATCGTCACCGGAAAGACAAAGGGGCTGAAGCGACATTTTTGTAAATTTATACTAGAGCACTTTAAAATTTTTTTTTGTGTTACAATAAAATTTATAAGTCTTCAGTACGTTAGTTGGAATTTGAAAGAAAAGGTTACCCCGGGTAACTCAATGTTCTCACTGGGTTATCTGAAGCGATGCAAAGCTAAAAATGTCCTAAACTTGTGTCGCTTGAGTCAAGCCTTCTCCCAAATGGTACATACGTTTTAGATGGCTAAAAGGCCACAAAAGTCTTAATTAAACGAGAGTCAGAGCATTCGATGCAGAAACAAAAACTGATCAAAACTGCATTTTTAACTCATTTTTGACCAAAGTGTCGCGCCTAAGCATATTTACCATTCCAGCAACGATATTTTCATAAAAATGTAGTTATTACCTGTCTTCACCCATCTGTTGACACTCTTGTTTATGAATATTTTTTTTTTATAGTACAAATAATCGACAAGTGTGCAAACATAAAACATAGCGTACTGTTCTGTGAGCTAAATTAATATTTCAAAGCTCCATAGCACATAATCGAAATTACATTTTGAAATGAAATAGCTGCGTTGATCCAGACATTCTAAATCTGTACAAATTTCACTACACCAGAGCTCACAGTTCGCATTTTTTACATATATGTCACAAATTTGCTGATTATTAAGATAATGGACATGTTAGTCTGGATGCACAGTATTGATTTCCCTAAAATATAACTAATAATTTCTAGTGAAAACTATTTGAAAAATATAACCATTTTTAAAAAAGAATAGCAGGCCAAAACATTCAGTTGCTATAGTTCTACTAGTTCCGGGTGGTTAGATATCATGTGTGGTCTTGACATTAAATAACAAAATAATGTAAAATAAATATTTCTGCCAAAATAAGCTGTTTAGTTAATGCCTCCGAGATCGATATCTGCCTAATGTTAATTTTATTACAAAATTAATTTGATCAAAACAACTCGTTTAGCGGGTAACGCTGTGTTTTTCGCGTTTATCGGGAGATATTAGCTTGTCCAATAAAGCTTTGTTTATTAGTGTTTCCAAACTAACGAACTCGTATCAAGATTGCTAACGAGTTAATGAGGATAGCTTCATGCTGGAACTTGAGACGTTAAAACACCCACAAGTACTGCCGATTATAAAATATGAAGAAGTAGCATCTGCTCGCTAATTGCTACACTTGTATATAATGGATATCGTATCGTATTGTAACCCACACATACCTTTCTATAATAACTACTTTGTTTCTTATGCATTAGAAAAAGATAAGTTTTCTTTAATGAATATGAAATGATTACTTTGTATAGGACCACAGATTTATTTTTTCTGACCGACGGGTTTCGGTTAGTCTAAGCATCATCAGGGTACAATTAAAAAAAATACAAAGTGTACGGTTATACATACAAAGGGACACAATATAAAATAAAATAAGAGAACAGTGATAAAACAATAGAATAACATTTGAAATTATAATATAATATGAAATGAAAGAGGGAAAACGTCAACTGAGAAGGTGATAAAAGAATAATGAGAAATTTTAATTAAGAGCTTACAGGAAATATACCTACTGGACAAATTCAACCAATTATTAAGAATATGACTATGAATCGTAATGGCTTTCTTTATTTTTAGTGCTTCTAAATTATTTAATCTGTTGCCATGACCATTTTTGTGAAGAGTATGAACACCGGTGCTTTTATTGAAGGTATGATCTTTATCAATAAGATGATTGGGGAATTCTGTAAAACGGAGGTTGTTTAAACAAAAAATAAAAATACAAAAAAAGTCGTCTTTATTTTGAAATTGTATTTTTACGATACACATATTTTAAAACATGGTGCTTTGTGGGGATTTGCAATATTGGAATAATACAAATTATATGTTTTATAAAAACACACAGACCTATTAAAGACTACTTAAAAAGAAGAAGAAAGAATTACATGAAAAGATTATTTGTGCCCTCGGGACTTGATCTTGGGACCTTTATCTGGGCATAGACTCAAAGACAATATGTTCATAGACCAACTGTAGCACGTTATATTTATGATTGCATTCATGTTTACAACCAAAGTTAGGCAGACAATCTTGTAATTGGACAGTAGCATAAAAATACTCAACATAATACCGATATTTCTTATGTCACCAACTTAACTACCCGGCTTCGCTAGACATTTTTACACTTTATCTAAATATGAAGAAAAAAATGCGTTCTGTCACTTTTTTACAGTGAATACCGCACAAGAGTCCCAACTGCGCCCAACCGCCTATAGCTAGTGAGACCATGGCATCCCCAATCGGGGTACGTTGTGACGTTAAATGTAGTGGGGAGAGGAAGAAGATGGCGAAGAGGAAGGTTAATAAGTACCTGGGTATTTAGATCTTATCACCATACACGGCTAAAGTCATTTCAAGCGACGTCTCAATTTCGAATTTTAGTCTTTCACCAGGGCGATACTTAGAATATCTACCACTCTGGAACTTGCCGCAAAAATATTTTATATTATTTTAAATGAATGAAATGTGTTATGATACATATTAATTTAATAAAATTTATTTGCACACGCCGAGTTGGAACCCGCGACCTCTGGATTTATATTCGAGCGCCTTACCACTCGACTACGCAGGCCGTCGAAAAAATGGATAATTATCTAAAAACTCCGCCGCCTAATATTTACAAAAACAGTGTGTGCTGAAAATTGTGTTTCCCTAAAATATCTTATAATCCAGATATAAATATCAGTACACATTTCATGACGCCAGAACTCACCATTTGAGATGTTTAACTGCGTCTAAAAGATGTTGCCCTTTTAGTTGAGATAATGAACGCAATTCACTTTAGTACTCTCAAGCAAACAATAAGTTCAACGTTGTCTACATTTCACATTTCCATCATATCAAATAGGCGCAAGATTTTAACTGCACTACATACCTTGTATTGCTTGTCACATTGTTCGTTGCGTTTAGCTCCGTGGTCCAGAGTGTGACGATGTTGTCTCCTGTCTCCCGTCTCCGGTTTCCCCCCTGTCTCCAACAAGTCATTAGTTGTTGTTATTTGCCGTTCCGTGAAGAGGGATTTGCGACAAGTGCACAGCAATCTCCTCCGTAATAAAGTATTCATCTGAAGTTATAACGGTTCAGCTTGTGATTTATACGTAAACGGTTTTTATCCCTGTTTCCTGGGCTTGTGCAGGAATAAACACGGCCTTCGCGACGCACTTGATCCTCAAAAGCCTTCATATCGCCGTAAATCAGCGCAATAATAAAATTGCTCTCGTAAAAGCCTTTTTTTCATAATTCATTCAAAACGTTTTGAATAAAATTATCATACTTTTTAGAACAGATACAAATTTTTAACAACGCAATTTCAAGAGATTTGAAAGGAATTTTAAAACAATCAAGTTTAATAATTTCAAACGATTCATTGTTATTCGAAATTGACAACAAGAAATTGCCTCAAACTCAAATACTTGCTTGAGTCGACCCATGTGAAAGAGTTTTATTATGTAATGTTTTATAAGTATTATAATGAAATTATTTTATGGCGGTCCTCCTTCTCTGCCTACCCCTGCGGGGAAACGACGTGATGGTTAGTTATTTAGTTAAGAAACTACCTGATATTGCGTAAAAAATAATTCTTGGGATAATACATTTAAATATGTTTTTCTATGTCAGCACTTTCTTCGTTTTCTACTTCAAAAGCTTTCTGGCTTCCACCTTTGACCTCAAACATTTCCAATTATTTCGATTCCAGGCGGCTTTCGCTACAACACTTTATTCTATGTTACATTTTCCTTTAGTAATGTCAATTAAATTGACGTTTTATCTTTTATTCTTGCGAATCTCTATCCTTCTTTTGTCGACTATTCTTCTATAGATCGCGATCACAGACATCACGATAAGCGTATTTTCTTATCGCTAGAGTTGATATAAATACCGTGAGACATCTCCCAGCATTGTATTGTTTTCCACGACTATGTTTGTTCAGCCAGCTTTATCAATAGAACCACGTTTTGTCACCGTCTGCAAAAGACCAATACCAGTGTTTAAAAGCTACCTCGTACATAGCTTTTGTTAAGGCTTTCTACTGTGTATAACTAACTACTAGCCCGCACTGAAACTATATCATCAATATTATTTTAACAAGACATTTAAACCAATTGACAACTCATTTAAATCTAATAAAACGGTCCCTCTTTTCTTATTTTCCTACAAAGATCAAAGATTAACCATAATTTAAACAAAACTTCATATTTAGAACTCATCTTAATATAATGAACTAAGCATAGGTTAAACATTCCAAACAGTTCAATATTATAGTTTTTAAGGATATAACGAAGCTTAAAGTTTTACTAAATATAAATTTTGTTAAAGAACAGTTTCAATGTTTGAACAATTCGACCAAAGACAATGCAATTATTCAAATACAAAAGAAAATAGTAGTCCAATATTAGGTATATTTCATGTAAACTCATAAATTTTCTCATTATTATTTAATCACCTTCTCAGTTGACGTTTTACCTCTTTCATTTCATAATATCTGTCTCTTTCTTTCTGTTCCTATGTTATAATTTTGAATATTATTCCTTTTTTTCTCACTATTCTCTTATTTTATTTTATATTGTGTTCTTCCTCTGTATGTATTAATAACCGCACACTTTGTATTTGTTTAGTTTAATTTTGTACCCTGATCTTTAGGCTAAACGAAATCGGTCGGTCATAAAAATTAAAATAAAGTCTGTCGTCCTATGCAAAGATATCATTTCATTAAATATGTAAAACCATAAAGTGATTGCTTTTTTACGAAAATTAAAAAAAAAAACATTCAAGATTTTTTTTTAAAATTTTCCAACGTTCGGGATTATTGTTCATTTACCAACGAGCTTGACTGCCCTTTCTAAAGGGGTAGGTCATTCCGAAAACCCCTACAATTTGAAAGTCGTACTTGTTTAGGAAACGAACCCTTAACCGGCCCATTTACCACTTACGTGTAGTGTCCCTTCACCAGCAACTTGTTAATGAAGTAAATTGTTATAATGACCACCCCGCTGGCCATTGACCGCAAACTTTTTCCATTTTCTACCACATTAGGGCAGATAAGGTTTCATCCACCCCCCTTCCCCCCCCTCCCATTATGTCCTCCGCCACCCGTTTCACCCATTACTTTCACCAACTGTGAAATACAACTTTTCTTTTATCATTATTACAGTCAGAGACGAAAAGTCCAGCCATTGTCTCCGAGTCATTTATGATAAAAACTTGCTTAAGGAGATATAAAGTTTCGCCAATTTCCCAAGTCTGCCAACGAAAACATTGGAAGTCATGTGTCATTATTTATTGCTTCGTGTAATATGTAAAGCATCACAACCTTTCGAAATATATTTTACGGTATTGAGAATAAGTCGAGTGAAAGGTTGTGAAATGGTATATTATACTTATTGATCAATACTATTTCATCCCCTTGGGTTATTTTCTTGCCCTGACTTATTTACAGTTTTTACTTAAATCATTCGGGGCTCTTCACAATTCGTTGGAACAACCCAAGTTATTTTAAAACTAAGAAATTTTAACCTAAACCAATTCACCTGTCACCATCGGTTGCGCCCAAGATTTAAAGCTTTTTTTCTAATGGAAAATTAAAAATATATATGCCAAACAATGGATTCGTATCTAATTTTATAAGTAATGTTGTGAAATACTTTCTTTTGTTCAGAATTCGCTTCATTTTTTTTCAATAATACTAAAAAATTGATTCTAATTCAAAAATATTAAATTACAATTAAATTTAAAGCTTATTATAATTTATATTCAATTATTGAAATAATCTTCAACGTAAATATGAAACAGAAAAAGCAATAAAATTAAAGAGTAACGGTCGCGACCGAGACTCGACCGCGAAACCTCTACTTAATACCAGTTTCTTATAAGGTCTCGGTGGCTCAATAGGCAGAGGCGTTACTCCCGGATAGACTGAAGGTTCCGAGTTCGAGTCTCGGTCGCGACCGTTATCGTTTTATTTTCTGGCTTTTTCTGTTTCATATTTAAGTTGAAAGTTATTGATATTATTTCAATAATTAATATATCAAAAATATAACATAATTTAGATCTTTTTCCAGAATTATTAACATTCAGAATACTACAAATACAGTATTTATACGCAAGATTAGACTCCAACGAATGAAGCATACTTTTTGTGAAGTTTAATCAAATGAAGGAGATACCCATGAAGAACTGGGTCAAATGTCACATTTATCTTTTGATTATACTCGCTGTTCTTCATCGCTTTTGTCTGCCACACACTATTAGCTTATTACTTTATGTTATTTATGGAACTTAAAGCCGTGCTTCTATTCATTTATATCTAGTTCGCTCCTCTGCTTGTATTGATTGTGGCATTGTGGCCATCTTAGTAAATCAAGTTTTTAATTTTGTTTACAAGGCCCTGCCACAAAAAAACGAACTCATAAATTGTACGCTTTTACCATGATTTATTGATCGGAAAACATAATTTAAAGGAGTAATCAAAACTTTAATCACTACAACGTTTCCCCGCAGGGATAAGAAATAAGATGGAATGTCAAACATCAATCCTGGCACACAACTCATTTACATTCATACACGTCTATCTTCCCGTCTCTGAATTTGGTATACTGTATTTTTTAACGCTCTCCTGGGACGTTCTTGACTCTGGTTTCCAACTATTTCGACGTAACATATCATATTCTATATTTTCGTAGAAAGCAATCACTTTGTGGTTTGACGTATTTAAAGAAATTTAAAAAATACTTTGTATAAGACCACCGATATTATTTTAATTTTTCATAACCGACCGGTTTCGCTTAGCCTATGCATCATCAGGGTGCATGATTGAACTTAACAAAACATACAAAGTGTGCGGTTATATACATACAGAGGGAGAACAAAATTTAAAACAAAATAACAGAACAATGAGAAAATAATAGAATAAATAATCCCTCTGTATGTATATATATATAACAGCACACTTTGTATTTTTGTTTAGTTTTATTTTGTACCCTGATGATGCTTAGGCTAAGCGAAACCGGTCGTGCACAAACATTAAAATAATATCCGTGGTCTTATACAAAGTTATTTTTTCATTTCTTTATATATTATGTTCTCCTGACACGCCTTTTTGCCAACCTATCGGTGTGCCCGAAACATGTAAGCGTCCCTCTCTTATTCTTATGCACTATGGGTCTCTCCGCTGGTGATTCTGGCTTTTGCATTCTTGATTCATTTACTAGAACCATGCAAATGTTCCAATCGGTTCTTTAGTTACTAATTTTTATTTTATTTTTACATGACCGCACAAGAGTCTCTCCTAACATTCTTGATTCATTTAGGCTGAGAACCATGCAAATGTTCCTGGCTATTCAGATCTGGTTAAGCCATTTAAACTTATTTTAATTCTTTCTTTCACCAGGGCGATGTTCTACCACTATTTTAACTTTTATTTTAACTACATATTATTACATTGTTTGACTTTTTGATTAAACAAATAATATTTCAAATATCCATGTGGATGAAAGAAAGACACTTTAAAAAAGTAATAAATAAATAATCGATAGAAGTTTTATGTATTTTCCAGTATATTTAGTTATGAACGTTTTTTTACTTACACCTTTTTTTCAACTGTAAACTTTTGCTTTCTAAGGTAATATCTTATAGGAATTCAGTAGAGATTTCACGGTAAAGTATTTTTTACTGTCGTAGAGAAGTCACAGAAGAAGCGTTTATTTTTGTTATACGTGTTTTATTTTTCTCCTCTATGTGACATCCGAGATTTACGATCCGTGAAAGAAGTGTCATTCTTCATTGTGACATTTTACGAGTAGTTTACTTGGAATAGAGAATAAAACGTTAAATTCTTTTCCGATTGTTTAATCGGAGGAAACAGGTAAACAAAAAAAGAATTACCTAGTAAATTAAAATACATCTAAACCGGTATTATATTTTTTTCAATTGATTAATTTCCCAGTTTTGTTTTTCTAGGATATTAAGACTATCTTTATTTGTTGTAATTGTGGCTTAAAATTTTACTGAAAAAAAAGAACACTTTTCAAGAACCTAAATCATGTTGTTTTTTATAAAATTTCACAATCAAGACTTTTTTAAACATTTAGGTTGAGATGTTGCAAATTTTCGTCCCATTTCATTGACTGGCGCCATTTTTTTTTTACATTTGAAAGTTCCACATTAAACGCCGATTCAAGACTTCAGATTTCTATCGAATTGTGATCAGTTAACAAAGATAAAATCACGACCTTTATGCTTGGCTTATGCGAATCACAATTTGAAATAAAGCTAAAATGGGCCTAGAATCGGCGTTTAACGGGGACCCTTCAAATTAAAAAAAAAAAAACAAAATGGCGCTAATCGATGAATTGTGACAATGTCAAATGTGACGATGTCAAATGTGACGATGTCAAATGTGACGATATCGAATGTGACGATGTCAAATGTGACGATGTCAAATGTGACGATGTCAAATGTGACGATGTCAAATGTGACGATGTCAAATGTGACGATGTCAAATGTGACGATGTCAAATGTGACGAAAGTTTGAAACACCTTAACCTTAATTTATTCTGTACATTTTTATATCCTGTATTTTAGTGTACTAACACCACAACACTTTTTTCTGTATTTTTACAACTTCAATATTCACTATAATTTTATAAATATTATATTATAGATCCATTTTCATAATAACCCTTAGAACGAACTTTTCTCATATTCTTTTTTTTTTTTAAGAAAGACAAACATTCCCGGGTTACGAATAACCTGAAAATATTTGACAAACTCCTACCGCCATCATAATAAGCGGAAAGATATTGTTTGTGTAATGATGGAGGACTTAGCCAGCAGATGAATTGAACGCACGACGCCCGGGTTGGTATCCGACGCGTTTGTCCACTCAGCTAACCACCGGTCGAATAACGAAAATGGTTTAAAACGGCTAATATTTTGTATTTTTTTTTTATTTTCCTTCATTATTGGTTTTCCTTTCGTCGGCTTTAAAACCATTATTAAACGTTCAAAAAACTCACAGTTACTTTCAAATCAACATCATAACAAATATACTAGCAGACTCTTCACTGAAATAAATCTTGAAACATGTATTGCGCCCTGGTGGGAATCGAATTCGTAATTCGCCACTCCCGACTCAAAGAAAAACCGATGATCATATATTATTATATGTATATTGAAGTCGCGTCGTGTTTTCGATATGTCTTAAGGTCTAGATATAAGAATCAAATCACTGTCTACTCGTACTAAAATAGATGATAAAACGAGCACGTATTTCGTTAAAACATTTCCAACACGTAAGCATTTGATTATGGGTGCAATTTTTCATTAGTCCTTTACTAAAAGAAAAAAACTCCCCTTTGTGAAAAGTGTGATCATCAACTCGTTCGGGGTAGTTAGGCGCATTTCGCTCGTAACTCTGGAATAATGTGACGCCCACTGTAGCGCGCTATGGCTACGAGCTATGAGCTACGAACTACGAACTACGCCAGTTGTGGTAACGCGCCGAGCTTTTTGTCTGTCGCCCCAGTTTTCAATAAGGCGGCTGTCATCAATAACTGCGGAAAACCGATGTTGAAAGATCTATTCGAGGGTTTTATATTAGTTCATTCAATATTTTGTAAAAAAAAATTACATTACCATGAACACAATCTATTTAATAAAACAGAATAGCTTACTGAAAATAACTTGTTTTGAAAACGGATATCGTCAGTAGCCCGTTTTGAAAGAGTGGCATTGCAATGGCATGGCAATGCAGTATATATATATATATATATATTATATATATATATATATTTTATTTATTTATCTTTGTAAATACAAAATTTAAAGGATTGTTACATGTCTGTCTCACTTCGAAATTACTGTGTTGCGACAGACGCAGGGTACACAAATGATATAATAAGGTGGAACATTAACAGTGAGACTTATTTTAAAAGACTCAAACAAGAAATACAGCAATAAAATGAATACACGAAAAAAAATATTAAATGGAGGTTCAATTTTAAGATATTTTTTAGGTGTTTATAGGTTAGGTTGCATATATTACACTAGCACATCACCAACAAAACTTCTCCGTTTCTTTATAATAATCATATATATTTTTATTTTTTTTTTGATTTTTTTTTTGTTACATACATTTAAAAAATTACAGAAATAATAAAAATAATGTAGACATAACAAAAAAATCCCACATAGGCAAAAGCCAGTGCGTGGGTATACTAATTCAAATCATAGTTATAGCTCTCTATAGTTACATTTTACAGTATAAGGTACATTTCAAATTAAGTAAAAAATAATAATAATTTAAAAAAAAAAAAAAAATATATATATATATATATATATATATATATATATATATATATATATATATATATATATATATATTATTGTTATTATTATTTTTTCTTTTTTTTTTTTTTTCAAATTCAAAATCACAACAGATAAGTTAGTTAATTTTTTTTAATCTTTTGCTTTTATCCAGTTTTTTATTACATTTTTGTATGTATTTAAGGAAGTTGTATTTGAACACTTAAAATGTAATGAAAGTGAATTATACATTTTTGGGGCAATTATACATTTAAAGCTGACAATGATACAGAACCGTTTTTGTAGATTGCTGCCTTTGCTTCTAATATATTTCTGAAAAAACACAACATTAATATTGAGAAAAAATATCCAACTTTTGTTTGTGTACAAGTGTACCTATAAATTCGGTAGATACGAAGAATTTGAGAAAATGCAATCGATAACATTTTTTTTAACTCTCATTTTAGTCATTAGTTAGGTAGGAATAAGTTTTTTTACCTACTTTACAGACAGGGGCGAAGTAAATCATCGTCACATGTTATTTCAACTAACAAACTATCGTGTAAACGATTTCGTGTCAGCGTTAGTGTATTGATGTTTGAATATCGTAGTGTTTTTCAAATTGATTTCTTGCTTTTAAGCTAAAAAATAGAAATAAATGGTTTCCGATGGAAGATATATCTTTGGATATAATATATTTAAATTGACTTTCATCATTTTCCTGCATCTTCACCGATGAGCAGTTTTTCAATCAAAGGGCTCTGATGTCGTCAATAAGAACTAAAGGCATGGGAAAAGTTACAAAACAAACGATGCCGAAGAGGGATGAGACTGTGTGTGGAGTAGGAGGGGATGACTTTTGTAAAACGATCAAGAAGGGGCACTTTATCAAAGGGGGGCTTGTGATCGTGTAGATAATTTCCCCTGTGAGGCCGCCAAGGGATCGTAAAACAGGTCCTCGTATGAAGATAAGAAATTATAATATAAAGGTAGCACGCAAAAAGGAAGAAACAAGAAAACATCTCTAATCTGCTGTAATTATCCACACATAAAACTAAAAAATCAAATAAATATCATCTAAACTTTATGGCAGAAATTTTTTGTACATAAAACAACATAAATTCAAGAACCGTGAGGGGTGGCATCATGAAATTTGCATAAATATTTTTTTTGGTCAACGGAACTATTTTCAGCTTACGACGTTTAAAATAGTTGATTTCAATTTAATTGATTTCATTTACACTTAATCAGGTTTTGAACACATAACCCAAAGTGACTACGTGAGTGACTCGAAATGACTCTCTGTCACCGAAATCGCAGAATTTAGAAATTTTCAATTCAGCTCTAACGAAATAAGTACACACCACTGTTTTTCTTCGACGTGTTTATCAAATGCTGAATCATATAATTATGTATTTCGCTTCAATAAAATTTCATGTTATGTTCCAATATGTTGAATCGTCTATTTTTCTTTCCGGGATACGCATCTAGGGGATGATTGTAAAAACTAAAAGCCTATCTTTTTTTACTCATCCTTTTCTTTCATTCCGACGTAGAAAAAAAAAAGCAACAATCATCTGAAAAAAATGTAACTCCTTTACAGTTCAATATTTAAATTCATCACACTTTGCACAAATTATCACTGTTGAATTTGGCAGCCATCTCTGGTCTGGAGCCTCAAAATACCTCAAAAAAAACACTTGTCTCTGTGCGAATTCGGGTGATCCGTTCGATAGATTCACCTAGCTTAAAAACGGATTGCAATTTTTGGAGCACACACATCAGGTAGGAATGCTGTCCTTGTTCTACCAGTATTTCAATGGTAGATGCTTCGAGGAGCTTGCATCACTGATCCTTTTGGCACCGGTGCACAGCCAAGAAGCTCGCCAAACGCACCCCAAACATTTGTAGACGGTTGACATTCGATACATGAGAGCGGGTCGCTTTAACGACTTATTCTTGTTTTTTAACAGCTCGGCTGTGAAATGATTTAACAGTTTTTATGTTTCTTTCCTGCTCTGGGCCTCTTTGAGACCCAAATACACTCCCTCTTTTCCTTAAAAAGACCCTCCACCGCATCTCCAAAGATGAAAAAAAGAAAAACTTTGCTCTCAGAACACAGAATACAGTGTTTAAAAGTAAAATGATTCCAGCCGCTGATAGTAGATGATTTATTAGATTCACTCCAGACGAACCAGTTGTTGAATCGTGAAAAACGTATTGTCGGAAAATAAACTAAGGCCAAAGTTTTTTTGGAGAAAATTTGCATTCAAACTTGAAGGTTTCACATATTTTATCCACTCCTCGCGTACGGAATATTATTTTGTCAGTATTAAATTTTCCAACCTATTATTTGCATACTTGTCAACATATCAATATTTTGTGATATATCTCGGTATGATTTATTCATATTGTGATATCAAATTGACTGTTGAGATGTTGACAGGTCGATACAAATATAAATCTGGCAACTTGTGTATTAATATGATTTCGTTGGTTTAAAAGATATATTTTTTAATAGCAAATTACACAAATTCGCTTTAGAAGTATTACTTAGGAACTGGATTTTATGTTGATGTAACTGTAAATCTCTATGGCTACAAAGCCCAGATTTGCAGTATGGTATATGCTAATGAATGTAATTGTCAATTTTTAAACATCGATAAATGCGGAAAATACATGACTTTAGGTTAGTTGGATAAAAATGGTTTAGAGAAAAGGTTTGTGTAAAACCTCACTGGTCCACAGTTTCCTTATTATTAAGTATTTGAAAATAAATTAATAAATAAACGAAAGCGCAATGAATATTTTATTTGTATGTGTGGTTGATAACCCGGTAGGTAGGATGCTCGGCTATTAGTCGGACGAGTCGAGTTTGAAAATCCCGACTTACTCCCTTTTTCTTTTTAAACGTCAAATTATAGAATGTTAAATTATAGACTATAAAAAGCTCTGTACTACAAATACGATTCGTTATTTGTATAGCTTACTTTTAATAACCTTACGAAAGGTGTATTTTTGTGCCCTGAACAAATAAAAAGCATGTTTAAATTGCCTATTTTAAAATACATTTTCTAAATAATATCAGTCAGTATGAGATAAATCCGACAAAGGGTTGATTTATTTTTTCCTTTAAAGTCTCTTTTGTCTTGTTAATCCTCTTGAGCGTCGTATTTTCAGGTTGCCGTTTTCCCCAGACACTTACCCTCAATAATATCAAATACGTATTACGCCAATCAATAAAGATTCGTCTGTTTTGCGCTTTTGATTATTAGACGATTATTTCCGCATTAGCTACGTTGCCTTGACGATATCGGTTGAAGCCGAGTGAAGGAGAAAGATCTGTGATCTCCAGAGGGATGCTGTGACGCTGACGAACGAGGTATCCTAACGATCATCCCGCGTTAATCAAGCCCAGCGCCTACCGGCGTTTATTTGGAAATCTGTCCGACCGAAAAATCTACCAAATTTATTATACTCAAATATATTTTCTTCCTCTCCCTCGTTGGCTCTCTGATTTAGTTCTTTGCTCGGAAAAAATACTTTTATTTCATTATAAGAAATCCTATTAAAATTCTTTCAGAGTCAGCAAGCATTTCTCACAGATAATTCTTTTACTCGACTTTTCGTGTTTATTGTAGATCTTTCAAAGTCAATATCAGTTTTAAATATATATATATATATATATATATATTGTGGTGGTTTTTTGTTTTGCGGCTTGGATTCTGTGCCTTTTTAATATATTTTTTATAGAAAGTCGTACATTCTCAGGTTACGAATAACTAGACAATATTTTAATTTCTCTTACCACCATCATTATAAGGGATAATGTTACTTGCGCACTTGTGCAGTCGTTGGTGGACTTAGCTAGCAGATGATTGAACCCGCAACGCCAGGGTGGGAATCCGAAGCTTTAGACCGCATAATCAATTAATCACGTTGTTTGTATTATCTATGCGCAAAAGCAAAATAAAGGTTAAACCAATAAAATTAATCCAAAACAACATTGCAAATTGAATGCTATAAGGCTGTATCATTTAATCTAAAGTTTTCACACTCGCTCTAAAAGACAATTCCTAACTCTTTATTTTGTTAATCTACTTGACTACAAAATAATGAAATATTTAAGTTAGTATGAAAAAATGATAACACAACCATATTTTTCAAAGCATTCGGCCACTGTAGATTAAAAAAAAAAACTTGAGAGAAAAAAGATCAACTGAAGACCAGAACATAACAGGCTACTTGAAAGATCACAGCAGAAGCGTTTAGTCTAATCTGAACTTTACGATGAGTAGAATAAGGCGAAAGACGAATAAGATTTTTTTTATTCAACATTTCTATTTACCATTTCATCGTAGTTTTATTTTCAAATTATCTCCAAACTCATTATACCTTGATATTTTGTTTTTAACTGGAGCAAAGATTTCCAAAGCAGTGAACGGCTAAAACGGCAAGTCCTTGTTGAAGTTGACTACTCAATTTATGTCAAGTCCCTCAACAAACTTGTCTTTATTTTTAAGTTCCCGTGTGTAAAATCATCGCGTGGTGTGTGATCTATTAATACCCAACTAGATAATAAAATCCAATAATATGTGACATAACGTCACCGTCAGCGAAGCCGAGATCCGGGAGGGAATCACCGACAGATAACTTCTCCCATGCCAACGTTTCTTCTTTACGGGCAATAAAATTCTATTTGTCGGAATTAATATCTTATCAGGCGAAAGGGAGACGTCGTCACAATCCTGTTTCCCGTGTTATGTTACCTTTTAAAAGCAGGGGCGTCGCTAGAAATAACTGGTTTATCGGGTAATTACCTTCAATTTTGACTTACTAAACAATTCTGCTTAATTTTAAATCATCTTTTTTTCATAAATTCACTCATTTAAATGTCAAATGAACGTACCAAATTAAAAAAAAAAGTTTTGCATTATAAATTGGTGAATACCACACCTTTGAACCGTTAACCTTAAAAAAATACGTCAAGCCACTAACTAACGTTGATTGTAGGCATCATATCGTTTCCGGAAAGGCAAAAGGGCTGAAGCACCACTTTGTAAAGTTTACACCAGAGTACTTTATAAGTCTTCAGTACCTGATTGGATTTTGAAAAAAAGTTGACTAAGGTAACTCAATGCTTTCACTGAGTTACCTGAAGCGACAAAAACATAAAAAAAGTCCCAAACTTGTGGCGCTTGAGTCAAGCCTTCTCCCAAATGGTTAATATATTTTAAATGGCTGAAGGGCCACACAAGTCTTAAGAATCAAACGAGGGTCAGAGCTTTCGATATAGAAAAAAAAATATATTTAACTAAATTTTGACCCAAGTGTCACCAAAGCTCATTTGCCTTTACAACCACAATATTTAGTTGAAACCTTTTTTTTTGGCAATTCGACTCTCCGTCGAAAAATATTGCCCAATAGCTAACATTTTTTATCTTGCAGTTTTTCAATTCCGCTATGAAAAAAGTCTACTTGAAAAGTTCATTATTTTTGCTTTGTGATGGCGGAATTATTTTCTCCCTGTATAGGACATGTTTCTGTATTTTTATTAAAATTTGTAAATTTTAAAGTTTAAAAAACTTGCACATGTGTGTGTATGGGTGTGTTTGTTTTAGCCTGAGTATTTTGTGTTACTGTCGTACATTTAACGTTATATTTTTTCTATCGGGGTTGATTTTTTTATGAATATAAATTTCAGTGTCAGATAATAAAATAAACTGTGGTAATTTTTAATGAAACATGAAGTAAACAACTACAACAGGATGTACACACATAGTATGTAAATAAACCATTCCTTTTAGTTTAATGGAAGACTAATCGCACCTAAGCATACAAATAAATATGGATAAATAACGTTTGATTATATGATAGAGCCTAACAAATTAAAGAATGCGAAAAGCATTTCGTGTACTGAGCAACTTTTCAGAAGCTGTTCTGGAAGTAGTCAATCCGTACAATGCTGACAGACATATTTTTGGTTGGCTAACACCGCCTTCCACCAAAATGCGTTTCTGCGTATCAGTCATTAACCGCACTTTTTCGTTTGTCACACCCTAGTTGTTCAAATATGTTACCTGCCGAAATTAAAAATTCTACAAATGTAAATCCGCTAGCGAATGTTTTGAAGACTTGAATTTCTGAAAGAAATATATTATATTATTATTTATTTTCCTAATTATTTGCCAAGGTTTGAATTTCCTATTTTTTTTTTTATTATTGCTAGACCAAGTTCTTGGTTGATGTTTCAAAATGTTGTTATTTTTATATTATTTATATCTACCTTAACTTATTGTGATAAAAAATTTATTTAAAAACACCCCCTTGGACAAACGACTAAAAATTATTTTATTATTTAAATAAATTATTTTGAATATTTTTGTGTTTTAAAAACATCACTTGAGTATATTGCTAAACCATGATTAGTAAAATTATATACACTTAAAATATATATTATATATTACCGGTTAATATTGCTGCCCACAACTTCCAAACGTTTCAACGCCCCTGCCAGGAACCCTTTCACTTACTCAGCTGGTATTGAACTCTCACTTTAATGATTGCCATTCATTTCTTACCGGTTCTCTGCCCAAACGATGCGTCTTCCTTTCAGGAAAGGGGCCCGAACCGTTACAAATAAACCCTTATTGAAAATATTCCACCCATTTTTCAGCGAGTCGATTTACTACGACATTATTGGATCAAATGATAATTCAATTGTTTTATGATTAAGACGATTCAATTTATCGGATGAGCAATCAATTTTACGGAGTGATGAATAAATTTATAAAATAATTATCAATATTTGAACAATATTACAGATGCAACTTTCAGTGTGAAATTATTGATTTAATGAGACAATTAATTACGCAGGATAAAGAGATTTGACGCTAAGTCATGATTAGGAGTTCAATTCCAAAATAAACAAAAACAAATCTGTAAAATAAACGATAATATGTTTCTCAGTCGGGGAGCGCTGTGGGAGTAATTTTAAGAATATAACCCCTGAATGGGGTGACAAAATCTTTATTTTAAAGTTCGTTATAGTAAAAATAATAATAAAGATATTTGGCTAATTTATTTATCACTATTTTTGTAAAATATCACCTCGGGGGCGCTTTACAAAACTTAAAAACAATCTGCTAAATTTATCATAAACCTATCGAAATACCTAAAGCTATAGCTAAAATATCCTTTTTGGTATTTTTGTTCGGCAGCGGATCGAGAATTTGTCTATGAATGCATGAAAATATATTATCATACTGGTGAGTTTAGATGCTAACGGGCTTCCCTAGCTTTGTAAATTAGGGCAATTCTGTTATTTATGAATATGGTTTTCTAAACAGATGAGTTTTGACTTTAAAGCTCTACGAGTCTTTTATTATTCTCAGATCATGTGGTAGTCTATTCCAGGCTTTAGGACCTGCTACTTCTGCAGCGCGCTCTCCGAACTTAGTGCCTGATATGCCCTTTGGTTCCTTCAACCTTACGATAGCCGATGACGATGAAATATATTTTTGGTATCGCTCTGGTAATTTTTTAAATGAGTATTTTTTTGTTAAAGACTTTAACTATTTTTACATAACTAGGTCTGAATAGCCAGGTACTTTCCAATCATCGCCTTCTGCATATCCTTCCTCTCCCGCACTTAGTTCAACCTCACTGTATTTCCCGGCATGAGGATGACATACGAGTAGTTCCGCCGTCTCCGGGCGATTGTAGCGCTTGGGTAACGTAAATATTCATAAATATATCACTTCTAAAATATGTAGGACTTAGGTCTGGGTAATATGTTACGCCCAATCAGTGTACTACAGTAAATATAATCATTATTTTTATCAAGTAACAATATTAACGCATATAACACGCGGAAGTATTTTATTCCTAACATTTGATTAATACTTGTCTTGAATAAATCAATCAAAGACCTTGTTCTTTATACAATAAGGCCCCTCAAACTAATGTACGCGATCTTTTCTAAATAGAGAATCTTACTCAGCAATGAAGTGATTTACAGCTACGACCTCCAAAATCGCACTTCAATCTCCGATAAAAGTCAATTATGTTCAAAGTTTTGTTTCTTTCCAAGTAGTATAACTTCGCTAAATGCTTTTACAAATATTTGATCTCTACTATTGACTCCTTCGCTGAATTTAAAATGGTATAACTTGTTTTATCGATACACACTGTCAAATAACTGTATACGCCTTACGATGTGTTTTGGTAACTCCCAAAGATATCGACTCTTTATATTTGCACAAGTAATTTCATAATTTATGTATGAAAACATATTATTTCTTAATAAATACCGGTATTTGTGTTCAAGTGATTCCAAACCTGTAAAAAGGTTATCATTTTAATTATGTGAATACCGTAATAGAGTCCTAAATATCCGAAACCAGTGGCACTGTGGCATCCCCACTTGTTAAATGTTGCGAGGATGAAGAAAGTAGGTAAAGAATAGAGGTAGGTATAAGAAAGGCTTAGAAGTAATTGGCTATTCGGATCTGGTCATCAAACACGGCTAAAGCCACTTCAGGCAGCATTTTGATTCTGAATTATGGTTTTTCATCGGGGTGATACTGAGAGTATCTACCACCTTGGAGCGTACCGCAAACATTGAAGTTTGAACGTGTGGAGAAGATGGACGGATAAAAGAGTGTCAGTAGAGGTATATAATGACGTGCTAGTAGTTGGAAGAAGTCGAGGACGCCCCGGGAAGATATCTCATATAATATACAAATATGTTCGAATGTGGTTAGACGCTGGAAAGTGCCACAAATTAAGTATTTATTATTTTACATCAATTAATTCTGAATTCATAGTCGAGGAACTTAACCACTGGACCACGGAGGTTTTTGACAGTTTTAGAACCATTAAGAGTTATTTTCACGGTGACATGTGTTCTTCCATTCACAAAAAAATATTAAAGATTTCCTCGACTGAACAGCGCCGACAACTATTAAACAGTGAGCCATGGTGTCATAAAAATGCTAAGAAAAGTAGCCACGCTGTTTGTTCCACGTTTTTTTATTAAGTCAAAAGAGTGTTCATATCTCAGAGTAATAAAACTAGTTCAAATATAATAAATCGACGCAGCTTTTTCTTTTCACGTATTTGCTAAATAACACACTCCCAACCCCTATTTCATATTTTTCAAATTGATGAATTTCTATTTGAAAAGTGCTTCTGAAATTCTACATACTGCTTTGAAGGAAAACTAAATATATAAAACCAAAAATTCCGTAGAATTTTTGTGATCTTTATTTTTACAATATTTTTTGTATTTGTCTTTACGTATCTAGAAATAAACTTTTATTTCGTATTTACTTTTTAAAATTCTTTTTAAATATAACACACATAATATCCATAAAAAATATACGTCAGTATATTTGGCACAGGTTCTAACTGAATGCTTTTAAGTTTTTAACGTAGGTTAAAAACCCTTTTTTCAAATTTCGTTCATACGATTTAACGTTTTAATTTAGATTTTTTTTTATCATTGAAAAAATTTACGCAATTTCGCTTGAATAAATTTAATATTTACGAGATCAAGAATTGAAGCGGGGAACCTCTTTGGAATAAAAAAAAACCTACACCAATTTCAAGATCATATTTTATCCGTTTGACTGTGGCATTGAAATTACAATCGATTTGACGGGGAGTTGAACTTTACGTCGATTGATGGAGAGTTGTTTACTCGAATTGACTGGTTATACGGACTACCTTGTTATTACAGGCAAACCTGCCGGCCGGAGATTACTCGGACCATCGAGTAATGTATGCGCATTTGCGAATAGTGCCTATTACGTGTGCATAACTTACCCACGCACTTGGCTGGCCAAGGCTAGTGGCCTAGGACAAATCCTTCTCCCTACTTAATCGCAGTGGCACCAGGAGACACCGCTCCGCTGGGGTCTCCTGGTGTAAAAATAACGGCTTGGATAGTTTTTATGTATCCTACCTCCTTCAACATGGATCATTACTTCATCTGATGAACCCTGAAAGAAACATCGCGATCTAATAATCGAATATTGAAATAGCTCTGGCCGTGTTGGGTGACCAGATCTGAATAGCCAGGTACTTCCCGACCTTCCTCTTTCCCATCTCCTTCTCTTTCCCACTACTTTCAGCCTCACAACATACCCTCATTGGACGTAGTTATGCAGAAAGCATCCAACCCCAAAAAGATGAAACTGATAAATAGGCGTTTGAAAATATGACGATAAAAAAGCATTAATATGCGTAATCGGGATTTGTGTGTATCGTAAGTGAATATCAGTGTTTTTTCTTTGTGAGAATTATTATGAAAAAGTAATTTATAACCTATCGATGTGTTTAATTTAAAAAATGTATTTCTTATGTTATCCTACATTTTATAATGTTTTTAAACTTCAATATAAGTAAAATATCTGCAATGTGGGTGAGTAAAAAAAAACTATTGCATTTGGAACTTAGATGCTTTCAGCAGATGGAAATCTCGTATCTATAGGAAAACATGTAAAACACGATTTTGGCATGTTGTGAGTTGTGAGTCAGATGCTTTCTGCATAACTACATCCAATTGGGGATGCCATAGTTTCACCGGATCTAGACGGTTGGGAACAGTCGGGACTATTGCGCGATATTCAGTCCAACAGTAAAGGTACAGGAAGAAGACAGAGAAGCGAAAATTCCAAAATAGGTACCCGGCTACTCATATTTGGTCACTAAACTTAGCAAAATCATTTTCAAGCAACGTGTCGATTCATCGTCCAGAGCTATGAAACCCTCCCCAAACCTTAAAAAACTTAACGTACTTATTTATTTGATAATAAATAACAAATTACTTTACATTAAAACCCTCTTTGAGGCTTAGACCCTGGTCGGTTATCAAATCTGCCAAGCAATCTCTACGCCCCTGTTTCAGAACTTATCTACACTGTGACAAGGGCCAGTCCTAGAAAACAAGAAAAGACAGGCAGAGGAGATATTTATATGATGGTGTACGCAACGTACTGCCATCTCCCGTCCTAGGCAAGACAATAACACGGCACTTGGGATGCAGACCATGCACGTGTCCCAATGATACCTCATTTGCATGCACTTTGATAGGCTCGCGTCCATTCAAGGAAATTTGATGCTGGTGGCAATGAACTGATATGAACGCTTGCCAAACTCAAAGTCCAGCCAAATCTTCCATGTTTATTTTTAAATGTTTTTCTATTCAATTCTCATTTATTGTTTTACGCCTAACGGTCGCATTACCGTTCTTGAGTATTTGAAACTGTAGTTCTGCTACATACAGTTGAGTTATTTATACGATTTATTTGATTACTTCTCCTTCATAATGCGTAAGTCGTCCTATAATCCTTTGTGTACTTATTATTCTATGTAATCTCGGATTTTCTTTTTTTACAATTCAGCCCCTCTGCACATGGAGATACTCAAAATTAACTGACCATGAACGCAAATTACCAGCGATGAGTTTCAACCTTTGTAATTAAATAAGACACCGCACACGGCGCTACCATCACTAGACAGTCACTAACGCCTTAGTAACCAGTTGGTAGAAAACTCGATCTGTCGACTGTAGACCCTAGTCGCCTAGTTTTAGATCCGATTGAATACATCTACGTTTCTTGTCACATCATTTTATTCTATAATATTTTCGTGTAATCATTTTATTGTATTAATTTCATTTTTATTCACGAAAATGAACGAAAATTACTGTCCGGATTCGCTTAGCTTAAGCATCATCAGGGTACAAAACGAATGTAAAGAAAATATATATAGTGTGTAGTTATATACACACAGAGGGAGAACACGAGAGTTAGAGTGGTAGATACTCTAAGAATCGCCCTGGTGAAATACCACCACCCAGAATCGAAACGTTGCTTGAAATGGCTTTAGCCGTGTTTGGTGACCAGATCTGAATAGCCAGGTACTTTCCAACCTTCCCCTTCCCTAACTTATTCCCCTCCCCACTACCTTCAGCCTCACAATAAACCCTAATTGGGGATGCCATAGTCTCACTGGCTCTAGACGGTTGGGAGCAGTTGGGACACTTGTGCGGTATTCCCTATTAAAAAAATATTTAAAAAAAACAAAATAAACTGAAATAAGAAAAAGAGAACAGTAATAAAACAAATGAATAACATTTAAATTATAACAAAGGAACAGAGAGAAAGACGGATGATATGAAATGAAAGAGACAAAATGTCAACTGAGAACGTGATAAAAGAATAATGAGAAATTTTATAAGTTTACGGGAAATATACCTAATAGTTGACTACTGGACAAATTTAATTGATCAATTAAGAATACGACTATTACTTTTAATGGCTTTCTTTATTTGTAGTTATTATTTCACTTTCATTAAAAAAATATATTTCATTCGTTAGTTCCTTCTTTTACCCATCTGCAACGTTTACCATGTTAAGCTACTTCAGTACTCTGTTATCTTCAATTTATTGCATATAAAACTGGTTTTATTTATTATAAATATTTATTTTAATATCTCTGAGCAAAATGATTTAAGCTCTTCACTCATCGCAGTCATCGTGTTCATCAATAAATTATTCTCTGTTTTGTGTAAAATGTACCAGGGTAACATACCAGCATAATGGTCGTATGGAGTTTGTATTATAATAACACTAATAACTAATAACCCGCCTCATAATCGCTGCTGCCACCCTGCGGTGATGAAGCGCACATCGTGTTTGAGATACGAGGCACCTAGAGGCAGAGGTGAGGGTACAGGTAGTAAAGGTACGGAGGCCTGCTTTAAGTCAACCGATGTGTCCCTGGTCAGGTGTGACGGCAATGGAACCCGCCGCATAATGGTGATCGTGAGACTGGCTAATTGGCGACGGCCAACCTTCGCCCCTCTTGTATCTCTGCTCCGTGTCGTACCCTCGCAGGCTTCCGTTGCCCGGGCGATCTGAGCGTGTGTTGGTCAGGGGTGCCCGATTAAAATTATGCGCGATAAATCACATCGCGAGGAAACCGATCAATTTTAATCGAGATGTGTCGTATATCGAGACGGGCGGCGTACATACGTAATGTTTACCTTCGCAAATTTATTATTCTCTTTGATAGAAGTAAATCCAAGGTGACTTTTCAGAAAAGTCTCTATTGCAGTTAAATTAAACGCGATTAACACAACAAAAATCAATCATCGTAATATTTCGTGGCACCAGATTCATACCATATATTTTCTGCTTTATTGACAAGCTTATTAATTAGGTACCGATTTAATAATTAATGGTCAGCACCCAAAGATAAGCACATAAGGCTTTCTAAGTAATACTATAAATGATTTATGTGTTCATTCTGTATGGGTAGTTAGGAAAATGTCTAAGGTTTCCAATAAATCCAATTCTTAAACAGTATTTTTTTATAAATAAAACAGATAAACTTTGTTTATAACCACTTTTATTTTTCAATATTATGTCGACCGGTTTCGGAAGCACCCTTCCGTCATCAGGACAATATTAAATTTTTATTTTAACAAAGTTTATTTGTTTTATTTATAAATATGGCAAGCCACAAAGTAATAAGTAATTTTAAAAATTGTTTTTGAAATGAAAACTGGAATTTTAGTGAAAACGTTCGAAAATGGTTTTCAAACTGCACCTTTACTGACATTTTAGTATGTTTTTCATAGGATTTCAAATATTACAGCCTATTTTTTTATTCACTGGATACCTTAGACATTTTCCTAACTGGCCGTCTAGGATTTACAGATAAATCATGTGCAGTATTGATTGTACTAGAAAGTAAAAAAGGGACGTTTAGCGCCATTTTGGGTGGTGAGGTTTAACGGGTATCCACGGGATAAGAATATCAATCAATCGTTGTTGCGCTGGAAATATTATTGTACATATGATTTTTTACTGAGTTGTGTACAACTTACACACACGAGAAATTATTAATTCGTACTCATATGACAGAAATGTTATCTGTTTTTGTCCATTGAAGGCTGTTTGTTGCTTCTACAAACAGGAATCACCGAACAATAACTCGAATTTGTCAATATTTTTACGCCAGAAAGTTATTTTTGAAATCGTGTCACTTGATAGACTTTACCAGCGCAACGACGCGATGTAATTGGAATAAACGTTGATTTTGAGTTCCGTCCCTCCCCGACAAACATTTTTGGAATACGGCGCAAGAGTGCCTCATACGTATTTCTTGTGTATACGAGTATATATATATACAGGAATATATAAATCCAGTGCAATTTGAAGCCTGTCTAAAAGTTCACCTGCAACTTCCGTCAGAGTTTGCTGGAATGTTCGCTAATAAAATCACATTTTTTAGGAAAAATTTTATTCAGTGTTTCGGATTTTTCCGAGCACTGCCAGCTTCGGCCCGAAAGTTTTCCGTTCGTGATTACGCCGGCCGCGGCGTTGGAGTGTTTTCAACACGCAGAGTTTATTTGTAAGCGATGACCTGTTTCCTTTTGTTAGTTTTTATCCGGTGATATTTTATGCACAGCAAGTATTCAATCTTCAAGGCAATGATAAATACAATATTAATTTATTTACTTTCAATTCCAGACTGTTTATCATTTAGATTCTCGGCAATCTCTTTTGATACAGATTCATTAAATATTTACGCCAATAAAATCAGAATATTATATTTTTCTCCACTGGGAAACTTATCAGGATTGTTTTAACTTTCCTTTCATCCGTTACGGAAATCTGCTGCCTTTGTGTTGTTAGCCTTTTGGCACTTTTACAATAATTTCTACTTATTTTATGATCATCTTTCATATTTAGAAGCGGATTTTTGTGATAACTCGTTTCAAGGGTACTTTATACCTAAAACTATCTAACAAACTAACCATCACGCCGTTTCTCCGCAAGAATAGGCAGAGAGGACGGCCCGCCATACAACTCTGCCTCGGCATACACACCTTGTTTCATTCACATTCATCGTCTCATTCGTACTCTTCTGTTATTCTGACTCTTCACGTGGTCCGATTCAAGTATTTGATTCACTTGATCGTCCCATGTCTTCACTCGGGCCTCCCCGACTTCTTCTTCCATTCGCGTCATATATTCTTTTTACACTCCTTTTTTCGTTCATACGCTCTACATCCCAAACCACCTAAGCCTCTTCTAATCGAAACCTTTATACATAAACGTATAACATTATGATTTAAACTTGAACAACTGATACATTAACCCATTTAACAACCTTTTGGACACAACTTGTGGACATTAAAAAAGCAAAGTAGTTAAAGAGTAAATGCTAAATAATATACAATATGACATATTTTTGCGCTATTAATATTCTTACAGCTAAATGCGTTTCTCCATTCATTATTTCTAGATTTTAAACTGATAATTCGTGGTGGAATTCCATTTCGATCTAAATTTATGATGAAAAACTTTTGTAACTGCTAAAAAAAACAGACAACAATAGATAATATGCCAAGATAACCCAAAAATACATCCAACTCAAAACTATGTAACTCGCCTTCCAGAAGGTAATAATCCCACCCAAAGGTATAATTAATTGTATATGTAAAGTCGTTCCTGTCATCAATAAACCAAAATACTGAGTCACAAATAATGTTGAATAGCCTCCATTCCAAAAATATATATACTGAGTTTACGTCAAGATGCACTGAAACCGGTCTAGTGGGAAATAAATAAAAGGAATAAGTTACTAAGGTTTTAATCGTAAATTCATGTCTCCATTCAAACAACCCATTCCAACAAGTTATCTTAACGGCCGACTAAATTATGTGAATACTAAGATGTTCATTGTGTGGTATTTAGTGGAAATAATTTATAAAGAAGAACATAGAAATTTAATTAAAATAACATATTTTTGTTAGGGTGGCAGAGGCAGGTTTGACGATTTATAGCTAAAATCATGTACTGTGCAATACGTCTTGTTAGGAGGGCCGTTACAAAAAATGCACTTTCAAATCAGAATGAATATTTTTATAGATAACGCTTGCTAATATATTTATAAGAAATTTAAAAATAACTTTGTAAAAGACAACGGTAGAGAGAGAGAGAGAGATCTCTGTTCCTTTGTTATAATTTAAATGTTATTCTATTGTTTTATCATTGTTCTGTTATTTTATTTTTATATTTTTGTTCTCCATCTGTATGTATATGTGACCGCACACTTTGTACATTTTGTTTAGTTTAAATTTGTACCCTTATGATGCTTAGGTTAAGCCAAATCGGTCGGTCATAAAAAATAAAATAATATTCGTGCTCTTATACAAAGTTATTTTTTCATTTCTTCAAATATGTCAAACCACAGAGTGATTGCTTTCTACGAAAATATAACATATTTAACCCCAAATATTCTAAATTTCATATTTGAAAATATTTACATAATTGTTTTTGTCGAAACCACTGTAAAATAATTAAGCTTGAATTAACCAAAAGAACCCACAATTCGTAGCATTATTTTGTCTGTCTGTCGTAAGCTTAACAAATTGCGTATAATTCTTGGGAAAGGAGGCTGTTCCGTGAATAATCTCTGATAATTGAGCCGATAGGTCTCCCCTATTAAACCAACATACCTTCACACGATATGCAAATGATTGTCTCGGTTTCGCGTGTTAGCTTCGGTTGCTGGATGCTAGTATCGCCGGTGTTGCTACCGAGGTACGCGGCGTGGCGTGGCGTGGTACTTACTAGTGGCATCTATAAGTGGCGTGGCAGTATTTGGTAGGGTTTAATATGGGATGGGAGTGCTAGGCTAAAGGTGGTAGCTGGTTGCCCACATTGCGTGCGCTTTGGGGCGTTTCTCGGATATTTGAAAGCGATCTTTTACGTCAATCTTAATTATAAGTTATTTAGAAGTAATTTTCAAATATATTTTTAAGAAGTCAAAACAACTCGCATAAACAGCTCCCGAGTGTTATTTTAACCGTCTAAAAATTTACCGAAATTTTATCTGTGTAATTAAGCTTTTGATGAAATCATGTTTACTAACTTGCTTTGCATATTATTATTTGATTATTCCAGGATTTTTTTAATAACTAGAGAGATTTTATTACTGCTGGTATTTGTGCACTATACGTTGATTTTAATAAGCATATCTTACAATGTATCCGGGGAAAGCATTAAACATTAGCTTCGGAAAATGATTCTACGTCGTATCAATTTGAGAAAAATATGAATAAATTTACTTCCGAAGTTTTTTGTGTGTATTCAGGTGAAAAGAGAGTAAAGTAAAATTTTCTCAGGTCGATCTTTGAATGAACGTGCCACCTGCCACCATTACCCTGGCGTTTATAAAGATATTCTTGCGCGTGTTGTCATGAAGGTCAAAATTCACATATGATTTTTCGTTATTTAGAACATTAGCACGAAAGAAGAATTTAGACACTCGAAAAAAAATTAATTAAATTAATTCTCTTCACTCCATACCTACCTAAGAACTATTTTATTTTATTAGAAAGCAATCGCTCGTTTTGTGTGAACCACTAATTTATTGACATATTTATCACCTATTGTTTTCACTATGAGGTGATTTTTCACAAAAACGGCGCTACACAAATTATCGAAACATTATTATTAATATAAGCAAATGTTATCAGGATAATAAATTAACAACAGTTGATAATATACCGTCCTGATGAATCATATTATGTAGTTGTATTAGCGAAACCGATACGCAGCTCACAAACGCATACATAGAAGTTTTATTTCATCTATGTATCTCGTATATATAAAAGGTGAATTTTGAATTTTCGCGGGCTGTGTAAATTCGATTATCGATTGTTTTGTTGTTGTTATGTTGGTACACATATGTTTATCATATGTTAGCATTATCAGCCATTTTGGATTAGTGGTTTGTTTTTGACAACTGGAAAGGTTAGTCACGTTTTTGTGTGTTCTTCGATTTTTTACTTTTGAAGAAAAATGGATCAAAGAATAAAATCCATGATTTTTTTTCCATAACTCCAGAACGCTCATCGTCATTAAAATCTTCTCGGCCTTCTGTAAAGCGCTTGTACCAACTCAGTCAACTCAGGTAACTCAATGAGAGCATTGAGTTACCTGAGTTGAATTTTTCTTTAGTACCGAAGTACGAAATCTTCAGTACCCAACCAGGTACTGAAGATTTATGAATTTTGAAAAAAAAAAAAAATACTTTAAAGTGCTATTGTGTAAGCTTCCTACAATGGCCCTTCAGTCGTTTTGCCTTTCCGGCGGCGATATACTCGTATATATAAATATATGGTATATACACATATATGTGCACATATATTCAGTTCAGTCATATTCACATAGTTCAGTCTTCCCAGGCACTGCAGTGCTTCCGGTATGTTCACCGAGGGGCGAGTTCCAGGATTTGCAGCCCTTATGAGAACCAGGGTAGCAGGAATGCGGGAAAGGATTAACAACTCCAGAAATAACCTCATCATGGAATCCCGTCAGATCCCGAACTCAAGCATAGAGGCGCATTGGAGTAAATTATTGGCCCCATCAATCTTAACGCTGCCAGGATGGACTCCCTCTTAATGGCGTTTTGTAGAAATGAGGCCTAATATACTCCATTAATATTTTCTTACTTACATTCCTTATTTATTTTTTACTTTTTTATTTATTTATTTATTTATTTTTTTTTATCATCATTATTATTTTATTTTCATATATTTTTAATTTTTATTTACTTATTTATTTATTTCTTATGAATTTCTGTTCATTATTATTTTGTTACTATTATTATTACAATGTATTGATATCAATTATGGAAGGTATTGCATTGCACTACTCCTGCATACCTTCCGGAATAAAACTTTTATTATTATTATATATATACAATATTATCATGTGTTGAATTTTAACCGTTAAATCTTTTGCTTTTAAATTTATCAAACTTATCCTGCGTTAAAATCTGTAATAGAGGTCAACTTCTGCCTACTTACATTTTTTGTTTTTTAAATTAATGTATGCTATAATTGAAATTTACTTTACCAATTCATTTTATTTTCTCACACGTTCCCTCGAACCACTCAACTGCGACAGCAAAATTTATACTAAAATATGAATAATACGTCCCTGCCTAGAAACGGTCTCGCCAATTACGTAATTAATTTAACCCGTTAATTAAAAAACAAAAGCTCCCCTTTTGCCCTTTGTGCCCGGAAAATGGGTCCAAACAGCTGGTCAAATTAAATCATTTCGTTTTTCATTTTTTACTTTCGCCACTGGGTAATTGCGGGCAACGCCCGTGCATAATTTTGTTTTGATTGAATAAATGCGTCACCCGGGGCGAAGATACTAATTGCACCGTGGTCCATTTTGCACGCGTTTACCCCGACACATTAAATTTACCTGTTCTGTTTTGCACCCACTTTGAGATGCAATTTAAAATTGTGTGGACTAGCTACAATATAGATTAAATGGATTTTACTCATCGGTGTATTGTACTTGTATTGATACTGAATATCCCAATGTTAGGCACTTATAATTAAACGCAATAGACAGAACATAAAACGATCAAATGATAAAAAAGTAAAAAGCATTCAATACTACAAATAAAAATACATTGTATTGGTTTTCAATCCATATCTTGAAAGTGTAACATATATGTTACACCAACTTCGCTATATATTTTTTTAAGAAATATTATAAAGTTTTCAGTAATGACAACACTTTAGAAAATCCCTTCTTTATCGTCCTGTCAATTGCTGATACCTATAGTCAGATTAAAAAAAAAAAAGTACAAAAATTATTTTTTACCTTGCCAAGATAAGGGTTAAACAAAACCTTGATCCAATACCGTGCCATCTTTATTGCAGTATTATTAACTATAAATAATTTACTTTTTGAATATGCACGTACGTACGTACATACGTACGAATGTAAACTTTTCAAAATTGGAACTGTGGATGAAAATGATCAAATAAAAAAATAAAAATTATTTTCATCGATTAACTAGG
Source organism: Drusus annulatus (assembly GCA_022651775.1). NCBI lineage: Eukaryota > Metazoa > Arthropoda > Insecta > Trichoptera > Limnephilidae > Drusus > Drusus annulatus. The sequence continues at coordinate 746,960 of JAGWCC010000044.1, read as the reverse complement.
TACCTTTCAATTATAATATTCTACAAAAACATTTGAACGACATGTGACTGTCAGATGTATAGTTTTTTAACGTTCTGTCAGATTACATTGCAAATCAAAGTTACATATCGTGATTTTTCACGGGTGACAACTAGTAATATATCAAAAAATATATTCAAATTATGTTGTTTTAAGTGGTGCATAGTTTTTTTTCCTTTGGTCAATATTAGTATAAATGGAAAATAACCTTCTGTCGATGCTTTTCCTAGCTTATTTTCTTCGTTTTTGTGTCAATCGGACTATTTTTTATCCTTACTCACTGGGTACGAAAGTATTGTACAAAATATCTTTGCATTTAGTTTTTCTAAGAATACCATTAAACACTTGTTCTATGCCATTTAAAAAAAAATACGTATCTTGATATTTTAATCTTATTTAGTTGCATTATCGTATAACATATGCATACTGTACTGATAATAATGTTTAAAACCTTAATTATGGGTGTAAATAAATAAATAAAGATTTTATCGTTTAAATTAAACAGCCTTGCATGTACGTATGTGTGTATGTTTTGTACATGTGTTTGTTGATAGTTGTTTAGCCCACTGTCCTCTTATTAATTATTGAGCACTGAATGAAATTTGTAGTATAATTTATATTATTTAATGATTCTTTATTAGTATTTTTTATATTCGTGAGATTTTGCTTTAGTTAATTATCTGAAAATTTATATCGACTAGATGTAGAAAGATATATTTATATAATTAAAATTAAATAATAACTTTGTATAAGACCACAGATTTTTTATTTATTTTGCCGGTTCCTTTTAGCCTAAGTATCATCAGGGTACAAAATTCAACTAAACAAAAAATAAATACATATATGTATATAGTACATGCAGGTAAAATAGAACACGAATAAAACACAATATACAATTAAATTAAAATAAAACAGTTAGAAAACAAAAGAGTTACATTTTAATTATACAAAGAAAGAGATAGACAATATGAAATGAAAGAGGCAAAACATCAACTGGGAATGTGATAAAAGAATAATGTCAAATTTTATGAGCTTACGGGAAATATAGGTACCCAGTATTGGACTACTGAACAAATTTAATTGATTATTACAAAAATGACTACTAATTTTAATGGCTTTCTTTATTTTTAGTGCTTTTTAATTATTTAATCTGTTGCCATGACCGTTTTTATGGAGAATATGAGCACTAGTTCTTTTATTGAAGGTAAGATATTTTAAATATCTTTAATCGGTCATAAAAAATAAATCTGTGATATTAATAAACAATATGTCAAACCAAAAAGTGATTGCTTTCTAGAAAATGCATATTTAATGGTTTTAGTATTTTTTACAATATGTATATGTATTTATCAATCAATCGAGTAATCTTAAAGGCATACTGCCGACAGATCCGTTGTTACCTTTCCCACATTATCATAAAGACGCATGTATTGTAATCATAGGTTACAACGGAGCTCTTAGTGAAAGGAACCACGCAAATAATTCATTCGGTAAGAAAAGTCGAGTTCAAAAATATCCGCTAATTTGTCATTAAACTCAACTCCAACAATATATCTTAGAGTCAAGGTCAGCACATTCTGGTGTGGGTATGCTAATCGCCGTGAAATATACGTTAAAATGCCGCCATTGTTTGCTAATGGGTGTAATAAAACGTCAAAAATTCAACACAAACCTGTCCATTCGATCGCCTTACCAAATTCATTGGTGAGTATTTTAAAAATATGGTCTGGTTTCGGATCGTATCGGTGTCCCTGTCGGCAATTAAATGTGGAGCAGTTAATTGTTTTCCAAAAGTGGAAATACCGAGATGTGGGCGATACATTGTGGAGGGGAACGATGAGTGAAGTGTTGATGGCTCCGCTTACCATTGTTAGGCAGGACATCATTAATCTTTCATAATTTCCTATTATCTTAGGAGCTTCTAGCCATTAAGCCTTGGCTGGTTATCTATTGTAATGGCCGAGATGGTTAGGTGTTTCATAAGTTCTTTGCTCTGGCAGGGTAAATAAATATGGCAGAGTTATGAATATGGTATATTTTATCCCACATTATTTATATTAATGGTTAAAATATGTTTATGGCCTGGGAGGAAAATTTCGTATTCGTATATTATATCCAACTGCTATACAATCAAGGCGTGTCCTCGGGTAAAATAGACGTTTGTTCCAATTATTCTTCGGCTCTTCTACGTTCGTTTATTGTTTGCTGACACGCGTTTGTCTTATTTAATGTGTTTTTGAAGGTGACCCTAACGAGCCCAATCGGTTATGTCACCTTTTATGTGTCCCCATCGAAACGTTCTACAAATCATTCGCTATTTAAACCATGTAAAAAAAGGTGGAGCCGGGAATGATCTCAGAACCACTTGCTTTGTAGTCAGTGACTTGACGACGGCGAGAAATAGAAACAATGGTGGGTTTTAGTAGATTCGTTTATACCACCGTAGGTTTGTCAATTACGAACAATATATACTATGCTGTACTTGTGTCGATCTGTGTTGAACTAACTAACTAACTAACCATCACGCCGTTTCCCCGCTAGGGCGGGCACAGAGGACAGACCGCCATATAACTGTGTATTGGCACACACTCCTTGCTTCATCCACATTCATACATCGTGTCATACATACTCTTCTGTTATTCTGACTCTTCACATGAACCGATTCAAGTATTTTATTTACTTGATCGTGCCATGTCTTCCTCGGGCGTCCTCGACTTCTTCTTCCATTCACTTTCGCATCATATATTATTTTCACACTCCTTTCTTCGTTCATTCGCTCTACATGCCCAAACCATCTAAGCGTCCTTTCTTGATCCTATTCATTACGCTCACATCAACCTTGCATTCTTTCCGGATATCCACATTTTTGATACGGTCATAGATGGTTTTACCGCACATACGTCTCAGGGATCTAATTTCCACAGCATTCAGTCTACTTTCATCCTTCCTCTGCCAGTTCCATGCCTCACTGCCATACATCAGGGTTGGTATAAGCACTCCATTGTGGACTACTAGCTTCGCTTCTTTGGATATTTTTTTATTTGCGCCAACAGCGTTCAGTTCCCATTAATGGAGTTTCCTGCATTCATCCTCCTTTCAATATCTTAAATCTGTGCTGTATCCATGAATATGTATCATTGGTCTGGCTTTCTACTTTGGCATGAAAACTTGCATTTTAACTCTTGGTATTATAGGCTTGGTAGGTGGAAACAAATAAATTATCTACCATGGATAGGTCTAGTAACTCTATTGGTCGAGCAATTGATTGGCTAGCAAGATATTCCAGCTGCATATTGCGGCTACACCATGTTTTATTATCAACAGATTAATAAATTCATAATAAGATATATCAATAAAATATTTTTTTCAACTTCGAATAGCAAATATCATTATTTCCAATTAGTTTTTCAACATTTAAAATGATAAATGATTTCATAATACATCCGAGAGGTCGTTCATTGTTTTTTATTCGCCAAAATGCATGAATTTATTCATAGACTTAACATAAAATACTTACCCGAAAACAAATAAATCATTGTTATTTCAAACACATAAAAAGCTCACTTTTTACGTTGCCTACTTATTTGCCGGTGATGTCATGTTTTTTCCTTCCATTTTTATAAACCTGAAAATGTTAATAAATCATGTTGATGATGATGTTTTAATGTTGACATGAACATGTGATTACATTTCAAGATCGTGGGCATTTCATTACAATTGGATATACTTACAAAGTGCGCCATGCAATTTGTTTGGTCGTTTTGATTATACGAGTACGCGGGGACTGGACGATCCATTGTGGTTAATTACTGACATTGCGTGTCCTCACACGAAGTGATGGGCATTGTCACACGAGTGCAAGAACTCTGGGACGTGATACAATCTGTTTGGGGACAATGATGAGACCCAGCATTATCAATGCCATTATTTGTTACTCATTTGTATTTGAGCAATTATTAACGTGGGCATGTTTATTTAGATACCTTTGCAACAAAGCTGAACAATGTACTTCCACTGACCATTAGACAGAACACACATTCCGTAAAATATAAATTGAATATAAAGATTTGGATCACCAGCCAAGACAGATCAAACATTTGATCGTTTTTATTGAGTGGAAAACTAACCCGGGCGTTCACCTAACTAACCCATTGCACAAGCAACATTTTCCGCTTCTTATGATGGCAGTAGGAGTTTTTCAAATATTGTCAGGTTATTCGTAACCCGGGAATGTTTGTCTTTCTTAAAAAAAATAAAAAAATGAATCATTTTTTTTTTACTAACTAACTAACCATCACGCCGTTTCCCCGCAGGGCCAGGCAGAGAGGACGGACCGCCACATAACTCTGTCTTGGCACACACTCCTTGCTTCATTTATATAAATATATAACTAACTAACCGTCACGCCGTTTCTCCGCAGGGGCAGACAGAGAGGACGGACCGCCATATAACTCTGTCTTGGCACACACTCCTTGCTTCATTTATATAAATATTTATAACTAACTAACTAACCATTACGCCGTTTCCCCGCAGGGGCAGGCAGAGAGGACGGACCGCCATATAACTCTGTCTTGGCACACACTCCTTGCTTCATTTATATAAATATATATAACTAACTAACTAACCATCATGCCGTTTCCCCGCAGGGGCAGGCAGAGAGGACGGACCGCCATATAACTCTGTCTTGGCACACACTCCTTGCTTCATTTACATTCATACATCGTCACATACATACTCATACTCGTACATATATAAGTAATCATAAATACTAAGCTTTATGTTTTATAATTATGTTATAATTTATTATGTTTAATATACAATGGTAATGGTACAAAAATAGTAACATTTTGTTGAATACTGTGAATTTTGTTATAATGGTACAATATCATGTTGTACAATTTAAAAAAAAAACTTTTATCTTTTATTTATAAATTATGATTTTAACCGTAAACTGCACCTGTTTTCAATACAGAATTTTATAACGAGACAGGCATAGCACTATCACCCTTATATTATAATTAAGAAAAGAAACATAAAAATAAATAAAAACTTTGATTTTTTATGAAAAGTCGTGAATTCATATAACTCTCATATTCCCATACGAAACTTTTGATTGTTTATGGCAAAGGAGTGTTCACGAATAAAATAATAATATGTCATGACGAGCTCGACGAGCTTTCGAGGCAGTTCCAAATTAACAATTAAATATTTTAGCAATCAAAAGGGCGAAATAAAGTGAAAGCAATCTTGTTTGGCTATAAAAAAATATTCAGGCCTTTCCATAAATGTTCAACTGTTGCTTGGTACTTGTCTAGCTCATTTGTCGCACGCCGCGCGGAGTGTGGACAAAGCTAATGGCTAGAGATACACGCCGGGGGCTTTTTGACTCTCAGTGTAAAGAAGACTTCCACGAAACTGGACTTTTAGTATTTAAATTTACTTAACATTATTTTGATGGTGTGTAGTTTTATTTTATTTAATATGCTAATTAACCGTACTTAACCGGCTTAGAACCCCGAAACAGCTGTCACTAAAAATGAAAACTAGACGAACTAAATATGACCGGCTCGTAGCTTAGTGGACAAACGCGTCGGATTCTGTTGGCTGAGTCCTCCATCATTGCACAAGAACATCTTCCGCTTATTATGATGGAAGTAGGAGTTTTTCAAATATTGTCAGGTTATTCGTAACCTGGGAATGTTTGTCTTTCTTTAAAACATAAAACTAGTAGGTATATGAATGAATGTTTTCGCAAACGTTAAGGCCCAACCTGCTATAGATCGAACCATGTACGTCAGACGATTTACAGTATAATTACTCATAATCAGATTTGATTTAAATTAAATCATGAAAATTCACGCCGTTTGATAGATTCCCCTATCTTCTATCATTCAACAGCTCGGCTGTAGAATGATTTGCTGGCTTCTGTGTTTCCTCTCTCTTATGAAATTGATCCAGGTTCTTTCTCCTTCCTTTCTTCAAAAACACCCCCCAAACAGCATCCCTAAATATAACGCTGCAGAGGTAAATCATTTCCCCCATGGTCTCTTGCCTGGAGTTAAAAAGTTCACATTATGTTATCAAAAGCCCTACAGTGGCAAAAGGCAGTCCGTTCACCGGGTAGAAAAAACTATCTCCTCATTAATGCACCTCTTACCACAGTCGACACAGTAAGAGGGAGAAATATTATTATTCCCTGGCATTGTTCAAAATTTCTACAATACGATATATATTATAATGATATCCAAATCATTCTACTCCTAAAAAAATAATCAAGGTAGACGATTAATACATCAGCACCTTCCTACAAAAATATCCTTACAACGAAGACCTGAGGAAGAAGGGCCGAGGCAGGGCCCCACGTGGGCGGTCAGCGGGGCTGGCGGGCACACAGGCACCCGAACAATCTGACCCCCTCGGGCTCTCGGGCACTTTGGCTCCGGCCCCCGCGGCAGAAGCGCCCAGATTCTTTCTCACGCATTGTTACATTAGTTATTACACATCACGAAGAGATGAAGGCTCTCGTGGGTAATGTGTAATTAGTCGAAGGTACCAAATTACAGGTTCACGTTCGACGCAACAATGTTAGAGGTTAAACGGCGTCTCGGAGGCAAGGTACGTTGTCCGCCCGTAGCGCGTAGCCTACCTACGGCTGGGATCGGCTTACTGTGCGCCGGCGCATGAATCTCTTAATGATAGGTGCGGGTCGGCTCTTTCCCTTAAACGCATTATCAACGTCTTCAGAAAAAAACAACTTAATTTAGAGATAATGACACTTTTTACACGAATTAGAGATGGCTCCTTCCGGGTATTACGAAATTAATGCAACAGATTGTCTTTGCGAACGAACTGTGAATGAGACAATTTAAACAGAATTCAAGACCAATGTAAACGCAATGAACAAGATTTAGAAAGGAAAGCTTAGACGTTTTTTTTTAATTTTAAAAATAAAAGTGAATACCGCGCCAAAGTCTCAACTGCTCCCAATCGTCTGAAGAAAGTGAGACTATGGAATCCCTAATTGGAGTACGTTGTAAGGCTGAAGGTAGCGGAGAGGGAAAGGAGATGTGGAAGAGGAAGTTTAAGAAGTACCTGGCTATTTAGATCCAGTCAGCAAACACGGCTGAAATCATTTTAAGCAACGATTCTGAATGGCGGTCTTTCACCAGGGCGATACTGAGACTGTCTACCACTATGAAACGTCCCGCAAACATTCAGGTTTGAACGTTTAGAGAAGGTGGACGGAGAAAAGGGTGTCAGTATAGTATATTATGACGTGGAAAAAGTCGGAAAAGTCCCAAGAAGATATCTCAAAAGCCTGAATAAAATACAAGTTTTTATTTGTATATTTTTATTTTTGTACAACAGATATCAAATCCAATTACAGTACATTCAATGAAAAACAAAAAACATTTTTTTGGAACTATTTTTTTTTTTTAATTATAACATTTTAAAATCAATAAGTTTTTTGAACATATATAAATTTAATGAATGGAATTATACCTCTTTCCATGCTACGCTATGCCAAAACATGAGTATGTATAAATGCAAGCAGTAGATAACCAGGACCGAGTTGGGTGTTGTATCTTCTCTCTATTGGTGTGAGACATGTTCGTATTTTTTAAAAAAAAATGCTTTGCTAAAATTCTAGATCTGTAAAGCCTGGTATTGATTTTTATTTCCCCTCCATTATCATTTCTCGATTTGCTTTTCCGAATTCACATTAATAAGGCCTTACAGATCATTAACTAACTGTAATTTTCTTTTTTAAACCAATTAGTTTTTTCAAATTTCTCCAAAACATTCGTTTTAGAAGTCATTAGTCATTCCTTTCTCACTCCCTTGTTTTGACTTTCAATTTCACCCAGTCTCCGTAGTCGTCGTGAAATAAACGAGCTCATGCGCAGTTTTGTATTCTGTGCCATATTAAAATTTATTAAAAGCCAAACGGACTTGCTAAACGGGTTCATTAAAATAGTTTTATTAATTGCGGCAATAAATGTCGCATGTCTGCTTGAATAATCAATTAAGACGAATCGGTTTCCAACTTTTTTAATCAAGGACAACATACTGGTGATGGGCATAATCACGTTATCCAATCGATTTTTTAAATTTCAGATATAACCGATTATATTTTATGTGACACCTCAAAAGATTGGCTGTACTGCGTTGTGTGAAACCAGGAGGTCTATTTCACTACTAGTGATGCCGTTGAACGATGGGATTTGTTGATCCAGGTCTTGAAAAGGCCAGTACCAAATGTAGAAAGAAGTGTAAATTCCGGTTATTGAATACACATATATGTATTTTTTTACAAACGAACTAAATAAGACGCAAAAATGGCTCTTCGTCATGCTGCCGACAGAGTTTTATTTTATGTTTTATAGTAAATACCGCACAACAGTCCCAACTGCTCCCAACCGTCTAGAGCCCACAGTCTCACTAGACTGGCATCCCCAATCGGGGTATGTTATAAGGTTGAAGGTAGTGGGAAGGGAAAGAAGATCGGAATTGTAAGGTTGGAAAGTACCTGGTTATTCAGATCTGGTCACCAAACACGGCTAAAGCCATTCCAAGCAACGTTTCAATTTTGAATGGATGTCTTTCACCAGTACGATACTTAGAGTATCTACCATTCTGGAACCTGCCGCAAATATACTCTTTATTATTATAAAAGAATTAAATGTATTATGACACATGTTGTTTAAATAAAAGTATTTGCCAACCTCTGAATTCGTAGTCAAGCGTCTTACCACTTGATCACGGAGGTCGTCGAATATGAAGTGTATCTACTACCTAATATCTAATACCTGTAAATTGACTTTTTCAATATTTGCCTACATTTCATCTCTTTCTTAGTGATCAATCAATCTCCTAACAGCCCTCCTCTGCACAGAATCATGGAAAGTAATCGGTTAGTAGCCGAGTTGACAAATGCGTCGGGTTATTATTATTATCAACTAGGCGTCGCGAGTACTATTCCTCTGCTAGCTAAGTCCTCCATCATTGCACAAACAACATTTTCCGCTTGTTATGACTGAAATACGAGTTTTTTTTAAATATTTTCGGGTTATCCGTAACTCAGTAATGTTTGTCTTTTTTTACCATAGTTTAGTGTTTTGGAGTTTAGTTCCTGAAATGGCTACCAAATTTTAATTTAGACAAAATAATTTATGTGAATTTGTATTAAAAAAAAACGAAATGTTTTTCTAAAATGTGGTGTTTTGTATACGAAAATCAAGCATTAAAAAATAACCCAAGTTATTTGTTTTGTTTTTAAATAATATTCCTGGGTACGTCAGTACTAAAAAATAATATTCATAAATAGAAAGTGAAAGTAATCAATTAAAAAGTGAGGTTGCACCATTATGAGATGTGTGTTAATCGGGTAGAACATACAAACTGATTGATGTTCATAGACTTGGGTACAAATTACTGTGAATTTAATTAACTGGGATGAGGTAGGCACCTACTAAATTCACGACTCTCATAACTTCAACTCATACAAATAAATCACTTTTACTACCAATTCACCTTTTTACCTTTTGACTAAAAAACAATCATTAAAATGTGATGTTGTAAACCACTCTGTAGAAATGTGAATTTATGATTATTCAAATTTGAATTAAATCTGTTACAATATTTTTTTTTTTTGAGAATGCACACTGAATGTAAGTAATTTACATTTTAGATTATTAAATACCGACCCTTACCAAGTAAGTTGTAAGGACCAGATTTTGTTTTTTATTTACTCGGAAAAAAGTGATTATTGTTATATCGTAGCCGGAAAGGCAAAAGGGCTGAAGCGCCATTTTGGGAAATTAACACCAAAGCACATAATGTTTTTTCATGTTGAAAAAAAAAATTATAATTCTTCAGTACCTGATTGGATTTTGAAAAAAAAAAGTTAACTCTCTTCAGGTAACTCAAAAAAAGCAAAAAAAAATCCCAAACTTGTGTCGCTTGAGTCAAGCCTTCTCCCAAATGGTGGAAGCGTCACAAAAGTCTTACAATATTAAAATGGTCCTGATTATGGAAGGGTGCTTCCGAAACCGGTCGACATAATATTGAATATTTAAAGTGGTTATAAATAAAGTTTATCTGTTTTATTTATAAATATCGCAAGCCGCAAAGTAAATGCTTTTTACGAATATCCACAATGTTTGTTTGCCGATTTTTTAATATTTCTTTAAAACTTTTGTGGATTTTTGGCTAAATAAAATGGAGTGTAAGTATAAATAAAACGAACTGTTCGATAACTATACAAAAGCGTTTATTCATAAGTTTGGAGGAGGATATTCCACTTCCGTCCTATTTTTCTGATCTCGCTTCATCAACTTCATATATGTTATTCTCAAACAATTTCATAAAAATGTCCCTTAATAAAATCATATCTTAAAAATTAGCTTGTCGACTTTTTCACCACGTCTTTTCACACTTGGAAATAAATAAAAAAAACTGCCTAAATGCTGAGAGTCAATCGTAAATACTACAGGAGAATATAAAGTTGATAGGTTTACACATCAACCCAATGAATAAATATTTCAAATCGTGTTTTTTTCCACTGCCCCAGGAATGGAACCCCAAACCCCTATAACAAATCAAATTGATGGGCAATAACGCTACATGCAATGACATCATGTACTTACTAAGGAGTTCTTGCTTGACCGTTAACAAAATCTGGAAATCTTTATTCACTGAAAGATTTCAATTAAATACATTTTCATGAAAGAAAATAACAGCCCGGCTGGTAGTTGTTATCTCATCCACGAGTATGTTAGATGCTAGCGCCTTCTAGACTGGTAGCAATCGTACGATATTCCGGAAGGAATACTTCCTGACGATGTAGCAAGCAAATGAGCCGTGACAAATCTTCCACATCTTTTTAGACGAGTGTGTTGACTTCGCTTCATTCATGGCGTAATGGCCTATTTTACTATGTTTACTGGTTATACGGAATAACATATATTATAACCAATTCACCATAAATTCAATGAGGTATTGTAGACATTCTAACACATGTTCATGCATATTATAACGCGAAATGAGATCCAATCAAGAATATTGTTTGAATAACTCTCGTATTGTGCTATGTTACTTGGATTATTCTGAACAAACTAGTTTTATTAGGGAAATTAAATTCAATATTTGGATAACATTTTTATTGGAAATCAATAAATGTCGAAATAAGAAAAAAAAAGTTTTTTTTTCACAAAGGTTGTATCACTTATAACTTGCCGGTTTTAATGTTTGTTTAAGCATTAACAATGCTAACTTATTACGATTTTATCCGTCAGTGACACGTTTATTAAGTTTATGTATTTAAATATGTAGTTTCTCTAGAGGTGTTAAGTTACAATCATTAATAGTAATTTATAATCCAACAAGTATTTCGATATCATTGAATATTATTATTATTCATTATCTTTGTGCACTTACTATAAACGCTTAAGTAAATAAAAAACCATTAATAATAATATAGTATGTATTAATATTTAGCATTTGGTGGGCTCTGTAGCAGATAGGAAAGAGCTACAATTACTTTATCACGGTCTCATTAGTTTTTTCACATTACCAACTTTTTTATTAAGGTTAAGATCAGAAAGAAACTAATCTTCCTGGTTAGATATAAAAAAATAGAAAAAAAAGTTTTCAATAAAAACTTTTTTTTAAATTTCTAACACATTGCTTACCTCACCATGTTTAGAGTGAAAGATAATCTCAGTATCGCTCTGGTGAGATACCACCATTCAGAATCGAAACTTTACTTAAAATGGTTTGTTTTAACGTTTTGTGGAAACGTTTCTTGAAATGGCCGTGCTTGGCAACCAGATCTGAAAAGCCAAGTACCTCCTAACTTGTATCTTTTTTATATTCTTTCCCTTCCTGTTACCTTCATCCCCACCAAGCCCGGCCGTCATCCAAACGAAGCCTGGCGCAGGTAAAATTGTTGTCACCCCTTATCAAAATTTGCCGAGTATAAAACAAAAGGCGCGAATCTCCATTCCGCGCCTTAGGATTGGAAAATTACGGGTACGATTGTCATCCATGAATAGTATTTTTTTTTCAGTTAGTATCTATAATATACAGGCGCTGGGCACGTAAAAAATCACTGTACTTAGGTACTCTCAGCGCCTTAGCAATTCGCCGCTTGGAGCAGACTGCTCCAATTGCGCCATCACAGGACTGGCCCCGATCCCCAATTATCATAAAATGCCATAACTCCACCGGCTCAAGACAGTTGGGAGCAGTTGGTGCAGTTTCAACATGTTAAAAAAATTATTAAAAAATCATGATTATATTAAGAAAAACATGCGACTTGATAAATGAAAATCATTAAAACCTATTTTCCTTATTTGATTTTTAGACGATTTTGATGTTTTAGAAAGCTTTTTTCTTCAACCTTCATCTTTCTCTTCTCCTCTTACAACTTCTTCCGCCTCACGACATTCCCGATTCGGCGATGCCGTGGTAGCATTACCAGTAATATAGACATGTCAAAATAATGTTTCAATGCGTTTTTTAAGTATTTATTTTTCTTCTCCCCAGGTATCAGGTGTTCCTCCAAGTGCGCCAAGACGTGGTTCGCGGACGATTGCCGGTTCCACCCGATCTCGCCCCCCAGCTAGGCGCGTATGTCCTGCAATGTAAGTTTATTCTAATTGATTATTGTTAAACATTACGAATTGAATATTCCTTCGATATGATGTACGAGGGTCATCCAAAAAGTAAGTTTACAAGGGATCTTGAGGCCGGGGAGAATTTGTGTTTCGAAATTGGCACATCTGGCGTGCAGGGGAGACCCAAACGGTCAGTTTGTTACGTCCCGCGTGTTTGTCGCCCATTTTTTTCAGTCACAATAAATTCTTCCGGTGGAGAGGTCGTCGCGCGCTCCCGCCACCGTGCGAGATCCGCGCGGTCATCCGTTTTTTGACTTAACAGAAAACATTCGAGTTTCGTTAGTGTAAATCATTTGATGTGTTTTTTTGGTAGTAACAAACCAAAACATATTGTGAAGTAACGTAACTAGTAAGTATAGCATAAGTAACGCGTCGCGTATGTAACGTATCAAGTAAGTAACTTATCGGGTTCCTGGGTAAGATATACTGGGTAAATAGACGGCCTCCGCGGTCGAGTGGTAAGACGCTCGACTACGAATCCAGAGGTCGCGGTTTCAAACCCGGCGTGCGCAAATACATTTTATTTAAAAACACAACGTTCCTTATTCATTATTCGTAACACATTTAATTCATCTAAAATAATATTTAGTATATTTGCGGGACGTTTCAGAGTGGAAGATACGGTATTCTACGTATCGCCCTGGTAAAATACCATCATTCAGAATCGAAACGCTGCTTAAAATGGCTTTAGCCGTGTTTGGTAACCAGATCTGAATAGCCAGGTGTTTTTCGACCTTCCTATTTTCGATCTCCTTCCTTTCCTTCCTACCTTCATCCACACCGGGTTAAAGTATTGTAAAGATGTTTTTTCTCACGTTCTGATATGCGTACATAAATGGACGTAGTAAACGGTTTTTTAGGTTATATGCTATATTTTTTATTAATAACAGTACTGTGAAAAAGTGGTTATACGAATAAACAAAACATTATGTCGACATGTGCTATGAATGGATGCATAAATACCCTAGCCCTAGTCCTAGCCACGCCCGGGTCTAGCCGAGCAGCGCTCTCTCTTGTATATTATTGCTCTGAGTATGTAACATATCTATTAAGTTGCAAATGGGAGTAGCATATTAGGTTGATTCTACATATCAGTTCAAACACATATCGGAAAATGTCCCAACCCGTTCGAACATTATTTCCCAAAGTGGGTCTGGATGCCCCAGAATAGACGGTTATCACCGCTCTAGATAAATATTTATAAAACCAAACGAGATTTTCCGAATTGAGCAAGAGCGCTCAGACATCTTTAGTGCCATCTGCCACCTGCACTGGACGGCTGGAGATATATGGACCACAATGCGATTAATAAACTGGCAAGTGGCCATTCTGAATACACTAGTATCAGAATATATTTACCATTTTGGAGGTGGTGTGATTTGTGGCCACTTACGGCAAAATAATGAAAAATCCAATGAAATTCAATGTTTGTTTGCGATTTTCTCTTTCATTGCCCACCAGTGGCTACTGCCGGGTTTCAATTAAATCATTTAAAATTAAGTTATGCAAAAACAATAATGAGGCTTGTTGTATTTTTCTAAGCAACAAATATATTTCAAAACTTCATAGTTCATGTTGGAAATTTTGTCAAATTTCGTGATGTTAAAGCTCACTATTCGAAGGTCACGCCAACAAATTTCCTGCATAAAAAATAGATCTTTTATAATTATCAAATGAAAAAGTCGTTGCCTGCGAAAATTGAGAAAATTTACTTTCTTTAAGGGAAATGACTTGGCGAGCTGAAAAATGCGTTGATCTAGAAATTTCTAACAGAACTGTGCAAATTTCCCGACCTGCAGAGTTTTCATTGCTTCATAAAGAAGATTTTAATACCCAAAATTAATAATTTATTAAAAGAAATGGAAAAATAACTTTGTAAGAGACCACGGATATTTTTTTTTGTTTTTTTATAACCGACCGGTTTCGCTTAGCATCGTAATGATGATGTTCAGGCTGAAGTCAAACCACCGAGTTATTGGTTTCTACGAAAATATAATAATTTATTATTTCACACGGCTGATTTGAATTGTTTTGATTAGTGTAAGAAAATACATTTATCGCGAATATAGCTTAATCCTTTTTAGTTATACCATCTAAATGAACTCCCTTTGCAATAAAGCCTACGAAGTCATCTCCTTGATGGATGGTCACAAACACAAGGGCGTGTGCCAACAATTGATAAGACCTGGAGGCGTTCATCATTTCCATACTAAAGGCTTTCGTCAGAGCTTTTTGCCCTTGGTGGGATATTCCGTCATCTATTTGCATACGATTTATTTATTAGCCCATTTTCGGTCATATTTATCATCGTTTAAAAAGCTTGGCATTTTTTAAAAGATTTTTTTGGCTGATTTTGGTATTTTTTCGAAGCAATATTCGTCAAAGACAAATTAGACTCTATGAACCATTTTTCACAAGAAATGATAAACACGCAGATTTAAAAAATATATATAAAATATGCATCTGTATTCTATGGCATGGAAAAAGGCTGGATGACATTGTATGGTCTTCTGAACATGGGGTAAATACTGCAGTGCCACGAAGTTAACCTTTCTATTTTAGAGGATTCAACAGTCTTCAAAAACACACCCTATAATAAGGGTAGATTAACAAGTACCTATAGTTGTACAGCGACGAACAACCTGTCTATATTTTATGGAGTCTCTTATAAACAATTATAAGTAGCAGATCCTTGATTCACACTTCTCGCACTATGCGACATTACTATTAATTAGACCTCGGATTATATGCACTATTAAAATGGCGAAATATGCATTATCAAAACTAAACAATTCACTGATAATGCTAAAATATATGCTTAAAGTAGATTCTAAAACAGGAGTATAACAGGAACGAACAGGTTCCTCAAAACAAAACATTTTATGGGCGGGTGGCCAGCCAAATACAAAGAGAGACAGAAATACAGCAAAATCACCGGAATAGGAATATTGACCATCTATACTTTAAAAAGCTCAAATATTTACATGTAACAGAATAAAATATGCATTAAGGGTCAGCACCCAAAAATAGACACTTTTTGTATTTCTAGTACAAGCAATACTACAAATGATTCATCTGTTAATTCTATATGGGTAATTATAAAAATGTCTGGGGTCTCTACTGAATGCAATTATTAAACAGTAATCTTTTAAATTATTTATGAAAAACATACTAGAATTCTAGGTAAAACGTTCAATAATGCCTTTTCTGGTTTTAAAACTGCACCCTTTAGTGACATTTGTCGAAAGCATTACAGTTGTAAAATTGTATTCACTGAAAACCTCAGACATTTTTCTAATTACCCATATAAAATTTCCGTGTTCTTCATTTGTAGGATTGCTTGTAATAGAATTCTAGAAAGTAACGTCTAGTGTAATTTTTGAGCGCTGACGCAATGACGAAAAAATGTTCAAATATGCACCAACGACCAAAAGGACTCAAGTATGCAACTGTATACAATTCGATGTCTACTATTATAAAAAGTGTAGCAATTCGGAGTTAAAATATTTCGCCGACGACAAAATTATTTTAATTATTAAAAATATAATTAACTATTTTGTTAAGCAAATACAAATTTTAAATGAATAGGTTTTTTCTATTTCAACTCGTGATAAGTAGTGTAGAATTTAATTTGAGTAGATACCTCAGTGAACAGTTTGAAAATTAAATAATTTGCGATGAAGTCAAAAAAAAGTTATTCATAACTTGACTCACCTTCTTTGTTGCAACTCATCCAGTTCAACATGCCTTGCCGTAGACTCAGAAACAATGAATTGGTTTTCCTCAATCATCACGTCACTAATTATGGATATCAATCTCCATTGTCAAGCTATGGTCTGGAAAATTTTGGTACCAGTCTAAATGATTGTTGTCATTCTTTACGACTCTACCAAAACTTTGACTTGACTTTGGCTTTGATTCGAACGTTCTTTCTAATGTATATTTTGTACTATTTTTGTCATTGCTTCATTTAATATTATGTATGTGCTGTTTTATCTCTGTTGCTCTTTTTTCCCATTCCGTGTTATGTATTTTTTTTATAATTGAACAACAGGCTGTTAGTTTTCAAATAAATAACATTCGTATTTTTGTGTTTTTTTATTTAAATTTTTGCTTCTCTTAAGTATTTTCTTTTCTATTTTATGTTGTAGAATTCTAAAGAAAAACTTCTTAAGTCTACTAAATCTCTTCCTTCAGACTTCTTTTATCGTTCTCGTTCTTTTGGTTATCCTTCAAGTCCTTTTAAGGTTTTAAAGTAATCTATTCCAATCTGCCGACCCCGTGTATTATTTTCACTATTTCCTTCAGCAATCTGGCGCATTCACAAAATTACACTTCAGTTTGTTCCTTTCTCGAGATCACCGATAGCATTTCTCTACAAATTCCATTTATTTTATGGTTTTCAATATAAAACACGGTTTTCTGAAATCAAGCGGTGCAGTAAATGGGAAAATCCTGCAACGGATCGGGGAAGACCGGAGATAAGTTTTATGTTTTAAGTTCTGGCATCAAGGGTTTGGATTGAAAAATTAGATTGTTTTGCTGCAAGCGAATGTTCACAAATACGCGATATGTCGGTGCTTTAAATCTTTGATTGTACGATTGCAAAATTAAATCGGATGTTATCTTGCGATAAATAAGGGATTTTGTGTTTGCTATTTTTAATAACGTCATTATTTTACGCTTTCTGCAGTTGTTTTATGCAAATTTATTTGATGTGCAGAAACTCTCTATTTTTCAACATTCTTCCTCTCTACAAAGGGTGGATTTAAAAGCTTATTTAACGCGAAGTCAATATTTGTTGGGTGTTTGTGGGGTTGTGAGATTTCCCTTTTAATTTTTCTCCCTGGTAAGTATCTCTACTCTTTTTTACTGTCCAAATACAACTGATGAAACATTCATTCCGACGTTTTTATCGAAAACACAAAAACCTAAAACTTGAACAATTCAAACCTTTCCAATAACATTATTCGCAGTAATTTAATACATCCTCCGCGTGTGTATTTGAAGTGAATACATAAATAAACAAATAAATATTCACAACTCTGTAGCCGCTGGTGTGGCTTGTAATAACACCAGATCATTTAGAACTGCACTGACTGCAGTGTTATTGCTTCACAATAATACGTTGGCAATTTATTTACATGACTCCTGCGACAAGTCTTGTCTCGTTAGCTCTCGGGATTTTCGCTCAGTGGAGTTAAATCACGTCCACATTACAAGCTGCGATAGTGATTAGCTTGCAATGACGTATCTCCGTATCGTAATACTCACAGTAAGCCGTTATATTTTATGATTCGAGATAAAATCTTAGATACAGGCTAACCATCTGTCATTGCTTTGCCCCAGAGACGAGTTGTCATCTCATTTTAAATATTATGCGGAATACTAATTAGAATAATACTTGGCTAATTTACATAGCGCCATTTTTGTGTAATATCACCTCAAGGTTATTACAAAACTTAAATGTACCATAAAACTATCTCAACACCTAAAGCTATGGCTAAAATGACCTTATTGATATTTACATATTAGTTATTTAAATTTGTCGCAGGCTGTGAAAAATTGTCGAACTTTATGTTTAGCAGTTAAAGGTTTTATTATACTGGTGAGTTTAGATGCCAACGGGTTAGCTGTGTAAATTAGGGTAATTTAGTTATTTATGGATATAATTTTCTTAACAGATGAACTTTGAGTTTAGCTCTGAACTCTTTCAAGTATTTTACTATTCTCAGATCATGTGGGAGTCTATTCCAGGCTTTAGGACCTGACACTACTGCAGCACGCTCTCCAAACTTCTGTGTCTGTAGTGCGTTTTGGTTCCTTTAACCTTCCGATGGCCGATGACGATGGCGTTATATGATGGTATCGAGTGACAGTTTGCAATTATTCCGCAGAAAAAAATATAAAATCCTGTGCAGTCTCGTCAATAACAGCCTCCAGGAAATGTCGCCTATGGTTTACATTTTAGATGAATGCAACAGCAATTGCGACGTTTTTTAAAGTTTGTTATCGGGGAGGAAAAGCTCCAGAGATTTTTTAAAATACCGATCTGAATAAGGCAAACTCAGCATGCATTAAAATACTGAATACTTCATAGTGTGATCGGTTTCTCCATACCTGCTTTTATCTCAACTTTGATTTTCATCAAGCGCACACTATTATGCGGATTATTGTTGGGAGGGAAATATCTGCGAAACAAACGAAATAAAGCTCTTTGTAATGGCCCAACCAGTTGCGCCGATGTGCAACTTACCCATGTCACTAACCATTCATACCAATGTCCTATTGTATTTCTTAACTGCATCCCTTAATGTCTTTCTGTCTCATAAATTAAATCGTAAGATTGCTTTTTCAAATTCTTTTTAATATGTATTATTCCATAGACCACATGTTTGGACTCTGGACACATCAAGTTTGACCATGCAGGTATAAAAGCAGAGCATTTCTGTAAAAAAAACTCACCACCATTACTAATCTACTATTATATTACCATTCCTATTATCATCGCACTCTTGTGCGGTTGTAAACCATGTTCAGTTAAAGGTTTATTAATTAATAATAGTATATAAATTCTTCCAATAAAAAGTATTCCAGTAAAAGTGATTATATTTTATTCTTCATCCCTTGCACGCCTTACCAAAGATCATTCTGTCGGTCGCATAGCGATCACTACATCTTAATCATCGCAGTTGTGTGACTTAACAAGTTTGATTAATGTTTGAGGTAATATTTCAACTGCTTGTTCGACTGAAAACTGTTGACAAATAGTTCAATGAGTCGTCTGTTTGCGAATAGAATTCTAAGATTTCGTCTTTTTGGTACATTACTTGATATGGCTATATTACACTGAACTAAGTTGAATGAACTGTTATATCGACATAATCACATACCTACATAAAATGTTTTACATATTCGCGATCGGTATCAATTCATCATATTATTTAGCTTAGAAAAACGTAATATCGACTATTGTCAATATTTAAATTTTTTCACTACCATCAAATAAAATATTATTTCATATTCGTAAAAAGCATTTACTTTGTGGCTTACCATATTTAAAAATAAAACAGATAAACTTTGTTTATAATCATTTTTATTTTTCAATATTATGTCGACCGGTTTCGGAATCAGAAATTTTAATATTGTCCTGATGATGGAAGGGTGCTTCCGAAACCGGTCGACATAATATTGAAAAATAATGTCGTTACACAAAGTTTTTTTTCTTCCATTTATAACATATTATTTCACCAAATTATTCAATTTCA
This sequence comes from Drusus annulatus, assembly GCA_022651775.1. Taxonomy (NCBI): domain Eukaryota; kingdom Metazoa; phylum Arthropoda; class Insecta; order Trichoptera; family Limnephilidae; genus Drusus; species Drusus annulatus. The sequence continues at coordinate 726,994 of JAGWCC010000044.1, read as the reverse complement.
TTGACATGTATTGTAATAAACTCGGTACTAAATTTTATTTACAATTTATCAGATTCATATTGAACTTTTATTCGTTCTCGACTATAGGGTTATTTTAAAAAATTTTACAAAAAATGACAAATTGTATTTCATGCAAATCGTTTTAATTCACCAAACTTTCGTAATAAATTAACGCTTTTTGTAATTCGATTTGCTTCATACATGCGAAAATAAATCCTGTTTATTAAATCAATAACATTTTATTTATTTATTAGCCCAAAACAGTTGAAACCATTAAATAAATAATGTTCAGCTTGAAAACGCAATAAGCCTCTCCACACGTGCGTGAAACAATCAATTAGGTTAATATTTTTCATCCCGATTCGTAAACATCATTCAACAGGGGAAAGTCGTCTCTCTCTTCCAGGTAAGGAGAGAAATATCAAATATCAAAGAATTCCCCTAATCCAATTGTCATCCTTTTCCCCCTCGGCTGGGCACATCGGCGGGATTACTTCGCTTTAAGCCTGTTAACTCGGGAGTAACAATGTGAACATCATTATTTATGAACACTCTTCTATGGCGAGCGCCCTCGTGTAGAGAGAGATGAAATTGTCATTGATTGCCGAATCATTCGAAAATTGAAAACACCTGTGTTTGAGTGTCTCGTTTGTACACGTTCCAATATACGAATTTCTGCATTTTTTATGATCAGAAAATAAGTCCTAGATATATTTAAAAATATTTTTAATAAAATAAATTGTACTACTCTTCTTTCGGCGGTTTTACGTGTAAGAGTACAATATTGTATCATGTTAAATACATGTTTCGTAAATAGTAGATATCGTTGCTGGAAAAGCAAAAGGCTTACACGACACTTTGGTAAAAACTGAGCAAAATATGCAGTTTAAATCAGTCTATTTTTCTGCATCGAATGCTCTGGCTCTCATTTGATTCTGAAGACTTTTGTGGCCCTTCAGCCATCTAAAATATATTTACGATTTAGGAGAAGGCTTGAATCGAGCGACACAAGCTTGGGACTTTTTTGCTTTCTGTCGCTTCATGTAACTCAGTGGAAGCATTGAGTTACCTGAGTTAACTTTTTTTTAAATCCAACCTGGTACTGAAGACTTATGATTTTTTTTTTGTAAAACAACTTTTTTGTAAAGTGGTCTTGTTTTAATATTTACTCAAAATGGCCTTTATGAATTTATTTTATGTGCTGTATCTTCTTAACACAGCTCAATTCTGATAATCTACCAACGAGTTTGATGCAATGTGTAAAAGCCCGCTCAAGCGTAAATTTCATCGTAAATTCTGCATAATTGCAGTAATAGAGCTTTCAATAGTTTGTTTCCGGTTGCGATTCTGACAACCTATTGAACTCGCTGACCCAACAATAACATCCTTAAACGGTCCAACTATCTCAACTAAAACTTTTCCCGTCGAGAGGCTGCAGCAAATCCTTGAATCTTGCTGCACGGCAAGTTAAACAATTAACAAAACTTTAACACCCTTACGTTTTCCTCCGACAAGTTTTCTGTATTCTTTTGGTCGTGTTTAACTTCAGTGTTTCAACTTATAACTTCTCCCGTGCGGCAAGCTGTCTAAAGCCGGGTATTTTCATTAATTTTCCAAACTATTTCGGTCTCGGGGCTTACGACTTGATACCTTGATTTTCCGTATTCATTTAAGGTGTACAAAATAAAGCCACATGATTCTTGGAATAGTTGTACGATTTAAAGCCAAACTAGGTATTAAATCCCCTAAGTGATCCATCTTACGTTGTTCCTATATTTATAGCTATTAAGCTTGCTGCGAATTACAATCAAAACTTTTATGTCTGTTTACGCAGTTTTTGGCCATAATAAAAATAAAAGAAAAAAAAATAAATTTATGAAGTTATGTTTTAATCACTTTATTTTTAATGTAAATTATTACACAATATAATGTACGTACGAGTGTGAATATTTCAAATTTAGAACCGATCTTAATTGAAATGATTTTTTTTTTTTTAAATAATCTTTTCGAATCCCTACCAAACTACTAAATTACCTATAATTTAATGCAGCAGACATTATTATATATTTGAAATGGGTGAATTAAAGCAACTAATATTTTTTCTCGGCAACTCAAGTTACGTTCCGTGATTTTTCACGGGTAACAACTAGTTGATATCTACGTTCATATATATATATATATATATATATAGATTTATGACAATCTTGACATACGTCATGCTAGAAACATTTTATTAATGTTTTATTAACATTAAGAACCTGGATTGGATGGAACAAAATCCCTGAAAAAGAGCTTAATCTTGTATACAACTCAATGTAATAAAATTTATATGGGGTTTTAATTATGAAATTCTACATAATTATAAAAAAATTGGAACTCAAATCGAATCCCCGAAGAATTGGGGCACAAAAAAAACTTAAAAAAATATCACAAATTAAGTAATCAAAGCGTAGCTAACGACTTTCTGTGTTATGTTTTTATGCTGTCCTCGACATGTTCATGAATATTCAACTCGTTGAAAGTCCACTCACTCTTCCCATCGCTTTTTTAAATGCAAAATTAATTAATGTATTAATTTTTAAATGATCGTTGACTTCCGATGAAAATTACTTTATCCTCATAATGAACAAATCCAGTTATTTAAAGTGATCTTTAGGTTACTTAATCAAAAAAATAATATTGTATATGGAAATTTCAACAAATAAATTACAAATATTACCTGTAGTAGGTATATTGTTTTTTTTTTACGGTTAACGGAAAGTCGACTTACCATTTCAGTAATTAAGCTGTCAAATTAATTGCATTTGGATGGTCTCAATCGAAAAGCCAATTGGGAATTAATCAGTTTCTCCAACCGGCCGTTGATTGAAGCAATTTGATTTATATGCACCCTGTGTCTGACAACTTGCAGGCCATATTATTACTATTATTAATCTCTTCCTGTTAGATCTTTAGACTTCGTTCATTTTTGAAATCAGGTTTCAAAACCAATAGACATGTATGTACATTGTACAATGTACATAAACCCACATGACTTCAAATAAAACGCATTTCATCAACAGTAAAAGAACTTCAATGAGTTTGCATCACGTCGTTTAGTAATTTAAATAGCAAAACTACGTAACTTTTTCTCGGCGTTAATTGAAGTTTTTTTGCGATTTAAATAAATTAAATATCATTTTACATTTTACTCATGATGTAATAAAAATAATAATCAAAGGTGATAATCAATCAAAGTATGAGTTTTATACCAGTGTACCTACATAAAAAAATGACTTAAATATAATTAATATAAAATTTTCAAGGAATAAAAGAACGTTGGAAACTAATAATAATAATAAAGTTTTATTTCAGAAGGAATGTAAGAGTAGTACAATGCAATACATTCCATAATTTATATATATATACAACCATAAAATAAGGTTGTAATGAATATAAACTTGTTTTATTATCTGTCGTTACACAAGAAAAGAATCGTTGAACAGTAATAAAAATGTGAAGCAATAATGAAGAGGTAATTAAGTAATAATAATGAAGTCTTAGATGTAAGTCACTAGTTGTAAGTTTTACTCAGTAGTTAGTTAGTAGCTATAAGTCCTTATTGTAAGTCACTAGTTGAAAATATTAGTTGTAAGCCATTAGTAATAAATCTTACATAAATTAATTGGTAAAGCGCCCTTGAGGTGATTTTTCTCACGAAAACGGCGCTACAAAAGTTATCCATTTATTATTATTACTATTATACACAACAATAAAGAAAAAACATAGATTCATTGTAAAAAAATAATAAATGTAAAAATTGATTGGAGAATATTAGGTATCGTGTCTACAGAAGACCACCAATTAATGGAATACGGTGAGTAATTATGTTTTCACAGCATATTTAAATTATAATACAAATAAGGTTTCGCTTATAACAAAGCTTTAACAAAGGCTAATAGTAATCTACCTAAATATCTGTAGAAGTGAAATGGTTATCAAACGTACCCGATTTAATCACATTATTTTCATACAATTTAAAATATCTTGGAATCCAATAGTAGACCAGACACGGTTTTCAGTCGAGTAATGAGTCAAACAACAGCTTTTAAAAAGAGTAACCTTATTTCTCATTCAAGGATTTTGCGAATACGTGTTTTTGTTTTTATACAAGGCGTGGTACTAATACGTCAGTTATTGGCAAAATGTGTCCCTAAATAAAACACTACAAAAAATACCGGTTTCCAGATATCATTTATAGGCACATGAAGTTTATTTTTGGTAGCCAACACGAGTATCAGTAGGCAGGTACTGACTTGCAAAACGCCTGCACTTTCGATGTATTTAATTATGCAAATTATTGACACTCTTCAATTATGATGCATAAAAAATATTACTCACTCAAGAATCATGCATTAGTTTACCTTGAGTTTTTTTGTGATGAATATTGCTACAGCTACTTCGGGAGCCGTTGTGTTTTAAAATAATTTTTGCAACTTTAGCGTGCGGTCTACCGGGACATTTGTAGTGTAGCGTGCGGTATACCAAGTGGCTTTCACTGTGGCGTGCGGATTAGCGGGATATTTATTGGGGAGTGTGCGCTCAGATATTTACACCTCGTCGGAACATTACAAAGCGTACTGATCTCCACAATTGACTTAAATTTTGGATTTCATCATACAGTTTTTATTTTATTACTATGTTGGCGCTGCCAGGTCTGTGTGTGTGTGTGTGTTTGCTTATTGTTAAGTTGTTGATAGAAATTATAAAAATAGCGATATAGCTTCTGTAATGAGCAATATTTTTTTCTTTAAAATGAAAAACAAACATTCCCGGGTCACGAATAACCTGGAAATATTTGAAAAACTCCTACTGCCCTCATAAAAAGCAGAATATGTTGCTTGTTCAATGATGGAGGACTTAGCCAGCAGAGGAATTGAACGCGCGACGCCCGGGTGGGAATCCGACGCGTTTGTCCACTCAGCTACCGACCTGCTATACTCGTATATGCATAAAAACTAATGCTTTTTTAAACCTAATGTAATTAAGCCATTTACGGTTTTTTTTTAATTAAAATCGTGAGGTGTACCGGAACATGCAGTAAACGATGGTGCCACTTAATTTATTTTCTTTTTTAGACATGTACCTAGTATCTTATCCTTGCAGAGATAGACAATCAATCCTCGAACTTTATACACATTGAATATAATTATTAGACATCGGCTTATATAAATTTTTGTATCTAATCTGACGCTCGTGACCTTTACATTCTCAATTCAATTATTGAATAATTAATTTTAAATTTGACAGGTAATTAGCCAATAATTTATTTGTGCAATATAACGGTCAGATCATGTACAATACAAGAAGTCTCGTCAGCTAAAATGCAAAACTGTAAATAAAACATGTCAATTTAACACTTAAGTAGGTCCTGCGACATGATGTGGCCTTAATATTCCTTATTTAAATTTGTTCCTTAAATTACAGGCTTACATTTCGCAGACACTGATTTAATCATTATGTCACATTAACGTTTGTCATTTTTTTTTCATTTCAATGCAAATTTTTGAACACCTGCGCGTTTTTACTAACAATTAACATGCACATACGTCTCCTGGTGGCGATTCATCAAGTTGCCAGAACATGTTTAAAAATGATTACCACCATCTTGACAAAAATAGAATTGAGGAAATTGTCTCCCCTGGGAACTATCTCAGATTCGTTCTGTCAGGTTTAACGCGGGAGATGAATGGAATGGTGTCAGGATATTCTATTTCCAACGCACGTTCCTTATTGTGTTCTTCTCTCCTTACAAGACTTATTCTAACAAAAGATGAATAGTTATTTATTCTCTGTTCGGAGAAGTTTATGTAAACTAGACTTTTTACGGATCAATATTGCTAAGGGTCTGAATAAAATGCACGATTAGTAATACGATATACGTTGTAAATGTTAGTGGCATGGCAAAAGTTCGTGAACTCCGGGAAGCTTGTAAAAGGGGCGCCACTCTTTTGCAATAAAACGTAAATAAATATAATACACAGACGTTTTATTTAATACGAAACCTTTGTTTTAAAACGCAAGTGAGAATTTGCTTTACGTGTTGTCTTTTTTTTTCAATTTTGTGTATCTAAAAATTTTCGCAATTGTTTAACAAATGTTTTTTCAGGTAATATTTTCAAATTAAATTGATAATTTTTTTTCAAAAAATCACTCCGGTAAGAATAAAATTATTACAGAGACATATAATTTGAAAAGAGGAGTACAAAATAAAAAGGTACATATATCGATTAATAAGAAACTGAAAAATTGAATTTATTAAAACTTCATAAATACATAAAAAAAGAAATACACACATAAAACGGTTCAAAAGAAACAATATAGGTATCACTGGTTTAAAAAGCTGTTTAGAAAATATCCTTTAAGTGCTTTAGCCATTTTTTTGTGCACTACTGGAAGTTTTAATTCACTAGTAAATGCGTTATATTGTACATATGCGATGTATTGCGAGGAGTTAATGTGTTTCGAAAATGCATTTTAACTATTGGAAAGGGGAGATATTTTTATATTTATAAGTTTTGCATAATTTTTCATCAATATGGTGTTGATTATCGTAATTAAAGATTTGCATATTCGATGCATCTAACTCTTAAATTTCAACTTCCTGAGAGAAACCAAACCTTGATTCTTAAAAAATCACTGGCTGTATTTTATGGAATGCTTTTCTAATGATCGAATATCAAAGTAATCGATAATTTGCATGGGACCTCAATTATGTTAATCAATAGTCGAATTTTGAAACAAAACACAAAAAAAAACACAGTAATGTGTAACTAGTAAATACTATGTCGGTATTACAATAATATTATTGCTGTCCACATATTATTGGTGTAACCTTAGAGCAATAATATACAGAAGGGATAGCTATGCGAAACAGTGTAGTCAGGAGTGTTGATTTTTTTCCTGACTCGGGCGCGGCTAGGGTTTTCATGGACACACCTTTTTACATCTATTCATAGCAAATGTCGACATAATGTTTTGTTTATTTGTCTTACTACTTTTTCACAGTATTGTTATTAACAAAGATTTAACCTAAAAAAACGTTGAGTTATGTCGCATAACAAAACGTAGTGGGTGGATTCGCCAGAGTCGACGTAGAATATTCTTATATACCTAAAAGTAGTGCGATATTATGTGACAACTTGTCTTGTCTCTTTCTCTCTCGCGGTTTACGACGTAAAAACCCGCAGAAAGTGATTTATCGTAAATTAGTATGGATTAGGTAAAAATATTTAGCTCTCTCTCCATATACATTCTTACTTCAAGGGTGTAACCATGTCAATATGGTGTTAATCAAAGCGGCCTCAAGCGCTTCGGATCCTCGCAAGCAGCATAATATGTTACTCCGAACAGCGAAGCAACCAAGCAGTTAGCTATTCGAATCATTGGATCAATCACTCCGTACGATTCCCTTTGGACAGGGGTATGTGAATAAGGCATAATACAATTTACCCAACTTGGAATCGTTTTCTTGCGGTGATTTCGAAATAGTATTTCTCTTTCGGAGTACGTGGTTTTTTAATGTGTTGAGAACGCGAGGGTCCCAGTGGTAACTTCAATATTGAGGAATGTTTGGAAGCGAAAATAATGGGACGGGAGAACTTGCAAGAAAATACTAGGGTTGGGAAGTACCTCACTGTTCATTTCTAGTTACCAAACATAATTATTTCAAGCATTAATGTTATTAAGATTAGTAGTTGCTCACCTCCTTCAGAGAGTATAACAAAATTTTATCAATATGTCGTCGCCGGAAAGGCAAAAGAGCTGAAGCGCCATTTCAGGAAATTTACACCAGAGCACTTTAAAGTTTTTGTTTTTGTTTTACAATAAAAGTCATAAGTCTTCAGTACCTGGTTGGATTTTGAAAAAAGAGGTAACTCAAACAACTCAATGCTCTCACTAAGTTACCCGAAGAGACTAAAAGCTAAAAAACTTCAATCTCAAATTTCTGTCGCTTGAGCCAAGTCTTCTCCCAAATGGTAAATATATTTTAGATGGCTGAAGGGCCACAAAAGTCTTCAGAATCAAACGAGAGTTAGAGCATTCGATTAGAAAAAAAGAACTGATCAAAACTATATATATATTCAACTCATTTTTTACCACTGTCGTTTAAGCCTCTTTGCCTTTCCAGCGGCGATTTGTATGTAGGTTTGAGATTGTGATGTGATGGTTTTTTAATTAAACACAAGATTTTAACATGTTCCAATAGAAGAGTTGGGCTTACTTCCTGAGACAACCCTACAGTGTGCATCACCAGGGCAGAGTGTATATTTATTTGTATATGCGTTTATAATTGTATGAAGGTGATCGATAGCCTGGTGGGTAGGTCGCTTGATTGCCAGTCAGACGGGCCACTCTAAATCTTATGGTTTTAGGCTTCTAGTTTTTCTTTAAAAAAATAATATTTATTATTCCCACGCTGTTAGCAATTGCACCGAAATCTTTATTTTAATTTTATTAAAATTAATGACGCCTTAAAAACGACAGTGTAGTGTATTTGGAGATTGAGATCTAGTCGGACAATAAACATGCTTTTATGTATTTTTTAATTAAACACTATGGTTTAATGTTTGGCTGATCTGATCAGAGAATGAATATTCAAGCTTATACATCGGCAATTAAAATATCATTATTATTCGTAGGTTCTATAAATAACAAATAATTAAATATTTAAACCAACTCTAAATTCAACAAAACTCGTTATCAGTAAAACTATCAATATTTTTTAATCGATTTTCCATAGATTTATTCTAAATTTAATGCATATTATCGGTAGCCAACGATAAAATTTTATCGGCAATAAGAATAATTTGAATACTAACGACTGCTTCATAAATCTACCTATTTTTTGTTGTAATAGATATTATGGAATTAATGTACCTAACAACAAACTAATAAACTAGAAAGATGATGCACGTACGATTCGAAGATATTTATTAAGGTTCAGAAATCAAAATTGGCACTAAACGTCAATTTGGAGGATTCTAATACAAGCAATACGACAAATGTTCTATCTACAAATTTTAGATGGGTTCTGTCTGTCTGTGTGTGATGTCTAAGTTTTCTTGTGAATAATTTTTTTTTTATTCTAATCTTATAATTTATACGAAATACATACTAAAATGTCTTTGATAGGTACAGTTTAAAAAACCAGCAAAGGGATTTTGGAACGTTTTACCTCAAATCCCAGTATGTATTTTATATAGAAAAGTTTAACAAAAATATAATACCACTCCCACAACCAGCGTATATGATGAGATGGTTTTTTGTTTATTTATTTCATTCAAATGTTTGCTATGCGGCGGGAATAGAACTCACAAAATACTGATATAAAGTGAAATGTATAAACCGCTAGGCTACGGCGTTCTTCTACCTAGTACTAGTTAATTTCTTCAAATGTTGAATAAATCATTAAAAAGCCTGAAAGATCACTCAAATAATTGAATAAACTCGCAGTTTTGTAAATTTTATTTTTATGTTAAACGCTTCACGAAAACAAAGAATAGATCATTCTTTTATTTTGTATTTCGCCTCACGAAATTTTCTTGGTATTACCAATTTGATATTTACCCATTAATTCTAAAAAACCTCCCCGAAGGCAATACAATAAATTGAAATTTATCGCAATACCTCTGGCAGCCCTCAAAAATAACAAAGCAATTCGGAGAGTTAATATTAGATGTTTTAATATCGAGGGCTTTCCACGAAAAAGGAAACCATCCCTCCCGGTTACAATGAGGACCTTCTTTTAATGCCACTACGGGCTTTAAGAATTCAAGGAAAAGCGACTTATGCTTTTATATTTTTGAGGAGCTTTCACGAAAGGTGTCAGTGTTCGTTACACGAGGAAGCTTCTCGACCGAAACATACTATTAATTTCAGATATTTCTGTCGTCGACACGAAAAATATTGCTCGAACACATTTCACACAAAACAAAAAAAATTGTTCCTGCGAATTTACTTTTTACGTTAAAGAATTATTTCAAAACGGATCGGCTTTGGTCTTAACAAAATTATGTTATTTAATTAAATTGGCTCTTTCTTATAGTTTAAACGTTAGTTAGTACCTATACACATTGTTAAATACGAGTCATAAGTCATTATACCCATTAGTTTGTAGGTGTTTTAATGTGATTGGTAGTGTGTATGGTGGATTTTTTTCACGTAAAAGAATCGATGAAAATTAAGCAGTGATATTAACATTAGAGACCTGTTTGAGGCAACGTTTTTACTCCAGATTGCGTGCCGTATTTACTCGTTTCATTTTTTGTGAAAGGTAGGTTGGTTTTAAAATAAACACATTCCACGTTATAAAATACCCCGTTGAACATTATATATTTTGAAAATGTTATCTTTACGTTGCAAAAAAATACCACGGAACGTTCAGAAAATTCTTCGCGGGGAATGCTTCCGTATTTTGACTTTCTTGTGTAATATTTTATTCATGTGCCAAAAGATTTACTACGTGGTATAATTTTGTTTTGTTTCTCCCTCCCAAGTCCTAACCAACAGCCCTCGGAATGGGTGCTAGTGCCTTACCTCCTAAGGTAACAATAACGCAGAGATAATAAATAGGTTTCCTAGATGAAATATGAAACCAATTGACAGAATAATAAAATGTGACTGTATATAGGTAGGTACTTCAACATGATCTGATTTCGCGGTATCTAGCAAAGTTGTATTGCATGTCATTCAAAACTGGCCAATTTTTAATGTTGTTTTATTAACATTTCTTGTTTAGTTGTGCATTTACATTTGGACTTGAATATTACGCTCTTCTGCCTGGTCTGATACACACACACTGGATTCACACTGTTAGCCAATGCGGGGCCAGGAGTTCTCTCGATCCTTGGACCCTTATTGTATTATGAATTCGTATAGTTAATTGACCTCGCGCTGCCAAATCGTGCACTCGCTCTTGTATATTGCCCGTAGCCAACCGTCTAAATAAATCCTCCATTTTGTATATCGTTAAAGCTATTATATTTTGGATGCTTAAAATTGTTTTTTTTTATAGTTCAACTGAATTAAATTTAATATTATTATTTTGTTCTGTTAGTTTTTAGTTTTAGTGGCAGCTTTTTCGGCGTTTAAGGCCATTATCAAACTGTCAAACTATCAAACTTTTAAACAGTTTGATAATTGCCTTAAACGTCGAAACAGCTATCACTAAAAATAAAAACTAAAACTAGCATAACTAAATAATATTAAATTTAATTCAATTGAATTATTAAAATAATTTAGAATGAAATTGCACAAATTAAACACAAAAACTACAAATAAACTATTTTGTATCCATTTTGCTAACGATATTTTGACTGTTGGTATTTGCAATTTGAGCAAAGAATGTCATATTAATATGATTCTCCTTTCTTGTGAATACAAGGTCTTAATGAATTAAAATTACATTCAAATTGATGCCGTTAAAAACAAAAAAACAAATATATTTTATTAGACTGGAATCGTAGTAAAACTTTTTGTATCAGAATGATGATTAATTAACGTTGATCAATTAAAATCAATCATTATTAGCATTACCCACTGGAAACTATTACTTTTCCTTCTGTTTTTCCTCTCTCGTGTGGCATGGAAAAGTTGGATGGCGTAAACTCTCCAGCGGCATTAATGAGAACAATAAATGCCGTAATATTAAAATCGGACGAAGAAGTTTCCCGAAGAACACTGAAACGCATTCCGCGTAATTCTTCCATGAATGATTGGCTTTCGCCTCATGAACTTTGTATGAAATATCGATAAAGATACCCGTGTAGGCGGCGCCCATTACGGAACCAATTTTCAGCTCAAATTTGTCGGTTCGCAATTCGCTAGCGAACTTTTACACCAATTTACGACTCCGACAGGAGAGTGCAAGGCATTGTTGAGTATTCGGGGGTGTAAATCACGCATTAATCAGATTTGTGTAATGAAAATATGTTTTTGCTCCTCCCGAATACCTACATGTTGTATTGGGTGTGCGTGAATATTTTCGAAACAAAGTGGAGATAGGAAAAACTTTTCAGTTTCTTGCAATTTTGGCCCCGCAGCTCGGGATAACCTCCCTTCACATTTGCGACAGATCGACAGCTCAACTGAGTTCGGAGCAAAATAAGGAGATGGGGAAGTAGAAGGTTGAGAATTACCTAGCTATTCAGATCTGGTCACTAAACACGGCTGAAGTCATTTCAAGCAACGTCTCGATTCTGAATGGTGGGTTTCCACCAGGGCGATACTTAGAGTATCTACGACTCTGGAACGTGCCGCAAATATACCATAAATTATTTTATATAAATTAAATTATTTATTTTTTTCGAAGGAAGCAAAAACTTGGGGGTGTGACATTGTATATTAAATAATACAATAAACTTTGTAAAACACCACTTTATTTAAGTAAAGCGCTAACCAGGTTTCGCTTTTCTCAAGCTTCTTCAGGGCTTTTAAATGAACTAAATAACACTTGAGAAAAGCGAAACCTGGTTGGCGGTTAACTCAAATAAAGTGGTGTTTTACAAAGTTTATTGTTTTATTTAATATGAATTAAATGTGCTATGACACATATTAATCAAATAAAAGTTATTTGCGCACGCCGGGTTTGAACCAGTGGACTTTGGATTAGTAGTCGAGCATCTTACCACTCAACCATGGAAGCCGTCATTTGTTTCTCATCTTGTCTTTGGAGATCATCGTTCCATCTATGCTGTGGTCTTCCTATTTGCAGCAATTTTTTTCTGCTCATTTCACTCAATTCACAACTAAAATGATTACCTTTATATCATTGCCGACTTTGAATTATAATTGTAATATTTATTATTGACATAAAATATTTGCCTACCTACTCTAAGTATCGCCAAAATAAATAGGAGTAGAATCGGAATTTAAAATAGTCCTTTATTTTCCCTCGCCATAAAAACGTAGAATTATGTTTTGCAGCTAATTAGTGAAGGTACTTCCATTATCGGCGACTTTACCAGAGGGCAGAAAGTCATTAAAAGTTACGAAAATACGTTTCAGAAAATAATTACCAGGGCGGGATGCACTTATTTGGGGGCGGGGGTCTGCTTTCTGTCAGGGGTATTCAAATGTTCCGGCTGCTGATAAACCCTATTTGGGTAAGAGCATTTCAAATACCTACGTCCTTACATTGGGGAGCCCAATACAGACTGTGTGAATTATGGTTGTCTAGCTTTACCATCCGGATATCTTTATTTTTATAGATCATTATCTATAAAAAAAATGTTTGTTCAAATAGATCGATTGTAAAATATAAGAAATATATAGTACAGCGTTTTTGTTTTTAATAGTTTCATGCAAATTTTCGTCCTACTTAGCTCATGATTGAAATAATATAGCTATGTACTGAAAAAACTGTTTAAATTTCATGACGCCAGACCTCATCCTTCGATAGTTTTAACTGTTTCAGTATTATTTTTGAACATTGTATTATAAATCTCTAGTATTTGATATATTTGTCATTTGAGTTTGATCGTATCTTAAGTCTTCGGGCGTCCCGAACTTCTTCTTTCATTTACTTGCGCGTGGTATATTCTCCAAGCACTCCTTCAAACCATCGAAACTTCCGTTTCTTAATTTTTTTCACATGGTTTTTTGTCATTCTTACTACGGTCGTATACAGTTTAAAAGCACGTACGCCTCAGAAATCTTATTTCTACCATATTCTACAATATAAAAGACCATTTTCTTCTATCAACATGCTTTTACGGTATACAGTCTTTCTAATACATTTTCAACATCATACAGTATTCACGTAGATGGTATCTCTTACAGAAAGTCCCATACATAACTACTGCGAGCTTCAGGATGTCGTTTACCTATTCTTATGGGAGTCTCCCTCCCCCTACCTCCCAACTCCCCAGGTATCCATGAAAGATGAAAAGTGTGTAAATCTCATTTAATTCTTTCTTTTATCATCCGATTCCCGTCAGCGTTACAAATTCAAACGCGTACTTCCGTCAAAACGCAGCCTCCTTACAATATTGTCTCAAAACTCGTTTTCTCCCTTTAATAAAAAAATCGTCATTTACTTTTAAGCTCGTATATTGAGTATGCATAATGTTGTTATTATATTATGATTAGGTATTTTTGTCACGAAAAACCCGTTTAATTAATCTCACTGTAATTAATTGGATACTTCATTTCTCCGATGATGGTTAATACATGCTTGATATTTATGGTGTTGTTAAAATGCTTATTCAATAAGTTGAAGGTGCTAACGATTACGTTTCATTCTCGTCAATAATTTCATCATAATATTATTAATATATCGTTTTACGAGAGTACGTTCTCGAACATCTTTACTATGTAACAAATCTGCAAATATAATATATTTGTAATATCACTTTCAAAACATAAGACCAGATGCCGTATTGACGTAGGAACAATGAATTGCTGTTCCTCAATCATCACTCCGCTAAATATAGGTATCATTCTCCACTGTCCAGAATGTCAAGACTTGTTAACTCGAGCCATGGTCTTAAAATTTTTGGTTCCAGTCTAAATGATTTTTGTCATTCTTTACGACTCTACCAAAACATTTGACTTGAATGTTTTTTCAAATGTATATTTTTGTCGTTGCTTCATTAAAATATTATGTGTGTGCTGTTCTTTCTCTGTTGATCTTTTTTCCCCATTTCGCGCTATGTATTTTTTGTAATTGGACAATAATTCGTTAGTATATAAATAAATAATAAAGAAATGAAAAAATAACTTTGTACAAGACCACGAATATTATTTTAATTTTTATGACCGCCTGGTTTTGCTTAGCCTAATCATCATCAGGGTACAAAATTAAACTGAACAAAAAATACAAAGTGTGCGGTTATACTCGTATATAGATACAGAGGGAAAACAAAATATAAAATAAAATAACAAAACAATGAGAAAACAATAGAATAACATTTAAATTATAACAAAGAAACAGAGATAAATAGACAGAGAATATAAATTGGTATATATAGTGATCTTACACAAAGTTATTTCTTTAATATGTCAATTCCTAAAATTACTGCTCTCTACGATTTTTTTTTAAAAATATAATAAAATAAGTATTGTTTGTAGCATACTTTTAAATTCTTTATGAAGAAAAATGATTTATAAAAAGAGTACTGTAACTCGGGCGATTTCGGGTAGTAATTATTAGAAGTGTATTAAGCTCAAATTATTTATTTATCAATGCCCCGGTAAGCTTTAACATAATTAATTTACATATAATATGTGTATAGTTAAAAAAATGGTAAAAATCTATAAGTTTGTAATTTTAAATTTAAAAAAAATGTACCAATGGCTTCTATTTAATTATCGCTACTTTATGGTAATAGATCGCTAAGTATCTCTTAAGTATATGAAGGTATGTAAATTAGTTTCTGAGGGTAAGTAAGAGAGGAATGGACGCATGCATGAATATCATTGACTTAAATAATATCTGAAGCGAATAAAAAATAAGTTAACTTCGATAATTTTGCTTTAACACCAATATTTATTAATGGTTAAGATTTCGCTTAACCGTAAGCTTCTAATTAATAATATTCAGTACTGATGAAGGCTGAATACAAGGTAAAGCTCTTCGGCGTGTTAAATATTAATAATCAGCGGTGTTACTGAACCAAGTTACTGAATTGCATTTATAATGTCACACCAAAAAGTGTTTTCCAAAACAGCTAAGTTTTACTTCTTATTACGGACAGCAAATTTAAAGCAATTAAACAAGATATTTATATTGGAATATTTGAAGCTTCATCTTACATCTAAGTTTAATTAGGTCCCCATGAAGCTTTTATTCGAAAGTGTATGCAAAATAGCTTAATTTATTTGCGGCTTATACAAAGTGAGTGTTTCATTTCAAATACAGTGGCAAATCACAAATTAATTGCTTTTTATTAATAAAAAATGTATTCAAATACTAATTTGTAGTTGTTTGATTTACTAAAAAGTACTTCGCTTCTTTGTATTATTTATTTTTGCAACTTCCTGGTGAAGTTGTGAATATTTGTTGTGGCTCTAACGTTACTTTTAAATCACCCCACGTTAACGTACCGAATAAAACCCGACGCCGGATCATCTGGGCTTAATATCCGTAGATAGACTACGGGCGTCCCTGTTCGTCGGACTTCACGTGACCAACGTGACTGACGCAGGTGGGGCGGGTGGGGCGCAGGGGCGGGACGTTGGTGCGGAACGCTTTCCAACGTTACTACAAAGTCCTACCTTCATTTAACTTCGTATGCCCAATATATTTCCCTTATAAATGACTACTTACCTTCAAATAGGAAACATATAAAGACACGAAATCTTTTTTCGTACAATTTTTGTCAATCGATACACCAGATATATAATATGTTGTGATTTTTTTTTAAATTCTTTATACTGCATAAGAGTACCGACTGTCCGAAGCCAATTAAACTATGACATCCGCTCTCAGGGATTTTTATTAGACTGGAGCGTGTAGGGGAAGGACGAGGAAGCCTTTCGTAGTACCTGGCTATTCAGGTCAGGTCGAATTAGTCTCTATTCATTATCTACTCTTAAACGCGGTTAAAATACTATTTTTCACTAATTTACTATTTTTCTTTGTGCGAAAATACCCGTTATCGTTTTTTTAATAAATGTTTCAAGGGTCTAGAAACAAGGACTTTGCCGTCCTGCCACGGAGGTTGTTGTCACATTATAATATGTCTTCCACCAAAATACACATATTATTTTTTGCGTGAATCCATTCTACCCATTTCGAGATTGATTCAAAATAAGTAGAAGTTATTACAATTCCCTAAAGCATCGCATGAGGAGAATGTACGGCGAATCAGTTATTTCGATATCACCCCCAGTCCCTCACGTTGCTTTTCTTTTTACTATCGACTCCGCCACCCTCTACCCTTATCCTCTCACTGCAAGAAGGCTCTGAAAGCTTCGGGGGGTGTTTTAAGAAATAATACAAAAAACACGCGCCTTAATGTCAAATTCCACTCCTGCCGTAACATAAAATACTTTTCTCGTCATATTGGGAAATTCAAAGAAAATTCTTCAAACTTTATACATGTATTAATGACGTTCTTCCAGTGTAAATACTATAGATATGTAATATCGTTGTAGATGTAAAAAGATATTAAAATTTATATTAAAAAATGTGCCTTTTTATATAAAAATACCTACGGTATTTTTATTTCTCAATAGACCGTTTTTTTCACATGGTGCTTTTAATGTGCGACCAGTTAGTAGCTGGGTGGACAAACGCATCGGATTTTTGGTATTGGTACTGGATTCGTGGTAAGAGTTTTAAAATATTGACAGGTTATTCGTAACTCGGGAATGTTTGTCTTTCTTTTTAAATGGGCTGAACCTTGGTCTTGCATATATCTGTGTCGAAGGAGGAAGAAAGCATAAATTCGAAAAATCTTTCCCAACCTTGTTGTTAAGCACACGTCCAGTTGAGTCGTAAAAATTACAAGGGATCAATTTCATTATTTCTTCAGAACACCTTCCCATGTAATACCAGCAAAACAAACATGGCGTTCCCATTTTTCCGTCAATAAAGCTTACAAACCGTCAGTTGATGTTAAATCTATAAAATGAGGAAAATCATCATATTAGTTTTCTCATACTAACACTGTTTCAATATGTTACATTTGTAGCAAAATAGATATTCATAAAGTTTTTTCCAGGTATTGAAATGCTTCATACATTTTCTGACGATGTGGGCGTAGTTTCGGTCCCTTGGTAACCGTTTTACTTTCGTGAAAACGCTTCCGCCTCTAGAAACTTTATTAAATCCATTTTAAGAGTTCGCCAATTGTTATTATTTTATGCTGTTGGAACATGAAGCAGGTTTTAGAGGCCCTGTTAAAACTATTTACATACGGAGAACACATTATTATTTTATTGGACTTCTTAATGCGACAAACTTAGTTTATCTATGAATGTCAATATCAGCTTCTGAGCGATACAACAAATGACTCGTTAAATTCAGATTGAAACGCATTAAATAGATTATTGTTCAAGTTTTCACCGTACCTTTTAGATTAATAAAAATAATCGAAGCATGAGTGGGAAGCAGAGATTGTTAATCTTAAAATAATGCTTTCGCTATAGATTTGAATGTCTAACTATAATTATCATGATCACAATAATTCAAGAACATTCGTATGACTCTGAAACCTTCAAGGTTTTCTTGAAGATGTCAATAGCTCAAGAGATTTTATCTACTAGCACCATACACCGCGTCATGGTGTGTTGAGCCAACACGTCTGTTGCGATATGTGAAATACATAGCGGATCATGGTGTCGCCCCTGGCAATATTTTTTCGGCACAAACAGGGTATTTGTAACCCGAAAATGTTTGTTTTTATTTTTAAAGAAACACCAAAACATTTTTTTTAAACCTGATGACACTTTGATAACTTCAATGGTCGTTTGAATTTTATATTTTTCAAACCGAACATTTAGTATATATATATTTTTAGAGCAGATCGATTGCATAACTCAATGTGTGCATTCGCACAAAATTTCAACTTGTTCTATTTTAGAGCGAAAAACTGACATTTTCAACCTTAAATGAATTTAATACTTTTTTTGTGATTTTGTCAAATTTCTATCTGATACATTTTTTAATATGTTCTCCTTGATTTAATATATTTTAAAGCTATTAAGACATTTTGAACATTTTTGAGACGGCTAACTTTTTTTGGTAAAAATTACAAGATATTTTAAAAAGTTTAAATCAAATTAAAATCGACTGTCTTTCGGTCAAAGGCGTTATTCCACATTGTTTTGCATTTGCTAGTGATTTGAATCACTGCCGTTAATCGATGATTAGCGATATCATGTTTTTTTAACCGATGCCATTTCAAATAATCGCCCACTAATCACCGATTCTCGGCCCGTTTCTGCATTTGATCAGGCGTCAAGCATAACAGCATTACCGTTATGTTATCAGTTAGGCCTAAATTTCCATGCAAAAAAATAACGCCTCTGACCTAAACACAGTCTATATGTGGTCGAATTGTTTTGTTATGTATATTTTTCAGTATGTTGATACCTCCTCAGAACTAACTCGAGGCAAAATTTATTGGAAACAAATAGTTTCACTTGTTTGTCTATAAGTCAGACAAATTTAATACTAAAAATTATAAAATTCAAAGTACGCATTAAGTTCGCTCCATTTTTTAAGCTGTAGGTAAGTATACCGCTGTAAAACAAATCTGTCCCATTAATTCTAATTAATAACGATAACAAGTTATTATTAAACCGTATCTGGAGTGTCGCCTGAGAGATGAGAGTCCAGATATGAAGCTGGATCCAGTAATGAAGGCCGGCGACTGGACCGTCTGCGGTTTCCCTCAAACTGCGGTAAATTGTACCTGCTTGTATTTTACACGAGAGTTACGCAGTACCTCCCTAACAAATCTTCTTCAATATTTCATTCGACATAACTTTTTTTTTTCATTTCATTTCAGATAACTAATAATTTTTAATTTTCATTTCACATAACTAATGAAAAAAATAATTCAAAGATTGAATTGGCTTTGAAACTACGCTACCCCCTATAAGTATTAGTGATTTGTATTAAAAATGCTTTCGCGACAAACGGAAACTATATTTTGTGTAATAAAGCTCGTCCGAGAACTTCTTTGAAATTGAATTTTTCAATTTATTTCTAAAAATCACCTTATTTAATTAACTGATGAAAAACCTTACTTCATTATTTTATTTAAATGATGAAAAACCTATCTTTTCTGAAGATTTATTTTAACTGTATGGAAACATGTGTTTGAAACAATATGTATATATATACTGTCTTATTTTTTCTATGTTTTTTCCAAAGCTCCATTTATCGTGATGTAAATTTCGATGTCGGCTAAAAACAGTTGTGTTGATCTAGATATTCTACACAGAAAAAAAACTCACCGTTCGAGTGTCTTAACAGACCCAGAAAAAAAGATTTGTTCATTATAGTTATGACAGAATAGAATTTCTTCTGATTCCTTTTTTTTATCTAAGAACGCCGCGGTTTTCTGTTTTCATTGTATTTTTTTGCATTTAGGAAAATGTAATGTCTTATTTTGCCGGTAGGCACGAATTATATTCTCGGTGTCAAAGATCACGTGGCCTACAACGTGTTATCAAATAGGCATTTTATATTTTCTTTCATGAACCGTTTCTTTGTTCAACTTGTACAATTGTGTAATTAAACGGTTATCCACCAAACAATGATTCTCACAAGTAATTTCTGAGCAAAAATACATGGCATCTTTTGTACAGAATACGCTGTGTCAAGTACTATTGTTATACATTGTTCTTAAGAGAGTTTTAATTGTGATCATTAACAATCTCGTCGTTATCTGCGATGATTATGTTAATCGAGTAATCATTTCACATCGATCTTTCTTCGCCATTACAGTTATAATGGGATAACAATGTGGTGAAGTTTTCATTGTTAAATACGTGTTAATAAAAGCTCGTTCGTCATTTAACGGCAAAATGACTCTCATAGCTCGATTTTTCCCGTAAAATAGATCAATTATGTACATTTCTGATTACTACTAAATTAGTGTTTAAACGTTTGCATATTCATATCACGACCTCTGCGTTTTGATATTAACAGATATCGAATCCACTGATCATTTTATTGCTTGACTCCTTTACCAAATATTTGATAGGGTTGAGCTTTGCACACCAATACAAAGATAGCTAAAGTCTGTATCGAACGTAATTGGAAAAAATATGTTTTCAAAGAAATAATGATAAAAAGACAGTATTTACAAAGGTCTCTTTAGTTCAATTAGCAAAGATGTTACTTCAAAATAGAATAGATTTTTCGAGTTTTAAAGGTTTCATTTTTTTTTTCTTCTTTGTGTTCTGTTTCATATTTCGTTAAAAGTTTTTGATATTACTTTAATAATGAATACATATATTATATCATTTGATATTTAGAATTATTTATTAAAGACTATTCAAGAGATACATTAATTAAAAATATGTTAGCTTTTGAAATATAAGTAAATTGTAGTATTTTATATATTCGAAAAAAGCATTTACTTTGTGGCTTGTCATATTTATAAATAAAACAGATAAAGTTTGTTTATAACCACTTTTATTATTCAATATTATGTCGACCGGTTTCGGAAGCACCCTTCCATCATACAATATTAAAATTGTAATATTGTCCTGATGATGGATGGGTGCCATTATATTGAATAATAAAAGTGGTTATAAAAAAAAATAATCTGTTTTATTTGTAATAATTTAATTTTATTCACAGTCCTCTCTTTACTAGAGATTCCTATTCCAAAACGGACTATAGGTTGTTGTGTTGGTGGTACTGATTTTTATGTTGTCTTTATATATATTTTTTTATGATTTCCTCCTCTTCATGTTTATTTAGCCATATGTTGATGTTGTTTTCGAACTTATGTATCTCCGCGGTATTTTTAATATCATTAAAGAAGAGCATTATACAATATGGTAGCATGAAATTTATGGTTTTTCTGACCAAAAGATGTATTTAATCTTGGAATGTTAGTTAGATTTAAAAATGAATGTTAATTAATTAATTAGATTTTAAAATTAATGTCAATTGGACGTAGTTATACAGAAAGCGTCTAACCCACAATTACACAAATCGAGTTTTACATGTTTTCCCATAGATAAATACGAAATGTATATCTGCTGAAAACATTCAGCTCTAAATGCAATAGATTTTTGGTAATTCAATGTTTTACTAACCCATTACCCACACATTATAGATATAACAAACTGACTTAAATGTAAATTTAAAAACATTAAAATGTAAGGTAACATATATAGGAAATATTATGATATTTATAATATAGGAAATATAAATAAATTTTATTTTTTGATAGATTATAAATAACCTATTTATAACATGTCTCATAAAGAAAAACACTGATATTCACTTAACAAATGCTGATTGCGCATATTAATGCTTTTGTATCGTCGTATTTTCGAACGCCTCTTTCTCGGCTTTAACTTTTTGGTGTTAAATGCTTTCTGCATAACTACTCATACGTCCAATTAATAAATTAGATTTATTCAATTTCCATTTTGTAATGCCGTAAGCGTGGTTTACAATCAAATCAACCAAGTCTTTTGCGATATCGAAATCGGAGCTACCGTTGGGCCCAGTGCAATAAATTACAATTAACAAAATGACTCACGGGTTGCAAATAAGTTCAACAATGATTTAACCCTTTCATACCCGATGTATATTGTTACGCGATGAAAACATATTTTAATGTTATATTATAGCATGTTTTGATTTATTTCGATTTTTTCAAATTTTTTAAACACGATTTGTTCACGAGACACTGAACTTTTATAATGGCACCGGTCAAAGCAGTGTTAAACTGTAGTTGTATGAAAAAAAAACTTTTTCTAGAATCTGTAGATCTTTCTACCAGCCAACACAATATTATCACAGTATCAGCGAATGCTAGTGCTTTTATACTTTGATGCTTCTTTTTGACTTCTAAAGCTTGTCCAACACAACGGATAAGGTTGTATATATATACATATATATATTATAAAAACCACAACCTCTTGCAGACATTATACCGAGTTGCTTTAGAAAATTATTATTCTTGATCTCAGGTTTCAGAACATCACAGGTTGAAGCAGGGTTGCGTGAAATGAAATTCAATTGCAATCGTGAATCTAAGATACCATGGAAGACGCTCGTATAAAATGCTATGTTAAGGGAAAATACATCATTTTTGGCTTTCTAGTACAAGCAAAACTACAAATTATTTACCTGTTTCTATATGGGTAGTTATAAATATGTATGTCTAAGGTTTCCAGAGAATACAAATCTTAAACAGTAGTCTTTTAAATTCTTTATCAAATCCACTCTGGAATTTTGGATAAAATGTTCAAATATGCCTTTGCTGGTTTTCATACTGCACTTTTACTGTGATTTTTGTATGTTTTTCATAGAATTTAAAGAATAACAGTTAAACAATTGTATTCATTGGAAACCTCAGACATTTTTCTAACTACCCATAGAAAATTTACAGATAAATAATTAGTAGTATTGCTTATATTAGAATGCTACACAGTAACGTTTTATTTCATTTTTTAGTGCTGACCCTTATATATTAATTTCTGTATTCCAATCAAATTGCAAAATGTTTCTCTTGGAATAGCTCTAACCAGTGGCTTATCTCTTCCTTAACAACCCTCGGACATTTACCTCATCACAATATGTGAATGAAGCGTAGGCCGTTAATCAATTGGTCAACTATAATGTCTTGCCGAAATTAAAACATGCATTTTGCCTTCAGTATTTTAAAAATACAGTTTTAGATATTTATTTTCTATCCACCATCATTCCGACATTCGAAGTAGACATCTCGAAGCTTCCTACGCCAATCACGACCATATTATTGCAAATAACAAATTGTGTGTTTAAATTAAAGCACTTGTACTAAATGTCACTCACGACACCCATTTATTTGTTAAAGTTTATTGATTATTTAAACAAATCAAAGCGTAAATAGGCCTTTACATTCAAAATATTTTCATAATAAATAATACCAAGAGCAAAATCTGATTCAGTAATAATTCTAAATGATTGGTAATGTTTTATTTTTATCAAAAGCAATCACTTTTTGGTTAAATATACTCTTTTGTTTAAAATAAAACAATCACAAAACAACAATTTATTGGTTCACACAGATTGATTACTTTATTATCTGTTATTGTTTACCCGTCAAAAAATGGAAGCTTACTTAAACATGATATTTTTGATCATATTTAAAAAAATCTACTTTTCGTACCTGAACGTAAAAATCAAACTCACTATCTGAAGGGGGTGACGCAGTTACCCCATTTGATATTACCTGTTAAATCGTTTATATGAGATAATCTTAAGCTATTTTCTTTTGGTAATACTAAGATGCTTATAATATTTCAGTAATCTTTATCTAAGATTTCGCACAAAGCTCTCGTTCGGGGTGACATTAGAACCCCCTTCGGAACGGGAGGGTTAAAATTAAATTACCTAAAGACACTTTTATCTTTAATTAATGATTTTGAATAAGCGTGAGTAAAATTAAACCAATCTCCATCTATGATTCTTTTATCAAAGGTTAATAATAATGTGTGGAAAATTTATACAACCTTAAATCAACTCTGTACTGCATGTAAAGGCAAAATAGCATTCATCATGTCATTTCTAATCATCCAATTATTTTCTTTGACGATCTACAAACGTAGATGTGCAGACGGGAGCGTCACTAATACAGATATTGTCGATACAAAATATTTACCGATCTTTAAAAACTGTTAGTGATCACTAATATTTCACATTAAATTAGAATCAACTTTAAAGCTTTTATTCTTATTATTTTTATATTAATAATTTCAATAATCTTCAATGTTAACATGATACAGAAATAAATATAACGGTAGCGACAGTTTTGTATACCATACAAAGATAGCAGCCAAATCGGAAAAAAATGAAATAAATGACATTAATAATTTTCAAATGAAGAATGAGATCGATTAAAAATGCCGGTTTCTTTTAAAATATCGGTGGCTGAATTGCCAGAAGTGTTGCTCCCGGATAGAGTAGAGGTCCCGAGTTCGAAGCTCGGTCGCGACCGTTTTATTTTTTCTGTTTCGTATTTACGTTGAAGATTATTGATATTATTTCAATTATTAATACTTATATTTCCTTTTGACCGCCTACACAGATTAGTTCGTAAATCTGTATGCGACTCAAAATATTATTCAATAAAAATATATTATAATAAATCAAAATATTGTCTAATATTGTCTAAATATTATCACGAAAACTTCACTTTAATCATAAATGTTGCTTTTCACGGCGAACATTTTGTCAAGAGCCCTTGAAAAGATTTACCAGATTTAGATTAAAATGCCATATTTTCCTCCCCCGAGGACGAGTAGGTACTAGGTACTACCACATCTAGTTTATCTCTCCTCTCAGCCGCAGAGTGGCAAGCTACATTTAGTTGATCTCCATGTTACGAGATAGTATTATATACCTCATGTTTCATGTAGAGATATGTTCAATTTCGCGAGCTTTAAAACGTACCATCTTCAACCGTAAAACAGAAAACGTCACTTCTGTTGTGGAAAAAGTTCTCTATCAGAGAGTTCTGGCGTTATTCGATTTGCACAACTTTTTGGTTGGAATTCTACAATTATAATTTAGGACAAATCTAATTTATTTTCTTGGTATCGTCAATTCCACCATAAGATATGAAGTATTGAAATATCGTTTTTAACCATAAAAAACGTTAAATAGGAACTTAACTCCGGCGAAGCCGGGTAGTAACTACTATTAGTGTTTTTTAAAACTTCTCCTATCCACATTTGAAAATTTGTTTGATACCTATAACTAATGAAAAAACGTTTGTGAACTCTAAATATTATATTTAAAAAATATATTATAATATTAATTTTTTAATAGTTAGGTTGAAAAAAATTGTAATATTATATACAATTTGGATATAGGTAGGTACTGCCGTAAAGTCAATATTTAGATTTTTCGCAAAAAAAGTTTTGTTTATTTAGGATGTTATTCCTTTATTGTTATATTTAAACCGCCCGTTCTTTTGTTTATTTGTATAAAGTTACTCGTGAATTTATTTTTTGGTAAAAAAATATTATTATACCAGCTTACCAATTTTTTTACCATCGCTCCAAGCTTTTATACGAATCTTTCTCAAAACATTTAATTAACGGCCAGGTATTATTTTGTCTTAAACTAATTCATCAAAACCCCATTTGATTTCTCGAAGGGTTTATTTAATAATATACAAAAACAGCTCTTATTCTGTAGCTCCAATTTAGAAGTTTTTTATTCATATTTTTGTCCGAAGTTGTTTTGCTGGAGAAAATTTTCAATGTTCAAATAGGTGGTTAATGTTTCACTGAAATTATTACATGATGTGAAAGCCTCCATTCCAAAGTAATCGATGATTTTTACTTTGGGCTAGTTGAAGGGCTTTAATCGTATTTATTGAAAAATCATGGGATGTAACTTGACTTGACAAGAAAAAAATATTAGTTGCCTTATTCAAATATAGTACAATGTCTGCTAAAATACATTATATGTAAGTAGGATTTTTTTTTAATTGATAATTTTCTGAACACATGTGTCAGTTCCAAATTTGAAAAGTTCACACCTTCTGGTCGTACGTCATCACTGAGAAAATTATTAATAGTCATAATCTTCTGACGACTTCCGTAGGCTCTACGCATTGACTTTCAGTCAAATTTACGTGGATTTTGTAGACTTTTGAGTAAAATTTACCTCACAAAAATAACTCCACAGCTATCACGAAGAACATTAATACATTACACAGATTAAACAATCCCAAGAAGTTTGACGTAAGCCGATTTTAAATAAAAATTTATGTCCCCAATTTAATTTAAACTCATCGACTCCTTGGCCCCAGATAGGTCAATGAAATTGATTATCTGCTCAAGAAATAATGTCGATGTTTCAAAATTTATGTTCATTTTCACAAGTATGGAAAAATAGAGCTCACTTCGGGCACTTGGACACGCCCACAAAACACTTCTACCGGTTTATCTTTTCAATAATAAATTATTGTATTTCTATAAAATATTTTCAACAGACTATTTTTAATAAAATATTAGTTTATTTTAAAATTTGGCGCTTTCATTGGCATACATTATATTTAAATGACTGAGCTATCGGACCGTAGATTAAAACGCAGCGCATACAAAACGTTGGCAGGGAACATATTATGCACAGAGTTCGTGTTTTCACCAAAGCGCACTCTGATCGCTGATTTAAATTCGAACAGGTGGGGTGAGTCCGGCTGAAATATTTCGATATTAAATTATCGCGCACATTTCAACGGTGTTCACACCCCCTGCACCTTATCCACCCCGTGTCTGTGGATATTGGAAATGATCTGAACAATGTGTAATCATAGAATGTCCCCACACCTCCCTCTATATCCCCAAAGCCTCACTCAACCCCGTGGCACTTCACAAAGAGCCTTTTATAATGAAATTGTTTCGCCGGACCTGGGCACATGTTTGACAGCCCCGTATGAAAATTAATTATAATTTAATTGTGCTCTAATGAAGGTTTTCTAAAAAAGGCTTCGTCCTCTTCTCTACGCCTTTGTAGAATATCCATTATCCGTTCTAACTGCGCCTCTCAATTATTATATTCGTACTCCTGGCGAGATGTATTAATAACTTTACTAAACCAATTTAAAACCAGTCTTCATTTCACAATGCTCTAATAGAATCGTATTAAAATGCTATAAATAACTCCACATCAAATAAGCTTTTGTAGAGAAAAATCCCAAGTATTGAAAACACAATATTGTCCCCGGAGAGGCAAAAGGGCTGAAGCGCCATTTTTAGAAATTTACAACAAAGAACTTTTAAGTTTTTTTACAATAAAATTCATAAGTCTTCAGTACCTGGTTGGATTTTATAAAAAGTTAACTCAATGCTTTCACTGAGTTACATGAAGCGACAGAAAGCTAAAAAAGTTCCAAGCTTGTGTCGCTCGAGTCAAACCTTCTCCTAAATCGTAAATATATTTTGGATAGCTGAAGGGCCGCAAAAGTCTTCAGAATCAAACGAGAGTCAAAGCATTCAATGCAGAAAAAGGAACTGATCAAAACTGCATATTTAACTCATTTTTAACCAAAGTGTCGCTTAAGCCCTTTTGCATTTCCAGCGACGATACCTCGAAACTTGACGGGAAGCCTTTGTGATATTACGGGGGCTATAAGTTAACAAAGCTAGTGGGCCTAATGGAATACCTTTCCTGGTAGGTATTGCAGAGGTGAGCTGTAGAAAAAGCTCCAATTTTGACCAAGCTCTTCGAAATGTCCCTGAAATGTGGATCTGTGCCCTCTGGTTGAAAAAAACCATCATTCATCTTATTTCTAACAAGGGTGACTAAACCAGCTCTGTCCATGTTGGAACGGGCATTCATCGACAAACTCCACACATCCTCGAGAATATCGAAATTATTAATGACCGTCTAAAGGAGCAACACGGTGAAACGGTTCTGCATTAGATTTGCGTTTGAAATGCATCTCTCTTCGAAGCCTGCCCATTGAAGTGCGGGTAGTTTAAGTCTTAACGCTTTGAGGTTAGTCGGTTGGTCAGTACAGCGCATGATTTGTTTCTTCTTGTTTAGTGTTGTGGTTTAAATGTAAATTTAATATCACCGTTTATCCATTATTCAACGCCAGTGGGTGTACAAGCTCTCTGAGGATTAATTCACCGTACAAATATATCACGAGGTATCGCGCGGTCGTTTCCACGTTTGATGGATGCATTAAATTCGTAACAAATTTAATCTGAATAAACACGAGTGTTTCAAGTAGTAAATAGAAACTATCGTGTTAAATTATTGGGAGGTAACTACTGTGTATCGCTTTGAAATTCAGACTTAATTGTTTTGTCAGAGCTCTGATTCAAAACTAATATTAATTCTATGACGAATAACAAGTTTTTTTAACCTAGCATATTTTTTTACTACGCCGTTTTTTGTGAAAATCCACCTTAAGGCTTTACAATGATTTGAAAAAAAAATCCTACATAACCTTAGAGTACATAGAGTAGTATCTATCCAAGGCAGTGAAGTCAGTTTTTGACTTGTTTTTTATGATTTTTACCTGACTCGGCGCACCTGGGCGTGGCTAAGACTAAGGCTACGGTATTTATACATCCATTTATATTACATATCGACATAATGTTTTTGTTTATTCGTATAGCCACTTTTTCACAGTATTTTTATCAACAAAAATATAGCATATAACCTAAAAAACCGTTTAGTTGTGTCAAGTTTAGTGGCATAATAAAAAATGTGGGCGGATTCCCGCGGTAAACCAGGAGCTTAAGATCATTGCGACAGTATAGTATATAGAAGCGGTCTATGAAATTTTTTGTCTCTTTTTCTCTCATTGTGTACGACGTAAAAACCCGGAGAAAGTGATTTATCGCAAGTTTGTGTAGGTTGGGTAAAAATAATTAGCTCTACCTCCATATATTGTTACTTCAAGTACATAACATTAACCTACTAATAGTTATTCAACAATAACAATGAGTAACAAATTGCAACTCCCCAACCTATCAATAATGTGTGCAATGAAAAATTTTTTTAAGAAAGATAAACTTTTCCTAATTCTTCTTACTAGAATCATTATAAGAGGAAAATATTGCATTTGAAATGATGGAAGATTTATCTAGCAGACCTATTAAGACCTTTCAACTCCTGAGCCCCAGAAAGGGGAATTAAATTGTTCACCTGCTCAGGAAATAATTTCAATTTTCGAAATTGTTTGATCAATTTCACCAGAAGTAAGGAAAAATTGTGCTTAATTCAGGGACACGGACACGCCCATAACACACTTATTTCGGTATTTCTCTTCAGCGCCGACTTGCGACACGCTTAAGCCACATGGTTGCTACAAACCAGCGTAAGAAAAATATCGCGAAAACGTTTGATTTTAAATAATAAAAAAAATATCTTTAAAAATATATTATAGTTGTCCATTAATTCGAACGTTTTTGAATTTTAAATTCCAAAGTTTCAGTTGCCTAAGTGTTTAAGAGGAGGTGATCGAAGTGCCGAGAAACAAGCGAGAAACTGATTTTCCGGAAATGATCCTGACATCTAGGCGCCTTCCTGAAATTAATAATCCCGGTGGGAAGGTACTTGGGTCACATAGTTAAAAAGGAAATAGAATATCGATGAAATAACCACAAAGAACAAAATGCATAATTCAACATTTAATTATTTTAGAAACAATGAATTGCTGTTTCTCAATCATCACTTTACTAATTATGGGTATCATTCTCCACTGTCCAGAATGTCGAGACTTCAAGCCATAGTCTTGATATTTTCGGTACCAGTCCAAATGATTTTTGTCATTCTTTACGACTCTATCAAAACTTTGACTTGACCTTGGCTTTGTCTTGAATGTTCTCTCTTATGTATATTTAGTCCTATTTTTTTATTGATTCATTATGATATTCTGTATGTGCTGTTCTTTCTCTGTTGCTCTTTTTTTCCCATTTCGTGTTTTGTTTTTAATTGGACAATAGTCCGTTAGCTTATAAATAAATATTCATTATCATATTTTCAACCCCTTTCACTAGTCTGGTCGGCTTTGTTTTAGATTTTAGTGATTACTTTGAGGTGTTCCTTTATGATAATTCACTCCCTGCAGCTCACGGAGGGTTTTATCGCCGCCCACTTTTTCCGAATGCTGTGGGGTTGTTTTGACAATTCTGCCATTTTGGAGGGCATAAGACTTCATGTTCTTAATGACTATCAAAGAGCGTTGGTTTAGATTGTTTTATCTTCCTGCCTGTAGGACCCCTCGCCAAGGGATCTGCTAGGGGAGGGGTGTTATACTGAATAGAATAGCTTCTGTAATCGGTAAAAATTATGTCCGTAAGGAGAGAATCATATGGAAAACATTGAAGAATCTCTCTTTAGCTGACGCCATCTTCTCCGCTTCTCATAACTTCTTTCAATATTCTTTTACATGTTTTCAATATTTGTTTTTCTTTATGTAGGTGTCTTGGATTCAAAATTAAAATATGATTAATTTGGTGATAATATTTAGATGTTACGTGGTATGAAGCAATTGTTGTAATCAAAATCAACTCGTAATATGTGTTATAAAATTAACTAAACCTAGTTTATTTTCGCAACCACGATTTCAACTCAGAGCCTTTTGTTTTTCGGGCGTCTGCCCTAACCAATATGCTATACCGTCAATCTTTAGACCGGCGT
This sequence comes from Drusus annulatus, assembly GCA_022651775.1. NCBI lineage: Eukaryota > Metazoa > Arthropoda > Insecta > Trichoptera > Limnephilidae > Drusus > Drusus annulatus. The sequence goes on along the minus strand of JAGWCC010000044.1, from coordinate 696,156 downwards.
ATTTCTCCTATACATTAAACTATTTTAAAAAATATTAACATTGTTTAATTTTTAGATTTAATAAAACAAATTTATAACTTTATTCCACTTTTATTTTATGACTGGACCGGTTTCAGCCTATGACGGCCATCTTCAGACTAGTCGGAATAAAGTAATAAATTTGTTTTATTAAATCATTAAAATGGAATTCCACCACGAATTAACAGTTTCAAAATTAGAAAGTTTAATTTTTTGATCTCTAAATTCTTGGATGTATATATATATATATATATATATATATATTCACTCAACCTTTTTTGCGAAATTAATAAAGAAATGTTAATTTCATAGCAAAATTGATGTCCGGAAACATTTTCAATAGTGAGCAAACCACATCCTTTGTTTTACACCCTTTAGAAGTTAAGGGTAGCAGGGTAGGTGCGAGTAGGTATTGGAAGGAAGAGATTTATCGGCACTGCTTAATAACACAGTCACTTCAATGATGGAATAATGAGGTCATTTAAATGTAAAATGGGAGCTGGGGTAAATAGGATCACACGCGCACGGAGGAACACGCTGGCGCTGTTATCAAATTGATTTACAAAAAGGGATTGCCTCCCATTACCACGGAATGAATTTGTAAAAGTACATATCATCTGCAACAATCAGATTTAAAACGTTATTTAAATCAAGAATACGGTAAGATTTCTATTTCTAGATGAACAACGAGTCTTCTTCTGCTATCAGTACATATGAGGAGATGTCATTAAATAAAAAAAGCATACCTATACACTCATATACTGAAAAAACGAACAGATTTTATATTGAAAATTATAAAGTAGTTTTAGCTCTTTATTTTACTAAACACTAGCGTTGGGAAAAACTTCAATGTTTTGTGAATGCTTCACGAACTGCTAGTTCTTTAAAATGAACCCTTTGCAGTGAACATTTCAATTAAAGTCAAACTCGCCAAAAAGAGATTTGATTTCGATAAGTACTAGCAAATCGATAAAAATTCCTCCCCAAAAAAGTACTAGTAAATCAACAAAAAATCCTCTCCGAAAAAAAAGCACTAGTTGGTAGAGATTTGAAATCGAAAAGTGCTGGCAAATTGACAAAAATTCCTCCCCAAAAAAGTATGGAACTGGGGAAGAACCAGTTCTTTGCCAAATCTTTATAGTCGACCTTCAATTGAAGGCGCGCTACCGCGAAACGGAGTAGTTTTTTGTAGCTTTGTAGTCTAACTTCAATTGAAGATTTGTTCAGTGAAAAATGAATGAAGTTTGAACTGTCGCAAAATGAAGTAGTTCTTTGTAGTAGTTCGCACGGAGCGGTCACAACGCTAGTAAACACCGATTGAGCTTACGGGTGTCGCTAGATTTGAAAACGTGAAGATATTTACCACGTGAAAATAAGAGTAATACACAATCTTCTTTGTACACAACATAGCATTAGTGACCATTGTCCAATGGCGCCTTTGTTGGGGAAGCGAATTAGAGATCGCCCACAAATCAGATGGGATGAAGAGAGCTTTTAGCTTCAGATTTGTGAGATACGCCAAGAGTCTGCAAAACTAGAGACATAATGGTATAAATGAATACATGTTTTCAAGTGGGAAATGGAAAGAAAAATAAAGAGAGGGTGGAAAAGTAGCATTAAGCTATTAAGAATCAAAATTACATTTTTTAAGCTTTAAAAATAACATTTAAAAGAGCACCACATACATCAGAGAGCAGCTATTTCTAGAGAAGTGCATCTTAACTTTGAAAAAATGTTTAGATAATTTAATGAAATTAAAAAAATAACATTTGTATAAGTTCACAGATTTGATTGTTATTTTTAGACCGACTGGTTTCGCTAAGTCTAAGCATCATTAGGGTACAAAATTAAACTTAACAAAAAATACAAAGTATGCGATTATATAAACATACAAAGCAAGAACAAAATATAAAATTAAATTAAAAAACAATGAGAAAAAAATAGATTAACATTTAAATTATAACAAAGGAACAAAGAGAAAGCGACAGATAATATGAATTGACAGAGACAAAACATCAACTGACAATGTGATTAAGTAATAATAAGAAATTTTACGAGTTTCTAGGAATTACACTTTTTATAACCGGTCGGTCATAAAAGTTAAAATTAAATCTACGGTTACATACAAAGTTATTTTTTCATTTCATTAATTATGTCAAACCACAAATTAATTGCTTTCTACGAAAATATTTAATAATTTAGTTTTCACAGCTATTCGCCTAAGTACTGACAAAGAAAAAATTATAATTAATTAGAAATGAAAGAACATATTTAACTTATAACACACACCAATTATTTCACACATAATATTTGCCTATTAAGGCTTTTAAGAGTGAACTACGGTTGTTTTGTATGGTTTGTAGGTATGCATTTGTCTCGCGTACTGCAAGTGACAAGATACGTTTTATTGTTGCCGTTAGTAACGGTGCCGTTTGGCAAGTCCCGAGGGTATTTGCGAAAAGGCAAGCAGCCAGTTAAAAAAGATTGTGAAGTTTAAAGAAGGGCTGACCCGGCGTATTTTCCATTTCAGTTTTGTGCCGCACGTGCCTCTAACTTACCCGCTGAAGAATAAACTAGTGTGCCTTCGTAGCAGGATGAATCACAACGATCGAAATGTTTTTTTTATTCATCATTTATTTATTTTTTACGTGAATACCGCACAGTCTCAACTGCTTCCAACCGTCTAGAGCCAGTGAGACTACGGCATCTCAAATAGGAGAAGGTTGGGAAGTACCTGGCTATTCAGATCTGGTCACCAAACACGGCTGAAGCCATTTCAAGCAACGTTTCAATTCTGAATGGTGGTCTTTCACCAGGGCGATACTTAGTATCTACCACTCTGGAACGTGCCGCAAAGATACTATTTTCTATTTTATATCAATTAAATGTGGTATGATCCATATTAATTAAATAAAAAATATTGCGCACGCCGGGTTCAAACCCGCGACCTCTGCATTCGTAGTCGAGCGTCTTATCACTCGACCATTCAGGCTGTCAATGATAAATAGTAGGTAATACAATTTTGAATGACGGTAAAGATCTAAGTACAGTTAATAGTACAGTTATTCACCAATCAGTTTGAGAGATGACTGATGGTGTCACAGTAGAAATCAATGTGAATAAACATAACATTTAATCTAGTATAATAAAATAGGATGGACGATATACTATCAGATGCACGTAAATCTTATACATGAAGAAAGAATAAAATAAAGTAAAAAATGTGTACATACATGTATAGTGTAGCAAAAGAAACTAGAAGTATTTATTAACACCCCACATATAATAAGATAAAGTTTATCCAAAGGAGTTAAATGAATAATAAGTAATAAATAGTGTAATATAATATAATAATACGAATAATGTGATAGACGAAAAAAAGACATGGAGAGGATAATAATACATGCATGTTGTTTCGCTTACTCACGTACACACGATGAGAGATTTTCATTAAACTATGTATAATACATGTACATCTAAAGATGTCTACGGTCGATGGAAAGATATTTTATGGGAATGTTCGACTCTCTGGCGTATAAAACAATATATGATAATCAATGGGGGAGGGGAAAAAGAAGGGTTCGAAAAACCCGGTTATTCAGATCTGCCCATAACATAGTAGTGGCCTGTAGTGTCAAAAACAGTGGCTGTAAAAATACCAACCAAAAATTTCATCACCTGAAAATACGTCCAAACCCAAATCCCAACTGCTACCAAGCGTCTGGAGCCAGTGGGACTATGACATCCCTAATTGCAGATGTTATGATGGGGGAAGGGGAAGGAGATGGGGAAGGGAAGGTTGGGAAGTATTTGGCTATTATGATCAGGTGACCAAACACGCCTAAAGCCATTTCAAGCAATGTTTCGATTCTGAATGTTGGTCTTTCAGCACGGCGATACTTGAAGTATCTACTACTTTAGTAAAGGTACAAATAAAATCAACTTTTAAATACATTGCCTATGTCATTTTCAACTAGTGGATCTTGTTAAGAAAACACCAGAATAATTAGAATAAAACAATCTACAAGATAAATAAAAAAATATATTTAAAAAAAATCTTATTTCATCTTAGAAAAATATAAAATTATTTTAACTCTTTGCTACCTGTATTTCAGTCGGTGTGTATTTTTTTTTTTACTTAGAAGGCTGTATGAATTAACTATCACAGCAATAAATAAATAAAATAAAATTATCCTGTACGTTTAATGTCTCCGAGTTCACCCCGCATTCGTCCCTTACTGTTATTCCGGGCCCCTGTGCCCCTTGCCCCGCGCCCGAGGGGTGTTGGCTCGGCTACTTTACGGCAGTGTTGGCACCTTGCCTGCCCTCCTCCCGCCCCAGGAGAGGTTCACGGAGGACCTAATTCACAGGCAGTTGTTCTTCTCACGGTTGACAGCGCAATTTTATTTATTTATTCGTCTTGTATACAAGATTTTTTAAACTTTATCTTTTAAACTTTCATCCTTTCTATATAAAGAATGAAAGTTAAAAAAAAAACAGTTCATGTCATTATTTATAACTTACAAACCATAACGCCGTTTCCCCGCAGGGGTAGGCAGAGAGAATGGACCGCCATACAACTCTATCTCGGCACACACTCCTTGCTTTATTCACATTCATACATCGTCTCATACATACTCTTCTGTTATTCTGACATGGCCCGACTCAAGTTTATGATTCAGTTGATCGTGCCATGTATTTCTCGAGCGACCCCGACTTCTTCTTCCATGCACTTACGCGACATATAATCTTTGCACACTCCTTTCTTCGTTTGTACATAAGTACACCAAATAATCTAAGCGTTCATTTCTTAATTTTATTCATTACTCTTACATCAGCCTTGCATTCTTCTGAGATATCCACATTTTTACACGGTCATACGTGGTTTTACCACATATACTCCTAAGGGATTTCATTTCTATAGCATTTAGTCTACTTTCACCTTTCATTTGCCTTATAATTTATATCTAAAATCCTCCATTAACGATTTTTTTATGAATGTATGATATTCTTTGTTACTTTGTTATTATTGCAATTTTTACTTTCATTTTCCTTTATGTATTTTTAATCATTTTAATTATTTTAGTAATACCTAATTTTTTACTTTAGTCCACTATTTTTTATTTAAGACCTGAACAGTTTCACCTTATGACGGGCATCTTCAGACTGGTCATTTGGAATTATTAAAATCATTAAATTGGACTTCCACCACGAATTAACAGTTTCAAAATTAGAAAGAAAGTTTTTTTCAAACAGTTATTTATTGTATTGATATCAATTATGAAATCTTTTGCACTGTACAACTGCTGCATACCTTCTAGAATTAATAATTATTTTTTTTATTATTATATTATATCGTCTAGTTTCTCTGGACGGATTCGAAATAAAGTGCACTCTTTTGTGAATTCGTGTTGTTGCAATGATGTTGTGACAGTTGTGTTGTCAGGCGGGTAAGATACTGACTACATTTCACGCGTCTGGGGACAATGTCGTATAAACAAACTAATCTAAACATTTAAACACATCGTTTTAAAAATCAATTTAACAATATTTTTAATAAAGCTTAACGGGCATGTTTTATGCTTGTCAGCTGAGCAAAATTGGTTCAAATACTGAAATGGGCCTAGAATTGACGTTAAACGGTGATTATTATTATTATTTTTAAATGGCGCTAAAAACTGAATTGTGACAATGTTAAATGTGACGAAAGTTTAAAATACCTGAACCAGCATTTTTTTAAAGAAAGACAAACATTCTCGGGTTATGAATAACTTTACAACATTTGAAAAGCTCCTACTACCATCATAATAAGCGAAAGATGTTGTACGCTTAACTGAGTAACTAACTTACCAACCATCACCCTATTTCCCCTTAAGGGTAGACAGAGAGGACGGACCGTCATACAACTCTGTCTTGGCACACACCCCTTGCTTCATTCCCATTGATACATTGTCTCATACATACTCTTTCACTTATTCTGACTCTTTACATAGCCCGACTCAAGTATTTGGTTCACCTGATCGTGCCATGTCTTCCTCGAGCGTCCCCGACTTTTTCTTTCATTCACTTTCGCGTCATTTATTATTTGCACACTCTATTCCTCGTTCATTCGCATGCAAAGCCCAAACCATCTAAGCGTCCCTTTCTTGGTTTTATTCACTACGCTTCTTATTACGATTCTATTACAATTCTCATTACCGACTCATCATCGAATTCTTCATCCATTCTCTTTCACTTGATATATTATTTTCACACTCTTTTCTTCGTTCATTCGCTCTACATGAACAAACCATTTAAGCGTCCCTTTCTTGATTCTAATCACTACGCTTTTTCTTAGGATTCTATTACGATTCTCATTACGATTCTATTGTTGTGCTCTTGAGGTGAAATATCACAAAACGGTATATAAATGCAATATTATTATTATTATGGAAGACTTATCTAACAGAGGGTTTAAACCCACGAAGCCTTGGTGGGAACCCGACGCATTTATCCACTCGGCTACTGACCGGTCAGTATAATCCACAGATTCTAGCAAGAACAAAATTAACATGAAACCACTGATTATCTCACAATGGCAACAACAGCGATTAAACATTACCGTAATAACGGGGAAAGACATTTTTAATTTGTAAATAAAAAGCTAACGCTATTGAAGTTTATTGCATGTTCGATGATAAGATAAGGCAGCCAGCACTGCCAGGCTAGGAGCTAGGAGCAAGGAGCTAGAAGCTACAGCTAACAGTCAACAGCCAACAGCCAGCAAGCTAGCCGTCCGCTCTGTGAACAGCGACTCCCGCTAATTTAATGGGATTGTGTAATTTACTGGCAGCGATGTAAGTCCTGGCTTGTTACCGGCACACCGCTAACGCCACTCTCTAACCCTAGACCTGGTCGTATTCCTAGTCTCCTGTTACACTGTAGCAAGCCGTAACAGAACGAATCCTTTAATCCGGGATAGATTTACCATCCAACATAAACACCGACGTTTTCGCGGAGGGCGGGTAACTTATTTCCTTAATTCCTTTCTTCTGTTCGGCTGCTCCATAAATAACGCAAAGCAGAGACAATAGCGATCTCGATAAATATTATTCTAACCAAATAAAACACAGTTATATCTCGATTTATGAGACTGAAGCGCAGACACTTCTAGTTTGTTTTGAATAACTCGTTTATTTTACTCTCCCTCGTAAATATCTCACAGACTCCCATAATTCACTGACGCTTCTTTTTCATTTCGACGGGTTATTTTCAGAAATTCAATCATTATTTGGAACAAATAACAAACGAGTGAAACAGTTTGAATTCTTTAAATGTCCATACGTAAATCATGCATTGGCCTGCTTTTTAACCTTTGAATAAAACTATCTTTTCTGTGTTTTCAACAACATAATCTTCACACAGAGACTTTCGCATTGTATTAAATTTGTTCATGTAGTCTGAAATTTTGCTGAAGCTCGCCGTAATAAACTGCCCACGAATTATTCGGGCCGAAAACCTTTACGGGCATAGTTCCCGAAGTAGCTACAGAACACAGAACTCTAGGCGGCCTGGAAAGACGGGTTGGGCGGGTGACTAGATTTATAGTTGTAGAAGCGGTCCCAACAATGCAACGGCTGGATTGATGTCCTATAAAGACCATTCAAGAGCGTTTTTGCTAAAGTCACAACCGATACATAAATTTCATGAACCCTCCATTCCGAATGAATAACAACTTTTTTCGGATTGGAAATGTTTCCATTTCACCTTTTCTAGTCAGAGGTTAACGATCACCCTGAGATGAAATAATCTATACTTTCCAACGTGCATACGTTTTTTTTTCTTCATCAAAACGAATTGTGATAACTTTATTCAAATCTTCACTGAATGTACGAGTATTATAGATATATAGCAGAAAATCTGTGTTTATCAAAAACTCTCGATGAATTTCACATGAAAACGTAATTATTTTTAGCTCGCAAAGTTAATTCCATTGAGCTGTATAGCTTTTATATATCTAGTCAACTACATATATAATATAAGACACCATATCGACGCTGGAAATGCAAAAGGACTTAAGCGACATTTTGATCAAAAATGAGTTAAATATGTATTTTGATCAGTTATTTTTTCTGCATTGAAAGATCTGACTCTCGTTTGATTCTGAAGACTTTTGTAGCCCTTCAGCCATCCAATATATATTTACCATTTGAGAGAAGGCTTGACTTAAGCGATTCAAGTTTGGAACTGTTTAGCTTTTTGTCGCTTCAGGTAACTCAGTGAGAGCATTGATTTACCTGAGTTAACTTTTCAATGACTTATGAATTTTCTCGTTAAACAAAAAAAAACTTTTAAATGCTCTTGTGTAAAATCCTAAAATGGCTATTCAGCCATTTTGCCTTTACTATAGTTTACTTATTACAGTTTTGTAATATGAATTGACTTCAATTGTTTGATTTATTTCCCTTTTCCATGTATTATTATACATATAATCTAAATCGCCGGCGAATATGAGTAGTAACTAGTTATCTACTAAAACATAAATATGCGAGAATCATATTTATCATACGGGGAATTCTAGAAATGGCTTTGTGAACAAATGTACACGTAAAATAATAACGTGAAGACGATGCATTATCAATTCAACGGCGAGTTTGACTTAAGATCTGAACTTTCATTTTGCCAGCCATTAAGTTATCCCCTTTAAGATAGTTGTTCACTTGTGACAAAATTAAAACATTCTGTTCAACTTTAACGACTTTCCCAAGTTTTTAAAGTTCCATTAGCTAATTTCCCGGCTCCTCTTGTTTCCATCGAGTCGAGTTCTCACGGTTCGCGCGAGGAGCTCCTCTGAACTGCGAATAAACAATTCACTCGCTAAGTTCCCGTTTACGTTTAATTTACACGGCAAAGTGACACAGAAACTAGTGCCTACGACTCGTCGGAAAATGCTTTATGTTCGTTGTGTTTCTTTTAACCTCCGTGGGCATTGCGCTCTGAACTGTGAACTCTCCGCCAGATGTGCAGATCTCAGGGTGGGCGGGAGTTGTGTTTCTTTAAGGTGTTTTTTTTACTCGTGCGTGAGAGGTGAGTTATTAGAAAAAGGTTTACATGTTTAAAAGAGTGTTGCGTGAGCTAATTCAGTGATTCCCAAGGCCTAAAGTAAACGATGTTGCCCTTGGGGACTCTGGCAAGATCTAGGGGGCGGTGATGGCCTCAGAAGGGCACTGAAATATGGTTGGAGGTTATAAAAAAAGTTGATCGGCTTTGATTGATTCCTTCAATTTTCAAACGTTTTCCTACTTGACTATGTATTTTCGTAAGAGAACCGATAATTTTGTTTTCAAAGGCTTTATTTTAGATTAAAATCAATTGGTTAATTATTGCCTAAATTAATAAATTAATTGGCCATTCAAAAAAATACTTATTAATAACCAACATGGAGATAGATCGCCACGTTACACTGTCTCGTCACACACACATTTGCTTCATTCATTAGCTTCGTCCAGACACCGCGCGGCTAGCTCATTTGGATACCGTATCGCACCTAACTACTTTTGTTATACTGACTCTTAATAAATTAGGGTACTTTATTCACTTGATCTTGACATGGCAGGTATAAACCAATTCTATTTATTATTACATTATTAATTTTCGTGTTAATTTTTATTAATAACTTTTAAATAACCGTATTACAAATGTGGATATCCGGAAAGAATGCAAGGCTGATATGAGCGTAATGGATTTAATGGAACGGAATGGATTCAAGTAAGGATCAAGAAAGGGACGCTTAGATGGTTTGGGCATGTAGAGCGAATGAACGAAGAAAGGAGTGTGAAAAGAATATTTGATGCGAAAGTTAATGGAAGAAGAAGTCGAGGACGCCCGAGAAAGACATGGCACGATCAAGTAAATCAAATACTTGAATCGGGTCATGTGAAGAGTCAGAATAACAGAAGAGTATGTGTGAGACGATGTATGAATGTAAATGAAGCAAGAAGTGTGTGCCAAGACAGAGTTGTATGGCGGTCCGTCCTCTCTGCCTACCCCTGCGGGGAAACGGCGTGATGGTTAGTTAGTTAGTTAGTAACATGTTAAACAAAAAAAAAATTTTTTTTACTAAGAATGTTATTTTTAACTTAAAATAACATTTCAAATTTAAAAATAACATTTCAAATTAAAAAATAACATTTCTATCTAAAAATAACGTTTTTAACTAAAAATAACATTTTATATAATCCTTTTAATATTTAATAGAAAGCAATTCCCCTTTACCGGAGGGGGTTTCGTTTCAGCAAAATATCTTTGGTAACTGGGTGATAGGTCAAATAAGTTTGGGAAAGTTTGATCTAAATATAAGTGTTTCTAAGCTGTGTTAGCTAAGAGGAGTTATATTTCTTCTGGGTGTGTGGCTGAGTGGTCGTTATGCACGGCTGACGGGCCCGGGGGAAGTGGGAGAGGGAAGGGGCTAGGGTTTGCGGTACCCCAGGCGCACATTACCGGGACAATGGACGTGGAATACCAACTGTTTTCCTTCAATTTATCCAGATACAGTTTTGTATTCGCGTGCCCACGGGAACCCTCGAGAAGAGAGCTTATTATTTATGTGACGCTCGTAAATAATTTTACTAATAAGGTGAATGAAGTTACGAGCGATAATTTTATGCAAAACACTGACAAAATATTATTTACGTGCGTGATATTTATTGTTATTTATGTGTTATTGGAATACGCAACTCCTGGCTGTGACTTTTAGTTAACAAAGCCTTAAAATAAACTACGTTGAGTCACAAATAAACTAACTAAATTGGCTAACAGGGAAACAGATGCTGACATTAAACACATATTGGTATTTATACATAAAATAAGAAACAACCTGTTACCAAAATATTTTTCTGACCAGATGATTTACAACGTGGATATTTACAGACATAATAGAAGGACATGCAAAGAAATCTGACTACCAGAAAATAACAATTCCAATACGCAAAACAGTTTATTTTATAAAGGGATGAAATTTCATATTAGCATGCGCTGCCGGAAACTATTAAAATTACACCGATGAATAAATTTAAAATGCTTAAAAGAACCATATAAAATCCAATAGTATGTAATATCAAGTAGTAAATAAGTTATGATAATTAGATGTATTTAATATTGTCAAAAAGTATTTGAGTAAACAATAATGAAAAAATTTCTAAAATAAATAAATAAAACTAAAAAAACAACTAGAATGCAGACACACAGAGAGGAAGATACTCTCAGTATCGCCCTGGTGAAAGATCACCATTTAGAAGCAAAACGTTGCTGGAAATGGCTTTAGCCATGTTTAGTGAACAGACCTGAATAATATCCAGGGACTTTCCCACCTTCCTCTTCCTTTTCTCCTTCTCCTCTCTACTTCCTTCAGCCTTATAACATACCCCAATTGGTGATTCCATAGCTCCACTAGCTCCAGAGCAGTTGAAACTCTTATGCAGTATTCACAAAATAATAAAAAACACGAAGCTTTCGAAATGTTTTTAAACAAAACAAAAAAAAACTCTTGAAAAGTGTGCTCTGGCATCATGAAATTATAATTACTTTTAGTGACTGGATTTTTTATAACAATACTATTACTAGCCCATCTGCTTCATTTTCATCATAATCTATAGAACTTCATTAAAAAAAAATCAGAAGGTATTCAAGGGAATTATAAGTTCGATAAACATAATAATATTGCATTTATATAGAGCATTTTTTTTTTAATATTTCACCTCATTCCATGTGAGAAAGATACAAAGTGGAAAAACAGTAAAAAAATGACGATAATTAAAACTAAGAAATAACGGAAAGGGATACACTGAATAAGATAGATCGGTAAGTGGCCGAGTGGTTTAATGCGTTGGGTTTCCACTCAGATATCGCGGGTTCGATGCTCTGTCATTGCACAACATTTTCCGCTAATAATTTTGGGAGTGGGGTTTTTTTATATTGTCAAGTTATTCGTCGTAACCCGGGAATGTTTTTCTTTTTTTAAATAAAATAAATATTAGTAACCATAGTATTTATTTTTATTTTTTATTATGACAGAAGGAGTCGGTCTTTTGTAGTTTAAACATAATTATCACAACTTTATTGAACTTGCACTTTTCACTGACTTTAAACTACTTTAGATGCGTTTTATTATGAATTCAGTTCTTAGCAGCGGAGACACAGCAGTGTTGTTAGTGCTTTGAAATAACTATATTACTGTAAAACAATAAAATAAGACGGCATATTGTTTGTTCCACATTTTTCAATTCTTATTTCGGACAAAGCGGGTTGCAAAGTTTACAAATGTTGCATACATCTAAATAAAAATACAAAAACAATACAAAAACAAACAAAGCTAATGGAGGAATGAATATTCGATGCTGCGACGAGCGACTACCTTTTTATTATGACCTTTGAAAAGTTTATCTGCCAGTTAAATCTCACAATCTGCCGCCGCTCGGGTAGATTTCAGGGGTAGTCAACCCGTCTCCTCGGGGAAGAATCTCGTGTGTGGGGCGAACGGGCTCCCCAAATGACTTAGGAAGGTATTGTCCGCCACGCACGGCCTCCTTCATTACACCCTCGCGCTGCCCACAAAGAAATGGCCGCGAAAAGCAGTTGAACCGCGCATTAATTCGAGCAAATAACGAGTGCTCTTTTGTACTCGAAGGTACTTGCACATTACACGCGGCTTCTCATCTATTATTATTTACTATCGTTTGGTAAAAAAATGTGTTTTTTGGTGATTTAACATTGAATTATGTAATTAATAACCTTACGTTTTAAGTACTTGAGAAATTGTTTCTCGTACTGAATCAAGTTTTAACTTTTGTAACATAGTTTCCAACATATTTTCCAACATAGTCTCCAACAAAGTTTCCAACATGGTTTCCTACATGGCTTCCAACATGGTTTAAAACACGGTTTCCAACATAGTGTCTAACATGGTTTTCAACATCGCTTCTAACTTGGTTTCCAATATGGTTTCCAACATGGCTTCCAACATGGTTTAAAACACGGTTTCCAACATAGTGTCCAAAATGGTTTTCAACATGGCTTCCAACATGGTTTAAAACACGGTTTCCAACATAGTATCTAACATGGTTTTCAACACCGCTTGTAACATGGTTTCCAACACGGTTTCCAAAATGGTTTTCAAAATGGTTTCCACCGTGGCTTCAAACACGCTTTCAAACAAAGTTTCCAACAAGGCTTCAAACATGATTTCCAACGTGTTTTTCAAAATGGTGCAAACATGGATCCCAATACTGTTTCCGAAATGGTCACCAAAATAGTATCTAACATTGTTTCCAACATAGTTTTCAACATCGTTTTCAACACGGTTTTCAACACGGTTTCCAACATGGTTTTCAAAATGGTTTCCAACTAGGCGTCCAACACGATTTTCAACATGGTTTCCAACATGACTTCCAACATGGTTTCCAACGTGGTTTCCAAAATGGTTGCAAACATGGTTTCCAAAATGGTTTCCAAAATGTTTTCTAAGATGGTTTCCAACATAGGTCTCACTCAATAATTTTGCCGCTTTTTGACACCCATTCGCAGCCGTCAGTTATTATAGCTCATCAGATCATCTCATCTTTTAGTGATTTTATTTCTTGTTCTCAACCAAAGACGCCACCCAAAATCTAACGATCATCTGTTGACCATGCTACGTGCCCACTATTGTTCCATTTGAGGTTCGAAACGGAGATTGTGTTGTTAACGTTAGCAACCTTTGAATTGCTCCTAATCCTCTCGAGCACATTTCTCCCTCGCACGAGATACATAGCTTGGCTCTTTGTGTTGTTGCGATTTTTCTCACAGCTTGTATAGTGAGAGTCCATGCTTTCACTCAACTCAGTCAATACATACATTTTTAAATCAATACATCTGAAAAAAATTGTACCTCAAAATACGTTTTATGTACCTACCTTATCACGCTGTCCGTATTATCCGTCATTTTGTTGATTCTCCAAAAGTTATACTCTTCTAATTTCAAATGAAAGATCTGCGCTCATCATCACAGGGATTAGTGATCCTTTGACTTCCTGTTATCCTGGGATACCCTCCAGGCAAAGCCAAAGTCCACCGTGTTTACCCAGTGGGCGGAATCGAACCGGGATTCGAAGTAATTGCTTGCAAATTGACTGTGCCAGCTACTTAGCGATGGGCTCAATTAGCGCAGCATCACAAACAGCCATGCGGCACCTTGCCAAGCGGCAATTTCCACACGAAACTATTAAATACTCAAACCTATATAATGATATTATTTTTTCTTCAAATGCGTCTTAGTTACTTTTTTTCTTTCAGCTTCGATTTCTCGCCCTTTGAGAGTTTTCGTGTGTTTTTATTTGCACATTTAATCTCTTCCTTTTGAAGTGTGGGCAGGTATTTAAAATTCTGATTTATGCGTTGTTCTTGATTATAATCTATCATATTTAATGAACGATATCACGTTGCTGAACTTGTATACAATCACTATAAATTGTTATACGATGGCTATGACATAAATAATACCCATCACTTTCATTAGATTTAGTAGTTCAATCTCTCCAGTCATACCCAGGCTCATTTCGTGTGGATATTTATTATTAAGATGTACTCAATTTATTGGTTTTACGAGAAAGCATAATAATTTTGAGGCGTAAAATCTGTGTTATACTATTTTATGTATCTACTTAGTTGAAATGAAGCATTGTATAATATAATAGGCCAGTTATGTCGGTTGCCAAAGCACTCTTCGTATTAACATTGTATTCAAAGTACGCATTCCCAATGGAACCTCAAATGGGCAATAATGCTCACATAGACTATCCATTCGCTTCAAATAAAGGCAACGTTTAGACTTATTTATCGAAGCCACCACGGGCAAGCGAATTCCCCGAAATGTTAAAATGTCGAATTGTTCGTTCGGGGATGGAACTTGCAACATTTACAAAAACGGCGTTTAATTAATTTCAGTTAGAAGCTGCTGAATGTGAAGAAAAAAATATTTACAAACAAAGAAATATTTTTGTAACGAAAGAAAATCAAGGCGATCTTTGTAATTTCGTTGAGACTTCGTACTTTCTTTGAGATTGCGATGAACTGAATACAAATTTTGCTTTTAACTCGTAGGTAGCATTGTTAATTAAATTACGTAGGAAAGAGAAAAGCATTGCTTACGAAAATTATTATAAAAGAAATGAAAAAATATCCTTGTGTAATACCACAAATATTATTTCAATTTTTATGACCGACCGGTTTCGTTAAGCCTAATTTAATGTCTCTTTTAATTCATATTATGTGTCTCTTTCTCTCTGTTCCTTTGTTATAATTCAATTTTATAATATTGTTTTCTCACTATTCTGTTATTTTATTTTATATAACGTTCTCGCTCTATATGTATGTATAACCGCACACTTTGTATTTTTCGGTTAGTTTAATATTGTACCCTGTTGGTGCTTAGGCTTAGCGAAACCGCTCGGTCATAAAAAATATAAAAATATCCGTGGTCATATACAAAGTTATTTTTTATTTATTTAAATATGTCAAACCATAAAGTGATAGCTTTCTACGAAAATATAAAATTATCATACGTTATGATATATAATTAATATAAATTATACGTCCCCGTGACATTGTGCTTATATGTGGTATATTATCAAGTTTCTTCAAAATTCAATAAATTATAATTAGAAATTTTTTTTTCGTTTTTTCACTGTCGGATAAAATCTTGTCGCCAGTGTCATCTTATTAGCCTTGATAAATCAGAACCAGTTTGTGAAAGAGTTTGAACGCAGTACTGGTTTGTAATAATCGACAATCTTTAACAAGATTATAATAGCAGTGATGGCTATCCGGTGAGACTTGGCTGTAATCGACGTGATTATCGGAAGTTGCTGCCGCCTGGAATAACCAATATCGATACTTGCTCGAGAGGATGTGATCGAAAATTTACATTCTTGTATTTTTCTATAAATCTATGCAAATTTTACAGAATTATCTAAAACTTATGGGAACGGAAATTCTTACAAGTATTTTTATAAACGAGAGTTTTAAACAGAAGTTCTTGCAGCGCGATCATCGCGTTTATATTTGTAACCTATTATTATTTACGACTCATCACTTTTGCAATAATAGAGTTTACGTGCGAACAGTACATTCACGCATTAATATAAGATAATATTCTAGTAACAATAAGAAGATTTATGTATTGAGTAATAAGTGGTTTTTAATGTTAATACGTATTGCATCATAGAATTGGAGATGCGTCAAAATTGATGTTTGGTTAAAAGCGAAGGGAAATGTTGCTTGATGGTTATCTTCTGAATATATCACCAATACCAGCAAATTAATTGCCTAGCTTTTAGAATGTACGTATTTATTTAATACATGTGGCAATTGTTGGAAGTTATGTTACAGTAAAACCTTATTTCTTACAGGTAAAAGAATAGGACACAGGTTGACAAAATACAATTTGTTGGATTTTTAAAGTTTCCTCTTCTGTCAACCAAACAAAAAAAGTGACAAATATGTTTACACATTTTATTTCCTCATTTAAAATGTGAAATTTTAAATGAACCAGACAAGAACCACTCATTTGTGAATTAAGTTTCATTTCCAGTTTGGTAACACTCGATATGAATATTATAACATGCTCATTAAATGTAGGATTCGGTAGGCGCATTGATTATAGGGCGAGTAACTTACCTCTGTAGTCAAGTTAGCTAATTCATTTTAATTTAAATCGATTTATTTTAAATTAATTCTGGCGAAGCTATCAACATTTGTCTCGGGATGGGGAGTTCATAAATGTAGGATAGATATACCTTATTGAATATTTTGTAATAATAAACTTTGCTTTGCTTTTATTATCTTCTCAAACTTGCTCCGATTTTTATGTGTCAGCAACTTTATATTCTATACCTATAATTATCACACTTAAACGTACCTTCTCATTTCTCAGATCGATATTAGTGTTGTTATCTCAGAGTAACAATATAAAGAGACCATACTAATTTGTGACAAATCGTTGACAAACTCGCAAAATATAGCTCTCTCTTTATGCTCGGTTCTATAAGCATATGAGAAAAAGAGACAAACAATTGTTGAAACCTATCCACGATTTTGGGCGGGCTAAATGAAATGTCTTCATTATTTGATCCGCACAAACTTCAGACACTTTTGAACTGTCAGGCGAACGGACTGTCAAAAGTACGTAAATAGTTAAAAACTTGAGTTATTTTTTGTGTAATATCTAGCAAAACATCATGGCCACATGTTCTATGCTTGTTTGCTTTAATCGAAGTACAAAAGGACCAAAAAAACAGTTTTCACACGTATGTACCATAAAAATCGTCTTTTTTAGTTTGATCTCAAATATTTAACATCCTAACCTACAAAACAACTAGTAACTTACACCAATATGTAATTAATCTTTGGACTATTCGTTCCAATTTAATAAACTTCCGTTTGAAATGAGTTTTAATGGATTCGTAATATGTTTAACTTAAAAATATTTACGAGAATGTCAAAAAAATTTTCAAGAACGGGGAATTCCCCTTTTGTACGGCTTCTAAAAGTATCCCGGTCTCTTTCTTTCTCATGATACTAACGCAAAATTGTTCGCGAACAGATAAAGACGGAATAATGTTTATCTTTACGGTTTTCTTCGCATCCGATTGGCTGGAAGCATATACGTCATACCTCCCTTGGTCAATCCTTGGTCAAAAAGTGCGGACAAAATTTCGCAATGTTAGGTCTCTACGTTACTCTAAGGTTGTTATTTAAAGACCGGGCATCTTCAGACTGGTACAATTTTAAGTAAATCTATGGCATATACTCGTATACTATTAATGTCTGGAATGGACGCTTATTGTGTCTATCTCATAGTGAACATCTTTGACTTTTGTTTAATTTCTGACGGAGGCGGCTTTACAATAACATTTAAAAATACATTTGGGTAGTTTAATTACCTTCTGAGAGACGGGTTACGTCAATTAGAAAAAAGGCTGACTCTCCGTTAATATATCCATTATAGTTAAGTTTTATTTTTAAATAAATATCAATATGCTGTGCATGGATGTACATAGGCAACACACATAAAAATACCATAGTGAAATGAAATCTAAAAATTTTAAAATTGTACCAGTCTAAAGGTGCTCCTCATAAGGTGAAACCGGTCAGGTCTTAAATAAAAAAAACAGTGGAATAAAAATAATATTCAAACATAAACTCATAGAAAACTAGCTACTAACAAAGTAAGAAAACAGATTAATGATGATTGGTACTATAAGGTGGTTAAAAAGCTTCTAAAATGAGATCATACCGTTCTGATGACAGGGAGGCTGCGTCTCGGGGTGTTGTCTCCGTTAGAAAGTTGCAGTCGGTATAATAAGATACAAGCAAGTAAGTTCTAGGGTCAGGTTAGTGGATTGTGATGTTAAGGTTCCAAAATTGATACTTTATTGCTGGCACGTTTTGAAACCGTGCCACAGGCGACAAAATACCTCGCATGCTTCTCAGTGGGATATCGAGTATTTGTTCTACATATATTATAGACCTCTTGAATTTACACGATATTTTGTGTTGAAGTGTAGGCATATCTATTAGACATTCGAGTATATATACCGCGTTATTTGATCGGCAGGTATTTGCATTTTGGTAATTTTGAACAAGAGCCACCGAAATAATGTTACGCAAGCAGGGGAGATATTGAAATTCAAACAGATTCAATTATTTGGAATTAAACTCTACTTTCAAATTAGCTGACTTATTTGTGGAGATCAAACATCATTTTATCCCATCTAGGTGGTATTAAATGTTTTCATTAGAAATAGTGTGTTAAAAGGATATTTGAACACCTAAATTCGGTGTAAAATATAATGTTTAATGCAAAAGCGCCCTTGAGGTGATTTTCCCACAAAAACGGCGCTATAAAAGTAATCCATTTATTATTATTTCAGAACGGTTAAGTTAATTATACTCTTAATCACCGGTCGAACTTTTAAATCTTCTGATTATTTTACCTATTTTAATGACGGAGTTTGAATTTTAAAAAATGTTCAATTTTTCTACAGCTTGATACGATGGGTTCATCGCGACAACATTTGGCCACCTTCATAGTTATGTAGGTGGTCAAACGAGGAACTAATAAACAAATGAGATTTTTTAAAATCCATTGAGTATTTGTATCCACAACTCCTATAGAAGCGACGCCACTGACTGTATGGTTAACCGTGTCAACTTGTATTATCATTTGATAAGTCACTAAAACTCACCTATTCAAAGGAAACACATTTAAAATTATGGCATTTTTTTTTAGCATTTCAGCTTTATGTTCGTGCCAAGACACGTGTTGATGGACAATAATTATTGCCACCAACTTTTTTATATATGTATTTTTTTTAACAAAATACTCCACACATGAGACCTTGAGAGAAATAATTTCTCTCAGGGCCTATTTCATCTTTGGGGATGCTGTGCGGAGGGTTTTTTTGAGGAAAGGAAGGAGTGAACCTGGATCTTGAAGAGGCCCATGTTGAAAGAGGGAGGAAACACAGAGGCCGGCAAATCGTCCCATAGCCGAGGTGTTGAACATAAGAACGATTCGTAAAAGCGACCCTCTCTAATGTGTGATTTCATATAAAGGAACCCTTTAAACCCAGATTTCAATATTCTATTGGTTTTAGATACATATTTCGTAAAATTAATTGAATTTAATCGCAGCGTCACTTCCTCCTTCAGTATCGATAATTACACCCTTAACACTTACACAACCCAACTAAATCACCCGCACGACTAACATTAATAAATCACGAAAATCGTCTCGATTCCGTGAAACCTCTCCGAGCTACTGGAGTTAGCATCTAGCTTCACTTGCGAGCCTCCCCTCTCTCCCCTGGAGCTAATCATAACGTCTAATTACCGTACGTCACGGGGAGCTTAGCGCGGGACAATAGGGCACGCGGGGCACAATGTGGAACCACAATCTATGTACAGATTGTCACACCGCCACTCTGAGCCCGTTACCCGGTACCTTTAGTCTAGTGCTGCCCCTCTGTACCCTTTTCCTGTTTCCCTGTTCCCCTTGTCTAGTGTTGCCTGCGTTTCTATGGCTCGGACAGCTGGTACTTCTCGGGGATCGGGCTCGAGGGAGAGAGGGGCAATGGAGTCGTTGGATTGGAAGAGACAGTTTTGTTGAAGCGGGATGCGTCTGTCAATTAGCTTTAATTAAATTGCATTGCATCGATTCAATTATATCTAACTAAAAGAGTTCTCACATAGTATATCCACTAGTTCTGTTACCCGGAATCGGTAAAGATTTATATCATCGTTTCTCAACCTGTGGGTCGCGATCAGGTCAAGGGGGAGGGGAAGGGGTCACGATCTGTTAAAAAAATAAGTCTCGTATACGAAAAGTCCTTACATTAAATAATGATTTTCAAGTTATAACAATGTGTTACATATTCCTACTTCCTGATAAATTAAGAAATAAATATATAAATTTATTAATTGATGCGACGGTTGAGTTTGCGTTTCACTTAAAGGAATTTTATACGCTGATCGACATTTGAAACACACATAATTAAATTCTCCGTATTTAGTTTTAAAAGCCACCTTAGAAGCGAAACCTTTTTCCCACAAAGAAGAAGTGGCAAATGGTATTCGTGAAAGAATATACACATTATTTGTCACGTTAATAATGTAAAAAATTGATAGTAAAAATATTTGAATAAATTATATAGCGCCGTTTTTGTGAAAAATCACCTCAAGGGCGCTGTTAAACGTTACCCCTCACTAAAATTTTAACGTTAAGCGCATTAAACGTTAAAATATATAGTGAGGGGTCGTTATATTTTTTACACTAATTTTTGGTCAAAATGGGGTGGTGACACTAAAAAGGTTGAGAAACGATGATTTAGATTGTTGTATTAATATATTCATTTCTTACTCCCTCATGCATATATCAAAGAAAACGCTGTAAAAAAATGATGACTGCAAGAAAGAAAAATCGAAACAAATCGACTCTTCGCGGTCTGACCTAAAAAATTTCATCAAACCTGGCCAAATGTAATGACGCCAAAGCTCACCGTTCGTTTCTCAGCCAATTTTCTGCTTTCTAGTTACGACATTTTTTAGAACGTAAACGTTGCATCTTTATTAAATTCATATTTAAAAGGATATTAAATTAGTTACTTAGTATACAATTCCTTTTCTTTTTGCTTTTCAAACAAATTTACGTTTCGTTAGACGTAAATATGGACATGTTACAACAGCTATAAAGGTACAGTACTGATTTTTTTTTAAACCGGTAGTATGAATAGTACTTTCAAGAACAAAACCACTTTTTCATTTATTTTGAATACTAGAATTTGTTACTCAAGTGTTTAATGCACAACCTAAAACCACTAAATTGATATTATTTCTTATCGTCATCTTGACTTATTATCACCTTAAAAAGTTTATTTTATCTTTGCAATTTTTTAACAGAATCCGCCCTCCAGGATTAAACAGATCCTAAGTCCTGCTGTGTCCGTACATATTTTCTTACTCGACAGAATGTAACGGTTACATTACCTCTGGCCAAGTTCGCAGGTTTTTTTGAACCCTGGCTATTCAGACCTAAAGCTCCAACCGAAAGCTCCAAAGTGCTCGTAAAGTTAGCCACTCCTAGCGGAGAGATCGTCTTAATGTAAGTATTTGGGCCTCCCAGCTCTTAGTCAAGCTTAAGATGCTCGTTGAGGATGCTGTGCCCTCTTACGGATTCCCTGTTAAGCTTTCAATTACCTTTGTAATTCGATATTTGTTGACTCCGAGATTAAACACTCGAAATAATTAGAGTAAGTGGCTCCACGGTTTCAATTAAGGTTGATTATTTGTTTTGAATTGGCGATGGGCACAATCGAGACACTTTAATAATTAAATTGTATTTTGTAATACTCGCTCAGTACTTTTTAAGGTGCCACCTGCCTGGTGATATCCAATTGAAAACAATTGTAATAAAATCTTTGAAAGGCTTTTTTCTTCGCATAATGTACAATTTGTATCGGTTATTTTACTGAATAATAGAAATTCTAAAAATGTAAAATTTAACATAGTAATAAATTGTACATATGTTACAAGCCTGTAAATGAATTAATTTAAAATGACAACAGTTTTGATCTGTTCTTTTTCTGCATCTCTGACTCTCGTTTGATTCTGAAGACTTTTGTGGCCCTTCATCTAAAATATATTTACTATTTGGGAGAAGGCTTGACTCAAGCGACATAAGTTCGGGACTTTTTTTTACCTTTTTGTCGCTTCAGGTAACTCAGTGATTGCATTGAGTTACCTGAGTTAATTTGTTTTCCAAAATTCAACCAGGTACTGAAGAATTGTGAATTTCATTGTAGAAACAAAAATACTTTAACGTGCTCTGGTGTAAACTTCTCAAAATGGTGCTTCAGCCCTCTTGCCTTTCCGGCGACTATATCTTATCCAAAAGCCAAGAGAAAATAAATTAATTTAAAAATTGTCTTACATAATCATCATGCTTCTAACATATGGCATATATACGAGTATTTTAACTTATTTTATTTTGGAATTTAGCCGTATCTTAAAACATATATACGAGTATAAATATTTATATTAACATACCTTGTACAGCAATTCTCGCTTAATTCAGTCAGAGCCAGAGATTATTTGACTCTGAGCTGAGCAAATTCCTCATTATTCAATTGTCTCTTCGGGTATTTCCCAAAGGAAAGCTATTTAAAGCCGCATGTGAGCGGCGAGCCCGAGCATACGCCTTGCGTGTGGTAACATCAAGCAGTATTAGACGCCGCTCTAGCATGTGATATTTTGATTTAATTGCCGGATCAGATATGAAATTTAAATAAACTGCGTAAACCCCCATGTGAAGCCGTGAAAGTTTTCCTGTTTACACATAGACTGCTTAGTGTTTAGTGAAGATCCCAGGGGATGCAGGGATGCTGCACGGAGTGTGGGAGGGCGGGGGAGGAAGGTTATCTCCTCTCGAGGGCTGAAGGGCGCTCAGGAACTCGCGAGCGATGTTATTTTAGGGGTGGGCGCGTCTCTTTGTTCGCCCTTCTCTCTCAACCGCTATTTTCTGTTTAATTATCCCTTTGTGCGGCAACATTACGACTGCCGGCAGTGCTGAAATGAAAAAAATACCAGCTCGGCGGAATGCAGCTTAACGTGTTTAACCTGGCCCGAGCGCGTGCAATGTCCACGTGAAATGCCACGTGATGGTTTACACATGATAATGCTATTTGATGCTGTCAGAATAATTAATAGATTGTCCTAAAAAGTAATCTTTCACTTAAAGGTTTTTTTTGTGGTTTTATTAATGATTCTGATACAAGCCTAATATTGATACGTCCACATTCAGAGTAAAAGTTGTGAACATTGCAATATGGAAATTTCAATTATTATCAGAGTTATATAATCTGTTAACGTTAAACTTGGATTATGTCAACTAAACTGTACGCTTCATTATTGTTGTGCAATGTGTAATTTTTTTAAAATATTTCCAATAAAATTAAAAAATCAATAATGTGTTACGAGTAAAATACTGTGCTTGGAATATTTCCACTAATATGTAAACTTGAATAATCCTATGTGCACATTGTGTAAACATTATATTTGCAATATTTAGGATTTTATTACGTGTAAACATTACGCTTGCAATAATTCCACAAACATGCTAACTTTTACAATGTGTGCGAAAACAGTTTATTCAATTCCATAGAAAAGTAATATTTAGTTAGAAGAGTTTATCATACTCAAACACACAGTTTGAACAGTTTTAATTAAATAATCAAAGTTTATTATTTCGTGTTGCAACATTATTTGCATTCAAAAGCATTTGGTGGGTTTATTTAATTTCGGAATAATTCATTCTTTTCCGTGAATCGTTAACCATTTATCACTCCCACAGCACACATTTAATAATTCAAAATTTTAAGGTTGCGCTTCAGCACTTCAAAGGACTTCGCGCAAGGGTGCTTAACTTTTCCACGTATTTCATCTATTTCCATTTTAATGTGATGATCTTAGTGGGGTTTAGACCACATTTTGTTTTCTGGTATACCTGTAATTCTTTCATAGAATCTAATTTAAAAGGGAAAAAAAATATTTTCACGTGGATCAATCAATTTGCTAGGAATCATTTTGTTTGTGACCCTTTTATGTTTTTTTTTCGTGAGGCAGCTTTAGGTTTTAATATTTATAGTACAAACCTTTTTGCTGAGCATAACTTCTGTTAATTACTGAAAATAATCTGACCTTTCGGCCACATATAATGGAAATATATCACTCAATATACGTAGAATGTTATAAGGCTAGTGGAATAAATGGAGGGAAAGGAGAAGGCCAGATTTTGAACCCGCCACTCCCGGATCGAGAACCAACTATTTGATCGCTCTGCCACGGAGGTCATCAAATAGCGAACAAATGTCAATTGGATGTAGTTATGCAGAAAACTTCCAACCCACAATTTGCCATAATCAAGTTTTACATTCTTTCCTATAGATAAATACGAGATTTATATCTGCTCAAAACATTCAAGCTCCAAATGTAATAGATTATCGATAGTAATTTTTTTACTCACGCACATTGCAGATATTTGATTTATAATTTAAGTTTAAAAACATTATAAAATCTACGATAACATAATAAATACATTTTTCAATAAACACATTGATGAATTGTAAATTTATTAAAAACAAACACCTATATTCACTTAACAAATGTCGATTACGCATATTAATGTATTTTTATCGTCATATTTTCAAATACCTTTTTCCCAGTTTCATCTTTTTGGGGTTGGACGCTTTCTGCATAACTTCGTTAATTTTTTTTCAAACAGATTGTAATCAGGCGAGACGAACTCTGGTGATTTGTGGAGTCATTTTGCAGCGTGCTAACTGACTTTATACAATCTTTTGTGGAAGAGATAGCTTCTTAAATTCATCAAACATAAATTTAGAAACATTGGCATATAAAAAAATCTCCCAAAGTTAAAACATTGCACATGAAGTTGTTTTTAAAGTGGGTGGAACATTATTTTCCTATAATTTCCAGGTCATTGACCGCAAGGTAGGAAATGTCTCGTCGACTGAAATACCAAATAATATCCCAGTGAAATCTGCGATCACAGCCAGTAGCCATAATCCATTCAAGGGTGTTCCTGCAAGAAGCTTTCGGAGGAGATTTCATCTGGATTGCATATAACTTAAATATATTATATCATTGTGAAGGTATAAAATAAGGTTTTCGGTATCTTTTTCATGTGAAACATTTAAAAAACGGGTCGACCATACTTTGAGAAGTATTTTTTTCGAGTTTATTCAGTGTGTTGATGTCTACTGGTTTCGGAAGGACCCTTCCTTCGTCTTAAAACTTTTGTCTGAATTATTTTCTAAGCAAAAAAAAATAATTCAAAAATACTACTTTTATTTTTCTAATCCGGCACAGATTTTTATTGGCATTCATTTAGTTACTCTTTATAATTTTTCACTTTATTTTGTTCGAACTGTTTCTATCATAAACATATTATAATTAACAAAAGATTTTAGAAAGGTGATTTGTGGATGAATTGATTGAACCATTACATTAGGCCCATGTTTCTGGGCAAGAAACCCTGAACGATTTGTCGGGGTTGTTATATTTCCGTGAATTTTATCCTTCAAACGTAATTATGGCATAGCATTATCAGCCATTTCGGATTAGTGGTTTGTTTATGACAACTGGAAAGGTTAGTCACGTTTTTGTGTGTTCTTCGAATTTTTACTTTTGAAAACAATGTATCAAAGAATATTTATTAAATTTTGCGTTAAAAATGGAATAAAGTGCTCCAACGCACTTAAAATGTTGACGGTGACATTCGGCGAGTCTACTTTGTCTCAAAAAAGTGTTTATAAGTGGTACAAGCGCTTTACAGAAGGCCGAGAAGATGTTAATGACGATGAGCGTCCTGGAGTTGTGGAAAAACAAATCATAGATTTTATTCTTTGATCCATTTTTTTCAAAAGTAAAAAATCGAAGAACACACAAAAACGTGACTAACCTTTCCAGTTGTCAAAAACAAACCACTAATCCGAAATGGCTGATAATGCTTACATATGATAAACATATGTGTACCAACATAACAAAAACAAAAACGATAGTCG
The DNA here is from genome assembly GCA_022651775.1 of Drusus annulatus. Classification (NCBI taxonomy): domain Eukaryota; kingdom Metazoa; phylum Arthropoda; class Insecta; order Trichoptera; family Limnephilidae; genus Drusus; species Drusus annulatus. The sequence goes on along the minus strand of JAGWCC010000044.1, from coordinate 669,985 downwards.
AATGTACACAGCCCCCGAAAATTCAAAATTCACCTTTTCTTTTGAACAGGCCATGTATATCAAGTAAATATTATATTGTTTATTTTGTAGCCATGGACTTTGTAAGAGACGGTGTGAGACGGTCAGCATGTAGCAAAGTATGTAGATACTTACCTGTTCGATCAATAATTTTGTGTTTAATACATTATTTTGAGTTTATTTTATAAAAGTTCCTACTATTTTTTAATAATTTAAAAACACAATTATTCACTTACGTTTCTTCACATAACTTTTTTTCCATTTAGATATTCCTTTCATCCCAATTATATTTTTAAATGCATACCTATCACGTAATAATTAATAGCGCATTGTTCATTGTTAAGACAGTTACTTAGATAGAAGAAGGATTATTCACATTAACAAATACACCTAGATATTAGTCTATTTGTAACGATTGTACTTCTCATTTTAAGAATCTCAAAAAGTTATCAAGTTATTAAGAAATATAAAAATATTGTTTTAAAGTGGTAAGTCTTTTCCACATAATATACAAACGGTGGTATTCATAAGTATCCGTAACTAATATTATTATTTTTTTACTGCCTATTGTCTATTAACAACATAACAGCACACACAGAAAATTCGTAGAAAGGACAGCACATTAAAAATAAATGACAAATAAGACAAAAATATACATTCGGAAGATAAAGTCAAGTCAAAGCTTCGACAAGATATTGATAGAGTGCCATTAAAGCCATATTAATAGAAAATATTACAAATAAGTTTGTTTGCGTAACTACTGACAAAAATCCCTCAGACTTGAACCAAAAAATTCAAGGCCTTGACTTGAGTTGACGAATTTCGACATTCAGGACAATGAAGATATAATTATATAGATAAATAATACTTTAGTTAGTTGAGTGTTGATTAAAGAACTTAAATTCATTATTTCTGCAAGTCTAGTAGAAAGGGTGCTGAACTGAACGAGCTATTACAAAAAAGGTGAGTCAATAATAAAGTAATAATTTTTAAAATGCGAATGAGGTCAAAGTCTTTCCTACATTTTTCTAAAGAAGGATGCCTTAAAGGTTTTTTCATTTTCATTATATGAGTAATCGCCTTTTCCAGCCCCAACTTCAAAGCAATTCCTCTCAAGAAGTAATGTTGTACGGATTCTATAAGATGAACGTTAACAGCATAAAACGGAGACCAAATGACACTAGCATATGGTATATTCAAGACGATAGCGAACCAACGAGCAACAAAGAGTTTTTAGTGAACTTATATTTTAAAGTCAGAGATTATTCTGTGTATGAATCCAAGTAATTTATTAAAGATATTATTAAAGTGGTCTTGAAAAGAAAGCTTGTAATCTAAAGCGACACCAAGGTCCTTAATAAACTAAATACGCAAGTGTGGGTATAATTGCACAATGCTCACTACTCCTTGTATAAAATGTGGAACATGTTTATTTGGAGACACTTGGATTACCCAACTCCAGCTTAATTTTCAACGTTATTTCACAAGTCAGACTTGTCGGCATAAACTAGCAGTTTTATTAAAGTAATTCCTGTATCATCTCGTTACGCGCTGTACAAGTATCATTTGAGGTTTTAATTTTACATCTCTCCGTTAAGTCGCGGGTTGTCGCTTTCGACATATTTTCGAATGTCTTAAAATGTCCCGAGTTATATAACGCGATTCAATTGGTATGATGGAAAAAGTTCAGTGGCGCAGCGATAAAAAGTGAATTCTGAACCGGGCTGGAAACCGTGTCCGAAATTAACAATAATTGTGCAGATAACCTAGCAAACTAACCGCGTGTCGTTTCTCCGCAGGGGTAAAGGGGAATATGGAACGCCCCACCTCTGGGTTGGTACACTCTCCTTGTTTTATTCAATACATAATTCTTCCAATATATACTTTTCTATTATTCAAACTCTTGAAATATCCTGAATCAAGCACGTGTTTCACTTGATTGTGTCGTCATCGTATTTTTCCACCCACTTGGATATACTGAATATACCCCTTTATCTGTTCATCCACCTATCTTATTAAGGCTTTTGCGCTTCATTGTGTTATCGGTTATTAAAAGAATATAAAAAATCTTCAATGAATATTAAAAAAGAAAAAACCGTATCATTTAACAATATCATACTTCTTGAAGGCTATTTATAATCTTATTTCATTTTTCAGATATTTGGCATCCATCTTTATCTTTATCAAAGTTCTACCACACACGATTATTTCCATAGATTGCACCATGGACAGAATTATTAATTTTTATTTTGCGGAGGATCTTTGTCTTTTTCGCAATTCAGAAATTTACTTTAATTTTAACCATCTTACTAATGCATTTAAGCTTCATTGTAATATTAGTTACATATTAAAAGAAATGGTTGAATAAATTGGTGGGGATGGCAAAATTGGTTAAGGCGCTGCTGCCGGATAAAGTAGAAGTCCCTAGTTCGAGTCTCGATCACAACCAATATTTTTTCTGTCCCAATTTCGTATTGCTTGAAAATTGTAAATATTCTTTCAATAATCTTATTGACTGTTCTTAAATTGTCAAAGCACTTTTTGAAAATTATTTTTCCCACATACGCCTCAGAGATCTCATTTTTACTGAATTTAGTCAGATTGCTTAAATATTTAACATCATACAAATAATGTATCTAATGTTTGCCATCATTCTAAGTAGAAAAATATAAGGCAATTTATTTAATAACTTATATCAAAGAAGTTCCCGTAGTTCAGGTAAAAAAAATACTTTAATTCAAATTATTTATCAAATTTGTTCATTTGAAAGTTATAAGTCCAGTGTTTTAACTTTCGGCCGGCTACAGCACGTCGCGCCGCTGGAAAACCCTGCCAGCGCAACGCTTTTGCCGAAATGCAAAAAATGTTAATCGCTTCCCGGAGATAAAGAGATCATCAAGAGATAAAATGGCGGCCGAGAGATCTTTAGGCGGAGTTGTGTTCCCACGGTTAACTACATAATGCACACATATGTCAGGCTTTTTATCTCTCGTTCTTCCCGCTTCCTTGAAGCCGAACAAACCGCGAAATCGGTAACTCGACGTAATCACTATATTAGTAGTTGTTACCCGTACAATAAATACTTCAATACATTTGATATAGAATATTGTCTGTTAAAATACATTTTAGGTAGGTGGGCATTTGAAAAGATTGTTTTTTATATTTTATAATTTAAATTAACAACAGTTCCAATTTTTTAAAAATTAACACTCAAACGGACGTACATACTCAAAAAGGAAATTATTTATAATTAGTTAATTATGAAATTTGAAAAAAAAAAATTATGCTCAAACATAAATGCACCAGAAGTGACCTTTTTACAGTGAATAGCACACAAGAGTCCCAACTGCTCCCTACCGTCTAGAGTCGGTGAGACTATGGTATCCCTAATTAGGGTATGTTGTGAGGCTGAAGGTAGTGGAAAGGCGGAGGAGATGGGGAAGAGGAAGGTTGTAACCAAACACAGTTAAAGCCATTTCAAGCAACGTTTCGATTCTGGATGGTGGTCTTTCACTTGGGTGACACTTAGAGTATCTATTAAATATACCATACATTATTTTATATGAATTGAATATGTTATGAGTTATGACACATATTGAATAAACAAAAGTTATTTGCGCACACCTCTACTCAGCTGGAATTTAAACTAAGTAAAAGGAAAAGAACTATTTGTTATGTATATACCTACATAGTTTTTTTTTTATATTCAACTGTCTAGTTGTAAGTACGATTCATTTTACCGTTGAATGTAATGTAAAATATATAATAAAAAATATATTATATTGCGCTGCCGGAAACCATCAAAATTATGCCAATCAATAAATTCAAAATAGCCTGTATCAACCATTTAAAATACGTATAAATCAAAATTAAATAATTAGATACTTTGTAAACTTTAATTTAAAAGTAACTGCTAATAAAATAACTAAAACTAAAAATGCACTACTCTACCTTTATATTTTTGATTAAACATTATTACCTTTCTTTGCATTTCAATTTCCCGTAAACCGAGGCGCTCCTTTGCACGATATTATACACATTGTAAAATACAACGTATTATAAATTCCCATTACACAAACACGACTGTTTGTATAATGATTCCAGAACTCTCTTTTCGTCCGGAAATTCGCCGTTACCAGATGGATAACTTTTTCGCTGCCGGGGAATGAACATGTTATTATCCTAAGAATGTTAACATTCCCTGATCTTGATGAATATTAATCACAAACTCGAGCTCGGTACAATGTACATTGTTTGCGTACAGTACCAAGATCTTACTTCTCGCATCTGTAATTACTCGTTTTATGACAAGGATACTCCAAGTTATTTACTCTGACATTTCAAAATAATTAATAACTTTCAGATTGGATTAATGATAAGAAAACAAACATTTCACGTAGACATTTGATTATTCCAAATGGCATCACGCATAATAATACATGAAAACAACTATTTGATACAACAATCAAACCGAAATATTATTAACGTATTAGTTTTACTTCGTGGCTTCAATTTACCTATGAATTAATTTTGTCTTTATTTTTAGTTTAGTTTTTATTTTTAGTGACAGCTGTTTCGGTGTTTAAGGCCGTGTGACCTAACCGCAGTTTGAAAATAGCGTTAAACGCCAAAACAGCTCTCACTAAAAATAAAAACTAAAACTGGCAGAACTACATAATAATAATATTAAATTTAAATTTATAAAAAAAATAAAATGGAAAACGCTACTTGTCGCAACGCTCTAAATGCTGTAAAAAAATAATTATACCAAAACTCACCGTCCGAAAGTTTTGTCTGTTTCAGACAAACAAACAGATTTCTGATTTATCTGTAAGATTTTCAATGCATCTGAATCTAATAGACGCAATAATTCAAATTAGCACATTTTGACGACCTGCGTGAAAAGTGGTAACACGCTCCACAACGAATTCAGAGGTCGCGGGTTCAAACCCGAGGTGCATAAATAAATTTTGATAAATGAATATGTATCATAACACATTTAATTAATATAAAAACAATATATAGCATATTTGCTACACGTTCCAGAGTGGTAGATGTTCTAAATATTGCCCTGGTAAAAGACCTCCGCCAGAATTGAAATGTTGCTTGAAATGACTTTTGCCGTGTTTGGTGACCAGATTTGAATAACCAAGTACTTCCCGACCTTTCTCTTCCCAATCCCCTTCCCTTCCTCACTACCGTCAGCCTCACATATCCCAATTGGTGATGCCATAGTCTCACTGGCCCTAGACGTTTGGGAGCAGTTGGGACTCTTGTGCGATATTCTCTAAAAAATAATAAAAACTAAAATGACATGAAAAAGTTTTTTCCCTTTATTTTCCTTCAGGTGGAAGAGCAACTTATTTATATTTAATGGAACATTTTACTCTGAGCCAGTCTATAAAAACGTCAACTTGGATTCAATATTTCATCTTGTCTTCAACCCTTCTCAGTGAAGCTTCCCTTAAAACTGCGCCCCCTGACCTACCCTGGGGACCGCCCGCCTGTAGGACTGGGGGACCCCACAGCCTAGGGGCCCAAACACTAGACTAGGGTACGAGTGGTCCACTTCTACTAATCTAAACATTTTGAACCGGCAAACCTTTTATTCGGTGACCGGTTCAGCGTCTCACTTGTGAAACTGTGCCTTTTATATTCAAATATATTTTTCAACATCAGACAATTGCTTAAAAAACTGTTATTTCTCATTAATGTCAAGTTTCTTTTTTGAATTGTCTTGAATAAACGGATAGTGTTGATAATTTCGACTGGTTAGTAGCTGAGTGGACAGAGGCGTCGAATTCCCACCCGGGCGGCGTGGGTTCAATTCCTCTGCTAGTTAAGTCCTCCATCATTACACAAGCAACATTTTCCGCTTATAATGATGGAAGTAGAGATTTTTCAAATATTGTCAGTATATTCGTTATCCGGGAATGTTTTTTCCTTTTTTTTAAATAAAAAAATTCACATAATCACATATCGATGTTTTGAGAGAAGCATGCCAATTCACCTTTAACTTGAAGGAGAAAAAACTGATCATTTATTTTTTTGTTATTTTTTTATTTAGTCATGGGATGATTTCTATCCAAAAATTAGCAAATTTTCGCTTACAAAATTGACGATAATAATATAAGTATATAAGTATAATCCGACTATATTGCAGTCATTCTTCGATGAATCGTTTACGGCCTCCGCGGTCGAGCGGATTAGACGCTCGACTACGAATCCAGAGGTCGCGGGTTCAAATTCCGGCGTGCGCCAATAAATTTTATTAAATCAATGTGTTAATATATTTGCGGCACTTTCCGGAGTGGTATTTACTCTAAGTATCGCCTTGATGAAAGACCACTATTCAGAATCAAAAAGTTACTTGAAATGACTTTAGCCGTGTTTGGTGACCAGATCTGAAGAGTCAGATACTTCCCAACCTTCATATTTCCCATATCTTTCCCCTCCCCACTATATTCAAGCTCACAGCATATTACAATTGGGGATTCCATATTCCCACTGACTCTAGACGATTGGGAGCAGTTGGGACTTTTGTGCAATATTTATTCACTATAAAACCTTTTTTTTTGTTTGTTATAATAAAAAATCATCATAATTAACACCATCTTTTCCAATGTTGGTCTAAAGCCCACTATTTCAACTGAAACATTTCCAAGCATCCATCATATCGCACTACTTCTGTAATATTGAATCATAGCAAGTTCACCTTCTCCTGTATAATCAGCATTTATATATCATCATCTTGAACTAATGATTTGCTATCTACCAATAGTATTTACTGGGCTGATTTAATTCCTTTTTTTATTTATAGTTTTTGTGTTCAATTTGTAGAACTCCATTTTAATTTTTTTATATAATTCAATTGAATTAAATTTAATATTATTATTATTGAGTTCTACTATTTTAAGTTTTTTATTATTGTTTTTAGTGACAGCTGTTTCGGCGTTTAAAGCCATTGTCAAACTGTCGTTTGACAATGTCGTTTGACAGTTTGACAATGGCCTTAAACGCCGAAACAGCTGTCACTAAAAACAAAAATAAAAAAACTTAAAATAGCAGAACTCAATAATAATAATATTAAATTTAATTCAATTGAATTATATAAAAAAATGATTTAATTCCCTTTAAGTGTACCAATACACTTTACTTTCATTCTTTTTTTTCCGAATGTACATTGGCTATGTGTTGGTACCCATTTTGAAAGTTCTGTCAGATACAACGGGTCGCTCAAACGGATCAAATGTGACGTACCCACTCACAGACAAACGCAACCCCCCGGGTCTCTCTGCGGGAGTTAAAAGGTTGGCCGCGCTGGCGGTTGTGTCGTATAGGGGTGCTGGTCAGGCTTTGTGCAACTACCCTACTACTCAATGAAACAAAGGGCGTATCTTGACTCACTTCCTATTTTTAAAATACTTAAAAGTCATGTTAAGCAAGCACTTTTTTTCACAGTTGTTACCGGTGAAAAATCAAGGGATTTAAGTCGTTTAATAATCAATTACAATTTTGAAAAGTTCACACTCGTACGGTATTATGTTTTCACGAAGGAAAATATTTATAGTTAATTTATACGACACAATATGATCAAATTAATGTACACCAAATAAAATAAAATAAATATAAAGGAATATAAAGGTTAAAGTTAAGAAAGTATTAAAAAAAAAAGTAAAATTCAAGGTACTTCTGAGTAGGAGTAAAGAAGAAAAATATAAAGGTAAACCACCATCGGCATCGTATATAGTATTGTGGATTTAATGACAATGAAATACATTGTACGTATTCCTAATAGATTGATATGAACATGTTACTATCAAGTCCTAATTAAGTAGGTTACAAGGCTATATATTGTCGAAAGAAAAGAAAAAGGGCTTAAGCGACACGTTGGTCAAAAATTAATTAAATATGCAGTTTTGATCAGTTCTTTTTTTGCATCAAAGCTCTGAATCTGGTTTGATTCTAAAGACGTTTGTGGCTCTTCTGTTATCTAAAATATATTCACCATTTGGTAGAAGGCTTGACTCAAGCGACACAAGTTTGGGACTTTTTTAGGTAACTCAGTTAGAGCATTTAATTGCCTGATTTAACCTTTTTTTTCATAATCCAACCAGGTACTGAGAACTTATGAATTTTATTGTAAAACAAATCGAAACAACTCTAAAGTGCTGTGGTGTGAGAAATAGCGCTTTTGCCTTTCCGGCGACTATATTATAAAGGAGCGTTAGAGTTACTGTTTCGTGGGTAACAAAAATAATATTTACTAAAATAGTTAATAATTACTTGTGGTTATGTTGGTTGAGAGTATAAATGAAACTTAATATTTTTAAGAACGATCGAGTTTTACTTGTAACAAAGGTTCGTCGTAGTGGCTTAATGTTAAGTATTATAGGTTGTATTATCTTTTGTATTAAATAAAGTTACTGTATTTAATACAAAAGATAATACAACCTAAGAGTCTCAACATTTGACCCCAGAGAGCCTGAGGCTCTATGGTGACACCATTGCTGTTCATTCTTTGGGATACATAAGATATTGAATACCTACATCTTTAGATCGGCTAAATAATCTCAACTGATCAGAGCCTATGGCATTCCCAAGTAGGTTAAGTTTGTGGGGCTGAAGGGAGTGAGTAGGGGAAGAGCATGGTTGGGAACTACTTGACTATTCTGATATTGTCACTTAACACGGCTATTGCCATGTCAAGCAACGTTTTGATTCTGAATTGTTGCCTTTCATCAGAGCGATACTTAGAATATCACTCGAACTCTGAATTGTCAGCTTTCTCAAAAAGTTCTTTATTTTTAATTGCAATCCTTTTATATATGTACTTGTATTATATTTAAAACCCGTACAGCTTCTTCCTGATTTATTATTCAACTAACCAAGGTTGGTCTGTTTAAAAATACGGCACGCCCTTGCTGGTTACCCGCTTGCCAGGGCGGGGAGGTGTGGGTGGGGGTACAGGGTGTAGTATGCGGGGTGTGGGGCAGTGCAGCATCCCCGCCCAGACCTGTTGTTCTCCGCCCAAACTAATTACCCGATGTATATGTTGCACTTATATCTGTTTGGCACGATGGAGCTTCAATCGTACTTAGACAATATTTATGTTGTCGTCTTGTTTATACACCCTCCATGTTTATAAGTACCTGCTTGTCGTTTCATAGATAAATGAGAATTGTATTTGATGTATGTGTTAATATTGTACTTCGCACTCTCGGTTGGTTCTTTGTCATTAATTTTTACGATGGTGCAAAAAAAACTAAGTTAGATTGAAATTTTTTTTTTTCTCTTTTCGTAGCATTACTAAGCGGTGTCTCCCAACCCTCTTAGCAAAAGGGGATGATTTTTTTATGTTTGTTTTACTGTTTAACCATTTTTCGTTATGTGCATATCAAGGTTTTAGTTCGAGAGTGTAACAAGTCTAAATGTGGTGGAGTTGAATTCAAATTCTTTACAATTCATTTATGGTTTTTAAGTGTTACATGCAAATATATGATATAATACAACCTTTAAATAATAATTACGACTCGGTACTCTTTGGAAATGATAAATATGTGATTGCTGAATTATTGATTACACCTACCCAATATGTACAGCCATTTTTCGACTTGATTCACTCTGGAACTAGGGTAGAGATATATGAATAACCTTTATCTTTAAATTTAAAAATAATAATGTTTTGTCAATTCTACTTTATACTGCCAAAGCTGAATAAACAGCAAATCACAAATTACATTTCGTTTACAGTAGATCTATTTTTAAAAGTTCTCGCTTGCTAATAGGCGAGCTCGCGTGACAATGCTATCAAAAAACGGATAATTGGCAGTTATTTAATTTACACAAAATAAACAAGAAGTTAATTGGATAATTAATTTAATATAAACATATTTTTAGAGTTCAAATACTTATACCCAAAATAAAATACTAATACCTAACTTTAGTCAAATTAAATCACTAAATAACTTTTAGCGGACATAAATTAGGTCATACGAATATAACAACACATCCATAGAATTGTTTGATAAATAGAGGTCTAAAAATATTAAAATAAATTAAAAAATAGCTTTGTATAAGACCACGAATATAATTATTTTTATGACCGACCGGTTCCGCTTAGCCTAAGCATCATAATTTAATATAATTTCGGTCATACAAATTTAAACAATATTCTTGGTATTTCACAAAGTTATTTTTCGTTTCTTTAGATGTGTCAAACCACAAAGTGATTAATTTCTACGAAAAATAAATATCATAATAAATAATAAATAAAATTAATATACAGTTTGAAAATTGAGTGAATTTAAAATAAAATTACTGATTTGATGTAATGTGAACTAACAAAATTAACTTTTATACAAAACAGTTTTCTTTTAATTCAAATATTCCATTTTGATTGTACGCGTAGATACGTATTTATGTGAAAAACATTATCTGTATTTGTAAAATCCGCGTTTAAATTATTCCGGTACACGTTAAATCTGAACGGATTATCGTGAATAATAGTCTGATGAATGCAGCCTTAATTAATTATCCTCTTTGAGAATACAAATATGGTATTTGGGACAAGACGTGCGCCGCATTGCATAGATTACCTGCCTCGGGGTCTCAGTGTGACCCCAAATTGAGGTTAAGCTCCGCGATTACCACCTCCCTTACCTCTCCTCCCACACACCCTTAGCTAGTTGTACGCTCATTAAATACCCCCTTCCTATTGCCATTCTGTGAAAGTTGTCGGGAGTGGAGGATGGAATGTACGGTCACGTTTTACTACGTACACGCGGGCGCTTGTCGAGCAGAAGTGGGCGGAAATAAACCGGGAGCTTTTTCCCATTGCGCGACCATTGGTGGAAAGCTTTAAAAGTTTTTTTTCTAAACTGTATTGGAGATGCTAAATGATAAAGTTTACATCTTAAATATATTTCATCTCAATCTTTAACAATATTAATACCTTTATTGTTTTATAATATTTATTTTTTCATTCGTCACCGCCTCGGTTCCAACATTTAAAAAAATATTTTTTTTAAATATTGAATACTGCTCCCAACCGTCTAGAGCCTGTGAAACTATGGCATCCCTATTTGGGGTATGTTGTGAGCTTGAAGATAGTGGAGAGGGGAAGAAAATGAGGAAGAGGAAGGTTTGGCAGTACCTGTCTGTTCAGATCTGGGCACTAAACACGGCTTAAGCCATTTCAAGCAACGTTTCGATTCTTAATAATGGTCTTTCACCAGGGCGATACTTTAAATATCCACCATTCTGGAACGTGCCGCAAATATACCGTATATTATTGTATATGAATTGTATGTGATATACATATAATTTATTTATTTTTAATTGCGCACGCCGGACATGAACCCGCGACCTCTCGATTCGTAGTCGAGCGTCTTACCACTCGACCACGCAGGCCGTCACATTTAAGAGTAATTAATCGTCTCAAAATCTGGAGTCTTTTTTTCATACTTAAATGGTTATTGAAGTTACTAAGCTCACCAACTTTTGAATGGTGTTCTCTGACTTTATGAAATTCGCCCGACTTTTATCTCTCAGCATTTTTAAGATCATCTCAATTATTCTCACCTTGCCACATCGATCATTGAGAATCTTTGCACTGTCTCGTTTTACCACCAAGACAAGACAATACGACATGTTGTCTGTTCCATATTTCTCAACTCAATCTCTGAGGAAGCCGGTTAGTAATTGGAGTGTCAGAAGATTGTCACCGTAGAAACCTCACATTTATGCAATCGAGATTTGCAACAAAACTCTCAACAGCATAATATCGTGCACACAACTCAGCGACGAGATACGCGAAACATGATCCAGCCAATTAAAATAATATGGCTGCAAGAACAAAGGATAATATTAGAATGTTCACACACATTTTGGCGAAGTTTTTTTTTGTTTTTCGACGCCAAACTGCTCTTTAATTATCATTTCCACGGTTATAGACGCAAGCTCGCCTAATTTCGCAACCTCAATTAAATTATCATATTATATGGACTTAAATCGTTCTCCTGGATTGGAATGAATGTATATTATTAGGCAAAATAGACTTCAGAGTTGCGTGAAAAATGGAAGATTTTTAAGGCTTCTAAAATAATATTCATAGAGAAATTCTCACGAGACTCCCGATGAGAGGAAATACCTAACACAAAGGTAACTGACCGATTAATTAATAGCTTCTAACATTTCTGATTTAACAATCGGAGGAATTTCCTGTTAGGATCAGAACAACAACAAAAAATCGGTTTGTGACTAGGTAATCTAATTTGATAATTTTGACCATTATCATTCTTTTTGGAGTTGTAGGTTATGCAAAGGGTTTTCAAAAACCCTTCGCATGTAAAAAAAAAAACAGTAATTCCTGAAACACCTTAAATTAGTGAAAATTTTGAAAATCATTATTGATACTGGTAGACGTACTAGTATGAGCATGGGTACATTACCAGCCACATATTTTTTTTAATATAGATGTCTTCGCATATTATTATTACAAGAAATTTAAAAAATACATTGTAAAAGACCACGGATATTATTTAAATGTTTATGACCGATCAGTTTCGCTTAGCCTTTGCATCATCAGGGTACAAAATTAAACTGTACTAATAGTTTCATTTTGTACCCTGATGATGCTCAGGCTAAGCGAAACCGGTCGGTTATAAAATTACAATAATATCCGTGGTCGTCTGCAAATTTATTTTTTCATTTCTTTAAATATGTCAAACCACAAAGTGATTGCTTTCTACGGAAATATAATTTTATTATTGTTCTATTTTTTTTAATTCTTTTATACCACTGTATTTTTACATTGATTTATGTTCTTTGATTCTTTACCTTGATTTCAGGTTTCACATTTGAGCTCTTTAGACCATAAGGTATAACTATATGAGGAGGTGATCAAAATTACTTTAGATTTGGTTTATATATTATACAATTAAAAAAGCTATAACCTCTTATCTTTTCATATATGCTTGCAAATAGTTTTTGAATAGAAAGATTTTCTTTTTACTAGAAACACTTTATTACGAAATTTGGTTGAAACCACTGGTTGTACTTGAATATGTCCCAATCGAAAGGGATGTATATTCTGCCAATGAAAGCAGAAGCTTATTTGCAAATGATGGAATATTCACAGATTCCTACCTGAATGCGGTAATCCCCGATCAGGTGGCTGGCTCCAGACTGAGGAACATTAATTATATCACTTTCATATATTTACGTGTGGTTAAATCGACGGGATCTCTCCATTCATCTATTCGCCTCTTATTTAGATCGATTAGGCGCAGATTAGGCTCCGCGGGAGGATGCTGGTAATAATCTCCGCTAATATTCCGCTTTGTTCAGCCCGTCTGGAAGGTATAATACCAAGGAGTCTGGAACGTGCATAGCTGCATGGTTTACCTTTGTGAAATATTTGATTCAGCAACCGGAGTCTGTAATTAGAGATGTTTATGGGAGATTTTCGGTGGTGTATTTTGCAAGGGCCAAATCGGTTGCATTAAATCGGTATACTTAATACTAAAGTATTTAAAAGCATGATACCGCAATACTTGTCAATAATATTAATTTACTGAAATTGGAATTAACTTCAAACCATTAATGCTTATTTATTATTATATATTTATATAATATTAATAATCTAAAACACAAATATGAAACAGAAAAAATACAGAAACTAAAAAGAAGACACCATCTAGATTTTAATATGTGTGTAGAACTTTGAATATCATCAAAAGATGGCAGCCTAAAATCGGAAGAAATTCAAATATTAATAATTCTCCATAGAAGTATGAGATCTTTTAAAAATGCCGCTTTTTAATGAGGTCTTGGTAGATAAATTGGCAGAGCGTTACTCCCGGGTAGATTAGAGGTTCCGAGTTCGAGTCTCGGTCATGACCGTTGTTTTTTTATAGTTTTTGGCTTTTTTCTGTTTCATATTTGTGTTTTAGATTATTAAAATTATTTTAATACATTTAATTTAATAATAATATTTACGTTAAATTATTGTATGTCTGAAAATTACCATAACAGGTGGAAAACGGTCCGTTCTATACAATAAAATATATTTTTCTGTACATGTTACAATGTGAATACCTACAAAAATATCGGCCTTGAAATGAAAAATAAATAATGCAAAAACTCCATGATCCATCTAGTATGAAACGATCAAATAATGAGGAAAATCAACGTTTTTAAGAAATCTTCAAGTTTGCGAATAACTTGAAAGATGATGTATTCAAATGTTATATTAAAAAAAAAGTTTTCTCCCTTTAGTGTTCAAAATTATTTATTAAGTATTTTCGGGTATAAGAAAACCACCCACTAACTTTTTATCTTTGAAAATTGTTCAAATTTAATTTAAAACTCGCTGTAATCCTCTGCATGTAATATATGTATCTAAATGCATTATGATGTACGATAAAGATATTATGACAAGTTCAGTGTTTATGACTTCGTTACATAATAAATATTACAAGTACACAATAATTATGCATATGTTTTTTTTTTCAACACTAGCATTTTATGGCACTCCTAGTTGTGTAAGAAAGGCCATTTTATACGGCCCACGGTGTTGGCATGTCATTTTAATTGTAATCATTTCAACGTTTTTTCTAACATAATTATACATACGAATGTAAGTCAAATAGGTATCGCTTGTCTTGTAATGTCAAAAATATCAATATAAACATGTATGTATACACATACACGTCATTAAAATGATTGATTTTATCAAACGGCAGTCAGATTAGCATGTATCAACAGCACAGACTGAGATCAAAAGAATAATAATTTAATCCGGTTGTTTAATTTGCATGTGTGTATTACAGCTTTATTCGACTGACATAATTTCAAACATGACTTGACTTGCATAGACAAATCCAAAAGATGTAAATGAGAGGAAAAAAGACTCCCCACGTTCAATGCAAAGATAAATATGCATCAGAAGTCAGCACCATATAAAAATATATGCAGATTCATTTGAAACTTTGTATGTTTACGTAAAATTGTATTTTCAATATGAAAATTCAAGTCAAACAATATTTATTTCTAATTTTGAAACTGTTAATTCGTGGTGGAACTCCATTTTAATGGTTTAAATAATATCATTTTTTTGCTTTATTCCATAAAGAACTAAACTTTATTATTTAAAGTTAAAAATTTGATTAAAATCTTCAAACAATATTTGGTTCAAACATTAATGCCACTCGCGAAAAATGTTACCTATGGTTAAATAAATTACATTTTATAATAAATTATTATTGCTCATTCTCATGTTATCGTAACCTAACCTATTTATTTTGCAATTAATAAAAAAAACATTTTGAAAATAGTTATAGCACGCTTGCTGGCACTATCATAATACTTCCCAGAAATAGTGGAAATAAATTGTACTAATAAAGTGTTTATTATTAATCATTCATATTCCAAAACAGTGCTTTTATCGTTCGTAGAAATGGCGTTATGTTAAATATTGTCCAAGTGTGTTTGTACTGTTGTATTCAATGTGAACGATTTCATTCTACAAGTGAACATTAATTCTCTGTCCGGATTTCATCAGTTTGATTCAGCTATGAAAATGTATGATTGACTTTTTTATTGCGTATTTTAATCGATATTAATCAAATTCACATCTGAACGTATTTTCATACAAAGTTTCTATAAAATTTTAGATATTTGATGCCACTGTGGTTTATATTTTCACCGCCAGGTGGTGTGCCTGTTCGCAAAATCTTCATTAAAAAAACAATCATTGCTATTCTCAGTTTAGTTAAACCTCGTTTTGTTATTGAACATAATTACTAATGTCTCTGTCACTCAATAAATAATCGTGGTGAATGAAGCGTTCCGTGTCGAATATTATACGATTTTCTAAACAGCTGTGACATTTAACATGGTATGGCGAGTGGCGCCGTGGGGCGTTAATCCGGTGAATTGTTTGATCCTAAATTAAGCTGTAGTAATGGAGTGGTATATATCGACACCCTAGTTCGAGAGTGCAACAAGTCAAAATATTGCAGTACATAATATTGGGTTAAGTATTATTAATAATTCAACAAACACTCATTCATAATTTCCAAAGTGCACCGAGTCGTAAATATTATACGAAGGTTGTATGTTGCGTGGTATATCATTGTCATATGCCATTTTGTATGAAGATTTTTCAAGTGCAGTACCACCAAAACTGAAAAATCCTGAAATTCTTCATACAAAAAATAAAATCTTGAAAAAAAAAAAAACATTTTCGGCTACAACGACACTAACAATGTCGCATTTTTCAATCTTAGCACTCTAGCACACTAAAACTCACGAGCCGCCACTGGTTGTGAATATGTCATATATATATATATATATATGTAAAACTTAAAAATAAATAAATTGTGAAATATTCGAATTCAACTGCTGCTATTTTAATATTTGTTGTACTTTGGAACTATGTATTCGTGTTTTATTAACCGTTAAACTCGACATGAAAGCCGTAAAAACCCGTCATTGACTATTTTAGTACGAAATTGGGATTAAGCTCGCGGTGAAAAATCGACCATTAGTAATTTTAGTTTCTGTATTTGGTCAATTGAAAAACCCAGTCGCAATCGTTTAGTAACATTTCAATCATCATGCAATAGCGACTGATTGATAATCAAATGATAAAAAGACATTTCCAAGCGCCGACGTTACCGCAAATCAACTGATTTTATTTATGATTTCCGCTTGTTTAAATCTCCCGTTGACGTTTACATTTTCTGGTTTTAGAACATGTTTCTATCCTGAAAGATGGTCTTTTCATTTCTCACCGTGTTGAAAATATATAACTCTAGGGGATAACAATAGCAGCAAACCATAATATAACTACCTTCAAAAGTATTCAATCATGACCGTGTTAAAAATGTGGATTTCCGGAAAGAATGCAGGGCTGATGTAAGCGTAGTGAAAATGATCAAGATAGGGAGGCTTAGATGGTTTGGGTATGTAGAGCCAATAAACAGAGTGGTAGATACTCTAAGTATCGCCCTGATGAAGCACCACCATTCAGAATCTAAACGTTACTTGATTAAAATGGCTTTAGCCGTTTGTGACCAGATCTGAATAGCTAAGTACTTCCCGACCTTTCTCTTCCCCATCTCCTTCCCTTCCCCCACTTCCTTCAGCCTCACAACATACCCCGATTGTGGATGCCATAGCCCCGCTGGCTCTAGACGGTTGGGAGCAGTTTGGTATTCTTGAGCGGTATTCACTAAAACAAAAATTAAAAAAAAAAGAAAGTAGTGTGAAAAGAATTTATGATGCGAAAGTGTAAAGAAGAAGAAGTATGGGCCGCCCGAAGAATACATGACTAGATTAAGTGAATCAAATGCTTGAGTTAGGAAGTGTCATGTGAAGAGTTAATATAACATGTATGTATGAGACGATGTTTGAATGTGAATTAAGCAAGTAGTTTGTGCCAAGACAGAGTTGTATGGCGATCCGTCCTCTCTGCCTACCCCTGCGGAGAAACGACGCAATGGTTAGTTAGTTAGTTAACATTTTTATTTTGTTTGAGCAGGTAAAATGTATTTGGGTAAAAAGAGCGCCTATTAAACACTTGCGAAAACCTCGCCATGGCTTTGAAACCAAAAACGCGATTGAGCAGATAAGATGCCCTCTAGAAATTAGTGGGTTTATTAAAATTGAAATCTCTGTTGAAAATTGTGTGTCGTTAACATCCATTTCTAACGAGCTTTATTCCTGTTATTCCCGGTGATTCCTTTTACTATTTAATTCGTGGCAATTCCTTTCCTTTTAATTCCTTCTCCTTGCGGTGCTTATTCATCTGAGTATTTGTCTTTTATACGTTTTCGGGGAAGGTTAATAAATCAACCCTTATCTCCGACCAATTTCCATTTCATTTTCTCCAAACCCCCGCCGCCCCGGAAGGGTTAATTTGTTTTTGTTATTCCACTGATAATAAGGCACCGCTTTCAATTTAGACCTATTAAAAAGCTAATTAACTTTTAATTGAAAAAACGAAGTCTTGGCAAAACATTATTATGTAGAAACACGTCTAATATTAAGACTTTAGCATTCAATTCGGACGAATCTCATACTATGAGTTCAGATTCATTGCTATTTTAAAATGGTATATTACGGTATTATGTTGGTATCAAATATTTTACTAACGAATACCTATCTGAATGTTGTAAATGCCTCATCTATAACGACAATTTTGACAAAGCCTGTTTCATATTAAAAAAAACAACTTTTTAATTATGGCTTTAAATTCCTAACAAAACTAAATGATTTTTTTTTTTTTTTTTCGTAGAAAGCAATCTCTTTGTAGTTTAACATATTAAAAGAAATGAAAAAATAACTTTGTATAAGACCACGAATATTAAAACCACGGTTTTTCTGAATTCGCTAATCATCAATGATAAAGATCATACCTTCAATAAAAACACCGGTTCACAAAAATGATCATGGCATCAGATTAAATTTGACGGCCTCCATTGTCGAGTGGTAAGACGCTTGACTAAGAACCCAAAGGTCGCGAGTTTAAAACCCGACGTGCACCAACAACTTTTATGTAATTTATATGTGCCATAACACATTTGATTCGTATAAAATAATAAAAAATATATTTGCGACACGTTCCAGAGTGGTAGATACTCTAAGTATCACCCTGGTGAAAGATCACCATTCAGAATGGAAACTCTGCTTGAAATGACTTTAAGCCGTGTTTGGTGACCAGATCTGAATAGCCAGGTACTTTCCAACCCTCTTATTCTCCATCTCCTTCCCCTCCCCACTACTTTCAGCCTCACAACATACCCCAATTGGAGATGCCATAGTCTCACTGGCTTTAGACGGTTGGGAGCAGGACTCTTGTGCGGCATTAACTATAAACAATAAAAAAAGAATTAAAAGCACTAGAAATAAAGAAAGCCATTCAAAATAATAGTCATGTAGGTAAATTTGTCAAGTAGTCCAATATTAGGTATGTTTCCTGTAAACTCATTAAATTTATCATTATTCTTCAATTACCTTCTCAGTTGATGTTTTTTCATTTAATTAATATTATATGTCTCTTTCTCTCTGTTCTTTTGTTATAATTTAAATGTTATTCTTTTTTTTTCTCATCGTTTTGTTATTTTATTTTATATATGTTCTCCCTCTGTATGTATAACAATAAACGCACACTTCATTAGTTTCTTTTTACCCTGATGATGAAGCCAAGCAAAACTGGTCGGTCATAAACATTTCAATCATATCCGTGGTCTTATACAAAGTTATTTTTTCATTTCTTTAAAAAATAAAAACTGAAAGCGTTTTTTTAGGGAAAAAAAGCGTTAGAATAATAATGCCTCTAACCATAATCCAAACAACACCCATGCTGAAGCTCACTTATTATTTAATATTTCCTTTTAAATCCAAAATTATGAAATTCATCCCTTACTTCGAGATGCAGTCAAGTCCCCGCATAACTTTTGGAGTAGTCCTCTGCCCCCGATATTAATATCGTGATATTTCTTTGAAGAAAAGTAGATTGATACACGCTCGAGCCGGTGAGGGCCACTCAAAAGGTTCCGCCTCCCACCCCCCCCCCTTTTCCCATCCCTCTCTTCATTCCGACCCTTGTTTGACGTCTTTGAGAAACTGCGGGGGTAGTTTCACTAGGAAGAGACATATTTGCACTGCAAGAGTTGATTTTATATGAACATTCCAGACGCGTCTCATGACATGATGGAATATTGTCAATTTATATTAAATTCAAGATAATAAATGTTAACTTTATACTGTCACTAACAATACGCAATAATTATTTATCTGCAATCAATATATTGTTATTTTAGAGAGTCAAAATAATAAAAATGTCGTTTAAATAGTTTTAGTAAAAATGAAATAATAACTTAGTATAAAGTTATTATTTAATTTTCATTAAATATGTCAAACCACAAAGTGATTGCTTTCTACGAAAATATAAATAACTTTAACTTTACTTTTTTGACACACGGCGTTTTATATGTTTTTTTTTTCCGTTAGATACGAGACGAGATTTCTATCTGCTGAAAATATCCAGCTTAATATATTAATGTCCAAATACAATAGATTTTTGGTAATTATTTTTTTACTAACCCATCTTGTAGATATTTGACTCAAATTGAAGTTTAAAAACATGAAAATTTAGGATAACATAAGAAATACAATTATATTTTTAATTGATAGATATAAATAACCTATTTATAATAATTCTTGTACAGCAATAACACGATATTCACTTCCCAATTGTCGTAATATGCTTTTGTATCGTCATATTTTCAAACGTTTTGTTCTCTGTTTCATCTTTTTGGGTTGGATGTTTTTTTGCATAACTTCGTCCAAATTTTTAATCTGAATTGGACGTAGTTATGCAGAAACTGTCCAACCCACAATATGCCTAAATCAATCTTTACATGTTTTCCTATAGATAAATGTCAGATTTATATCTACTGAAAATATTCAAGCTCCAAATACAATAGATTTTTGGTAATTCATATTTTTACTAACCCACATTGTAGGTATTTGACTTAAATTGATGTTTAAAAAGATGAAAATGTAGAATAACAAACGAAATATAAGTATATATTTAATGAATTCATTAACATATTATAAATTACCCAATAATAAAAATTCTCATAAAGAAAAAACACTGATAATATTAACTTTACAAATGCCGTAATAAGCTATTGTATTGTCATATTTTCAAACGCCCTTTTCTCTGTATCATTTTTTCGGGGTTGGATGCTTTCTGCATAACAACGTCCAATTTTGAATCTGAATTATGACACTGCAAGAAGATTTCACTTTATTTTACATATTCATCGTCACTAAATTCGATATTTTTATTTATCACCTCTACGCAAGATGGAATAAGGCTTTATTCTTTTCTGGTGATGCGAAACAATTTGATAATTTGTTGAAATATCCATCGCTAAAATATTTTACCCATCGCTTTTGGCCAACGCAGATTTGGCTGTCGAATAAAAAGCTACGACGTATATATATTGCCGTTTGAAGAAAGCCATATCAGCAATATTTTTTGTTGTATAAGAAAACATGGGCGCCAATGTTTGTCTAAAAATAAATTTAGACGACATCTAATTTATAGATTTTCCATTTATTTTTATTTTACATTGGAAACTTTCTAATCTGAACCCATCAAATTAATCCCTAAATGAAAGTAAGAAACCTATTTGCAATAAATTGCAAGTCCAATTGACGCCATTTCCCGTTGAATTAAATTAATGCTTTTGCTGCAATAGTTAAAATATGCGAAGCGAGAAGAATGCAGTTGTCGTTTTAATTTATTTTCGACGCGACGTTTTCAATTTGCGCTAAGAACGAATCGCAAAAGGACAAAGGGACGTCCCGGCGTGGCCTGTGCATTCCCTCGGCTGATCAAAAAATATATTAGAAATCTTACGGATAATAGGAAAGGAACGAGATTAAATGGGTTAACATTTGAGGAATTTTCTGCTGTTCGGGGGCTTAGATTAAATTATATACCAGTCTAAAATATTCTGTCAGAACTGCCTCTGCTTGATAGGCTTCCTTTTGCCTGGGGAGGTCCTATCAAACTGCGCTGATTGATGGGTGAATTATTAAATATATACAAGAAGAAAAAAGAAATGCATAATTTTTTAAAATAATTTAATTTTAGTCCTACTCGTATTTTAAAAGGGCTTTTTTTAAAGTCTACATTTTTAATGCACGTCGAAAGAGACCAAATAAAACATACACGTCTCTAAGCCTTATGAGTGAATAATAATAATAATTGGCTGATTTCTATAGCGCCGTTTTCGTGAAAGAAATGTCACCCTCAATGGCGCTTTACAACATAATTAACATAACCTACAGCTTAATCCCTAAGATAATAACTAATGGCGTATAAATTATTACCTTTATTTTTTTTTTTTTCAGCTGTTTCGCTTTCTGAGGGCATTATCAAACTAAAACGCGTAAAAATAATTACATCGCAGAGCTTTTAACTAAAAATGGTTTTAAAAAAAAAAAAAAATTATTATTATTATTGTTTAAATAAAATTAAAAAACGTAAAAATTAAAATGGAGTTCTACAAAATAAACTTTAAAACCATAAATACATAACCTTTAATTTTGTAATTACATCTAAAACTTGTGACTAGTGACTTAGAATTCGGGGGATTAGGAACATAAGGGCGAATCTACAAAAAATACTATTTTGAGTCAAGTACTAATCTGACTTTCAAAAATATATATTCTATTAGTGACAGAAATATTACTCGTAAACTCATGTGATAAAATTCTGTAAACTGTGTTTTTTTCACTCAAATATATAACCTCTTTAAGGGAGAATCTTTTTTTTAACAGTTTTATCATATATCTCTGAACTGTGTTTTATGTTCCCCAAGCCCACAATATTGTTCCGCAAGAAAACTTATTGATATGGTATGTGATATTTAACTGCTTATTTAGTTGAATAATTATTTTGAAGTGTTAAAATACTAACAACGCATATTTTTTTTTTTTACCATTTTTTATCACTTAATAATATTTTTAATAATTAATAATAAATAAAAATATTATTTAGTGATAAAAAAATGGTTTAAAAAAAAAATCTGCGTTGTAAGTATTTTTACGCTTCAAAATAATTATTTAACTAAATAAGTAGTTAACTATCACAAGGGTGGGCAGAAGGATATACTGCCACACAAATTTGTCTTGGTACATACTC
The DNA here is from genome assembly GCA_022651775.1 of Drusus annulatus. Classification (NCBI taxonomy): domain Eukaryota; kingdom Metazoa; phylum Arthropoda; class Insecta; order Trichoptera; family Limnephilidae; genus Drusus; species Drusus annulatus. Next base: position 647,235 of record JAGWCC010000044.1, on the reverse strand, counting down.
CTTGATTGATATTCATACCATATCAATAAGTTTTCTTGCTGAACATTATCGGCACTGAGCGGAACCGGACGTTGGTGTGAATCAGCCATAAGACTAACAACTACTACTTATTAATATTAATTTATATCTAATACTTATAACTAGTGACTTAAAATAACATATTTACATTAACAAATATATGTAATGGTTGTTGCTCGTGCTGTCGAACCTAGGGTAGAAAAAAACGAAATAAGCCATACTAAACTATGTATGTATAGCACATGGACAGAGTGATCAAAACTCTAGCGAAACAAACTGGCGTTATTGTGGGTATGATAATTTAAATAGGTGAGTCTATAGTTTTGCTCTAAACTCAGTTGCTGAATGTCGTCTCTTTATGGCGTTAGTTTGCTTGTTGGCTGTTTTCTTGAAAGCTTTTATGGTTTAGTCTCAAAACGACGATAAAAACGTATGGCCAAGAAAGGTTATTTTCAAAAAGGCTTTGACTAAGTAGATACAGCACTTGCTTCAGAAAAATCTCAAAGTGTTTCTGTAATTCAAATTGACGCTAGTAATTCGAAAAAGGTTTGAAAGGAAGAAGCCTTTTTTGATTCATTGAAAACTTTTTAAATTCGATTAAAATGTGAATAGTGGTTCAAATTTAAATTAATCTCGTTGCGTGTATATTTTGACTACCTCTGTAGCTGAGCAGTTAAGATCCAGAGGTCGTAGATTCAAATACCGGCGTGCGCAAATAAATTACACGTGTTTAATTCATATGTGATATTCCACATATTAAAATTAATAGATATATTATATATTCGCGGCACGTTCCCGAGTGGTGGATACTCTCAGTATCGCCCTGGTGAAAAAACCCCATTTAGAATCATCACGTTGCTTAAAATCGCACTAGCCGTGTTTGGTGACCAGATTTAAAAACCCACGTACTTCTAGTCTAGAAGTAAGAATCTAGACCTTCCTCCTCCCCATCTCCTTCCCCTTTTCACTCCCTTCAGCCTCACAACATACTCCGATTGAGGATGCCATGGTCCAACTGACTTCTGGCAGTAGTAATCTTGTACGGTGTTCACTAAAAAAATATTCATCAATATTTAATAATTGCACAGCGGTAAAGAACTAGTCATTTAAGTTTGACTGTGTTTTATGCATCAACTGGGATGAGTTGCAACAAGACTCTTCGCAAACGTACAAAACCCTGATTCAGCCATGCATAACTTTACTGTATCTTTCAATTCATATTAGTTGTCTCTTTTTATATGTTTAATTATTTAAATATTTTTCTATTCTTTTCTCATTGTTCTTTTATTTTATTATATTTTGTCCTCCATCTATATCATATATATATATATATATATATGTATATATATATATAACCTAAGACCTGTATTTTTAGTTCAGTTTAATTTTGTACCGTGATGATGATTAGGCTAAGCGAAACCGGTCGGTCATAAAAATTAAAATAATATCCGTAATGTTATACAAAGTTTTTTTTTCATTTCTTTAAATATGTCAAACCACAAAGTGATTGCTTTCTATGAAAATATTTTCTAAATATACTATTACATCAATTAAGCGGTTCATACGATACATTTTTTTTATCGAAGTGGTTTTAATATTATTTAATTTAAGTTAATGTAGTCCTGGATAATATTATTTATGAGTTTATTTTTCATTCTCCCCATACCTGACTTAAATTGCTTAAAGCAATCTCATCCCAGATTTCATTTGTGCCTTAACATAATCTCCGAAAAAGTCTCCATTCGCTTCTAAGCGACTTTTCAAATTGTTGAAATATTTTGGCGGGCTCGCGTAAAGCCCGTGCTTTTTGCAAACGTTCAAAAAAGTGTAAACGAGCAAAGCGCCGGGCACAATGAAAAGCATTGTAATATTATTCAGGTCCTTTCGGGACTTAGAAGCATCTATCTACCAGTTTGTAAATATCCTTAGTCATATTATGCAAATACTTTCATTTAGTTTTGCGTTCTTGCTGCCAGCGAAAGCTCTCGTTATGTAGTTCATCTAAACTTGAAGTCTTCTCTTTGCTGGCGCCTATCGAAACTCGCCGGGAGGAAATCCAATTTTCTCACTTTTAATATAAGGAGCGGCATGTGCATGAATAGATATGTGCACGTGTACACGTGTACCCGTGGCAACGGAAGTCCACTGATCAGCTGCAAATACACATTCTCAGCGTGTGTCCGGGATATATATTTTTTGTTTTTAGTGAATACCTTAGAAAAACAATGTATGGAGAGAGAGCTAATTATTTTTACCCAACCGATACAAACTTGCGATAAATCACGTTCTCCGGGTTTTTACATCGTACACCATGAGAGAGAAAGAGAAAACAAATATAATACTCCGCTTCTATGTACTGTGACAATGATCTTAAGCTCCTGGGTCACTGCGGGATTCCGCTCCCATTTTTTATTATGCCACTAAACTTGACACAACTAAACGGTTTTTTAGGTTAGATGCTATATTTTTGTTGAAATCAATACTGTGAAAAAGTGGTTATATGAATAAACAAAAACATTATGTCGATATGCGATATGAATGGATGTGCAAATACCCTAGCCTTAGTCTTAGCCACGCCAAGGTACGCCGAGTCAGGTAAAAATCATCAAAAACTGACTACACTGCCTTGGATTGATACCACTCTAAGGTGAATACCGTACCGGAACTGCCACCAACTGTCTGGAGCCAGGGGAACTATGGCATCACCAATTGGGTATTGTGTGAGGCTGAAGGTAGTGGGGAGGGGTAGGAGATGTGGAATAGAAAGGTTTGGAAGTACCTGGCTATTCTTATGACGACCTGCGTGGTCGAGCGGTAAGACGCTCGACTACGAATCCGGAGGTCGCGGGTTCAAACCCGGCGTGCGCAAATAAAATGTATTTAATTCATATGAAATAAAAAAAAGTATATTTGCGGAACGTTCCGTTTGTTTTTAGTGGTAGAGTTAGGCCAGGCGCGCACGGGTGACTTTTGTCACGGCAACAGGTTCGTCACCATCTACAAATCTATTGGAGTGTATGGAGGTCCGCGCACGCAGCGACGTTATTATTATTACGACATTAGGGTAACTTTTTAGTACCACTAGCCGGCGACTTTTGAGTGACGATACTGTCACCGTGTCTGTAGAGAGTACTTTTGTATGGGCGCTCGCGCACGGGTGACAAAATGTCATTCGGTGACTCATCCGCCCGTTCGAAATTCATTGCCGGAATGGAAGGGTGACGGGTGACAGTCACTCACCGTGTGCGTGCTCGATTGGAAGACAGTGACAGTGACGAAACTGTTGCCGTGACAAAAGTCACCCGTGCGTACCTGGCCTTAGTAACGCCCTGGTAAAAGACCACCGTTCAGAGTTGAAACGTTGCTTGAAATGGCTTGAGCCGTGTTTGGTGGCCAGATCTGAATAGCCAGGTACTTTCCAACCTTTCTCTTCCCAATCTCCTTCCCCTCCCCAATCACTAGAGATGTCATAGTCACCAAACACGACTAAAGCCATTTGAAGCAACGTTTAGATTCTGAATGATGGTGTTTCACCAGGGCAATACTTAGATTAACTACCACTCTGCACAAATACTTAAATTTGTTTTCTTTTTAAATCTTATGAAAGCCCTGTTTAACTACTGCATTGGCGTATTAGCGAATTCAAAAGTACTAGAATTTTGATATATAGTTTTGCATTTTTTAAGTAGGCACCTGGATAATAGTAACCGTAGGTATAAGATGTTTATATACGAGTATAACGTTAAAATAATGCATATTTATCAATATTTTGTCTTTTTCACCTTTGCGTGTATTCATTTTAACTTATGCGGCACATGTAGATTATTTAATTAGGGTATTAAATAAAATATTAAAAAATCTTTTGTAAACACAGGCTATTAGTAGAAAAATGCGTTGTCTACGCACATGATTTGTTTTGTATGTTTCATTGTGTGCTGTTGATTTTCGCTGAACAAAGTCGACATGTTTAACATTATTTTTGCAGAGGTAAACTTTTTTACGGATTCTGTCTAAAATGTTGAAAGCTTTGTGATACATTACGGTTTCGGCAAAACCAACTTTTGTCATACCTACCGTGTCGCCTGTTTTCGCAATTTATTTGTCCAGTTTGACAATTAAGAGGATTTTTTATTTATTTATCAAAGCACAATTTCGCCAATTTCAAATACACAATAATGTCTACTTAAATACACTATAGGTAGGTACTTTATTAAGTAGGTGGTTATTTGATTATTTTTTTTTAATCTGATAATTTAGATTAATCAGTTTCAAATTTGAGAAGTTCACACTCGTACGGTCGTACGTACTCACAAAGGAAAATATGTATAATTATCATTATAAATAAGTGTGTCAATGATTGAAGTTAATTTTTCATGAGGTTCGTTCTGTATGAATGTAAATATAATATGTGAAAACCTTGTGTAAAGCTTAATTCTGAATAATTAGTCGTAAATACATTTTCTTCGTACGTATTGCCTGGGTCGTGTAATGCAAGCAACTAACCCAAGGAGTTATCTCAAATATGATGTTAAAATATTTTTTTCATAAAAACGCGTACACAATCTCTTCGACTTTTAGATTACAGTATTATACATTGATGTTTTTAAAACAGGGCTGTACATTAGTATTAAAAAGAATAATTATTAAAGCCGTATAGTGCAATTGTTTCTTTCCTACAAAATCGAAATTTAATGCTTTCGTAGAAATTATCCATATTTTTAATTTTATTTTACTCAATTATTAATTATGTACGTTAAATATAAAAGTTATGTTCAAATGGAATCCGAGCTAGATATGAATTATAAATACAAAATCTCACAATAAATATTACTTTATATTTGGTATTAGAATATTTAACAAAAAAGTTTACAAGAAATATTTTTTTGTTTTGAATATCTTAAAAATTGTGTTTTCATTGTTTGCCTTTCTTCTGGTCTATTATTTAAAACAATGTACCGCTTTTGTTTATCATAATCCAGGATCATCAATTTCTTTGAATATTTTTAATCAGTCTCAAATGCTTCAGTCATCTCGAGGCAATCTCACTCTCCAAAGAGCTGCGAATTACCATTTATTCTGTTTCAAAGCGACCGCCTCGCGTCCTGGCGCACCTATCTCAAATTTAATAACATTTATTAAAAATACACCCAGACGTGATGGGTGTTTAAAAAATAATAAAACCTACTTCGTAGACGTAAGGGGGGGGGTATTCTGCGTCCTATCTGTTTCTCCTTTGCAGAAACATCAAAGACAATCAACCCTCGACTCGGGTCCCGTGTCTCAAATTACATGCAAATGCCGGAGGAATGCGGTGTCAGGTGGGATGGGAAAGAACACCGATTGGTGTTTTAATTTTCCCCTCTAAGCCTCCCAAGGGGGGGGGTTCCTCACACAGGTTGTGCTCAACACCTCGTCGTTTGAAACAATCTAAGCACGAGGATCAAGTTCTCCCCTGCTCGGTGTATCGGATACACAAAACGCTTCGTAACATTATGATGCTTTGTTTTTTGTAAATATTTATCAAAAGGGACAGAAAAACCAATACATAATTAATAATTTGTTGACTAGTCTAATGATTTAATTAAATTTTGTTCAGCTTTAGAAAAAAACCAAGGGTACTCCACACGTAGTACACAAATATTTGATATTTGTAAAAGGGTTGAGAATCTTTTTATCTACTATCCTTATAATCTAACCAATAAAACAATCGAAAATGTGTAAATAAATAATCAAACTAACTAACCATCAAAGTATTTCCCCCCCAGTGGTTGGCAGAGAGGGTGTAACACCATTCACCTCTCGCTATATTTATATTCATACTTCGTCTAATACAAAGGTCCTCTTCTGTTCTTCCGACCCTTAACATGACTCGAATAAAGTATTTTTTACAGATCTCGGGGAGAGTGGCGCAATGCACGAGTTCCATATAATACATAAAAAAAACTCAACGATTAAAAATAACATAACATTAAGACAAAGTAATTAGGTAAAAGTAAAAAAAAAAAGAAATTAATATGTTTTTTTTTTAAATTAATAAATAAAGTACTTATATAGGTATACATATAAAGAATAAATTTGATTCCCTCGATGGTGCCATGTTTTTTCCTCTCTTAAATATATAGTTAATAATATTAATAAACAATATTAGTGGAAATTTTACACAATTATTGGAGCAAATAATAAATATAAACTAACAAATCACATGAAGAAAATCAATGGAAAATTTCTTTGAGACCTTTTTTATTTTATGGATTCTTTCGTATTCTTATTTTTTCTTTCTGGCTTATTTAAATACCACTTATATAATTTAACTAACTAGTGCTGCGGCTCATAGGCCTTATTACTATCACCATCTGATGGTTTTATTTACTTGACTGAATTCAAGTTTACATTACGTGAGTTTTTAGGGAAAAGGTCTTTACTAGATTAAAAAAAACCCATAATCATATTTCACTCATGCTCTAATTCTCTAATGAACCACCAGTGACCATAGCGTCGTCTATGATATTTATGTAATATGCATTCCCAAATCGATTAACTATGTTTATGTTATACTTAGTGTATTATATCCCTAATAAATCGTGCTAACGTTAAAGGATTTGCGCAGTTAGAACGTTTTATCGCAGGAAAAATGAAAATATATTTCCTCGGGTTTTTCAGGCCGCTGAAATGTATGATAAAACAGATGCTTTTAATTTATCATCCGACTGATTTCAGAATAAAGGTAGGCTTGTAAATTTGTTCGGATATTCATTTTTTGATAATAACTTTCATAGTTTAAAATTACTTTGTAAAATGAAGGTAGACGAACCTATGGAAAACAAACATCTTTTAACATTCTTTACGTAAACAAAAATGTGTTGCAATTTAGGCGCCACATATTTTCTACTGTAAATCATTGCTTTATTGATGCATCAATTCAAAAGAAGCAAATCGAGATGTTGTTCCGGTTCACGTAATCCTTTAGCTTTACCCTTTATTTTAAGGACATATTAGATCTTCTCCATTTATAAAAATGAATTTGTGTCTGTTTATCTGTGAGTTGTATGGTATGGATTTTTTTGAAAATTACTCGATTGATTTTGCTGTAAATTTGCACAGTTTGTTCTTATCAAAACGGGAAGGTTTAGAGAGTTTGAATGAAATCCAATATACAAAACAATATAGTTTTAAAATTAGTATGCAAAACAATGAACCCGCCTGCGCCTGTATTGAGGTTATCCCATAGATATACCACTGTGGTTAGCCACAGATTAAATATTCCATAAACGAAGGTTTTGTTTAGGTAAAATATTTTCAAAATGGTAAACAAAAGTAGGCCTTACCTAAACAAGTTTTTTTTCAATATAAATATTTGGAATGATTTTTTTTCTTTATTTTTGTAAAACATGCCGGGTACTCGCTAGTATTATCATACTAAATACCGTTTTTTGGGGAATCTTAATAAATATCATGTTGCTACCTCAATACTTTTCAAAAGCTTTGATTTTTGTCTAAGTCGGCCCGCAGCGTATTATTCAAAAGCTTTAATTTTTGTCTAAGTCGGCCCGCAGCGTATTATTAATATCATTTAAAAAAAGTAAAATTAATATTTGAGTTCCAATCAAACAAGTTGTAAAATACTACCACTGTTTTATAGTTGTTATACAAGTTTTGTCTCAATTTCAAATTGGTAATTAAAGTGTAATTAGGCATTGGCTTGCTAAGTTACAGCGTTCTTTAATAAGACCTTTCTTTTTCCCCTCTCTATCGAATGGCCATCGCACAGATTAGGGGAAGAAATTCGACCCGAACCAAAAGGTAAATCTTCATCTGGCCTTCCCAGGGTCCCAGGAAGGTAGAGAGGTAACGCGGCCTGTAATTTCCGTTGGGAAGGCATCGCGTCTTTAACTACCGTAAATCAGTTCCGGACCCTGAGCCCCTGGCCGCCCGTGCTAAGGGAAGCCACCCACCAAACAACCTTTTGGCAAACGTACTACCTTCTACACATCAGTTCAGTTTTAGTGCGGCAGTATCTTCCATTGGTGGTACAAACGACCCCACGTTTCCCTCAAAGAATATCTGTACTATATAGGTATGTACAATGTTATCCATCCCTCCCTATGTGGGTGTTTCGTAAGAAGGAAACTCAGTAGTTATTTATTTGTATTTTGGATTTCATATATTTACAAATAAGAAATTGTCCAAAGAAGCGAAGCTAGCAGTCCACAGTGGAGTGCTTATACCAACCCTGATGTATGGCAGTGAGGCATGGATCTGGCAGAGGAAGGATGAAAGTTGACTGAATGCTGTGGAAATGAGATCCTTGAGACGTATGTGCGGTAAAACCGTAGGTATGACCGTATTAAAAATGTGGATATCCGGAAAGAATGCAAGGGTGATGTGAGCGTAATGAATAGGATCAAGAAAGGGACGCTTAGATGGTTTGGGCATGTGGAGCGAATGAACGAAGAAAGGAGTGTGAAAAGAATATATGATGCGAAAGTGAATGGAAGAAGAAGTCGAGGACGCCCGAGAAAGACATGGCACGATCAGGTAAATCAAATACTTGAATCGGATCATGTGAAGAGTCAGAATAACAGAAGAGTATGTATGAGACGATGTATGAATGGTAAATGAAGCAAGGAGTGTGTGTGCCAAGACAGAGTTATATGGCGGTCTGTCCTCTCTGCCTACTCCTGCGGCGAAACGGCGTGATGGTTAGTTAGTTAGTTATTATATTTATATAAATGTGCAATGTGAGTCTCGTGATTTTTATACTAAAATTCAATCAATAAAAGACGAAATATGATTAGTTTTAATATTCCGAGCGATTGTTTATAAGTGATTACAAATAGGTAAAATAGTGTTATTTTTATACTCATTTTTTTATGGTGAATACCGCACAAGAGTCCTAACTGCCCCCAACCGTCTAGAGCTAGTGAGACTATGGCATCCCTCAATTGGGATTTGTTGTGAGGCTGAAAGTGGGGAGGGGAAGGAGATGGGAAAGAAGGTTGAAAAGTACCTGGTTTATTCAGATCTGGTCACCAAACACGGCTAAAGCCATTTCAAGCAATGTTTCAACTCTGAACGGTGGTCTTTTACCAGGGCCATACTAAGGCCAGCGAACTCGCAACCTTTGGATTCTTAGTCGAACGTCTTACCACTCGACCGTAGAGGCCGCCATAAACAAAGACATGACATATCAAACTAAAGGTTCTAAACAATCCTAACAGAAGTGTTTTAAACCCAAATCCATAATCTCAATCGTATTGCTTGCTCTTTTTTTGACGACAAAAGGTCAAAGTGTGAAGTTAAATGTTCTTAAAAGTTGTATATTTTTCTACAATTATACATAACTAGCAGATAAAAAAACCCGCCACGTCGGAAGGAACATAGTGAGTAAATCGTGAAGCACCGTAATTGGAAGAAAATTTCAAACATTTGTATGTATGAGCAATTTTTCCATCGAACGTGGCAGAAGACGGCTTACGGTATTAATACTATCAGATTTAAATAAGCTCAAAATTGTGTATTTTCCGAATACCTGCGGAGATTTCATATCATTTTATCATTACCTACCATTCGAATTCTTGTTTCTAGAAATTATAAATTCAATGGCTATGTTTCACTAAAAACCTCAACGGTATACTTTTACGAATTCGTTTAAATCCCAAGACCACGAGAATCAAAGCTCTTTCTTCTATGTCATAGGGTTCATTTTGATGCTATTAGACTTGCGTTCCAGACATCAAAACGACCCAAATCATAATTAATTACCTACCATCTAATTTTGAATGTACCTAGAGCCTAACGAACTGTCGTTTAAATGCCTTTGAAAAAAGGTCGTTGGCAATGAATTTAGATGTGCCCATCCACTTTTTTTGCGCCGACTTTAAAATGCTAGAGCCTAACGAAAAATGCTGGTGTTCATGACTATCCCATCCACTCAGATTTAAAATGAAGCTCAACAAAACTGTTCACACTATCATAGTTTTAAATTATGTGGGTGTATCTAAGTTTTTTTCCACAAAACATGATGCATGTATATCTGTGATCTAATGCAAATGAATAAATTCTGTTTATTGACGCAATTTAACCAATTTTCACATTTTTCACAATACGAGAAAAATATTAATTATTTTATTTTCATTGAAATTAAAACATTGATAACTGTTATACATTGGTAATTTGTCGTTTATAAAAAAGGGTGGGACGTTATAACGGGGCTCTCAGCAGTAGAACCGATTTGAGAGTCTATTAATGGGTATTAAATGAAAATTGACAGAGTTAAATGAAAAACTAGTATTCAACTGGTAAGTCAAAATTACGGCAATGAATTGATCAAACGGGTGAATCATACTCATATGAATGAATCAATTCAATTAATTAATCATGTAAACAAATTGAACGGATTAATCAAATCAATGAATAATTATCGAATCACGTAACTGAATCAAATCGTTGAATCAAATGATCGAATCCAATTAAATTCAATAATTTGACATGGCCAATCAGACTGGAAACTAAGAACATGTACGAATGTGTGTGATTTTTAAGTCAAAGAAACGATTTTCCACACTGTTCTGCGGGCATTTTCCTTTGAAGTCCGACGCAGCATCGGTTCCGTCTGTATTAATTACTTACGCATTTCCCCGCCACAATATGTAGACTTTAATTCAAGCTCTCCGACCGATTTACCATGTAAAATTATTGCTTTCTGCACTCCCATAATCACCGACAACGCTCAGTTCAATTACATAAGTTGCAAAGTGCCCTCAAGTTATTTTGCAACCCCGAATGTAATTATTCAATATGCCCTTTCTCGCTAACCTGCCCCAGTCTGGGGGAGTGTAAAGCCATGAGAACCTAGATAGAATGTACACTTACAGTGTACATTATTCGCTTTACGTGTACATTGATTGACTGGTTCCTGGTAGAGTATAAGAGGGAATCACAATTCACGATGTAACAGAATTGGTGATATGCAAGCGCTCATGCACAGTAGAATTGGAATTGATTAAACTTGAAGTGCGGGTAGATAGTGTAAAGCCTGCAGCTAAAGCTTTGAGGTGGATTCGGCGTTCCAAATACGTGCAATGTTTTCTTTACATGTAAATATATACATATGGTCGCTGGAAAGGCAAAAGGGCTTAAGCAACACCTTGATTATAAATGAGTTAAATATGTGATTTTGATCAGTTTTTTCTTTCATGCATCGAATGCTCTGACTCTCGTTTGATTCTGAAGACTTTTGCGGCCCTTTAGCCATCTAAAATATATTTACTATTTGGGAGATGGCTTGACTCGAGCGACGCAAGTTTGGTTTTTTTTAAGCTTTTTTTCGCTTTAGGTAATTCATTCACAGCATTGAGTTACCAGCGTTAACTTTTTTTTCAAAATCCAATCAGATACTGAACACTTATGAATTTTATTGTAAAACAATAAAACTTTTAAATGCACCGGTGTAAACTTCCCAAAATGGCGTTTCAGCTCTTTTGCCTTTCCGGCGGCGATATCTTAAACTATATTTTACCATCGCCCCAATGTTTAGAATTGACACTGTGTTCGCTTGAGCTTTTTCCATTCCATATGATATCAGATCGTTCATGTACCAGACGACAAGCTGCATAATGTAATAGCGTCCAAACGTGTTACATTACCACCCTGTTTGGAATCATCCCCCTTGTCTAGCTAATAAGACAGGGTAGGTTAGGATAAGTAGCTCCCATTAGCACTGCTGTTTGCCATAGCGCCATATTATCACCACAGAGCATAGACGTTCAGGACACAAGCACAGAGCAAAGAGCATACTAGCGTACCATAGAGCGTAATTACTCCTAGATCTAGCGTATCCGTTTCCGTTTCACGCCGACTGAGCCTTTGCTAAGTGATAACTTGATTGAAATATTCCCAGGATGTTTTCCATCTATCTTCCTTTGATTAATTATGCACTTAAGTCGTAAAGACCGTGTGAAAGATTTAATGAAACGTTTAATACCTTCGCATCTAGTCATTTTCTTTTTTATTTTAAATAAGTTAATATTACATCCTTCGAGTAATAAATCTAATGAAAAAAGATTCTCGGTAAACCTTTGCAAAATCGTGTTAATACATATTTAAAATTGAAATACAGTCAGTAGGTAGACACTTATTTTCTTAGTAAATAAAAAGTGTGTGTTCTAAAGAGTAAAAAGTGTAGGTTTATGATTTCGTACTTTACTTTGGTGAAATTCAAATTAACCTTTTTTTCCACAGTTCTTATGAAATCTTTTTTAAATTCCGAGTGGCACAGACAGAATTCTCGGAAACTATTTTTAATTCAGAAATACAAGGCAAGGTAGTATTTAAATATATAAAATTGGTGTTATGGTTAGAAATATTTTTTTCCACTATTTTAATACAGCAGAGATTGTGGGGTGAGTTTGTCATAATTTGACTCTCTCCTCTCACTTCTTCTCTGTTCTTCGTCCCCTTCCAACTAAAAAACGTATGCTGACAAGGTACCCTAAGTAATTAAAATCTTCACTGAAACATGTCAAAGGAGAACGTGGAAATGTTTTTTATGTGAATTCTTAATCAAAGGTGTTTGGAACCAGCGAGACTAAGGCATCCTCAATCGATGTATATGTGTGGCTGAATGGAGTGAGAGGGGTAGAAGGTGGGGAGAGACAGGTTGGGAAGTACCTGGCTATTCAGATCTGGTCTCAAAACACGGACAAAGTTATTTCAATGACCTTTTCGATTCCGAATGCTGATCTCACCCCAGAGCGATACTGAGAGTATAAACCACTCTGGATCGTGCCGAAAATGTACTTTTTATACAACGTGTATTATATTATTTTATTTTAATTATATGTTATTAATTATATTATATTAATTAATTATATTATTAATTATATGTATTACATATACACAATTTCGTTGATTGACTTTCATAAAAACAGGTTCATCTTTTCTAATAACTAACTAACTAACCGTCACGCCGTTTCCCCGCAGAGGTAAACAGATTAGACGGACCGACAAACAACTCAGTCTTAGCACACACTCCTTGCTTCATTCACATTTATGTATCGTCTCATACATACTCTTCCGTCATTCTGACTCTTCACATAGCCTGACTCAAGTATTTGATTCAATTGATCGTGCCATGTCTTCCTCGGGCGTCCCCGACTTCTTCTTCCATTCACTTTCGCGTCATATATTATTTTCACACTCCTTTCATCGTCCTTCTCCTTCTCTTTTTCTAGTATGACTTTGATAACCTACGTGACACTGGAATAATACTCTGAACACAGAATATAAGTACAAATCATACCCACATTAACGGATACCCGTAACAGTATACCCACAGAATATAAGTACATATCATACCCACAATAACGTCAATTTCCTTAACTAGAGTTTTGATCACTAAGTCCGAGTGCTATACGTAGTTTATATATATAGTTAAATATTACTTACTCCACTTTTTTTTCTACCCTAGGTCCAACAGCACGGGCAACAACAATTATAAATATGTGCTAATTTTAATATGTTAGTTTTAAGTCACTAGTTATAAGTAAAATACTAACATCGCAGATTTTTTTTTTATCAAAAACCATTTTTTTATCACTAAATAATATTTTTATTAATTATTAATTATTGATTATTAAAAAAATTATTTAGTGATAAAAAAATGGTTTAAAAAAAAAAATCTACGTTTTAAGTATTTTTACACTTCAAAATAATTATTTAACTAAATAAGTAGTTAAATATCACAAGGGTGGGCAGAAGGATATACTGCCTCACAAATTTGTCTTGGCACATACTCCTTGATTGATATTCATACCATATCAGTAAGTTTTCTCGCGGAACAATATCGGCACTGAGCGGAATCGGACGTTGGTGTGAATCAGGCTTAAAGCTCCAGTTCTAAAGTAATCATTTCCGCAACCGAAAGATCTCTCAATCTTCTGCCCCTTTATGCGGTGGCATTTGGTGAAGATAGACGATTCGACCTGGCTCTTTCACAATGCTTACTAGACTAAAAGTATCAAGACCCGCTGGTCTCACATGGAGTCCCCTAAGATTGCCACCGGTGCATCACACTTTTACATTATCACGATTTTACCATGTTTAACCAATAGGTGAACGTGCGTAGCAATCAGGCGTTCTCGCTTCAATTACCATCATTACACCCCGCTACCTGGAGTCAGGTAGTGTCCTTGTGTTATATTTAATACGTCAGCTGTTTATCCGACAGTCATGTACAGAAAAATCACGTTTCACATAATATCGTCGTCGTAAAGGCAAAAGGCCCGAAGCGCCATTTAGCGACGCTTTCACCGGAGCACTTTAGAGTTTATTTGTTTTAGAATAAAAATCATAAGTCTACAGTACCTGGTTGGATTTTGCAAAAAAAAGTTAATTGAGGTAGTTCAATGCTCTCACTGGGTTACCTAGAGCGACAAAAACCTAAAAAAAAAACCTAAACTTGTGTCGCTTGAGTCAAGCCTTCTCCCAAATGGTAAATATATTTTAGATGGCTGAAGGGCCACAAAAGTCTTCAGAATCAAACATGAGTCAAAGCATTCAATGCAGAACAAACTACCGATCAAAATTGTATGTTTAACTCATTTTGTGTCGCTTAAGCCCTTTTGCCTTTCCAGCGACGATATGTTTTACGCCGCCAGCTAGTTATCATAAGTTCTGAATATAATTAAAAAATGTTGTCTTTATTGCAAAACTAGTGATAACAAGTAACAAACTACCCGGCTGTGCCCGAGTTTCAGCACCCTTAAGGAACAATTAAAAAATATAGAACAAACAGTATGACGTATTATCATAATATATATTTAAGACAGATAAATACATATTCAAAAAGTGCATAGCTCACGATGAAAATGATATTGCCGACTGGAAATAGTTGCGTTGACCTAGAAATTCCACACTAAAAAAGTTTTGTAGGTTTCCTGACGCCAGAGCTCACCGGACGCGTGTTTTTAGGGAGACATACACATCTGATTCTCTGCTTTGAGTTACAATATAACCTACAAATTATCTTATAAATACAAGTCAAGACACGTGCCGTTTTCAAATCATGCATAAAAAAGATAAGTTATACATTTTTTTAGCGCTTTTGAGTTGATTTTACGTAAAAATGGAGCTAGGTATGTAAATTACTCATTGTTATACTAATTTTCATTTCCCGTTTTTCGTACTTTATAGAAGTTTATATTATCTAGTGAAAATATTGTTATAAATCCGCCCACCCTCGCTCGTTTTTACTGCTACCCCCTTTTTCTCGTACCTCCCCCGCCCCCGGCGAATTCCTCCAACCCTACAAAGGTCACCTAGGCGGATCATGGCTCCTAAGATAAACATCACATCCTCTCCCTCTGGGAGAAGGAAGAACAACATAGACGGATAATTTCATGGTAGTTAAATTCGACCTGCTTCAAAGGGGGCTACTCGTCAGCCAGGCTTGAAGCTAGCACAGAATATTCCTCGAACAAAAAAAATGCAGAGTTGAAAAGTTTTGCTGATATTCTAATCGTTGGGGCATCATGTTGAAGGGGGTTTTGTTCTGTAAATCGCCTTTTGTCTTCTTTCTTCTCGCGATACTGAGACCATCCTGACGGTTGGTTTCGACATAAATTCCTCCATCTGACAACATCCCAAATCTCATGGAGCGAGTGGTATATGGATAGTAATGTTCAACCTGCTTTATGTTGTATAAAACTGAATGTTTGTCTGTGTGTCTCGTTGTTTTCAAACGACTCTACGCCATTTTTTAAAGTTGCCCATAAAACTTTATGTGAAACTTAGGCAATAACTTTTGAGTAGTTGTTGGATCCGAAGCTGCGATAAAACACCGAATTTGTTTTCAGCTGCAGATGAATTTGGAAAATAGTGGACTGTAAAACGAAAAACTATACTACTCAACGGTAGTGTTTCTTTGTGTCTTATTATGGATGTGGAAAGATTATTGGAATGAAAGGAAAATGGGAAACCATTCCCTCACCGATGTAGTTGAAGTGGAAGTTCTTGATCCTTCTTACACAGTTATATTATTAACGTAACGAATCACAACAAAACACCACACTTAATTTTATATTACTTGGATAACAACAACAAACCGACGAACAAGCGACAAATCAACGAACAACACGAAGTTTTTTTCATATTAAACTCTTCTGTTTCGATTGTCACTTGTTTCGAACACCATGTTTTTCCATACGGAATTCGATATTGCGAAGTGGTTGGATAAGGTAGGAGCTAAATAAAAAACATGAAGGTAAGAACCTAACAAATTATCACTTTGAAATCCAACAGTAGTTGTTTCATATACGTAAGCTTTGATTTTTTCCACACATCAAAAGAATGTTGCCATTTTAATGAATTGATTATTTATTTATCCCCATTTTTGTGAAAAATCGGGTATTTAATGGAGCCGAATCGTAGGAGATATAAACGCAAGTATATATTTTTTTGATTCCCTCTTCTTTTGGAGGTTGGTTATCTTTGGGGCAGTCTTCACCCCGCTGACTGCAGCTCGTAACAACTGAGTTGAACTACCCTAGTACCAGTTATAAGGAAGTTTCTAAGCCATGACAAATGGCGCCTTCCTCTCCTGCCAAGCGTCTTACCACGGAGACCATCAAAGCTACACTCGTAGATAATCAAGATATAGATTTATTTATTTGTTCTGTTCTCGCAAAATACGTATTTCGTAGCATACTGTAACTTTGTATGAACAAGGCGTGACGTGAAAATAAACATTCTCTGTATTTGAATACAATAGAGATTGCACGTTGGCTTATCATAATGCCCTTTGAATTAACAAACTCTTATCCTTTGTTCCCTTCCAACTGAGAGCACGAATATTGGGCAGGTAGCCCCCACCCCCTCCCGCTTTACTCTGTACGGGCTCTTTATTTAAACAGAACAAATGGAAAACGTGGAAACTAATTTAATACATTTTATGAAACCCTCCTTGGATCTTAAATAATATTCTTTTTGTGAAAACAGGTCTTCCCTCTCTTGTGGGGCTTGGAAGCTGCAATGATTTTTTATTATAATTTCTGACCGCCACAACTCGGGCATGTACCTAGTCTAGAGGTCGAAAAAAGGAAGAAAAAAAAACATATGTAATTTGTAATATGATAATAAATAAAGAAAAAAAGTGCAACTCAAAATATACTTTTTATTTATTTAAAAGGAAGACAAACATTATCAGGTTACCAATTACTTGCCAATGTTTGTAATTCTCCTACTAGCATCATTATAAGCCTAAATCATGCTCGCACAATGTTAGGGGGCTCAGTTGCTTAAAGCTATAGTTAAATAACCAATTTTATACTTTTACTCACACTAAACAAGCCTCAAGAAGATTTTTCAGACTTGTGGGACAAATTTTCTCGAATGTAAACACTAAAAAGCCCGACAGTGCAAAAATAAAATGTTTTAAATGCCTTTTTTTATGTTCCTCTATGGACGAGCTATGTATTAGGGCTTAAAACAATGTAAACCAAATGGTTAAACATTTTTACAAAAACAGTTTTACACCAAAACATTGCAAAAAACACAAAAAATGGTAATCATAATTACACAAAGATTAAAGTAAAAAGAAGTTTAAAAACAAAAAAAATAGTTTTCAAGAAGTACATAATATTGTTAGAACTTAATAGCTAGTTCTTGCTTAAACTTGTTATAGCTCGTGTGAAAAAATATCCAAATTTCCTGCGAGGCAGTTAATTAACCTAGTTAGTCTTCCCAGGGGCATCACCATTGGTAAGTTAGTTCTGCACCTGGGAAGAAACAGAAGCCTGTGTTGGCGGCCACGCGTGAAATTATCAGGGACATAAAATCCAATTTCCGCCAGGATGTCAGGTATTAATAATACACCGTTCAGGAGTTTATGAGCAAAAAGCAGTAATGCTATATCCCTCCTCGAACTAAGGCTGCAGATACCCAGCATTCCCGAGATAAACGCTGTTGGAAACAGCCATGGATAAAAACCAAACTCTCTCATGTAGAGAAACCGTAAAAATTTCTTTTTGAATTTTCTCGACCATTAGTACATAGGCGGTGTCCTCTGCCCCCCATACCTGAGATCCACTCTCGAGAATGCTACGCACTAAGCTAAAGTAAAGCAGCCTTATCACTGCAAGATTTGTCAACTCTCTTGAATTGTGAAGGACAAAACCCAACATTTTTGTGGCTGATTTGCAGATCTTTTCGATGTGATTATGAAACGTTAAACGAGCGTCAAATACTGTTCCCAAGTCCTTACAAGTAGCCGTATGCTTCAGAGACGTATCTTTCATTTTGTAGTTGAAATATACGGTCTTGTGTGACCTCGTGAAGCACATGACGGAACATTTTCTGAAGTTAAAACTGAGTTTGTTGTGAAGCTGAAGGTAGTGGGGAGGGGAAGGAGGTATAAACTCGCGACAGCGACCTCTGGATTCGTAGTCGAGCGTCTTATCAGTCGACCACGGAGGCCGTCAACGGATATGGTCATATTAAAGTGATCAACTCAGAAATCGTAACAATACTCCCTCCTAAATGCACCTCCAAAACATATGAATGTTTCGAATGGTGGTCTTTCATCGGGGTAATAGCATTTCTGAATGGATCGGTAAAATATGAATCCAAAATTAATGATCCTTCTCAATCCATCGTATCAATATTCTAGGTAGGCGCCGGCCGGTACACCGAACGCTGTACAACTTTTATTCATTACAAAACGACCATTCACCGTGATACAGCTTCAAAAGGATTCAATCCACCCCCGAGTGGAACAGATATGCCCTTTGTATTGGCTAATGTATCTAAGTACCTGCACATTTTCGACGTCAAATTCAATGTCATATTCACGAGAGAAATTGCACGGGAAAATAACCACGATGGAAATATTGTAAATCTGTTTTAAAATGTTAATTTAAATATACCTGCTGAAAAGCCAGTTTTATTACGTCTATCAAACTGTCTCATCAATTTTACAGCACCCATGATGTGATGTATACAGGCAGTAAAACATTATTTGTGAAAAATATATTACAAAATATTTTTGCGCTGCAGCAGTGATCGAACACACATCATTACGAGTCAATATCAAATACGCACACCTTTGCGCTTTGTTGTTAAATATAAATTTGAATTTTTTTTTTTTTTCTTAACGTTCCTTACCATAACTTTAAGGCATATTTTAAAGCTCATTAAATTTAACAAATCACGTCACACTACACAACCCTACTCGTACGTACCTACTTTTTTTAATATGATTTTTTCTGCGTGGATATTTCTGGAGTAATAATAATTAACTCATTTATATAGCACCATTTTTGTGAAATATCACCGTAAGGGCGCTTAACGGGTATCGCGGTTCTACCACATTTCTTTTATCACTGAATTTAAATGAAATAGGAATGTTTTTTAGAGTTTCTGGGAGTTTTTTTACTCAAACAGCAGAAATGTTTTCCTGTAACTATTTTTCTTGTGTATTTTTTATTCTTTCGATTCTTAGGTTAAGCGAAAACCGGTTGGTCGTAAAAATCAAAATAAAATCTATGGTCTCATATAAAGTTATTATTTCATTTTTGTTAAATTATATAATAAGGGGGTCGTAAGGTTTTTTTACGCATTTTTGGCTTTTTAAGGGGGTCGTGACACTAAAAAACGATAGTTTAGATAATAATTAAAAATAGTATGTAGGATAAATTTAGTAATTACAAAAAAAAATAATCAAACTATCGCGTTGAAATAATTACACCCGATAAATTGTTGGATTTCAAACTGATCATTTGTTAGGTTTTTACCTTCATGTTTTTCATCCAGTTCTTATCTTATCCAACCATTTCATTCTATATTTGATTTCCGTATTCAACAACACTGTGTTCAAAACAAGTGACAATCGAAACAGAAGAGTTATGTGAAAAAACGTGTTTTCGTTATTCGATGATGTCTCGCTTGGTCGTTGGTTCGTTGTTGTTCTTCAAGTAATATAATATTAAATGTGGTGTTTTGTTTTGTTGTGATTTGTGTTCGTTAATTAGATAATATTTAAAAATAATCAATTACTTCCACTTCAACTAAATCGGTGAGTGAATAGTTTTCCATTCTCCCTTCATCCCAATAATCTTTCCACATCATAATTAGACACTTCCACTAAGTAGTATAGTTTATTGTTTTGCAGTCCACCATTTTCCAAATTAATCTGGAGCTGAAAACACATTCGGTTTTTTATCGCAGCCATGGATCCAACCATATGTTTATTGTTTAATTGACAAGCATTGTATTTTTTTGTATCGCATTCGTTAATTTCGCGTGTTTTCCATGGTGGAGCATTTCCACAACAGCGTATGTACGAGTACGTCCGATTAAAAACCTGTTAGTTTTAATTAAATTCGTTGTTACTTTTACATTTTCCAATGTGTGACGATGGATATACTGACACGTACATTATAAAATAATGTTGTGAATCCTATGTTGATTTATTGTTCATACGTAAAAAGCACTTTACTGAATTTAGGTACATTATTTGAATTAGTTGAATTACATTTTTTATAAAATTAAATAATATTATGTGCTCCTATATAACTACCATTGTTGTGTATTGAAGTGACAGAAAAATTTATTTTTGCTTTTTAAAAAGCTTTTTTTCATATTTTGGTTAAATCTATTTTATTTCGAAATGATTTAGTCATGATTCTTTTTTGTGTTTGTTTTAGCTCTTCACTCACACTTTTTATTAATTTTAAAAAGCGCCTAAAAGCTTAAAAAAGTTTCAAACTTACGTTGCTTGAGTCAAGCCTTCTCCCAAATGTTAAATATATTTTAGGTGTCTGAAGAGCCACAAAAGTCTTCAAAATCAAACGAGAGTTAAAGCATTCGATGCAGAACAAAAAACTGATCAAAACTGCATATTTGACTCATTTTTGACCAAAGTGTCGCTTCAACCCTTTTACCTTTCCAGCGACGATATGCTATGTTCAAATACCCTGTAGAATCCTGTTTCAATAATTCCCCACCATAATAAAATTACAACAAATTCAAGTACCTCTCCCGCACATCACTTTCTCTAACGTGTTGTGTGTGGGCCAACTAAATAACTTCAGACTTCAGATGTGGGCCATTCTTGAGCATCTACTTCAGCTCTGGGCCGCAAAGTTTTAGGGAGAAAATTTTGCAATTTGTGTAACACATAGCTACGCGCTCGTGCGCCCATTCCTCAACTTCTATGAAACCATCAGTTTTCTCGAAAGCACGCAAGTTTTTGGCTGAAACACATTTTTCACATAAGTTATTTCACAGTACTTACAAGGAAATGTGTACACTTTTTTATTTACTTTCCACTCGCATAAATACACTTTTTTTTTCGAGATGTAGGATTTTGATAAGAAAATAAAATAAATAGGGATACGTTGTATCGTTGTTGGCTCGGGCTTAAAGGTTGCAAGATCGAATCTCGGCTAGGGCAATGATATATATTCCATATAGAATTCAAGATGACACAACGTTTCAATAACTAGGTATTTGCTCGATATTGACATTTGAATTTATACTGATAAATCTGTAACAATAATATCAAATGTTTTAATAAAAATGAAATTATAACTTTGTATAAGACCACAGATTTTATTTTAATTTTTATGTGATTTCAGAAAAAAACTTTTTAATTTTCTTTAAAGCACCAAAACTTTATTGTATGGTTCCCAATGAAACTTAATCTATGATTGAATATAAAATTTCAATTTAAAATTATATTTTGAATATTCTAAAATATAACCCTTGAAATAAACCACCCCTGCAACCTCCCGCTGACTTATTCTTGTTTTGAAAATTCTAATTTCCCAGGAACCTTTCATTATCCTTGTTTGAATGGACGCAATCATTACCTTATTTTTAATTGAATTTCACTCTTGCCAGAAACGATCCAAGTCTATTAAAATGTACAAGTGAATTTGACAGATTTACCCGTTTCAATGACAGCTGACAAACTGGTTAATAATGTAAGTTATTTCTTAAATAAGGAATTTCTTGGTATTATATTTTAATTAACTGTTGCAGCTAACCTACCATCACGCCATTTTGCACGGGGGATAGATTGATACATACCTCTGCCCTGACACCCGCTTTTTGGATTATCCACAAGCGTGATTAACTTATTCGTGCCATGTTTGCCTGGAACGTCCTCGACTTCTTAAGTGTCCTAACTATCGCTTTCAAATTCGTTTATCTCGCTCATAGATAAAATTTAATTCTTTTCGGATCCTCTCACTTGTTATTCGTTATTATATTGTTTTACAACACATGCGCCTCAGGGATCTCATTTCTAATGATTCAAACTTCTCAAATAACTCAAAATCGTTGACCACCTTCCAATAGACGCCGTCACCTTGTGTTATAATTTCGTAAAAATATTAATCACCGACTTATTAATGAAAATTTCGTCCAGTAGAACAATCTTGGACAAAAAAATGTTGAATTCAAAGGAAAAAAGCTCTAAATAGGAGCCACGAAAAAAAGTAAGATCTGTTTTCTGTATTATTTTTAAATAAACCCTTCGAGAAATTAAATTGTTTTTTTTTTGTTTAAATTAGAACAAGACAATACCTGCCCACTAATTAAATATTTTGAGAAAGATTCGCATAAAAGCAGTAGTGGTTAAGATTTTTTTTTTGGTAAGCCAATTGGCTTATTAATATATCTTTATTATAAAGAATTCACCAGTAACTTTACACAAAATTATTTAATAGTTTATTTTTTCAAGAAGGAGAACTTGAAAAAATTACCTATCTCTGCTTCGAGCTTATTTTTTTCGTCATTATGTAAATGAAATCATTATTTTATCTTTACCCACTGGGTACGAAGGTATTTTTATAAATATTTTGCAGATTTAATGCTAATCTTTAAATTTATTCATTAAAAAATTACCATTAAATACTTTTTCTTTGCTAGTGATTTTATATACTTTTCTTCGTCATATTTTTCTTTAAATTTATATTTTATATGACTTTATTAAGTACTGTATTGATTAAAATGTGAAATGCTTTAAACCTAAATTATGGGCGAAAATATAATAAAGAAATGAAAAAATAACTTTGTATGTAACAAATGAACAGAGAGAAAGAGATAATAATAGTTTATAATTTAAATGTTATTGTATTGTTTTATTATTGTTCTGTTATTTTATTTTATATTTTGTTCTCCCTCGCAGACTTTGTATTTTTTGTTAAGTTTAATTTGGTACCCTGATGATGTTTAGGCTAAGCGAAACCGATCGATCCTAAAAAATAAAATAATATCCGTGGTCTTATACAAAGTTATTTTTTTATTTCTTTAAATATGTCAAACCATAAAGTGAGTGCTTTGTACGAAAAAATAATAAGTAATTTATTTGGTTAGTAATATGTTATTTGTGAGCCACGTATCTTAAATACAATTTATATCATGAAGCAACTGAGCATTGATATAATATAGCACCATCCTCCTTAGATCTATTCACGAACATAATACGGAATGGAAGTGGCTTATAGCATCACAAAACAAACTTTTTGTGTTCGTGGTACGTGAGGTTGGGTATTTTTGTCTGATATAGCATATTCTCTCCCAAAACTTTGAATGAGAATCTTTACCAGATGAAAATATAAAAAGCAGAAGAAACATTCCCTTCTCCGAGTACTTTGTACAACAAAGGTTTATTTACAACAGTGTTTTGTACAACAACCAGGGTAAACAACGTAATTTCCGTTCTTCCAAACTAGTGAACTTCTTTGAAAAACTTTCTTGAAAAAGGTGCTCACTTTTACTCGCTTGAGATCTTCTACGAAAAATCTAGAGTGGTATCCTTCATTAATTCCCTGCTTCAAAGATTTTCTTCTCTAACATACATACACATAAATTCTTCATCACACTCCCCGAATCCCCAATGAGCAGCTTTTAATTTGTTTTGACTTTTACTGTAATTATTGATAACAGATACCTAATTGCTAATTGATCGATTACCAGCATTAGGTATTTACAGCCCAGGCCGTATGTTCGCGGATATACTCAAAAGAAACTGAACTAGTTTGAGATTGAAATTAATAGCCGGTTAACTAACTCTTTAGTGACGCAGCTCTGCACGCGCGGGCTACTCAGAAGTGATCGAAATCGGTAGTTTTCTATGTGGTGTGCGAGGTGGTGAAGTTATTAGTTAGTCGATTTGATATTCGTCAATAAAAATTAAATTATTATTAAAAATGAAATGATACAAAAATTATGAAATATACATAAAATAAATATATACGATAATATTATAAAATAAAACTATGTGACAAGAAGCGTTGATGTATTCAATCGGACGAGAAACTAAGCGATTCAAGACTCAAATAAAAAATGAGTAGACAGGTCGAGTTTCCTACCAACTGGTTACTAAAGCGTTAGTGACTGTTTAGTGACGGTAACGCCGTGTGCGGTCTCTCGTTTAATTACAGCGGTTCGAACTCATTGCGGACTGGTTAGTAATTTGCGTCCGTGATCAGTTTATTTTGGGTATCTTCATGTGCATAAGGCCTTAGGCTCCACTTCATCGACGATCCATATTTTTGTTGCTCTCAGAGACCTTTCGACCAGCGCATTTTCCGTGTGGGGCTATCTTGGTCTACCTAAGTCCTACTACCAGATATCTCGACTTCGTACACTACTTTAATGACTATTTTTTCCTGCTCGACATATCTACATGACCAATGTGTGTTAGTCAACTGATTTTCACTCTTCTAGTTATGGATGTATCGGTGGGTCAAAAAAACGAATTTCTTTGTTACTCCTACATCTCCCTATTTCTTCACTGCAAATCCTTGGATCCTCGTCCTGGGATCATCGTCTGGACTCAATTTTTAAATCATGAGCTACTTGGGAACTATTGGTAAACAAAACAAACTGAGAGTAATCATCGTCATCAGCGCTATAACCCTCGGAGAGTTCTAGCCACCCCTAGGAAACACCTCCAGTTCTGACGGTTCCTTACTGTATTCTCCTACATTCTTATATACTCAAGGATGTCGTCCAACTTCCAACACTTATTTGTTCTGCAGCCTTACCATATTAAACTCTCTGTGGTGGTCAACTATCTTTCATCTTTGCTTTATGTCCTTTCCAGCGAAGCCTGAAAAGATATATCTTTAAAGAAAGTTTAGTACGATTAAAGGTGTAACATTTTCTAACAGGGATGTATCTTTGTTTCAGCTGAACTCGGGGACTACGACCCGCGGAGACACCCGGCCGGGTACGTGTCGGAATTCAGGCTGCAGCCGGGACAGACTACAGCCCTGGAGGCGAGGGCTGCGGAACTTCACAGATCCCTGGCGTAAGTGGAACCCTTTACTTTTATTTTGTTCTTCTTTGACATCTGCCAAAAAGTTCGGTAACTTATTTTTAGTATTTTCCTTTATTTATTTTTATTTTATTATTATTTTACTTGAACATACATTTTTTGTTGGTTTGTATATAGCCCATCCCCATAGGCATAAGCATGTGTTGGGATAGCAATTTGCAAAAGTGATTTTTTAGCTACATAGTTGCATGTTAATATCGAAAATATAGTACACACATAATAAAAATAAAAATAAGATAAGTAATTGAAAAATTTGAAGATATAGATATATATTATACATTAAATAATATTTAATCTCAACATTTTTGTGAATACTTGGATTGAAAAAACAAATAATAGTGGTGAATTTTAACTGCCGGTCTTAATTTCAACTTTAAAACGGATATACGTTTGTTTTTTTAAAGCAGAAAAAACTCTTGAAATGTACAGTGCTTTTCCTATCTGCAATTTATTGGTAAACGCAACTTTTTCAGTTGACAATGTAATTTCAAGCATGAGCCATAGAGCTTTTTAATATCCATTTATCCGTCAAAACATAAGACAGGAGTCATATTTTTCAACACGAATCTCGGGCGAAGCCGGGTAGTAAAGCCAGTACATATATTTTATACTATATCGCTACAAGTTTTTATGTCGGTCGTGCTTTTTTATTTATTTTTTTAAGTGAAAACCGCACTAAAGTCTCAAATGCTCTCAACCGTCTAGAGTCAGTAAGACTATGGCATCCCCAATAGGAGTATGTTGTGAAGCTGAAGGTAGTGGAAAGGGGAAGAAGATGAGGAAGGTGAAGGTTGGGAAGTACCTTGCTATTTAGATCTGGTCACCAAACACATGCAAAGCCATTTCAAGCAACGTTTCAATTCTGAATGGTGGTCTTTCACCAGGGCGATACACAGAGTATCTACCACTCTGGAACGTGCCACAAATATACTATATTTTATTTTACATCAATTAAATGTTTTGTCACATATTAATTAAATACAATTTATTTGCGGATGCTGGGTTCGAACCCGCGACCTTTGGATTCATAGTCAAGCGTCTTACCACTCGACCATGCCGGCCGTCTTAGTTACTTTTCTATTGATTTTCCTAAAACGCGTATTTTGGTCATTCTTTGAATTGTACTGTTTTTTTTTATTCGTGGTATTTCTATTCTTATTTTATTTTGTAGATCTATATTTTTACCAAACACCTACCGAGAAGCTACTAATTTATGTAAATTGTTTTTTTTTTATTGAAAATACCTTATTCAATTGAAAAAAGTTTATAAAAAAATCAATCGATTGGTGCTATCTTTTAATTTTCATTTCTGAATTAGAGTCTTCCCTCGTTCGCTTTCACGCTGGATACGTAAATCGAAATTCAGCAGCTGAAAATAAATTGTTGAAGCGTGTCGAAATACAGAGGGCAACATCAAACGCGAACCGCTTGCTGGCCAATGGTGCTTTTATTCCAGAGGCGGTACCGAAAACTGTTGCGGCCGTCACAAACGAAACCACTCTATCATCGAGGTTATTCACGAAAAAATTGCGGAACTTTCGAACGATTTTCGAAGAGGGGAGACATCTATCGACGAGCTTTCAATTCATTTTCATTTTGATTAAATTCTAATTTTTCATTCCAATAAACGGCATAGACACGCGAGAAATCAATGTACCATCTGTAAACTCACAATCATTTTGAAAATAAATTAATCAGTTTTTTTTGGTTCGTTAAATACCTAAATTTGGTTGTTTTTCACGGCATTGAGATGCTTTTTAATAATAATAATGGCAGTGAATTTATATAGCGCAGTTTTGTGATAGTTCACCTAAAGTGCCCTTCACACTAAGTTCCCTAACCCTAATATAATAAGGGTAGGCAGAGAGAACGGACCGCCATATAACTCTGTCTTGGCACACACTCCTTGCTTCATTCACATTCATACATCGTCTCATAAATACTCTTCTGTTATTCTGACTCTTCACATGACCCGATTCAAGTATTTGATTTACTTGATCGTGCCATGTCTTTCTCGGGCGTCCTCGGCTTCTTATTCCTTTCACTTTCGTATCATATATTATTTTTACACTTTTTTCTTCGTTCATTTGCTCTCCATGCCCAAACCATCTAAGCATCCCTTTCTCGATCCTATTCATAACGCTCACATCAGCCTTGCATTCTTTCCAGATATCCATTTGTAATACGGTCACACATATTTTTACCGCACATACGTCTCAAGGATCTCATTTTCACAGCATTCAGTCTACTTTCTTCCTTCCTCTGACAGTTCCATGCCTCACTGCCATACATCAGGGTTGGTATAAGCACTTTATTGTGGACTGCTAGCTTCACTTCTTTTGAACAATTTCTTATTTGTGCCATCAGCGTTCAGTCCTCCTATTGATGGAGTTTCCTGCATCCACCCTAAAGAGCTCAGTCTGTAAAGCATGAGACTTTTATAATAAGGAGAAAATTATAAATAATATGTATGCAAATCAAAACTTTCTAAGATCGTGATCGTTATCATAAATCATGAAAAATGTTAAGATATGAGTATAACAGTGTATACGAGGCCTGTTCAAAAGAAAAGGTGAATTTTGAATGTTCGCGGGCTGTGTACATTCGATTATCGATTTATTTTTATTTTGTTATGTTGGTACACATATGTTTATCATATGTTAGCATTATCAGCCATTTTGTATAAGAGGTTTGTTTTTGACAACTGGAAAGGTTAGTCACGTTTTTGTGTGTTCATCGATTTTTTACTTTTGAAAAAAATGAATCAAAGAATAAAATCCATGATTTGTTTTTCCACAACTCCAGGACGCTCATCGTCATTAACATCTTCTCGGCCTTCTGTAAAGCGCTTGTACCACTTATAAACACTTTTTGAGACAAAGTAGACTCGCCGAATGCCACAGTCAACATTTTAAGTGCATTGGAGCACTTTATACTATTTTTGAACGCAAAATTTAATACATATTTTTTGATCCATTTTTTTCAAAAGTAAAAAATCGAAGAACACACAAAAACGTGACTAACCTTTCCAGTTGTCAAAAACATACCACTAATCCAAAATGGCTGCTAATGCTAACACATGATAAACATATGTTTACCAACCTAACAAAAAAAAATCGATAATCGAATGTACACAGCCCGCGAAAATTCAAAATTCACCTTTTCTTTTGAACAGGCTGTATATGTACTGTACATCAACAGATTATGTTGTATTGAATTCACTGAGTTTGAAAGGCTGTTGATTCAAGTGTGTTCATTTTTAAAATGACCCATCTCTATGAATACATAGACTGGTTCGATAATATTTCTAAATGTTCTTGAATTTGCATTAACAACGACTATTGAAAAAAAATAACTCGTCTTTAAAGTCGGTCGATTGTAGTCAACTAATTATTTTCAGCGTGCAACCTCTAGAGTGGTAGATATTCTAAGTATTGCCTTAGTGAAAGACCACCACTCAGAATCTTCCTTGAAATGGCTTGAGCCGTATTTGGTGACCAGATCTGAATATCCAGGTACTTCCCATCTCCTTCCCCTCCCTACTACCTTCAGCCTCACAACACATCCCGACTGAGGATGCCACAGTTCTACTGGCCTCCAGACGGTTGGGAACTTTAAGTACATAGAGTGGTACCTCTCCAAGGCAGTGTAGTCAGTTTTTGATGATTTTTGCCGGACTCGGCAGACCTGGGCGTGGCTAGGACTAGGACTTGGGTATTTATACATCCATTCATGGCACATGTCGACATAATGTTTTTGTTTATTCGTATAACCACTTTTTCACAGTATTTTTATCAACAAAATATAGCATATAACCTAAAAACCGTTAAGTTGTGTCGAGTTTAATCGCATATGAAAACATGTGGACTGAGTCCCCGGAGACGCGGGAGACCAAGATTATCCTTACTGTGCATAAAAGCGGTGTATTATTTTTGTTGTCTCTTTCTCTCTCAAGGTGTACGATGTAAAAACCCGGAGAAAGTGATTTATCGTAAGATTGTATAGGTTGGGTAAAAAGAATTAGCTATCTCTCCATACATTGTTTCTCCAAGGATGGGAGCAGTTGGGACTAATTTATTTTTGTATGCCTTCTCATTGCACTCCTTGATTCCCTTCAATATCGTCCACTTTTGCGTTGTGACCGCTTCGAAAGAACTACTTTAAAGAACTACTTCTTTTGGCAGTAGTTCCTACTTCATTAATTGTTCATTGAACAAATACTTCAATTGAATTTGGTAGTTTATTTTAGCGTTCTTTCATTTCATTAACTTCATTTCATTGAACAAATACTTCAATGGATGTTAGATTACAAAGAACTACTGCAATTTGCAGCAGTTCAGTTGTGAAGTGAAGCCTATAAAAGAGTACTTCATTACAAGTACTTCAATTGAAGGTCGACTTCAAAGTACTTCGATCTAAAAGAACGTGATTTTGGCGAGGAACCAGTTCCAGTTCTTTTCACTTTCAAATCTGCTAGTACGTGTTTTTTTCGACGAGAAACCTGTTCCAGTTCTTTTCACTTTCAAATCCCTACCGACTAGGCCGTGTTTTTTTCGGCGAGTAACCGGTTCCAAAAAGAACTGTACAAATAACCGGATAAATTCAAATCTCTTTTATGCGAGTTCGACTTCAATTGAAGTGTTCACTGCGAAGGGTTCATTTTAAAGGACTAGCAATTCGTGAAGCATTCACAAAACATTGAAGTTTTTCCCAACGCTAGTCCACTTTGTGAATTACTGAGTTACCTCAAAAAATTAGAATACATCGTATTGTAAATCTTATCAATCTCTTTCCATAAAAACAATGTTTAATAAATAAAAGAAAAAAAACATGTCTTCATAAATTCTATCTTGTAGAATGTCCAGCTTTCTTTTTTGCATAAAACCTACCCGCCGCACCGTATCAAACACGATGGTAGTATATTTTTATCTATGGTTTTTCCTCTCGGCTACATAATATTTTACAAAGCAGTGTTTATGTATTTTTCCTCCCAGCTATGTTATATTACTTTGTGTCTATGGTTCTCCCTCCCTCCTGTACTCCTGTTATATTATGTTGTCTATGCCCCTTGTTTGGCGCACTATTGACATTACCGCAGTCCGGTTGTACAGTGTACAGTGAGTGGCACTCCTGTACAACGAATAGAACAGAATGAAAGGGCGGCCAATAAAAAAGATACATCGGCGCCCAACCGGAAATTAATTTGCCTTCGCCCGTGAAACCCCTCTAATTAAATTGATTTTTTTTTCGGACATTAGAGAGACAATCAGTAGCCGTTGAGGACGTTTGCCCGCATTAATTGAATAATGTCTGCCTTTTCGGTCGAATAAATTGATTGCACTTTCTGTACGTATATTTAAAAAAGTGTATAAAGCAAATTCTGGAAGCATTTTTTCCAATTAGATTTGTAGTGGAAATATCTGTGGGCGCAAGGAAAAACGGAATGAGTAAGTCTGCAGAATTTTTCCTTAGATACATATCTATCAAGGAAAAATGAGATGTCAGAAAATAAAATAATGTGCTATTATTTTTTGTAAAAGAACATATTGTGACATATGACATGATCACATACAAAAAAGACATTCCTAAATTTTGTTTTGGCTCTCCATTCCTCTCCCCTTCTCCTCTCTCAATTATAGTGAATGGGGATGCCATAGTCTCACTGGCTCTAGACGGTTGGGAGCAGTTGGGACTCTTGTGCGGTATTAACTATTAAAAAAATATATATATATTATCTAAAAAAAGTTACAAATTTGAAAAGATCACATACCTACGTGCGTGCGTACTTGAAAAGAAAATAATTAATATTTAATGAGAATGACGTTGGCGAAATCACGTTAACAATTAAAGTGCTGCGGATAAATAGTTAATTAATGTCTTAATTGTCGAAGGTTTCAATTTGGCATAACTATTTTTTTCAATGTAATTTTTTTGCACAAAGGTGTTTACAATACGTTACCTTTTTTAAAACACAATGGCGGACTCCATTAATCTAGTCGACACTTTTACAATAGGTTTTCTACGATTTTCTTTTTGGCTGTACACCCGATTTCTCTGAATTCAGCAACACGGCCATAAGGAAGCAATATATCTTTGGCAATCTTCAACGGGTACTTTGTCTAGCCGTTGTCAGTACAATTCCCACAAACTCGTACCTGCCTACATGGAAGAGATACGCAAGTACTGGCACTTCAAGTAATGTAAGATTGTGTAACTGTGAAGCCTTTGCTACAGATCTCATTAGTTTTCTTTCTTTATCATATGCCGTGTCGCACAAAAATTTGATTGTTAAATAGAATATCGTACCTGAAAAGCAAAAGGGCTGAATCGCCATTTTGGGAAGTTTACACCAGAGCACTTTAAAGTTTTTTTTAT
Organism: Drusus annulatus; assembly: GCA_022651775.1. Taxonomy (NCBI): domain Eukaryota; kingdom Metazoa; phylum Arthropoda; class Insecta; order Trichoptera; family Limnephilidae; genus Drusus; species Drusus annulatus. The sequence goes on along the minus strand of JAGWCC010000044.1, from coordinate 615,497 downwards.
TTAACAATAAAATTCATAAATCTTCAGTACCTGGTTGGATTTTAAAAAAAGGTAACTCAATGCTCTCACTGAGTTTCCTAAGGCGACGGAAAGCTGAAAAGTCTCAAGCTTATGTCGCTTGAGTCAAGCTTTCTCCCAAATGGTAAATATATTTTACATGGCTGAAGGGCCACAATAGCCTTTCGATGCAGAAAAAAAACTCACCAAACTTGCGTAATAAACTCATTGTTGTCACTTAAGCCCTTTTGCCTTTCCAGCGACGTTATATATTTTTCCTGGTGCCCTAGCACGAAACATCGACATAGATTTTATCAACAATGTCGGTAATTTGGAATCGTTCCCGAGCCCGACTGCAGATCGCCAACGATCAAACGCAACTCACGTTGACTAAACATGCTTAATTTATTCGAAAATTGTTTGTTCGTTGGCGATCTCAGTTGGGCTTAGAAGATGAATATTTTTCTAAATTTGAAATGTGCGTCCATACGGCTTACTTTTGCAGGCCATTTTTTAAAATGGAACTTGAGTAGGCGCGGAGTAAAATTTTAAAATTAAAACAACATTTTTAAAAGGCTTTGTAGAAAACAGTTTTTTTCTCAGCAACTACAGTTTTTGTTATTTATGTAGAAACGAAATTTATTTGTTTTTTATCTTGGCGAGTTACATATTCCGTGATTATCCCGGGTAACAAATAATTGTATGTGATATATTTTACGGATACAACGGCATAGCAAGTACCTATTCCCCATACATTTTACCAGAGCAGCCTTATCATAGGATATTTCGATGTCTCCTGGTTCCAGTTCCACAACGTAGCTGCCCAGGTATTTCAGTCTTCTTCCCACTAAAGCAGTATATTGGCACCATAGATGAATCAGTGTTTTTCCGTGACGTGCGCAGAGTTTTAGATCAGGGTAGGCAGTAGGAAAAACAGCGGATCAATTGATATAAGAAAGAGGTACCAACAACTGTCAGTGATTGCTATTGGATTCGTTCTGTAAAAGCACTGCCTTAGACACTTACTAAAATACGAACACAAACGAGCCACTTAAACGCGCAACAGCTCACAGCATACATATTAAGTGTAGTCTAGTGAACATATAATAATCTTTTTTCGTAAGAAGCAATCATATGGGGGTTGGACATTATATTAATAATAATAGAATACTTTGTTTTAAAACCACAAAATTTATTCATTTATTATATATGCCCTGACGAAGCTTGATCCAAGCGAAACCGGTTGGCCTTCATCATAATACATTCTGTGGTTTTAAAACAAAGTATTCTTTTTATTATTAATATAATAATCTACTCTGACGTTGGCGGCATTTGAGCATATGTAGTTATTGCTTTTGACACGTTATCGTAGGAAGGACGGTGGAGCGCTCGCGGCGGTGTGATTAAAAGTGTAGATTTATTTTTTTGCAATAATTTCATATTATTTAATCCAATATTATACATATTTTTATGCGAATACGGCAGGGTAGGCAGTGCTTTTGTGCCTTTATGGACTGCACGCCTCTGGTGTCTCTTCACCATCTTCATATATCCTACAGCTATGGATGTGTTTCACCCCCAACATTTGCATGTGGTGTATCCTGTGGAGGCATTGTTCTGTTAATGTTCTTAATGGCCAGATAGCATATTCCTAAGAATGGTAAAGATTGAAAATATCCATTACAGCCGTTAAACATTTTTCAAGAGAGAATAGTCCAAGAAATGGCAACCACCTCTAAAACATCCATAAGCCAAATAGTTTGTTACTTATACACATCTCACATTATCTTTTCATCACCACGGAGTTCAGGCAATCTACCACCTAGTCTGTTTGTTTCCAAACGGTTCACACACTGGGTGCAAAAAATGCAGTTGGACACATTGATTTATTACAACCTTTACCCCGCGCTGAACTTCGGTGTTGCCCCACACCACCCACCTGGGTGTTCGCAGATCTATCTGAATTTATCTTCCCCGTATCTCGGAAAGGCTTCGACGCAAACGGAGATAAATCAGTCGGGCTAATTTAGCTCATAAATCAGCATCAGTCATTATGGGATTTTATTACTTAATAAAACGAACAATACAAGAGTCGTGTGCGGATTATTTGGATAGTTATTGGATTAACTTATTGCGCCGTATCCAAAATTTGGTCATGCCATCAATTCATTTCAATTAGTCGAACGAAAGTTGCGGACAACTCAATAATCACCGCTTAAAGTACCATTACATAATAGTAAGTATTTGTACACAATTTACACCAAAAATCAATGGTCACCCTATTACGTTTTTTTTTCAAAAAATTTTGAAAAATTTATCACATTTTTGTATTTGCATTTAAAATGTGTTTCCTTTCACAATACATCCTCATATCAATTTTCGAATTAAATTTTATTTATGCTGTTTTAAAATATTTTTGAAAAGTGTCATTATGTGCTTTGTTCTTTATCTATGCCTTTTCTTTCTTTCAGGGGGCAATCTCCTGCGACCGCTGAGCTGGGCTACCTGGACCGGTCCAAATGGCTGGAATTATATGGAGCAGATCTACATCCCGTATTGGTAAGAAATATAAATCAAAATGTATTTCCATTTGTCAATTGACCATTACCAACGATTACCTACGTAGCATTTACACAAAGTTGAATGCTTTCTTTTATATATTTAGCATTTTCAGAATATGGTTTTTATTCATCACAATTTCATACCGATTTGAATTTAAAATACCCTTTGAAATGGGAAACGCACATTGAACGTTGATTCAAATACACCATTGAATGACAGCTTTAAAATTTAAAAAAAATATTTTTTTTACAATTTCAATTCATTCTTTATACACTGCTTTCAGGTCCATTGTTCTTTTTGCGGCAAATCGAACGTTTTAGTACAAATACAGAAGGGATCCATACGCTTTATCCACCTGAATGGCGAAACTAATTTAATATGTTAAACTTAAACAACGCTCCTTTTTCAATATCGCGCAGAAGTTTTGTTTACTTTGCCCAACCTTTCAGGACTTTCAGCCAAGTAAACTAACAAAATAACAAATCAATGCGCCCGAGAAAACAGATTCAGCACAGAGTAAACTTACCATCTGACTGGAAGTTTCCTACGCTCTACGTGCCCACAGTGCGTACTGCAGTCTGTTTGTATTCAAAGTCATTTAAATCATTCTTTTCAGCGGAGATGGAACTTCTCTTTTCCACGAGAAAACTTTCTCTCGGTTCGACAAATACTTTTCAGCGATGGTCCATTTCAATTAGGAATATTATTTCGTTCGATGGGGCATTGTTTGAAGGTGAAATGACGTACCATATGAAGCACATTATTAACTAAGAATATATACGTACTTGTAATAGATTCTTTGCGCATTGTTTATTTTCCAACAGCTTGATGATGGTGATGATGATTCATTAAACTTGTATCTTATCTTATGATCAGTAATGGAGTAATTCTTTAACTCTATTTTCTATACTTACAACATTGTAATTAAGTCACTGTCACTCATCTTTCTCAGAAAGTTCCACCCATGATAGGCCCGTTATTTTGCATATTTAAGTTTTCTTCGAAGTTTAAATGCTGAAAGTTATCTTTTTTGTTGTTGCGTAGATTTCCTTAAAACGAGTATCAAATATATTACTGTTTCCTGTGATTGAGAAAATAAAACATTCAACAAAGCAATTTCTTGTGACACTCAGATTGGTTTGCAGCTGTGATACGTCTCTGACGTAACAGGATTCCAGAAGATTGGATGAGGTAGTGCATTGAAGGAGAATCTAGAGGCTAATTTTATTTGCATTAATACATTCCGTATCATTAAAGGTGGTACTGGGTATGTGCGAGCGCGTGGCATCCCAATCATGATATATTATGCAAGACATGCTAATTCCTTACAAAATCTACACATCTCCTTAGATGCATTACAATTTGTATCCTCTTCACCTGACGATATTAATTTTCAAGCCACCTTTCTGTTAATTATGAGTAAAATCACCTCCCATAATTTTTTATGGACTACTTTATAAAGTGTTGATAACCAGGCCAACTGCAAAGAAAAGAGCCGATGACATCCGTCGTGAATTTTAAATTTGACGATGATTGTGATGATGGTGACGGTGACGATGACGATGACGATGACGATGACGATGACGATGACGATGACGATGACGATGACGATGACGATGACGATGACGATGACGATGACGATGACGATGACGATGACGATGACGATGACGATGACAGGCATATACGTGGTGTCAATATCTTGTTTGCTATTGTTCCAGGGCGAGGACAGCGTGGAGTACTTCCTGGGGCTGGCGCCCAGCGGAGTCCTGGTGCTGCGGAACAAACGCGCGGTGGCCAGCTACTACTGGCCGCGCATCACCAAGCTCTACTCCAAGGGGAAATACTTCATGCTGAGGGTCACGGATAAAAACGTAAGTTATTGCTTTATTTCATCTATTAACCTAGAAGCCCATCACAAACGATCTCTTATTTCTATGCTCCTAAAAAAAATATGAGCATGTGGGTACTTAACATAACTACACATTTTAATGTGGTCCATTACGATGAAAGCAAAATTTAACGTTTTATTTTAGATATTATTAACAAAAATATGTTATAATAATAATATATATTTATTTTAATAATTAGGTTTTTTCCCCAGATTTATTCCACATTGGCATTGTGTAATAAAGTAGAAAATGTATAATGTAATAATCAATAAAAATAAAGTATACCTACGTTAAAATATATATTTTTAAATATGTTGATTTATGCCATACATAAGGTACAGGGTAAAAATCAACATAAAAATTGAGTCAAAAAGCGAAAGTCACCATAAAAAATAAAGTAAAAAGAATAGAAAAAAAATGATATTACAGAGGTTTTATTTTTAAATGTAAAACTAGAGGAATAAATTATTTGTAAAAAATATAACAATGTCATTTGCACATATTATTTTGCACCTCCTTCCCTTTCTAACAAATTAATTCATTCTATTTTTGTTGGTTTTCTTAAAATCTTTTGATTTACAAAAGTGAACTTTGAGGTTTTATTTAATAACTTTTCCCCCAAAAAATAGCAAAACTTCGTTAAAATACTCCTGTACAAGTAGCAGATTTTCAGATAAACTACTTGACATGGTGCCCGTTGAAATCATTGTACAACGATGAAGATAAAAAAAAAATAGCTTTAAATATATCAGACTGATTTCCAGATTAAAGTAATCGTTAAGGGTAGAGCTCGATACAATGCTCCATCCAGAAACAACCATTATTGGAATCTCTTTACGGCACAGTAGTGCTTCTCGCTGCTAGACCTCGAGTTGGTTGAATTTGTTCAAGTGGTCGTTATTTCGGCACAGCTTTGAGTCTGACATCGCGAGGGTGCTGTATATTGTATCTCAACAAACTAGGCTATTTCAAGGTAACTGATTGAAATCGATAGGTTTCCTACACTGTCCAGTTAACCGCATAATCAATATGGTTTGTGATCTCTTTCTTTGTCAAGAGCAATCTCACGTGATATTGTTATTTTAGAAACTCCATTAATGGAGGACTGAACGCTGTTGGGGCAAATAAGAAATTGTCCAAAGAAGCGAAGCTAGCAGTTCACAATGGAGTGCTTATACCAACCCTGATGTATGGCAGTGAGGCATGGAACTGGCAGAGGAAGGATGAAAGTAGACTGAATGCTGTGGAAATGAGATCTTTGAGACGGATGTGCGGTAAAACCATGTATGACCGTATTACAAATGTGGATATCCGGAAAGAATGCAAGGCTGATATGAGCGTAATGGATAGGATTAAGAAAGGGACGCTTAGATGGTTTGGGCATGTAGAGCGAATGAACGAAGAAAGGAGTGTGAAAAGAATATATGATGCGAAAGTGAATGGAAGAAGAAGTCGAGGACGCCCGAGAAAGACATGGCACGATCAAGTAAATCAAATACTTGAATCGGGTCGTGTGAAGAGTCAGAATAACAGAAGAGTATGTATGAGACGATGTATGAATGTAAATGAAGCAAGAAGTGTGTGCCAAGACAGAGTTGTATGGCGGTCCGTCCTCTCTGCCTACCATTGCGGGGAAACGGCGTGATGGTTAGTTAGTTAGTTAGTTATGTTTTGATCACAAAATCAGAGTTGACCTAGACACACAAACTTAGGATTGTGTGTTGGTAAATATTTATACAAAAAGAAATAATAAAATCACTTTGTATAAGACCACGGATATTATTTCTATTTTTATGGCCTACCTTTTTCGCTTAGCCTAAGCATCATCAATTTACGAGTAAATTTGTCCAGTGGTTCAATATTAGGTATATTTTCTGTAAACTCATAAAATTTATCATTATTCTTTGATCACCTTCTCAGTTGACGTTTTTTCTCTTTTTTATTTATTAACTTTTTGTTTCTTACATTATTTTTTTTACATTACCTACCTCACTAGGTCATAAGAACCTGTTCTGAGGTAAGTGACAGTGAGTACAAGTAGAATAATTTTTTTTTAAATGATGATATTTGTTACACAATGTTCTAGTTTGTCATGGTGAAGAATTTCAAGTGCTTTTTTAGGAGGTCTTTAATTTCCTTGCGCTCCTTACTCATTAGCCATTTAGTCATGTTTTGATTAAAGGAATAAATATTGGTGATGGCTAAAGTCTGTGGTGGGAGTTTGTTGTAAGTGTGGGGCGCGATGTACATATGGTGTCTTTGTGCAACAGCTGTATTGTATTTAGGTACTAAAAGTCTTTCTTGTTTGGCCCTTGTATTTTCATTTTATTAAATTCTTTCAATTCATATTATCTGTCTCTTTCTCTCTGTTCCTTTGTTATAATTCAAATCTTAATCTATTGTTCTTTTATTTTATTTTATATTTTGTTCCCCTTGTGTGTGTATATAACCGCACACTTTATATTTTTTTGTTTAGTTTAATTTTGTACCCTGATGATGCTTAAGCTAAGCAAAACCAGTCGGTCATAAAAAATTAAATAATATCTGTGGTCATACCAAGTTATTTTTCCATTTATTTAAATATGTCAAACCACAAATTGATTGCTTTCTACGAAAATATTTATACACTAACGACAGTGATATCCTTGCTAAAGTGACTAAGAAACAGCCCCTTTTTGTCTTGTTACGCCTATTTACAGTTATTAACGAAAAAGGGACAAGTATATACGATCAAAATTTTGAATATTCGAAAAGTGCATTTTTTTAATTAATAGTGAAGTTCTTTTATTAATTAGTTTTTTTTCAACTGATGCAACTGAAAGTTTTTTTTATAAATTGACTATTTTAATTCGGTGGAATTTCGAAAGTCGAATAAGTAGTTTGAAACGTGCTGAATGCAAGCAAAGCACTGTGTCATTACTGTGTGCGACTCTACATTCGCTGCGATATCTATAAGAGTGGTTCATTTTCATATTGCAAAACTTCATGTGGTGATTATTCATGAAATGTTAGAAAAAAATACTAATGTGTCTTTTCAAACGAAGCAATTACATATGTTTAAAATATTTTTGTTTTTTACTTTACAAAAATTTAAAGTCAACATAGCTTCACATGTTACTTACTTAGGTGACGTGCGTCAATGCGTTTTGACGGTATCCATGGCAGAGAGGTAAGATCCTTGGTTTCAGAATCATGGATTGCAGTTTCAAAAACCCACGTCGAAAATATTCATTTTTGACAATAATTTAATAGTACCCAAGAATATTTCCATCTTTGACATTTTTGAGTGAAAATTATTCGCAGGACTGCTATGAAGAGATCACGAATCAGAATCGAGACATTGCTTGAAATTTATTTGACTATGTTTAGTGAACAGGTCTGAATAGCCAGGTACATCCAAATTTTCCTCTTTCCCATCTCCTTCCTCTACCTCTATCTCACTTCCTTCATCCACAAAACTTTCCCAAATGGGGAGTGACACAGTACCACTGGTTCTGGGCGGTAACGACTCTCGTGCGGTTGGTATTACACATAAAAATGAACCAAAAAAAGAGATACCAAAATGATTCTGAATAGTAAATAAGTACCATTTTTATTTTCTTAAAAGAGACAAGCTGTAGATTATGTTGTATTTTTAAGGACATTAAACGAATTGAAACTTGTACAGATCAAAGCCAAGATGGGACTAAATCTCTCTTATCTAAATTCTTGGATGGGGGATTCAAATAAAAAGAAACCTGTTTTATCGTGAATTCTCTCGCATTATAGTGAATTATTTTTGTAAAGAAAGTAGAAAACACAACGCGTGTTAATTCCGATTAGCGCTCTTTTAAATTACTAGACTCTTTGTGTTTTTGCTTTGGAATTACATGCGATCTTTTTATTATAATTTAAATTTATTAAAGTTAGTATTAAGTTTTCTTGGATTTGACTTTTTTATTGTGACAACTGTTTCGTCGTTCAAAGCCGATATAAAGTTAAAACAAGTAGATAGTAAATTTGATTAAATTTATATTATAAAAAAATGTCTAGTGTTCAACAAATTAAACACAAAAACCATAAATACATAAGCGAGTTTGTTGAAAATACCATGGAATAATTGGACGTAGCTATGCAGAAAGCGCCCAACCCACAATTTGCCGAAATCGAGTTTTACATGTTTTCCCATAGACAAATACGTTATTTCTATCTGCTGAAAACGTCCAAACTCCAAATACAATAGATTTTTAGTAATTTTTTTTTCTGACCCACATTGCAGATATTTGAATTAAAATGAAGTTCAAAAACATTAAAATGTAAGATTACATGGAAAATACAATTATTTTTTTTTAATAATTATTTTTGACCGGTCGTTAGCTGAGTGGACAAACGCGTCGGATTCCCACCCGGGCGTCGTGCGTTTAATTCCTTTGCTGGCTAAGTCCTCCATCATTGCACAAGCAACATATTCCGCTTATTGTAATGGCAGTAGGATTTTTTCAAATATTGTCAGTTTATTCGTAACCCGGGAATGTTTGTCTTTCTTTTAAAAAGAAAACAAAATAAATACATTGATAGATTATAAATACATAAATACACTGATATTCACTTTACAAATGCCGCAATACGCTTTTGTATCGTCATATTTTCAAACGCATTTTTCTCAGTTTCAACTTTTTGGAGTCGGATGCTTTTTGCATAACTGCGTCCAATTTATTCATGAACTACAATAAGGCTGCGTTTTTTATGTGCTGAGGGGTGTTGTCACCCTCCATTAGCTTCCCAGTGGACCTACCCTATAAAATTAGCATTTTGCGAAATTAATATGCTTCCGATCCCATTTAGTTGGACGTGCAATGTGAAACTTGCTATTTATTATCTTAAATTAATTGAAAAACTCCATATTGTTCGTAGTTGTTGTTTGTCATCGTGAGGTATTATTACTTTCATTTTAATTAAAGGCAAACATGTTAACAATTAATTAGTCCGGTGGTGAATTTATTGCCCCGCTTTGCGCATAAAACATGCACCAAACGCCCAATAGGTTTACGTATTACGAACATGAATAATAAAATTATCTTACGAGCCTAAATTATTATCTTGAATAATTTAAAGTGTTTTAGAGGGTAACGTATTAGAGCGCATGGCGCACGATTTGTTTAAAACACGAAGTTGATTATCCATGCTGTGTTATAGATCTTTGTGTTTTTTTACGTATTTTTCTCAATTTAATTCTCATTATGTTGTTTTTCTTTCTTTTATTTTGTTTGTGTTCATCACTTTTTAAACATTATTTTATAATGTATTATTTTTATAAAGTGTGTATTTAAGGGCAGCACCCAAAAATACACACTTTTTGATTTTCTAATACAAGCAATATTACATTTGAATTATCTGTTAATTCTATTTTTTTTTTACATGAATACCGTACAAGAGTCTCAACTGCTCCCAACCGTCTAGAGCCAGTGAGACTATGGCATAACCAAAAGGGGTTTGTTGTGAGGCTGAAGGTAGTAGGGAGAGGAAGGAGATGAGGGAGCGGAAGGTTGGGAAGTACCTGGCTATTCAGATCTGGTCACCAAACACGGCTAAAACCATTTCAAGCAACGTTTCAATTCTGAATGGTGGTCTTTCACCAGGGCGATACTTGGAGTATCTACCACTCTGGAACGTGCCGCAAATATACTATATTTTATTTTATATCAATTAAATGTGTTATGACACATATTAATTAAATAAAATTTATTTGCGCACGCCGGGTTCGAACCCGCGACCTCTGGATTCGTAGTCGAGCGTCTTACCACTCGACCATGCAGGCCGTCAATGGGTATATGGGTAGTTAGGAAAATGTCTAAGGTTTCCAGTGAAAACAATTTTTAAACAGTAATCTTTCGAATTCGATATGAAATGCATGCTAGAATTTTAGGTATAACGTTTGAAAATGCTTTCGCTAGTTTTCAAACTGCACCTTTTACTGACATTTTAGTAAGTTTTTCATAGAATTTAAAATTTTACAGTTGAAAATATTCATTCACTGGAAACCTTTCCTTACTGTTCATGTAGAATTTACAGATAAATCAATTTTAGTATTGTTTGTATTAGAAAGCTACGAATTGAGGTTTAGCGTCATTTTTGAGTGCTGAGGCTTAAGCGACACTTGGGGCAAAAATTTGTTAAATATGCAATTTTGAGTAGTTTTTTTTCCGCATCGAACGCACAGATGACTGAAGGGCCACAAGTCTTCAGAATTAAACGAGAGTCAGAGCATTCGATGCAGATAAAATAACTGATCAAAACTGCATATTAAAACTCATTCTCACTCACCAAAGTGTCGCTTTTCCAGCGACGGTATATACGAGTACTTTAGACAGACTAGCACTCTGCAAGCAATAGGCACGGTAACTGGGACCCTAACAAATCGTTCCTGACCCCGACTGCAGATCGCCAACGAACAAACGACAGTGCACAATGACTAAATTAAGCAGTTGAAAGGTGTATTACTTTATTTTGCTACATGTTTCGTTCACATTGTAAGAATTTGACGTGTCAAAATTAAATGATTTCATAGTTTAAAGTCGCGTCGCTTGCATTTGATAAAAGTAAGTACTCGTAGATACCTCTAACATTGAACATTGTTAACAACTTTAAAAAACCATATATTATGATGTATTAGATGTAGACGGTAGATTTGAAGGTTGACACGACAGCTCGGCGATTAGAGCAGACGCCCGGACAGCAATAGCTTCCAATTTAAAATCCCGGTTGCAGCAAAAAGCTTTTTTAATACCATCATAATATTAGGATTTGATGATTATTAATTTCCCACACGTAATTTCTTTTGTGTTATTTTCGTTATCAAGTGATATAACACCGAAGGTCGAGTGTTGCCAGATTCAATTTATTTTATTCCCGCCGCTTAATCCTCGGAAGGGAGGGAAAACTGGGGGACGGAGTTTGAGTGGGAAAATTTGCATCCTCCGTCGTTTTGTTTGGGCCATTAACGTTGACACTCTCAAATGGAATAATAATGTAATTTTTTCTGTCGCCTCGCGGAAGAGGCGCTGGGAAGGCACCTATTACAATACTGCGAACAATAACTGCGGTATGACTGGTCCCAAATTAACACCGAGATACATCTAAAGGGCCACAACAAATAAAAATAACATAGTTAAAAGAAAAACAACAGAACAAAACCTTTAAATCGCATTAATACCCTGTGTGCATTAGGAGTCAAATAGTTCCCTGCGATTTTTTCTAGTCAATGACAGTCTTTCCAATGGTCGCCATTGCCATTGTTTTGCCACCACCAGTAACTTTTCTTTGCTAGAAAAGAACACCGGTAACTTTTTCTAGGTACCCCATCGTCGCGTTTTCGTGGACATATATTGACCGGTCGGTAGCTGAGTGGACAAACGCGTCGGATTCCCACCCGGGCGTCGTGAGTTCAATTCTTCTGCTGGCTAAGTCCTCCATCATTGCACAAGCAACATCTTCCGCTTCTTATGACGGCAGTAGGAGTTTTTCAAATATTTTCAGGTTATTCGTAACCCGGGAATGTTTCTCTTTCTTTTAGAAAAAAAAATAACATATATTTATACGAGGCCCGTTAAAAAAAAAAAGATGAATTTTGAGTTTTCGCGGGCTGTGAACATTCGATTATCGTTTTTTTTTTTGTTATGTTTATTTATTTATTTATTCAATTATATACGCCCTCATGGGCTTTTACATAACATAAGATATAAAATAACAGTGACATAAAAAATAACAATGATTAGCACCCAAAAACATCATGAAATTAATAGAAATATTATCATGCAAATTAACACTAGTATTTTTGAAAGAGGTATGCTATTATAGCCTTCCTGTAACTAGTTTTAGTGCAGTTGAATATATCTACTATTTCAGCGATAGAATTACTCACTGCATGCAATCTAGGTACAAGCGAGTATTTAAATGACTCAGTTGGTACACATATGTTTATCATATGTTAGCATTATCAACCATTTTGGATTAGTGGTTTGTTTTTGACAACTGGAAAGGTTAGTAACGTTTTTGTGTGTTCTTCGATTTTTTACTTTTGAAAAAAATGGATCAAAGAATATGTATTAAATTTTGCGTTAAAAATGGAATAAAGTGCTCCAACGCACTTAAAATGTTGACTGTGGCATTCGGCGAGTCTACTTTGTCTCAAAAAAGTGTTTATAAGTGGTACAAGCGCTTTATAGAAGGCCGAGAAGATGTTATTGACGATGAGCGTCCTGGAGTTGTGGAAAAACAAATCATGGATTTTATTCTTTGATCCATTTTTTTCAAAAGTAAAAAATCGAAGAACACACAAAAACGTGACTAACCTTTCCAGTTGTCAAAAACAAACCTCTTATTCAAAATGGCTGATAATGCCAACATATAATAAACATATGTGTACCAACATAACAGAAAAATAAATCAATAATCGAATGTACACAGCCCGCGAAAATTCAAAATTCACCTTTTCTTTTGAACAGGCCATGTATATTGCGGCACGTTCCAGAGTAGTAGATACTCTGAGTATCGACCTGGTGAAAGACCACTATTCAGAATGGAAAAGTTGCTTAAAATGGCTTTTAGCCGTGTTAGGTGACCAGATCTGAATAAGCAGGTACTTCTCAACCTTCCTCTTCCCCATCTTCTCCCCCCCCCCCACTACCTAAAGCCTCACAACAGATCCCGATTGGGGATGCCATAGTCTCACTGGCTCTAGATGGTTGGGAGCAGTTGAGACTCTTGTTCGGTATTCACTGGCTGCGAAATTAATTTAAAATTAGATTTTTTTAGAAAAATTAAGAAAAAGTTAAAATTAAAGACAGAGAGTCATTCCAGCTCTTGTTGGTTGGACTATACCAGCAGTATCGTCTGTCCCCCTATGTATTCCGAGGGTAAGCTTAGACGCCAGCGAGATAAATAAAGATGTATATCTCGTTGTTAGACATTGTTCGGCTTTATCGTGGATTTTATTGTAACGTCACGAAGTATATTTAGATTTCCTCATTGTCCCGACAATGCCGTCATAATTAAGTAGGCATCTTTAACAATTCAAAACTTTAAAGGAGATGTTGTTTTGATACGATTAAAGATTTTCACGACCAGCTTATGTTGTTTGACTTTTGGGGTTTTGACTGCGGGGGCAAGTTACGCTTCTTCCCCCTTTTTGTGACAACTTCTGATGGATGCACATAACAATGGTAACCTAAAAGTAATGATAACTTTTTTTCTTCGATAATTTACAAAAATATTTCATTTGAGACTTTTCTTAAATTTTCATGAATGGTCAACACCTGAACCTTCGCGGTATGAGCATGAAACACGGTGTATAACAAGTCGGTTAACTTTATATAGCACCGTTTAGTGGTTAAATCACCTTAAGTGAGCTTGGATGCTGTATAAATGAGATCCCTGAGGCGTATGTGCGGTAAAACCACGTATGACCGTGTCAAAAATGTGGATATCCGAAAAGAATGCAAGGCTGATGTAAGCGTAATGAATATGATCAAGAAAGGGACGCTTAGATGGTTTGGGCATAAAATGTAAATGAACGAAGAAAGGAGTTAAAAATAAAATACGACGCGAAAGTGAATGGAAGAAGAAGTCGGGGACGCTTGAGGAAGACATGGCACGATCAAATGAATCAAATACTTGAGTTGGACTAAGTGAAGAGTCAGAATAACACAATAGTATGTATGAGGCAATGTATGAATGTGAATGAAGCAAGGAGTGTGCCAAGACAGAGCTGTATGGCGGTCGGTTAGTTAGTTAGTTAGTATTTTCGAAATAAACGTGTTTTTATTTTAATTCTAAAATGAACGGTGTATCTACTTGTATATTCCTACTGACTATTTTCAGTATCAATTTGTCAATATTTTGTTATTTGTATGGCTCTAGCTGTTCATTATTATGAAAAAACCTACTGCATCGTTCTGAAGATGCCAGTATCGGGGTAAAACGATCCCAAATAAGTGGAACAATGGCAGTGCCGGATTCACCATACGTTCAAACTGTGCAAAAAATAAGGGCACCATCTCTGAAAGAGCGCCGTGAAAACAAAGATTGTAACGCGACAAGGCGCGCGGCTCCGAATACTTTCTCGCTCCCATCTAAAGCACTGTCCTTCTCTAGCAATGTCGAGCTGTGTAGATCCTGGGTCGGACTCCAATTGTGCAATCGCCGACGCAATTCTAGGAATTTCATCTACTACTCCCACTACGTGCTGAAGATCGCTGTCCGCCGGCTTATAAAAGGCGCTGCTCATCCTTGAAACAGCAGAGATCCAGAACAAGTCTCAAGGCCTGATTACTGATTGCGCGTTGTTCCCCTTCAGCAAGGTCTTTGAGTTCTAAGTACGAAATATCTGTAAGCGTTCGATTGAATTATGCGCCGTCGGCCTTTCAGTTTGTTTTGTTTGTAAAATATTGTGTGAAATTTTAAAGTTATAAGGGAAAACCCTGTCAAGTCTCTTTTCATTTATTCTTGTTTGAATATAAAATAAATACTACGTCTCTGTACCAAACTCCACTCACGCTTTTAATATAACAAATTAGTTTTATTATAAATTGTCGCCAAACGTGTGGCAACGAACGGAAAAAATTGTTTTAAGATCTTAATTAAATTTACTTAAAATATTACCTCGATCATTTTAAAGTTACCCACATTATGGGATAACCATGTTTTGTATTGTGCTGGCAACATGACTGTACATTCAACGACTATCGAAAATGTATGGAAAAAAATTAGAGCGCAATCGGTACTTACTGCACAGGGCGCGAGATGTCGCGAAACCGGCCCTGAACAATGGTATAAAGCTTATTAAATAATAACTATCTAACTAACTAACTAACCATCACGCCGTTTCTCCGCAGGGGTAGGCAGAGAGGACGGACCGCCATATAAAATATTTGAAATATCATAAACAATCTCCCGGCAATTCCAACTAATCTAATTATCGTTTGTTTTGTATTCCCCAGAACGAGGTGAGCACCTATGGATTCGAGACGCCGAGCAGGGGCGCTTGTCGCCACCTCTGGCACTGCTGTAGCGAGCAGCACGCCTTCTTCCGGCTGCAGCCAACTCCGCAGCAAAACAGGAGGTAGGCAACACACTCTTCGTCTTCTTTGGCCATCTGGCGTCTTTCTGGCGTTCTTCTGGTGTCCTCTTAGACACGAGCCACTTGAACGTGCAACAGCTCACAGCATACGTATTTTGTGTAGTCTAGTTAACATAGAACAATCTTGTAGTTACTGCTTTTGATACGTTATAGTTAGGAAGGTCGGTGAGGCGCTTACGGTTGTGCATTTAGCTAAATTTTGTGCATATTTTTTGCAATAATTTCGTATTATTTAATCCAATATTATGCATATTTTTTTGCAAGTATAGCAGGGTAGGCAGTGCTTATGTGCCTTTATGAAGTGCACGCCCCTGCTTGTATGTAATGGCGGTTACAGCTTACCGCAATACCTAATTAATTTTGTGTGACTTAATGTCAGGCTACCATTTAATTATTTTCCAATTATACTGTAAAATATACATTTAGGTCAGAGCACTTGAGGAAGTTTTAACAATCATCATCATCGTCTGATTTTAGTGTTCGCCAGAGCGGGCGATCTCCCCCCGCTTTTACCCGCGTCCCCTCCAGGCGGCTGATGCGGCGGAACCTGGACTCCAACCAAAGTAAGTACCTATTTGTGAAAAAATAAATCAATTTCATCAAAAATAGTTCATATTATTGTAATTATCCTTCCTCCATGAAAATATGTCCGTCTTTCCATTTAGAATCCACTAAGAATCTTATGATCGTTTTTACATATCCTAGCTATATTTATTTTTGGTTCTGTGCTCATTTGTACACTTTATTTTTGCAGTTTCAGCCACAGAAGTACGCGACTCACAAGATCTGAAGCCCATCTCAATACCGCAGCCGGCTTTATCGTAAGTTAAAAAGTTACTTACTGGTTAAATTACTGTATAGATTATGTATTACCTTATTTCATGGTTATTTATTACTTCCTCTACCATTTTTTGTAAACAGTTTACATTTCCTACTGGTATTAAAAATCTTTTCCTAAAAGTAATACCTCACTGTGTACTATTAATTTACCATTTTTCTCATAGTACATCGAGAATAATGGATACTTAGAGACTCTTTGAATTATCTCAGCGGTTTTATATTTAATAATAATTAAACATTTGCACAATGCTCTTTATTTGGATGTAATATTATAATATCCCCTGTCTTTTTTGTTGTTTTTAGGTTAGAATCCCCTTATCGATCGACCTGCAGTATTCCTGCCGCCCTAGGCTCCATGCGGCGCTCCGACTCACCCCGCTCCACGCGTTCTGCCCCCTTCCCGCGCCCTCCGCCCCGCCAGGGCCTCTACTCGGGCCCCCCCTCGCCACGCGCTGCAGGAGCCCCCTCGCAGACCTCCAATAGGCTCCGGTCCAGCTCCATAGACAGTCACAGCTCTAATGATTCTCGCTCTTGCAGAAGGTAATAAAACCGAGTACAGATTTCTAAATTCAGCTGTAAAATAGCAATGATTCAACTAAAACATATGTCGTATATTGTCCGCATCCTTTATTAGCTATTGATTATAGTCAGGGTCGGTTCCACGATATCTCGCGCCCTGTGCAGTCAGTATCTAAAATGGGCTGTCACTACCAGGTGCTACTTCTGGAACCAGTTACTAATAGCTACAGAAAAAAGCCGATAGCGGGGATATGGGATTTCATTCATATATTTTTATTTTACCGAAGTATCGCATGATTGAAAAACAAACCCCAAAAAAAATTTACTTCAAATGAATTCTGAAAAATCAAATGTGCGAAAGTCACTGGGACAAGAATATGTACCATCTCTAATGGTTCATTTCGACTGCCGGGAGCAAAAAACGGGCATGCTGGTTGGTTATAGACTTTGTTTCGCATCGATTTTAACGTACCACACTCCATAGAAAACGAACTTTACGTCCAAATAACCATTAAATAAGTTCTTTATTTTCACGGCGCCCCTTCAGAGATGGCGCCTATGTTCTTTGCACAGTTTGAAGGTATGGTGGATCCGGCACTGCCATTGTTCCACTTATTTGGTTGTCAACAATGACGTTACATATATAGACACGTTATAGCCTTAGAATATTAACACAAAATGTGGCAAGCAAAACACACACGTTATCAGTAAATTCATCATTCAAATATCGGTCATGTATGACAAAGATAGACATTCATAGAATATATGTGTATGAACGAAACAGATCCGAAGTTCGGACCGCGTTCCATACTTGCTTGAAACAACCTCAAGCGATGCGTGACCGTTTAGTACTAAATCGGCTTAAACACCGGTCACACCAAGTAGCGTGATTATTTCTTGCCACTTTGAGAGCACTACAACGTGTCTATATTTATGTAACGTCATTGGTAGTCAATGGTTTGTAGTCAATGTCATTTGGTTGTTTTAGTCATTGTTACACTTCAGAGATGGCACTTATAATCTTTGGGCAGTTTGAAGGTATGGTGAATCCGGCGCTGACTATAGTAAATAAGAAACTTTTCTAATTTTTCGAGAGAAAATTCTTTGTGTAAAATATGAGATCAGTCGCCTCCTGTAGGTTGTTACCAGGCTCACCCGAATGAGAGTCTAATTTTATTTATATAAGTGATTATTGACATGGTTTTGATTTACAGACACCGACAGCGCAGTCGCCGAACATCCGATGCCGAGAGTGAAGTGTCTCGAGGATCGGGTCGTTCTCGACGAAGAAGGAGGCATCGTTCCCGTCATAAGGGAAAGGATTCTGCAGATGAAACTGACTCTAAGCACAGATCCTCCAGCAGAAGAAAGTAAGATTATATTTAATATTAACTTAATGCTTTACATTCTACTTGAACAGTAAAACTTTATTTTAAGATTTTTTGCTATTTCTGAAGTCTCATTTTATGTCCTTTTATTCTCATACAAATATTTACGCAGTTTACAATTGAACTCTACATTCACTGAAATTTAATAGCGAAATTATCGTAACCCAAAACCAGTGTTGTAAATGTACAGGTACTGCAAAGTATTCAAAGTCAGTCATACCTTCATAATTTTGAATACTTTATGTTAAACTTATTAAAAAAATATCCCTTTCTCTTTCCTTAAAAATTGTAAAATACTAGTTTTCGTGTTGTTAATGTGAAGATAATTTATTTACTTATTTCTGATGTTAGAGCTTAGATACACTCATTTAATTTATTTATAGTCAAAGTATTTAACTTACTTATTCCTGAGGCAGTTTTGCAGGAATTGAACAAGTTTAGGCTGCCTAACAATGATTCTCCCCAGCAATTTGGAATATATTTCTTCTTCTTCCTCAGAACCTTTCTGGTGTCAGATTTATTCAGTTAGTACATCTCAAGTTGGAGATTGTGATAATAATGTTGGAAAGCTTACTAACATTTTACCATGTTTAACTTTGTAGAGAATATGAGCTGGTGGAATCAGGTGGCCAATGGAAGGAAGCACAGCGGAAGCAGGCCGCAGCCGCGGGGGCGGGGGCGGTGCAACAGGCCAGCGTTAGGCGAGCGGCGACTTCCTCGGAGCCAGCGGATCCCTCACAGGCGCAGCACCGCTCCTCGCACAGGCATCGTAGGCACAGAAAACATAGGTAACTCCTGTTCGAGTCTTGGTCGCACTATGATATTTTTATTTTCTAGATCTTTTTCTATTTTCATAATTTTTGAAGATTGTTAATATTCTTTCAGTAACCGACAGGTAACCTCACTTATTCTATAAAATTTCAATCGATTTAAATGACTTTCAATAATATTAACTGTTACTCCATCTCATTAAATCGCTTTTAAAAAACTGTTATTATTAATGAAAATGAAATTATGATGTTATTATTAATGAGCAGTTTCGCTAAGCCTAAGCATCATCAGGGTACAAAATTAACTGAACAAAAAATATATACTGTGCCTTTAAAATATATATACTGTGCTATATATATATATATATATATATATATATATATATATATATATACATATATATATACAAATAGAGGGAGAACACAATATAAAATAAAAATAAAAGAACAGTGAGAAAACAATAGAATAACATTTAAATTATAACAAAAGAACAAAGAGAAAGAGACAGATAATATGAAATGAAAAAGGCAAAACGCAACTGAGAAGGTGATTAAAATAATGAGAAATTTTACAAGTTTACAAGAAATATAACTAATATTGGACTACTGGACAAATTTAACTAATTGACTATTAATTTTAATGACTTTCTTTATTTCTAGGACTTGTTATTATTATTTATTTTCATAATTTAAGTCTGCTTCAGGACAAAATTGTCTTTAGCTTCATTATATTGTTATCTTTTTAATTTTGATAGTTTTACTTAAAGATAGTAATTTTGTTCACAATTGCATCAATTTGGATGATAATAATTAACTCTCATGGACTTTTCTTTTTTCACTATGTTTCCTTTTTCATTGTGTTTTATATGATACATCAACACTTTAGCCGACAGTACTTTGAGGCTTTTAGAATAGTCTAGATACACCAATGGATGAACGTTCTATGACTAAGAGGGTTAGATTGATATGTTACAAGTACCACAAAATTATTTTTAAAAAAAATTACATTTTGTGGATTACTTACAACATTCGTTTTATTAATATCAACTCCCCAAGGCCTATGTTTTACTTTATAATATTTCTCTGATAATGCTGTCCAGATTGTATTTGACTATCTGAAACTTCCCATTATATTTGCGTTCTCTTTAGGAATGTACTAATAAAAACATCACACAAACTCATTTAAATTTATGATATTTCTAGATCGAGGTCTCGTTCCCCATCCGAAAGCAAATCCTGGCTGCCAACGGAGCTGAAACAACACCTGGAGTGGGAGTTGGTGGACACAGAAGGAATGAGTGCGGACCAGCTGAGAGAGATCCCCTACACCGTGGTGCAAACCAGTCGGGCCAGGCAGCTGCGACTCAAGTCCGGAAAACACAGGTGGGTTGGTTGCTCAAATGGTTACATACCAGGGGTGTTAGTTGAAGTTTGCCAGTTTTTTCAATAAAGAAAACGCTTAATTCTCAAGGGAATCTCAAATTTTTTTTATTCAAAGTATTGACCATCGGATTCTATACATTTTGCCCATCTTTGAGGCAAATCATGGATACCATTCCAAAAAAAAAAATTCTCTTTCGAGGCAAACCATTCGACGAGCCATTTTTCGACTTCTTCAAAATTGGCGAAGCGCTGCTCTGCGAGTGAGTGTCCCATCGATGCGAAAAGGTGATAGTCGGACGGGGCAAGGTCTGGAGAGTACGGTGGGTGCGATAATATTTCCCAATTCAATGCTTTGAGAGTGTTCTCCACTACTTAAGATGTATGAGGCGGTGCGTTGTCATGTTGTAGGATAACTTTGCCATGTCTTCGGGCCCATTCCGGCCGTTTTTCAATCTTTTGGATCTTTCCCATGGCTTTTAAACGTTGGCAAATTGCTCCTCGGGTCTCATTAAGTGTTTGGGCCAATTGTTGTTGCGATTGGGTTGGGTCTTCATCCAATAACGCCTGCAATTCCTCGTCTTCGAACTTTTTCGTTGCACCAGGATGTTCATTGTCTGTTAAATCGAAATCTCCACTTTTAAACTGACGAAACCATGTCTCACATGTTCTAATCACTGGTGCATGTTCACTATAAGTTTCTACCAGCAACCGATGAGCTTCAACTGCTTTTTTCTTTTGATGAAATAAGAAAAGCAACGAATGCCGCAAATGCGATTTACTTGGAACGAAACTCGACATATTCACTGAGGTAAACAACTATGACACTATTATTTTGGCAGAGTGTAACTTGTGTATTTTTGAAGGTTAATGTCCACAGAAAAATATGACATAGATGCCAAATCATAGAAATGTATACATATCTCTAGCAACATCTATGAGTAAAACCGGTGTATCTGTGAGGAACATCAAATCGATTCTAGGCTAGGATATTTGTATTAGTTTTGAAAATCTTATAACCAATGCAAATGTTATTTATTGTTTTATACAATGCGTGCCTTTGTTCTAGAAGTGGAGAGAATCCAAACGATAATGAAGACCCTACCAAAATTTATTCCAAAAATTCCAATATGGTAGACATCATGAACTGCAATGGAGGATCCATCCGCTCCGTATCCAGCACTATCAGCTCTGGCAGAAACAGCAACAGCAAGACCAATGAGAGGTTCGTTCATCAAGCAGTCACTAAATACTGTGAATAATTTTTCACACATGTACCTAGTTTCTCATAAATATAAAAGTGCAACATTTAAAAGATTTGCAACAGAACTCTCAGCGGCAGGGGCGCATCATTTCTAACATTTATATACGTATATTTAATAGATCAATGAATAAATCATCAAATCAATGTGAAAAATTCCAGGCGACTCAAAGACCTCACAAGTAAGGACACATCCCCCTCAGTTGGGGGAGGCTTAATAACCAGGGGGAGCCGGGCGGTGGCGGGTCCCGAGACAAGCGGGGGCACAAGACCCGTAGCCTCAGCCAGCAACAGCTCCAGTGGTGAGCTTATTGCCAGCGCCAGGGTTTCCCATGAGCACACCGACTCAGGGCTCGGAGCTGATCAAGACTATGCTTACTCATCTGAAAGGTAATTCAATAGACAGACTTACTGCAGAGAAATTCTTTATATTTGAAAAGATATAACACCGATGCAAATCTATTATAAAACATTGAAGAGGGAAAAAATAAAACAAATAACACCATACAAAGTTGTAGGTCTTTTCCACACTATCTATCTCAAAACTCAAAGCGCAAAGCTTAATAGCTCAAAGCTCAGAGCTTAAAAAGCTCAAAGCTTAAAAGTTCAAAGCTTAAAAAGCTCAAAGCTTAAAAAGCTCAAAGCTTTAAAAGCTCAAAGCTTTAAAGCTCAAAATTAAAGCTTTAAAAGCTCAAAGCTTTAAAGCTCAAAATTAAAGCTTTAAAAGCTCAAAGCTTTAAAGCTCAAAATTAAAGCTTTAAAACCTCAAAGCTTAAAAGCCCGAAGCTTGAAAAGCACAAAGCTTAAAAAGCTCAAAGCTTAAAAAGCTCAAAGCTTAAAAAGCTTTAAAAGCTCAAAGCTTAAAAAGCTCAAAGCTTAAAAAGCTCAAAACTTAAAAAGCTCAAAGCTTAAAAAGCTCAAAGCTTAAAAAGCTCAAAGCTTAAAAAGCTCAAAATTAAAGCTTTAAAAGCTCAAAGCTTAAAAGCTCGAAGCTTGAAAAGGACAAAGCTTGAAAAGCTCAAATCTTAAAAAGCTCAGAGCTTAAAAAGATCGGAGCTTAAAAAGCTTAAAGTTCTAAACTCAAAGCTCAAATCTTAACTTCTTGACGAGTGAGTTTTTGCAAACCAAAGTAACTGAAAATATGGGGATTTTATATTCAATTTTTTAGTGTGTGGACTAAACTTGAAAAATCCATGCTTCTCACATGGACAGCTGTATGTAGCCTGTTCACGTGTCGGAAAATCTTCTGATTTATTCATATACGCACCAGACAGACTTACTGCATAGAAACTCTTTATATTAATTTGAAAAGATATAACACCGATGCAAATCTATTTTAAAACATTTAAGAGGGAAAAAATAAAACATATAACACCATACAAAGTTGTAGGTCTTTTTCCACACTATCTATCTCAAAACTCAAAGTTCAAAGCGCAAAGCTTAATAGCTCAAAGCTCAGAGCTTAAAAAGCTCAAAGCTTAAAAGCTCAAAGCTTAAAAAGCTCAAAGCTTAAAAAGCTCAAAGCTTGAAAAGCTAATAGCTTAAAAAGCTCAAAATTAAAGCTTTAAAAGCTCAAAGCTTTAAAGCTCAAAATTAAAGCTTTAAAAGCTCAAAGCTTTAAAGCTCAAAATTAAAGCTTTAAAAGCTCAAAGCTTTAAAGCTCAAAATTAAAGCTTTAAAAGCTCAAAGCTTAAAAGCCCGAAGTTTGAAAAGCACAAAGCTTAAAAAGCTCAAAGCTTAAAAAGCTCAAAGCTTAAAAAGCTTAAAAAGCTCAAAGCTTAAAAAGCTCAAAGCTTAAAAAGCTCAAAAAGCTCAAAGCTTAAAAAGCTCAAAGCTTAAAAAGCTCAAAACTTAAAAAGCTCAAAGCTTAAAAAGCTCAAAGCTTAAAAAGCTCAAAGCTTAAAAAGCTCAAAGCTTTTAAAGCTCAAAGCTTAAAAAGCTCAAAATTAAAGCTTTTAAAAGCTCAAAGCTTAAAAGCTCGAAGCTTGAAAAGCACTAAGCATGAAAAGCTCAAAGCTCAAAAGCTCGAAGCTTGAAAAGCACAAAGCTTGAAAAGCTCAATGCTAAAAAAGCTCAAATATTAAAAAGCTCAGAGCTTAAAAAGCTCGGAGCTTAAAAAGCTTAAAGTTCAAAACTCAAAGCTCAAATCTTAACTTCTTGACGAGTGAGTTTTTGCAAACCAAAGTAACTGAAAATATGGGGATTTTATATTCGATTTTTTAGTGTGTGGACTAAACTTGAAAAATCCATGCTTCTCACATGGACAGCTGTATGTAGCCTGTTCACGTGTCAGAAAATCTTCTGATTTATTCTTATACGCACCAGACAGGAAAACAAAAAATATTGAGTACTCAAAAACACTTCAACAAACAGAATTAAAACACATTCACTTTCTTTCTTTGGGTGGCTCTGCAAAGCATGCCGGGTGCTCGCTAGTTATACTTTATACTATAGAGTCTATAGTAATTCACCCCCTTACATCACACTCTAAATTTTAATTTCCATTTATTGTAGTATAAAATTATCAAGTTTGCTTGTCGCCGATGTGTTGCAGATCGAGTGACAGCGCCAAATGCCCGGCGGCGGGCGGCCAGAGGCAACAGCAGGCGCTGACCCCATCCGTGAGTAACCACCACCTGAGGCCCGGAGCGCCCTACTCCCACCCCGCCCCTCCCACCCCCCACTCCCTGTCGGCGGACCTGGCCGCGCTGAGCCTCACGCCGCGCAAGCCCCCTATTAACCCTGCTGTAAATAAGCACTCGGTACAGCCGTCTAACACGCCTGGGATGTCCGGGAGCGCCTGGGGCGCCGGGGGGCGCGGGCGCAGCGGAGGCAGCCTGCGCCCCCTCGCCAGTGTGGCCAGTGTACAGTCAGAGGGCCGGGCCACCCTCAACAAGCACAGGGGGCCCCTCTACTTTGTACGCGGAGACGCGTCCTATGCTTATAATGTGAGTGGGCTACTTACTTGCCTATATCTTTTCTATTTCTTTATCCGAGACACAAGTACTTTCAAGCCTTACAAACTCAGTCCCACTGAAGAGATAAACTGATGTATGTAATGAATAAAATAAAACTGTGTTTATATTTATTTTATGCACTCGATACAACATTATACTATTTGAATCTTTGATCTGCCCAAAGCCACAGTGTTGTGCCAAAAATCCCTTCTCTTTTATTTTTCTGAAAGCTAACTTACGAGTATAAACTTTTCTTTTGTCTATTTTATTAAATTATGTTACTTATTTTATCAGCAGTATTTTTGTCCCGGATTAATGAAATAAACAATGAATTTTCATATTATTACTGAAAACACTTTTACTCTGAACACCGTAGTGTTAAAATAATTCAGTATTCGCCAGCTTTCCGAACTGCAAAATTTAAGCTTAATTAAGTAGATAGACATGGTTCTGGTTTAGATGCAACATTACTTAAAAACATAACAACAATTACAAAATATACCATAGTACAAGGTATACCGAATAGAGCAATATCATAAATTATTGGTAATGGGTTACTATTGGTAATGGCGTAGATACATTGTAGATTATTAAATTGTTAAAAAAACAAATGTATTCTACCAATTACACATTTATCACAATCAATTACTCACATAACACTGACCATATTTTCATCATAGCTAATCAGTTCTTTAATCCTTTTTTATAATCTGAACAGAGACACGCGTCCAACAACAATTTTATTGATTCCGGAATATTCATGACAAGCCATAGACAAAACGGTGGAAGCTTACGCAGTAGCACCAGCCACCATGCAGACTTCTATAACATGAATAATAGAAGCAATAACCCGGGACACTCTACCCTCAATAGATACACGGATGCAAACGCCAATGTTAAAAGGCACGGAGGCCATGCCACAGATAACAGCCTTCAAATTATTTTGAAGCCATTAATTGAGAGTACTCAGTAAGTTCAATGACTGCAATATTAATGTGTGTATCTTAATATAACGTAATTATTTTTTATTATTTTCAATAGTGACGCTATAGAGCCTCATTCAGAAAGTTCTTAGGTTTTTTTTATAGCTCAGGGGTTTTACCTAATAATTTTAGTCTAGGTGAGAACTAAAAACTTTATAGGCTGAATCTAGGCTAAAGACAGAGTATGCATCTGACTTCAGCTCTAATGACTCATTATAAAAACTCATATTTATCAATGGATTATACAAATTTATTTACGTTAAAATAATGAATTTGATCAATTAGTCACTCCAATTATTTACATGCTTAAAAATCTATTATATAAATGCAAACATTGTGTATATAGAAGAGTATTCACAAACAGTTCCTACATAAGATTTTTTCTCACTAAAAAAGTTTGGTTTGCCAGTCCCTTGAAAATTGAAATTAAAAAATTGCCTGATTTGGTACTCAGTTTATCTCACATGAGAAAGTACTAGCACAACATTTTATTTCCTTCTGAATGGCTTGTGTTAAAAAAAATCTACGTAAAAGATGTAAACTTTTACAATAACAATTCATCTATTTCATACCGATAATTTATTTATAGCAAAACTTCTCCCTGAAACATTTTATGATGATATTAAAATGTTTTTTTTTTTTGTTTACTGGTACGTTACCTTTCATGTTAGTTGTTTTTATTTTATTGATAAACAATTTTATCACTAATTGGAAAATCCTTGTAGTTATTCTTATACATAGTATTATTCAGGAGGGTAAATGATAGATATTTTTATAAAAACATTTGTTTTTTATTACTGTATTATATGATGATATTCAAATAATTTGATGGTGCTTCAACTGATGTATTTTACAATGGGGTCAAGTGTACATAAATAAACAATACCAGGCCCCTTAAAAATGCATAATTGATGTGCCAACTATGTCTAATAGTAAATATGGTGTAAAATTAAGTAGGTATTTAAGGCTTATTCATTAAAATTATACACGCACATAGTTTTGGTGACTGGTCAAACATACTAGTTGAGCACTTTCCTGTAATATTTAATGATAAGGTTAATTCTTCATACTCTTCTAACTACATAAACCCATGTAGTCTACGCTATTGGTAGAAAAAATTGCTTCAATTAACTCAATTTTCCAGCATTCTCCACATCATTCCCTTATCCATCATCTTTACTCAATTATTTGAGTTGAATAGCATCTACAAAATGTCCGCCAAGGAAATCATTTAATATTGACACCTCTACACTTACCACTTATTTGGTATTCCAACTTAATGATGTGAGACCATAACAGCAACTCCAAAGAAGCCGAATAAAAGCCTCCCAAAATTATTCCAAGACATGATTATTTTTTATGGTTACCTTTTTGGGTAACACTCTTTTTGTTTCTACGAGAACCCATCACACGAAACGAATTTTAATAGTATCTGTAAATTATATCAAAACATAACATGTTGAATACATATTGTCTATTATATGTAATACATTTAACAATACAGGTATTTATTTATTTCCCTCACAATATATTTTTTTTATGTTTATGTATAGATATTTTTTTTATTAATTACACAAGTACGGCAGACCTCCGCTCTTACGATATGTAGTTCCTTAATATGGGTTGTTACTTGAACGCTCATATTTTAACTAGAATACATTAACCCATTATTAGTCTCAGATCGCAGATCTATCAGAGCACCCAAACTGTGCTAAACGCCTCACAATGACAAACTGTCACAGCGCACTTTGATATATCATATAAAAGACATTGACATAGGGAGCACAGTGAAACAGAGAAAGTCCATTAAAATAACCTTTTTTCATTGAAATAAAATCATTTGTGAAACACCATTCTAAAACATTTACTAAATGGCTGAGACCAATGGGGTTAATATTACCTTTTGTAAAATGGAATTCAGAATGTTCTCTTAAATTGTTACAAAAAAAAAAGATGTATTAATAATTTATTATTATGTTTCCAACATATAAGCACATAGTAATGTAAAAACATAAACAAGCATTGTCGAACAAAACACAATTCTTCAGAATCTGAATCTTTTCTCTGTGAAGGGTCAAAAAATATCGACATTAAAAAAATCTGACTTCGCAATAAACTTTCTGAATGACCTAAACCTTTTGCAGACTGAGTCAGTTTTAAAAGCGCGTTTGTTTAGTGTTTACACACAAATCATAATCGTAATGGGTATTTAGACATATACGAATAGTGCTTAAGATTTTTGTGATTTGCGTACATTTTAAAGTTTACAAATGAGCAGGGATTTTTGGGGGTCTGTTGTATAGTGTATTTTTAAATCTTTTAAATAGCGGATCATTTTGAAAAAAATTGTTAAATTTTTATCAAAATTACAAAATGCTAAATCCTTTTATAATTTAACACTCTTATGTATTGTCTTATTGAAAAATGACGTGAAGTTAAGTAATAAAATTGTTTTATGCAGACTCCAGGGCAATTGAACGACTTGAGAAAGATAAGCGAGTCTCAATACAGCGTGATGAATCGACACAATGGAAAACTTCCGGTAAAAGGACGAACTGCAGAACATGGAGAAATGAGCACAGAACTCTAGAGATATCTAATCCTGAAGATTTACTGATGGCAACACTCTTGCAGATTTTTAAATGTTTTTTTTTTATTATTTTATGTAAATATTGTAAAAGAATATCCTGTTTTCATTTTTTTTTTAATGTTACATAACTTGTAAATATTTGATTGATAAGTGTACCAACAAAGATAATGTTATTTTAATGATGGTTCAGTGCTTATCATGACACTTTAATGACATCTTTTTATGAATATATGAAAGTGCTTTGACAAAATCATTTTAAGATTAATTATTATTATCAAAAAACTAAACCAAAAACAAACTGCTAAAATGTATGCGTAGTAAGTTAGTAATATAATATTCGGTTTTAATTAATTTTACATCCTTCACAAGAAAGGATTATTCTTTTGAAGATTTTAAAATTGTTTATTGAAATTAAATATTTTTTTATTGCTTTTGTGGCTCATATATTATGTATAAGCAAAAAGTGCATTTGAAAATATCTTTTTAATTACTTGTTACTTGTATGCATATAAAATATTAACATGTGTAGTTGCTCTTGGTTGATGAAAAGTTTTCTGGCATTATGACATAGATGAGGCCCATACCGGGTGCCCATCAATGTGCCTTGTAATGCCAAGAAAATGAAAATTTTAATTGTTGTTCGAAAACCGTTGTTGCAAATATTAATTACATGTTTGCAATAATTTAAGTATTTGTAATAGGTAATATATTATAAATGTTGGTAATTTTTTTATTATATTAGCACTTTTTATATGATATTTATAATCCACAAATAATTATTATTATAATGATGTGAACATTGTCTTTGTATTTTCTCTTTTTGATATGTTGGTGTAATCAATAAAAAAAATATTATCGATGTATGTTTCGTGTTGTTTACTTTCTCGTAAACCAAGCAAATATTACAAACTCTTATAACATCAGCTCTTACTATTATTTATAAATATGGAACTTATAAATTGATGTGAAAAAATGGAATACTTTCAAACAATAAACTTTCTGTCAATTTTTTATATTGGATAAAATGGGTTAGTAAAAAAATTCTACTTTTCGAGATCCTTTATAATCAGCTGTCCAATATAAATAATTCAAATAAATCGAATTTAATATTAATGTTTCCGTTTATTTTAGAACTTCCCATAAATACATTAAAGAAAGGTAAAAATCCACCTGGTTTCTCACCAGACTGGGGAAAGCAACTGCAAAGGCTGTGTTGGAGAACTATACTCTTTTCATTACTTTTCCACTTTCCATTTCCGATCTCGATACTTTTTAGAGTTTCATGGGGAAATTTGATTAATTGTAACCAAATTACTTACAATTTTCATTACAATAAATAAAAATTATACACAAAAAAAATCCTCGTTTATAATTCCAAAAAGTTTCGGGAGTTCCGGCTCCCTGCCGGTCTCCGGTTTCCGGAACCATCCCTAGTCCCTCGTCATCGGGACATGGTAACCGGCCAGGAAAGTCATTTTGACTATTTCTATACTCTGTCATGTCTTGGGAGAAATCCCTAGATCTAGGGAAAAACAGACAGGTCCAGGAAAAGGGGGAGTTTCTGAACAAATCTAATGAGATTTTAAACATCTTAAGTATTGTTTTATACCCCTCTCACCGATAAAAAATATTTCATCATACTGAACCACATACGGAAACAGTCTTAAATCTAGGGAGATTTTCGTATTTTTATACCAATACTCTAAAAAACCATAGATCTAACAATCTATGATAAAATTGATAAGGTGATTAGAGATGGTCGATATCAGAATTGGGTTTACTTGCGGTTCCAGTGACCGGCGTGGAACCGATTATTTATTCAGTTCTTTTTGTAACCGGTTCCTGGTGCCAGAAAAGTTCCACGAAGTAGATTTTAATATTCAAATCGAAAAGTAATAGCAAATCGACAAAAGTTTCTCCCTAAAAAAAGCACTAGCTGATAGAGATTTGTACTAGCAAATTGCGGGACGTTCCAGAGTGGTCACTGAACATTGAGCAAGCAACACGGCAGTGGAACTCAACCCACGTAATTGTCGCGGCAAAAAAATCCTCTCCGAAAAAAAGTACCATAAAATCGACAAAAGTTCCTCCCCAAAAAAAATCCTAGCAAATCGACAAAAAAAACCGGTTCCTCCGACAAATGATTTCGATTTTAAATCGCCAGATAAATAATATCGAAGGTTCCAGTGACCGGCTTGGAACCGGTTCCTTTTAACCAGGACAGGAATATCGACCATCTCTAAAGGTAATTAACTAATTAATAAAAATGGCAGACGAAGTGTCAAAAGCGCAGGCCGCTTCCCAAAATGGAGGAGATACAATATTTGGAAAGATTTTGAGGGAAGAAATACCATGCGACTTCATTTATGAAGATGAGAAGGTACACCAAGCATAACTTGTCAAATTTGATTCACGCTCTTTACGATGCTGTCATTCATTTTGAGGTTATACCGGCTAATTACGTATAATATAAATAAAATACCCGATAATTGAAGTATGCATTAGTTTTGTGTCAATTTTCTCAACAACTGCGTTTGAAGTACAAATCGTACAAGAACTTTTAGTCTTGCTTTACTTTCTGACATCCCAGTAAAAAAAAAGCCATAATTTAATTATTTTTCTAGTGCGTGGCGTTTCACGATATTAACGCTCAGGCCCCTATACATTTCCTGGTGATTCCACGCAAAGCCATCGTAAAGCTTTCTGACGCTTCCGATGACGACGAGCAACTCTTAGGTAATGGTCACACGTTCAATGTCCACATTATTTCTTCTACATTTAATGATTGTGAAAGATAGTTTGAATGGTCGTGAGAATTCTCTCGGTGATCATCGGTTAGATACAGCGCTTATGAATAGTGACATCCTTAGGTAGCTATGGGTAATAAAGATTATTTGACTTGATAGTTGGCACTCAGTTGTCGGTCTGATGTTTACATTTTGAAACGTAAATAATATTAGAATTTCAACCTATCAATCTAAGATTTTTTTATGTTACACTTCACGTCCCCCTGTCTGTCTGCCGTTAGAAGAACTATATCGCCACCCGACTGGGCAACGTTGAGAGGCGGGTCAAAAAAGGGACTGAAAGAAGATATTTGTAATTGTCTACCTTGGAGATGACCAGATTAAATGAAGGAGGTAACACAGATGCCGAAACAAGAACATTGATGGAACAACAGACCCTTGAGGCACGCCTCCATTCATTTGGTGCAAAGAGGAAATGGACCTGTCAACTGTGGACTGAATTGTTCTTACTTAAGTAAAAAATCCAATTATCCAGGGTTGGGTCGTAACTCTCCGGAGGCAGTGGGACTATGTCATCCCCGATGCAAGTTGTGAGGCTGGAGGGAGTGAGGAATGGAAGGAGATGGAGAAGAGGAAGGTTGAAAAGTAGCTAGTTATTTAGATCTGAATGGCTAAAACCATTTCAAGTGACTTTTCAATTCTGAATCTTTCACCAGGACGATACTAAGAGTATCTTCTAAATACTTTTTACATCAATTACGTGTGAAATAACACATGATTTTTTTTTGTGCATGTTGGGTTTTGAATCTGCAATCTTTCAGGATGTACTTTATTTATTAATGGAATATAACGTAAAAAATGCATAAAAACTTATTTTTGTACTTTTTCTTCGATTACTCAACATAACTTTAAAATATATTGCCTGTGTATAAATTTTATGTTCGTTTGATTTTAATAATACTGGAATCCGCTTTTGATGCATGCCCCCCATTCCGTACCTGTTTTCATGTAAATGAACGCAGTCTATAATATACAAAAAATATAAATATGATATATTTTTCAGGTCACCTGATGCTTGTTGCTCGCAAGGTAGCAACGAAAGTAGGCCTGGAAAAAGGTTTCCGATTGGTGGTTAATGATGGTCGCGACGGAGCTCAAAGTGTCTTTCATCTGCACCTTCATGTCCTCGGAGGAAGGCAAATGGAATGGCCTCCGGGATAGATTGTTTTTATTGATTATTGTAAGAATATTAACAATCTTCAAAGAATATGAAAATAAAAATATTAGTTTGTGACCGAGATATGAACTCGGGACCTCTACTCTTTCCTGGGAGCAGCGCAATAACCAGCATTCCAACCAATCAATTCACTCTTTTTTTTAACAATCTCTTCTTGAAGTCTATTAATATTCAAATTTTACCATATTTGTTCCGATATATAATTTAAAGATAATTTTAAATTTGTTTGTTGAATAAAGATTTCTAACAACATTGAATTCTATTTATTAAGCTATTACCTCTTATGACAGGATTCCATGGATGGTCAGGCGCACTAATCTATCCATTTGGGAAAAACTAAGCATTCAAAATAGGCTATCAACTCCGTCATAATATTAATATGTACTCGTATATGGGTAATTTGTATACTGTCATTTTTGTGAAAAATCACCTCGAGGGTGCTGTATTCTAAGTTACCTTGAATACGTTGCTCCCCAAACTTAAAACTCGAAACTGGAGAAACTTGCAAAGGGATGGTAGGAGAATCAAGGGAAGATAACTGCTTTGGGCAGGCGTCTGGAATGTAGTCCGCCGGTCTCCATACAGGGCACGACCATAAGGAGTGGAGGAGTCAGGTTCAATAGGGCAGTTGGTAAAAACTTTTTTCTTGCGAAAAATGTAAATTGGACAGTGTGAAGTAAAAATATGTTATGCAATTCGCCGAGTTCTTTCTACCTTCCTAATAATTTTAAGGAGCCTCAAAGATAAACATATTAAAAGTTACTTTTTGACAAGTTTTTTTTAAACTAAAATCAAAGTATAATTTCGCCTATTGGGAAACAAATATTTCTGTAATAGCAAAAAAAACTTTGCATGGACAATCTAATTCGAAATTTTATTTCACAAAATTATTATTATATGGTTGAATAATACATCTAAGAATGCTCTAAAAAAAACATAAATAATTATTTATTATTAACTCGAGTAGCGCACTACTTTCGCAGCTAGAGTTCAACATATGAGTTGGCAGACCTCATAGCCTTTATTCAAGTAATTCATATTTTTGTTTTGTTTATGGTCAGCCATTTTTTTTTTAAATCATGGTGAGGTTTTTAAAATGCTACTCCAGGTACTACATTATTGTAAAAACCTACCACCCACGGTCCCAAGATTGATAAAATATTTTTATGGTTTGCAAAAGAGTTGCTAGGTAAAAAATATTAAAAATATTTTTTTGTCCAACTGTCAAATCCACTGAATTTGTACTGAATTCATACCACATAAATTATGTTATGGTACGATTTAATTTATTTGGAATACATCAATGGCATTGGAGATATTTCTTAACTTTGTCTTTTGATGTATTTTTTTATAAGAATATATTTTTTTTTACGATTAAGGTATAATTTTTTTCTGTAGTAAATGGGTTTTAGAAAGCACATAAAATTGATTCCTTCACCAATCAGGTCCGTTTTTGTAATTTTAAGCCAATTGAAATAATATGATGTGATTTTTTTACATTGATTCTAAAAATTTGAATTCAGAATCTTTATGTTGTTCCTTGTGTGCTGTATTTTTTTTATTTTTACAGTAAATATTTTTACGCACTTTTTCCAGGTCGGAAATTCAATATTTTGATTCTATTTTCTATTGTAATTTGTATATTGTCGTTGTTCGATAAAACCATAGACATTCGCAAAATAGAGGAATACGAATAAGCGCAAAGTATTAATTCATTTTATTGTTCAATTATTATTTGAAGAGCATAAAAAATAAATTCTGTTTATATTTGAACTTGTTCTCCACGTTTGGAATTTAAAAGTGTTTTTCTATGTTATCAATGTTCTTTAAAAAATGGGATCGAATAAAGCCATAAAATGATCACTGGTGAATGACATTTGATTATAATTGTTATATTATCCACATGGAATGAATAATGTAAACATTGTGTGTTATTTTAACGGTTTAAAAGCAATACATAATTTGATGTTTAATATATTTTTAAAAATTATTACAGCAGGAGCTGATTCAACACCTTTATTTGGTTAATTAAACATGACTTTTTGACAGAAACTATTGAAACAAAACAACTGAATCAAAATGACTGACTCCAAAAGTCACACAACAAAACAAGTCAACATGCCTTTAGGTCCGAAATTGAATATAGTAAGAACTTATTTTTCATTATATTATTTATTTTTTATGAATGTTTTCCATCTGCTAAAGAAATAATATTATCACTGATAAACTGAATATATTAACTGACAACTATTGTCATTTTGAAAACATAACAAGTATCCTACTTTACAGTTTAACATCCCTTTAGATATAACTATATAGATGACCTCTGTAGCATCATAATTGAAGTATTTGACTGTGTCCAGTAGATTTGATTCTCACCGCGGTGTAAAAAATTATTGGCATTGTTTTGTTATGAGCATATTTGGACACTACCAGTTACACTGTGAAGTTAACATCCAAACTTGATAAACTTCTATTTATCATAAGGAATATTTATTCGATAAATAAATGAGATATCTTTGTTATAAAATAATGTCAATTTTTACTTTTTGCACATACTCGTATGTATTGTTTTTTCAATGATTCAATCGGTATGTTTACGACCATATATTAAGTTACCCCTTTTAGTCTCAGAGCGCCAAATACCCCGCAGCGCCGATCTGTCAGCATTAACTTTGATGTATCATATAAAAGACAATGACACAGGAAATTAATAAAGTTCGCTAGAGGAACCTTTATCATCGAAATATGTTAGGTTTTGTTTAGCTGAAAAATGGAGGCCAAAAGAGTTAATATATTAGTGTAAAAGCGTGTGTAATATGGTTTTCAGCATTATTAATAGGTTAAAAGTTGACTGAAGAATCATAAGTACCGTTATCGTAAGTAAGTGAGGTTATCGATTGTGTCATTGTGTTGTTTCTTTATGATGCAGGAGGTCATGAGGAAATCTTCAGTCCACATGCAGAACTTGGTGAGGGAGCAGGTTTTCACCAAGCTAACTGATAATTACATTCATCCCGTTGGGCTCGGGATGAAACATTTCTGGTGTATGGACTGCGGAGATAAGTAAGAATATTTCTTTGTTATACTGATTCTCAAACTTATCCGCACAGTCTGGGGCGTTGCTATCATATTTTTTTTAATCCAAAAATATATTTTGATTTGAAAAAGATTTTGTTAGATCCTCTTTTAGACGCCTGATTGATACGTTTGTAGATCATTACTGAATCAATCCCATCAGTACTTTAATTTAATCACTGAAGAGACAAACCGATAGAAATGTGTTGTGCTCGTGTCTGGTGGGCCCAAAGTAAAGTTAACTTTCCTCTATTTCGTGTAAAATTGATCAAACTTTAAAATATTGATATTCTAACATGAACAGATAATCAATTTCGTTGGCCTTTCTGGGGCCTAGGAGTCGAAAGGTCGTACGTAAATTGGCAACATTAGTTTTCTTTTAAATCGGTATATATCACACTTGGGATCTTCTGTTCAGTGGATTGAATCCCATATTTTATACTGTGAATTCCTCCTACTTCTCCCATTATATGTAGAAAATGTTGCTTGTGCAATGATTGAGGGTTGAACCCGTGACGCCTGATTGGAAACCTGACGCATTTGTCCTCTCGGCTACTAACCGGTTTTGTACTAACATAACCCTCAAAATGTCTCCTAACCAGGTGGCGATATAGTTCTCCTGGTTGTATAGATGGGAAAGTTCTTGTGAGGTGAACTGTTTAAGCAGGAAAATATTATCTAATGAAGTTCAAATTCAGTTAAATTATGACATTGCTATTATTATATTAACAGCTTTATTTAATTTCACATACGGATGTATAACTTTAAGACAGCTGTTTTGAAGTAATTAAGGTTGTTAAATAATATGTATTAATTCTGTTTGATTATGTGGAAGAAATTAATATTTGTGAAAGTAAAAACAATTTTTTAATTAATTCATGTGTTTGCTTGCAGGTTTATTTTCAAATCAAGTATTGATTTTCATATCAATCGCTGCAGCCTGAAGATAAACTTCTACTGCAGAGTTTGCAAAGTCAATTTATACTTCACTAATAGATGTAAGACCCTGTCTCACATTCGGTCACATGTTCATCAGATGACCACATTAAATCTGTCCGATATTCAAGTCAACCCCTTGGATCCTGATGAATGTCAGAATGTACTGAATGACATGGATACTACCCTCGACAAGGATATGCCTTCTATTAACGTTCAAAGATATTTAGAAATTTTACGGAAGAACAGACAAATGGAATGTCCAGCAGTAGATGTACCTAAAGTTGATCCAATAGATTCGATAAATAAAATTATCACAAAATCTTTTGAAGATGCTTCAACTTTTATCGAAAAAGAGTTTAAAAATGCTTTTGAAATATACAGCAATCTTGAACAAAACATTCCGGCTCCTACTGGTGACCAAACAGCTGAAACATGCAACACTATTGAGACAAATGGCAACACTTCTACTGCCATCATGGAACGACATGATACTAGCGATTTGTCCAAACAACAAGAGAAAGAGCGAAACATATCACCACCTTCTGGAGTTCCTAAAACGATGACCAATTCATTTGAGTGTAGGCTTTGTAAAACAGTAACAGTATCAAAGTTTATGTCCTGCTATTTGGCGAGGTGTAGTCACTTTCAAATGAGAACGCCGGATTTCCAAACCAAATTCACTTGCAATATTTGTTTCTTGATTTTACCCAATTACTGTTCATTTGTGGCTCATCGGATGATTCATTTACAGAAATTCCCTTATATCTGCCCCGAGTGTGGTTTCGAGGCACATTCCTTGACACAATTTCAAACGCATTTGTCTTATAATTGTTTCCACTTTGCCAGATGCATGGTTAGTGAGTGTTTTGTTCCTGGCTGCACATCCATCATACGCCATGATGTCCTCTATGCGCATTATACACAAACCCACACAAAGCTGATGTTCAAGTGCATGCAGTGTCCCATTGCCTGCTTTACGGGAGCTGCACTTCAGTTGCACATCAGCCAGGCTCATAACAGCTTGGCGCCTACCAATGGCGACACCTTTTATCAGTGTTTGCCGTGCTCCCATAAACTTGTATCCAAAAGCAACATAATGAAGCATTTCAAAGGTCACATTGTCGATTCCAAGGTTCAGTTATTGTATAGCTGCCCAGGATGTTATGTGACATATCAAGTTCTTGCCTATTTTAAAAAACATATTGATAGGTGCTCTCTCTATACTCTTACCAAATACAGTAAAATGTGTTCGCGGGATTTCTATTTTATGAATAATCCAAATGTGGAAAATGCTGGAAAGGTGATGTTTGACAATATTCAAAAAACATGTAAATCGTGTAATAAATCGTTTATGTATGCAGTTAATAAAGAAGATGATCATGCCTTGCCAAGAGAATGTCCTTTATGCAAGAGCCGGGAAAGCTTTGAAGTGTACAAGAAGCCTTCTAATGTTAAATCCACCCCTAGCGATAAGACCATCAAAGTCAGCATCAAGAAAAATAAAATGGTGCATGATAGTAATGGTATATCTCCAAACGAAACATCCAAAGAACTAACTCGGGTTATTAAGAATGGTGCAGCGTGGGATAGCAGCATCAGGACTGTACAATACACCAAAATAGGCACTAATCGGAAAAGGCATTTTAAAGCTATTGAAGAAGCAACAAATAATATTTGGTCGCCCGTGAACGGTGAAAATTCTGTTGGCAGTCCTCCGAAATCAAAGAAAAGGCGCAGAATCACAAAACGTAAAAACAGTGAGGAAAATTCTGCATTTGGTGCAGGTGTTATGATATCAGAGCCCTCCAATGGTGGCAACTTCAGTTGCACAAAGTGTCCCTTTGATTCTGCCGACAAGGAAGCCTTTCGTGAACACATCGTCTCGCATAGAGACAACTCCGGTTCGTTTCAATGTATGGAATGCGGTTCTTCCTTTGTTGTTAGAAATGCCTTTTCCAGCCACTTATTGATAATTCACGGTGTCGCTGACGCCGATGCATATATTGAGGAAAATGATTGCTTTGATAAAGAAGTTCCTGAAGAATTAGAAGAGAAAAATTCTGGCAGACCAGTGATGGAAAATCAATGTCATATTTGTTATGAACAGTTTGACAATACTATTGACCATGATAAGCATTTCAGAGTCCACGGAATGGCATTTATTTTGAGAAAACAAAGACCTAAACCAAATGAAACTATTTGATATTTTATTTTTAATTATATTTCATTTTTTTATTTTTTTTCACTAATGAAACTGAGGAGTCGCTCAATATTTTTTTTGGTTAGGTACATATTTTTGGTGTCACCAACGTGGAGAGTAATTTTCACTAAACTTAATCTTAAAGTAATCTATTTGCATTTGTTATCCTCGAAAATAAAGCGATTTTAAGTCTTCAGCTAAAAATATTATTTTTTCAACCCTAGCGGTTTCTAGCGAAAGTAAGTTCATGAAAATTTTTGATAGTTTTTGTTAATTTGTTGAAGTCATTTTTCATAATTAAAAAATTGTTTATTTTAGTTTTCACGCATAAGATAAAAAATACTATGATGTGTTGTACAAACGATTTCATTAATAATGTAACTACCAGTTTGAATAAATGTACCATACTAAGATTTAAATCTTATCCTAGATTTAAATGTATGTAATTTTTTATCACTTTACACAAGTTTTTTGTATTATTTAAAATACCTAGTGATGCAACAATACCGATTTTAATGCTTTGTATAACGTTCAAAGTAAGAATCGTTACATTCATTATATCAACAAATAATACGTTATGTATTTATTTCTGCATCAAGTTTTTTTTGTGCAAGATGCATTTTGGGCATTTCAAAACGATTGGATAGTTCATCATCATCAGCAGTTGCAACATGTTGTATTGCAATTCACATTATTATAGCACATCATAAAAAAATCTACCTATACCCATCATTAAGATTTTTGAACGCTCCACCAGGCTATTTATCTCGTGTGATTTCAACTGCCTCAAAAGTTCATTTGTATAAAGCATTGATATTAATTGGTTTACTTTTAAGTCTCACTTGGAGATGATAGAATTTAATATTTGTGCTGTTTAGACATTTAAAAATTCTTTTTAATATAATTATGTACAGATATTGCTTATTTTTCTTTTGTTACTGTATGTGGAAAACATAAATAAATTGATATATTAACCACTTATTGCATGTATTGTTTTTCCACTTGAGTTACCATTCCGTGTGCCCTTTAGGTTTATGAGCCCCAACTGCTGCCAACTGTCTGGAGCCAGTAGAACTATGGCATCCCCAATCCTTGAATGTTGTAGGGAGGGGTGATAAACCACCATTCAGAATCGAAACATGATTTTGTCATATTTGGTGACCAGATCTGAATTGCCAGGTACTTCCCAACCTTCTTCTTTCCCATCTTCTTCCCCTCCCCACTATCTTCAGTCTCACAACTCCCAATTGGGGATGCCATAGTCCCACTGGCTACAGACTGTTGGTCTCTTGTGCGGTATTCACTATAAGTGCCACAAAAATTGACCTGTAGTATAAAACTCTCATGATAAATAGTTTGTATAGCGCTGTTTTTGTGAAAAATCACCTCAAGGGCCTTCTATATAATGTATACACATGTCTGTATTATGGCCAAAGGGAATGCCCTTCTATTTATTAATTTAAAGAATTCATGTACTTAATTTAGGTATATTGTGTTGTTTAATCGATAATTACGATGTGAAAGGACAATCAGTGCTACAACTTAATATGGTAACGGACAGGACATAACTGTTGAATAATAGTGTTAAAGCTTTTCAAATGTATAAATTTATAACAAGTGTGAAAATTTAGTCAGGAGGGTCACTTCTGTAAATATTAAGCTTACCAGTAAAACTTAGCTTTTTACTCTTTTGGCTGCCTGTACAGATAAGTTTGTAGGTGTTATTATGCCAACAGCTTTGTAATTTATTTTTTTGGATTACTTTAGTACAGTGATGCACACCTTTTTAAGCAGAAGCCTTTACCTTTTTAAAAAACTTTGTTTGACAAAACATCTTTACAAAATTCAGTAATGTCACATCAAACGTTTAGATGCCAAGTGGGACATAGAAAACGGGCCACGGGTTGCATAAAGTGGGTTCTCAAGCCACAGGTGGCGCAACGCTGCTCTAGAAAAACAAATTTGGGAGAGGGCACGGGGAAAATTAATAAACACTAAAAAAAGATTGATTATTAGTAAAATTTTGTTTATTCATGGCACTATAAAATCAGTAAAAAATATTGTATAACTATTTAATATAATTTATGGCACTTTGTATCACTAAGAAAATACACATTTTTGATCATAGGAACATCACTTCTAAAGAAAATTTATAGTAATTTAGTTAATTTTTGGTATTCATTTGAGGTTTTTAGTAGTTTCACATTCAACTAAATTAAATTAATGATTTTGTTCTTTTATATTTCAAGTTTTAATTTGTTTATATCGGATAAGAAATGGCCTCAATCCAATTTCAAATAAATTATCACATAGACCTAAATCTAGAAGGTTAAAAAATAATGAGTTTGGACAATTTATAACAGAATTTTTGATCAACAACGCACAAATTGTTTTTGCAATAATTGTTGCATTATTTTTCTAATATTTTTGAAAATTGTCATACTAAACTCTTTGCACAATATTTTTCAAATGTATGTATATTACGTGGTGGGAGTGTGCTTTCAGCACAAAAATATGTTATTAAAACAATTTTAACCTTGTTAGTGGTCAAAGATTAAACTTAATCTATTAAAATTTAGGTACACATTTGTATAAAATAAAAAAGTAGAGATTCATAATAATCATATCATCAGATTTAGAATTAGCGTTGAATCTTTTCATACCCTACATGAAGTCATAAATCATTTGATATTTCATTAGCGCTTTCATCCTCTTCTTCTATGGGTGTCGTTTCTGCTTCACTTTTCTCCAATTCAAATTCGGCAACGAATTCCTGGTTAATGAACTGAAGCAATTTGGTTTCATACTCTTCCCTCAGTAAGTAGTGCACTATTTCAGGCCGGGGAGAAAAATTTGTAGGATCAGCAATGTCACTGTAAATTTGTTTATTGTGCATCATTGTTTCATCGGACGGGAAGATAAGAAGGTAACTGGCCACGCATCTACATGCATCACTCAAACGTCCCAATTTGTGGTAGGCTATTTGCAGGTAGTTATATTGATCAGCCATTATTTCTTTACCTTTCAAGTCGTTTAACATCTTAAGTTTCTGGACACAGTGCTGCTTGCATTTGAGGCAGAAGGTGAAATGATTTGCAACCGAGGAAGTAAAGTCCGGCAGCCAGCCCTGGTCGAACGAGCCCTCGCACAGAACTCTGCATCTCTGTTCAGAGGCGAAGTAGGCTTGCAGCGATTCCTCCATATAAGCCACCACGCTTTCCCAGTCCTCGTTGTTGTAGGCGTTCATGCCGTGTAAGTAAAGTGGCAAGAATTCTTCAGATTCAAAGTTGGTTATCTCTCGACCGTCTACTTCTGGTAGAGTCAGATAGTATTCTAAATTTGATCGCATGCTCTTGTCCTCGGGGTGGCGCACTAAATAGGTGAATGCGGCGGATGCGGCTTTCTGCAGAAGGTTCTTGTGAAAATAACAAATGTGCAGATATGTATACGGAGTCAAGTCTTCCATAGTTTTCAAGGACGACACGTCCAACGGAAAATCAAACACAACATTCGGGTATCGTTGCCTCTTACATTTGAGGAAGCAAAGGGTTTTTTTCAGCATTCTTTCATAATAATGCAAATCATCGATGTCTTTTTTCACTAAAGGATCGAAAGGAACATTCTGACAACTTATTCTGCAATCCGCTATTGCAGTGAGAGCCAATTTGTAAATGTGAATGGATGTTTCCATATCTGTAATGCAATCCTGCCATCTCTCGTCCAAGTATGCAGTGACACCTTCCTTGTAATATTGTTCATAACTTGTTTCAGAACTATTATTTGGTGTTGAACAGTGGATTGTTTGTAAAACTACGCTCATTGAAAACAGTACACACCAAATTGAAAACATTGTAAGTATTTCATACAAACGAGACGAACAAAAGTATCAAATACGAATTAAGCCTACTGAAATAACGCGTTCAACAAAATAAGTAAAACTAATGTCCACCAAAAAGGTCAAACAGCTCAAGTTGACGTCATGTCAGGTTGATGTAGAGATGGTCGATATTCCTGTCCCGGTTACTTTGTCCTGGTGACTTTGCGGTCACTGGAACTATCGATATTATTTCTCTAAAAAACCGACTATTTTTGTAATACCCTTTCCTCACTAGAAGATTTGCTGGCTACTTCCCTCCTTTGATTGTTTTGATTTGATTCAAACATTTTTACTATTATCTGGTAAAGTGTACAATTTATTATTCTGTACAATCTGCATAACATAATATTTTGTTTACTCTCTCGCATAAAAACAATCCTTCATATAAGTATTTTATAAATAGACGACAACAACCGAATATAGTCTTAACGAATGTAAACATAAAGATTACTTTAACATGATTTTTAAAACATGAGAATATCTCTGGCAAGTTTCTAGTTCCTACATTAGTATTTTGCATAGAAAATTGAATCATTCTTTACATGACATTTGACAGTTTTCTTACATTCCACAAAATTCGCTTTCATTGTGGTAATAAAGCTATTTAGATAATATAGTTCAATTGTTCAATGTTTTGTCTTGTTTAGTTTACATTGAAATGTAAGTACCTTTTCGTTACAGTCGTTTTGGTCAAACGCTAAGGCCAGCAATATTTACATACGAATCATAATATTGTCCAGTAATGCCATATCAGTTTTCGTTTATCGCAATTAACTAAAAATTGTTATTAATCTGTCATTTCACACCTTTGTTTTTGACTATCTGTATGGTATTCTTTTGTGAATGTTTTATCCCTAAATATGATGCGACTGCGTTTGATATGAGTTATTTTACCGCCCAGATTGAAGTTTCTT
The DNA here is from genome assembly GCA_022651775.1 of Drusus annulatus. NCBI lineage: Eukaryota > Metazoa > Arthropoda > Insecta > Trichoptera > Limnephilidae > Drusus > Drusus annulatus. Next base: position 572,253 of record JAGWCC010000044.1, on the reverse strand, counting down.
GGTATCGAGTGTAATGATTTAAGTGTGTCCATACTGCTTGTTTTTTTATTTTTTTATTTGCTGTTTCTAATTCTAAGCCCCCGCTTTCCCTTGCAATTACATTCTAGTTGATTTTACTTAGGTCTCACAATAGTAAAAATATCAATGATTATTAGTGATCCTATCTGTGACGTTAATTATTTCTTACATCTTCTCTGTGTTTATTCAATATACAAAACTCATCCTGTAAGAAGGTGTAGCATGAGCATGACGGAATTTTGATGTGTTTTTTTTCTTCAGACTTCAAAATGCATTTGAATTCCGAAATTTCGAGTGCTCTTCAGCAATTGGAGGCGATCAAGACAGCAGTCGATCAAAGTGACGATCCAAAACTACAGGTTATACTTTTATCTTAATTTTTATATGCTCATATATATTTTACTATCACCTAATCAATACATTTAGACGCAATATCATTAGGTTCTATTTAAATTATAAATTATTACATAGTAAATTATTTATTAATATAATATTTTATTCAATATTAACCTTTTTTCGATTTTCTAGATGACATTATTACACATTTCCCTCCGATCCCCCCGGTTTGATTTCAAAAGTGTTAGAATTTTTTTTAAACTGCATTAAAAAAAGTCTAAAATAGGTTATTCTGCCACACATTTATAATTTGTATTTGCATAATAATTAGATATTTGAAAATAGTGGAATACAGCAATAGTGAACTGCAATGCATGTGCGAAATTTTATATAGAGGTAAAGAAAGTGTATTGTTTTCCCACAATAATTAATTTTGAGTACTGCAACAATGTAAGTAAATTATCTAGTGTCGCGGGACCAGTGCATTAGAATGTCAAATGCCGTTGAAATACTGAATGAAGATTCTGCTCAAGTTGCTCCCCACTTAATGAGCACTGGATTCAAATGATGCCACGATCTTCGGAACTCCATTATTTTTAATTTACTTACATCAGAGGCGGCTTTAAGGGTCCAGAAGTGGAAGGTCAATTGAAAGAAAAACATGAATATACCTATGCTCACCAAAATCTGAAGCCGGTGGTAGCACATAAATATTTTATCAAACGTCACATCACTAGCACATATTACTTTAATTGTTCGCGATTTATTTCAATGCGATATTCACAGATTTCAACATTTTAAATAAATCATAGCAAATAAGGTATGTTAACACTTAACAGTGAACTGTTGTAATACTCATAATTTAAATTTAAAATGGCTTCACCACAAATTGCAACGGGTAAAATACCCAACTAACATTTTATCACTATCTCATTCAAACACCTATAATAATCGTATGTCTATCGCTGCCGGGTCCTGGCCCAGAGTCCCTTAGAATCATGTCATTTTGGCTACTTGAGAAATTGTTACGAGAGTGAACATAGATGTTATATATATACAGATTTACCTTTAATTTAATCAGTCTGAAGATGCCTGTTGCAAGGTGAAACCGGTCTGGTTAAAAATAACTAAGTGGAAATAAGTTACAAAGGTTTTTCAATCAAAAATTCATATTAAAATAATCAAACTCTGGGTTTTGTCAGAAAAATAAGTGTTTTATTTGAAGATGCAGTGGGCAAGAATTGAACACTTTTCTTCTTCATGTAATGTTCCCATAACCGCTACTAAATTAAATATATATATGTGGTGTCTGTTTCAGAATGCAACGGCAGATGACTTTGCTTTGATCCTCGGCCTCCTAGACAATCCGGTTTTCCGTAGTATTGTCACCTTGCAAGACTCTTTGGCTCTCCTCTCTACCCAAATATCACATCACCCTTCCATTTTACCCGGAGACTTTGATATAACACCAGCAGGTGAGATTTATAATTCATTGTAGATACAATATTTAATTATTGGTATGTATTTCTTTCTGGAAGTAACAGTGATTATAATACTTTGTATTAATTTTTGTTAACTTGGGCTTGATTGGAATGGGGTGAATCAACAATATTATTATTGTTACGGAGACGGTCTGCACAGCTCCTGGAAGTACTCAGACCATAAGCTATATCTCCCATGTTTTACCTTATTCCCTTGACAGTAGCCCAGGTATCTGTGCCGTCATTGGCATCAACATTATTGAGTTTTGAATGAACTGTAACTAGATCTATGTACCCTGTTCAGTATTGCAATCGGTGTCCTTGATTACACACCCCCTAAATATTGATCAGTACTTGTTCTTAAATCTTTCAATCAAACAGGAGAGTTGGCCTTGCAAACCCGTGGTCTATATGGGGGTCTGGACGGTGAGGAGGAGCAGAGAGTGCCCCAGCTCTCTCCTCCCAACAGCCTGGGCTACAATGTGCTAGCGGGGCCCCAGGAAGCTGAAAGGATCCTTGGAATAGATAACGCTGCCATCGACACAAACATCTCCCACCAACAAGTGAGTTATTGACTTGAACACTTATAATAAGAACAAGTATAAGTTTAACATGAGCTATTGATACAGAAATAATGATTATCTTCAATGCAAATTTTAGTAATTTCTACATATTAAAATTCTATCTGTCTCGTCTACCAGGCAATCAGCATACTGCAGCAGGCCCGCGGGCTAGTTGAGATGGTTGTGGCCAGAGGGGGTGCGGCTGATGAAGGGGGGGCTGCTCCTCCCCTACCTGTTTCCCTCCCCCCGCTTCTCCCCTCAGACTGGGCGCAGGTCGAGGCGATTCACCTGGTCAACGATGGAACCGGTCTTGGTTTCGGTGAGTCATATTGAACATTTTTTTAAATCTGACTTCTCTCAGAAATTTCATTCTTTTAAATTTACTCTATATACAAAAGATATAATAGAAATTATATTCCTCTGTTGATCATTAATGTTCTTTGTTTTTGCAGGTATAATTGGAGCTCGCACAAGTGGTGTGATAGTGAAGACAATACTGCCGGGAGGAGTTGCAGACAGGGATGGTCGACTCAAGTCGGGGGATCATATTTTACAAATAGGAGATGTGAGTTCCATTCCTTGTACATAAAATAGTCACAATACGTAGGGCCGTGATGGTCATACTGGTTAAACTAACTGACAATCAAAGACGTCTATATCCCTCGGTTAACCCGACTTGTCGTTTGCATTTTGAGAGTACATGTGTAGTATATTAGATAAAACTTTATTTTTTTAAGGTGGTACTAGTGGAGATGGTTTCGGAACAGGTGGCTGGAGTATTGAGGAGGAGTGGGACCCACGTGAGACTAGTGGTGGCTCGACCTGCTGACCCTGCTGGCGCCACCCCTTCTGATGCCCCTGTAGTGCCCACCAGGTAATTATTGCTATGATATGTGTATTGTGTGTCCCAAGGGTTGAATTCAAATTTCATAGAACCGATTTTCAGATATTATATTGATATTACAGTAAAACCCACCTAGAAGTTTCCATTTAAGAAAATTTCATGCTTAGAAGTTTTGTTTTGTCGGTACCTTGATGACTTAAATTGAAAAATCGTCTAATTTATACCGCATAATAAGTTTTTATGTATAAAGAGTTGATTAATAGTAAACAGGGATACGCAGATCATTTCCAATTTGTGACTCCTAAATATCTCCTATCAAAGTCATATGACTTGGCTTCGTACACCATCTTAATCCAATGTCCTATATTAATCAGGAATGCGGTGATAAGGTTAATAATATAAATATTTAGGTTTTCTCTTTTTCCTTGAAATGCTTACACATTATGATGATTTTGTTATTCCTCCTCCATTGTTTGATTTATTATATTCCAGGTTGCTGTCAGACCTGGAATCCCTCGACCGATATTTGACTGATGCGGGATTCCCCGAGATCTTCAACTCCCAGGCAACCCCCTCTCCCACCCCCCCTCCCATCATGGACAAAGCCTTCATGTATGAGATGGACAATGGGGAGGACTCCGATACAGTTGGACTTGCGTTAGGTAATAATTTTCTTTTATTATTTACTCCATCCCCAGAAGAACCAATAACTATGATTCAATTAAAATATATTTTTTTTAAATACTCTGAATTTTTACAATGTATTTTGTGTTAATGATTCCAGACCGTTTGGATATGGACCTGCCAGAGACAGAGAAGTTCACAGTTCAACTTAAAAAGGATGAAAATGGTCTTGGAATTACTATTGCCGGTAATTTGAATACATTATTATTTTTTATACCTGTTTTGGATAGTCAAAAACTATACCCTATGCAGTCACAGTCACTGTGTGTATATTATGCACAAATGTGGACTTTCCAGACTCCAGGTTCAAACAACGGAGTACATTACCCAGTGTCCACTCTAGTAGTTCCCCGAGGGCACATTGATCGTTCACAATGCAGGATTATATTGAATGGCTGTAGGTTTCCATAATCCTGTTGGCTCTGGGCAGTTGGGAATCTTGATTTTCAGGATAAATAAACAATTTTGTTTTTTCCAGGCTATGTTTGTGAGAAAGAAGAACTGTCTGGGATATTTGTAAAGTCCGTGACGGCGGGAAGTGCGGCGGATCGCAGCGGCCGCATTCGTGTCAATGACCGCATTGTGGCGGTGGACGGAGCCAGTCTGCACGGGCGCTCGAACCACTGCGCCGTGGACGCTCTGAGAAGCAGCGGCAACTCTGTCATCCTGAGTCTGGAGAGGTGAGTTCTCACTTTTCACTATACGAGTGTAGCAGTACTTACTTAGCCACATAAAAGAAGTATCTTTCAAATATGTACAAGGAAACAAACAATACTTAATATTCCTTAAACAAGAAGTTTTATTTATCTAGAATTCGTTAGAATAGATTCCAGTCTGATAGGTTTTTACAACATTTCACTCCTCCTGTGCCATCTCTCTTCTAACCATTCATTTATAATTTACGTAATCTTTAAATAATAATGCTTGGATACATAATTTATAAAGCGGTCATTTTTGTGAAATAACCATAAAGGTTCTTTATATAAATAAACAACTTTAAACTTTGGAGGTGAGTTGGATTCATTTTTTTAACATAGAATTTATGATAATTCAAAAAAATTGCATTTGTTTGTGGTAGTTTATCAAATTATATTTGATAATTTATTATATTGCACTGTTTTCTCTCAGGTATCTCCGCGGCCCCAAGTTTGAGCAGTTGCAGCAGGCCATCGCTGCCAATGAGCTGCGCCCCCCGCCCGCACCTGCCCCGGCTGTCAACCCCTTCCTGGACCTGCATCGACAGGACAATGACGATGATAGTCAGGAGATGCACATCCCCATGAACCAGCTAAATCTCAATAAACTAGGGTAAGTTATGATATCAACTAATGTTAATTAGACAATTTTTATAGCGCCGTTTTTGTGATAAAATCACTTTAAGGGCGCAATATACAAAAAAAGTTTAATCAAACTACATTAGGTAGAATGAAAACTCCTCTAAGGACTAAACCTAAAATCTATAATGTACAACACTCATCCAACCTGTGATGACTGATCTGTTAGATCAGCGTGCTGGACTCTCACAACGAATAGCCGAAGGATACTGGATATTTTTGAAAGGAAGATTTTTAGATGATTCCTTGGATACCTACAAAAAAAGTGGTTTCCGGCCGAAAATGTACAACCATTTGACATGCCAACTGTTTGAAGAGCCATCGATTAAAGGATTTTTAGGGATGGCTTTCCTCATCAAGGCATGTAGAAAGGAAAAAAGTAAGGCGATCATCAAAGAGGCTTCTTAGCAATAAGCTTATAGGACAGAAGAGTGTTGGGAAACCTAGAATTAGGTGGTTGAACAGTGGATAACACCGCATTTTTGGATATAAGAATTTGCAGGCAGACAGTAGGAGATCGACAGGAGTTTGTTAGCGTTTCCTACAGGTGACTGTACTCTTCAAAGGCTGTTGTGGTGATGATAATGAAGATACTCTTACTGACTGGTTAGTAGCTGAGTAGACCAACGCGTTAGATTCCCACCCGGGCGTCGTGGGTTCCATTCCTCCGCTAGCTAAGTCCTCCATCGTTGCACAAGCAACATTTTCCGCTTAAATGACAGTAAGAGCTTTCTTCAAATATTTTCAGGTTATTCGTAACCCGGAATGTTGTCTTTCTTTAAAAAATATTAATTTCAACCAGTTGCAATAGTTGTTGAGTACGCTTTTGATGTTTATTCATGAATTTATTTTAGTAAATTTTTTAAATAAATTTACTTTTCTGTTTCATTTAAATATCTTCAATGCTAATTGCTCGTGCCAGATCACATGGTTCGTTTACAAGAAGTGCGCCGAATACTTAATACCTAATACCTAATAATTTTACAAAACTATAAACTTTTAACATTATCACAATCATCTTATAACATGTCCTAAATTGTATTGTGTTTTTTTTAAAGAATACACATTTCTGTTAAAAATTGACCAGGGATTTCAAATTGAATGTTTAGCCAGTCAATTATCCAATTATCACTTGGCATGGTGCAAAACGTCGGCGTTGAGAATAATGATTTTTTCTCTGCATATTAAATCTTTCTCCGCTTTGAGACACACGTGTTTTCCAAGCATTATATGTTGATCAATAATCAGAACAAAATAGAATTTATACATAGTTCAGTCGATACATAAAATTAAAATGATTTATTTTTTTAGATCTTTCGGTATGAGTCAGTCTACGACGTCCGGTTCGCTACGTTTCCCTGTCAATGAGATGGACATCGAGGATATGATGCCCGGCGACCCTCTGGATGACCCCGATGACCTGGTGGAGACTACCAACCTCGCCCTCAGTCTCGGGAGGGGTGCACCGCATCCTGCTGGGATGAACGCTCCGGGGTTTGAAATCCCTACCACCAGAGAAATGGAAGACGTCATTTGCAATAAGTGGAACCTAATTCTTGGTGAGTGGAGAAACTATGGAATTTCCATATTGTTTTTTTAACTTTGATTTAAAAAAATCTGATTTCACATTTGAAATTTTAAAAGTCAAACGAATTGATTGGGGGACTGTTTGTCCAATTTTCACAGGGTTTCAATTAGCAACTATACCCTACTGTGCATTTTTTATAACATTTTTGCACCTTATATCAACGAATTATTCATAATTAAAATGATCATATTAAGGCGATTAGTAATCCGCATTCAAAACAGTAATTATCCCATGATAAAAATAGCATAAAAAGTGTTAAAATTTTTGGTAGTTAGGTTTTTTTTAATTGACAGGAAAAGTAAAAATAAAAGATGTGGGAAATAAACCGAGAAATGAGAATAAAAGGTGTTTTATTTTAATGTATTTTTGTCTTCCAGGAAGTGGCGTGGAGATAGTCCTGGGCCTGGTGGTGAAGGGAGGGGGAGGGCTGGGTATCTCGCTGGAGGGCACGGTGGACGTAGAGGAGGGCGGCCGAGAGGTGCGTCCGCACCACTACATTCGCAGCGTGCTTCCTGAGGGGCCCGTGGGGCGCTCTACAACCCTACGCTCGGGGGACGAACTGTTAGGTGAGTGCTACAGATAGTCTTAGGCCTGGTGATGAAGGGAGGGGCCGGGCTGGGCGTCATTCATTTGTTCTGAGGACAAGAAAGATTGTTAATTTCTCTTCTTACTTAAAAAAAGATAGGCATAAAATATTTCTTATATTTAACCAGTTGAGTTTAAGTCGAGACAGTTTACGTCGTACAATTTCTCCTCCCAAATATTTTTTGAATGTGACTTTCGGCCTTTTACTTCTGAGGTAAGGATATTTATTTGTTTATACCCACTGTTTTTGATAATACGGAGACCTTCCTTTTCGATTTTAGCTTTGAAAATTTATTGTATTGTAACAAGACGCTTGTACCACTTATAAACACTTTTCAGAAGGCCGAGGAGATGTTAATGACGGTGAGCGTTCTGGAGTTGTGGAAAAACAAATCATGGATTTTATTCTTTGATCCATTTTTTTCAAAAGTAAAAAATCGAAGAACACACAAAAACGTGACTAACCTTTCCAGTTGTCAAAAACAAACCACTAATCCAAAATGGCTTATAATGCTAACATATGATAAACATATGTGTACCAACATAACAACAAAAAAAAATCGATAATCGAATGTACACAGCCCGCGAAAATTCAAAATCACCTTTTCTTTTGAACAGGCCTCGTATGTATTTTTGACAGGATAATATTATTTTATTAATAGTAATAAAAATATTTGGATGATTTGTATAGCGCCATTTTTGTGAAAAATCACCTCACCGCTGTACAGATCTTATTTTCTATTATTAGATATTTATTTTATTGTGTCTATGAAAACCAGTTACATATCTATTTATATTGTCTCCACTCCGGCAGAAAACATCAGCTCCTAAAAAATTACATACACACAGCCAAATTATGAATGAAATCTTAATTACTTATTTTTGTATTTTTTTCAGAGGTTAATGGACACCGCTTGCTAGGCATGAACCACTTGGAAGTGGTCTCCATCCTCAAGGAACTACCGGCTCGAGTCTGTCTTGTATGTGCTAGGGCCCCCTTACCCCCGGCTGCCGTTGGAGGAGCCTTAGTGAAGGCCAAGTCTGATGGCAGTTTGGCAGGGGCTGCGGGGGCTAGCGGGGGCACCAGTGCGGGGGCTAGCGGAGCAGAGGGGACAGCTGGAGGAGCACTTGCGGGGGCTAGACTGAGGTCACGCTCACTGGAGCCTCTGACAGGGCTGGCCATGTGGTCATCAGAACCACAAGTTATAGGTATGAATCTATGTTACATTAAATAAATACTAAGAGTAATATAATTTTGTTTAATTATAGGATACATAATTTAATTATGTAGGAAATCCTTTCGAACAGATTTATTTATATATTTTTTAAAATTTAAGACAAACATTCACGGGAAACGAATAACCAGACAATATTTGAAAAACTCTTCTTGCCATATTAATAAGTGGAAGATTTTTGTGAGTACTTAAGTGAGGACTTAGCTAGTAGAGGAATTAAACCCAAGACGCCCGGGTGAGAATTTAACGCATTTGTACACTCAGTTACTAACTGGGCATGTAGATAGATATTGTGTGTAAAGATCTACCTACATGTCGAGATTGAATGTTTACGGGAGAGTCCAACATCGTACCAGTTTCTGTTATTTTTAGGTAATAATCCAAAAGAAATACTGCAAAGCTACCATTGGGTATTGATATAGTCCCGTGGCTAGGGCTAATGTCCCGCTTTGACAGGAAAAAAACTACCCAATGACCTGGTGAACTTTTTACTAAAAGGACTGGGTCACTCTCAAGGCAGATAGTGTAATGAACCTATAGTCCGAGTGCATATAGGAGATAGCTATGCAGATCATCCCCGTATTATTTATAATATGTAATATTTTTGTTGCTCCCACAGAATTGGTAAAAGGCGAGCGAGGGCTAGGTTTCTCCATCCTGGACTACCAAGACCCCCTGCGGCCAGCCCACGCCGTCATAGTCATCCGGTCCCTCGTTCCCGGAGGAGTGGCTCAGCAGGACGGGAGACTCATCCCGGGAGATCGCTTGCTCACTGTCAATGATCAGGTCTGTTGCCTTCAATTCATATTTATATGTACACACAGAGAAATAGATACGCAGCGCCCTGGTGAAAGAGCACCATTCAGAATCTAAACTTTGCTCGAAATGACTTTAGCTGTGTTTGGTGACTAGATCTGAATAGTCAGGTACTTCCCAACCCTTCTCTTTCCCATCTCTTTCCCCTCCCCACTACCTTCAGCCTCACAACATACCCCAATTGATGATGCCATACTCTCCCTGGCTCATGAAGCTAAATAAATTGTAGAAATATTATTATTATTGTAACTCCACTCAACTATTTGATCAATTTGATCATGCCGTGTCTTCATCAGGCTACCCCGACCTCTTATTCCATTCACTTGCGCATCATATTATATTCTTCTAAAGACCTTTCTCTATCCATCTATTCTACATGTCCCAACCATCTAACCATTTCTTTTTAATATCTTGCTCAGTAAGTTAACATTAATCTTGCATTCTTTTCGGATCTTCGATTTTACCGGACAAACACCTCGGTGATCTCATTTCTACTGGATTCTGTCTATTTCCAATTTAACTCTGCCTGTTCCATATCTCACTGCCGTCATATTGCTGTTGCCTCTCTATGGCCTCTGAATCCATGTGTTTTTATAAAAAAAACAATCGATAACCTTTTAAATTTCAGGACCTGGAAAATGCGACACTAGACCAAGCGGTTCCGGCGCTTAAGGGGGCCCCCCGAGGCCTAGTGCGCATTGGGGTAGCCAAACCCCTGCCCCTGGCTGACTGTGTGCCCCCCAACGGTATGCCCACCTCTTCCCTCCCGCACAACAAAATGAATACTCAGTAAATGGAAACATCAAATGTTTAGACTGATAGTAGACTTATTCTTATTTCACTCTTAAATGTATAGATTGAATATTAATGACGTATAATATGTATTGAACATTCCATAGCTCTTGTGAATCTTGTGAACATTCCATTGCTCTTGACAGATTTATAATGATTTAAACTTCTTAATATTTCTCTCTTGATCAATCAATGAATATTATTTTGAACCTATATTTTCACAGCAACATTCAATATTACGCTGATATTACATTTTGTATTATTTCTCTCTTAAAGTGTACTTAATATCAAACATTTTAATGCTATTGTGAATCTTTGTTTTGGCAGCTTAGTGGTATAATTTTTTTTAATGATTAAATTTATTTGTTATTATGAATCTTTCTTTTGGCAGCAAAATAATTGTTTAGACTGACAGTAGTAGACTTCTTGCTATTTCCCTTTTAGCATTCCAATGCCAAATTTTATACAATGATAATTTGTCAGCTAAAATAGTAATTTAATTCAATCTTATTATTTTACATAAATATATTGATTTTAAAATATTTTGGTACGCCGACTATTATCATTCCTTTGACTGATGCAATTATAAGGTTCCATTAGTATGAGGTACATATCTTTAATATAAAAGATTATGGAATTCTTTTTATATCAGTGTAGTACAATCACAGTAAATTCTTAGTTAAGTCAGTACAGTATATTTAAACGTATTAAAAACTTCGAGTCAGTTAATGCATATTTTGAAATAAACATTTAATATTAGATATTTAAATTTCACCAAAAACGTATTACCGGTACGTTATTCTTGGTTTGGTTTTTCATAAACATTTCAAAGCTTGCTTAACTGTGAAAAGAATGGGGTAAATTTAGCTATCCCTTGCAATGCGTATTTCACAAAACTGAGGCCATTTTGCCAATGCTTTTACAGAGCAATTGATCCATTTTTTTCAAAAGTAAAAAATCGAAGAACACACAAATTAAGTAACCTTTCCAGTTGTCAAAAACAAACCACTAATCCAAAATGGCTGATAATGCTAACATATCATAAACATATGTGTACCAACATAACAAAAAAAAAAAAAAACGATAATCGAATGTACACAGCCCGCGAAAATTCAAAATTCACCTTTTCTTTTGAACAGGCCTCGTATTTCTGTTCAAAATAATTTACTTCCCCCTTGACTCTGCTTCTAAATACTTAAAAAAAGTATAATCTTGATTCAAATGGCAGCTCAACCTTCTTAAATGATATATGTATGTACATTAATAAGTCTTAAGAAATTATGGCAAATCACCTGCCTAAATCTATATCTTTTAATGCACATTAAAAGATAGAAACTTTGGCCCCTCACACGTTTTGTCTATCATTGTGAGTGCTTTAAAAACATTGTATTTGACAATACCAATTTTAAATATCATTATTTCCAGGCATAATTTAAAAAATAATAACATTGCATTGTTCAAATTTATTGACAGTTTAAAAAGCCGTTGTGACCTTATCGTGGATTAAGCGATTGCATAAAGCAGGCTTAAGTTTTAATTTATGAAATACGTAAAAATACAGTTGGTTCCTACTTAACTTCTTATCTGGGATTAAAAAAAGAAATACATATTAAAGGTTGGCAACCAAATCTAAATACATTATCTTTTTAAAAGCTTGTGTAGTAAAGACAACCTTTGTTACCTGCATATTCATTTTTTATTTGTGTGAGTTATTGCAATTTTACTGTCATGTTTCCCACTATGAAGAAACTCTTAATTAGGTCACATTATTATTTATGTTTATTAATATGTATTTGAATGTTTGCGTAAATTTATATATTTTGGAATATATGTCAATTTAAAAAATGAATTAATGTACCTTATCCGAATTATCTTTGTATATTTATGAATATTAAATGTAATAAGTTAGTAGTGAAGCAAAGATTTTGATTACAATTTATCGTAATTGTAGGTTATATTCCTAACCAATGATGGATTTTCCCCTTTTTTCAGGATGGGAATCCCATTTTCAATACTGACCGCTAGAAATGCAAGCATTTTTTTTTTTAGTACATTAGTGACGCAATACCACTACATAATAATTTAAAAACCTGTACAAAGAAAATTAACTATTATTTTTACGACATGTTTATTGTACCTTCAAAGGAAATTTTTAATTCAAATAATTACTGTTTTGTATTTCAATTTTATTCTATCAACCCTCAATAATAGTAATAATAATTGGCTAATTTATATAGCGCCGTTTTATGTGAAAGAATATCACCTCAAGGGTGCTTTAACCTGCAGTAAGAGACTAGAGTCAAAACAACAGTCGACCCTCATACGAGGGAGCTGACTATTACATCATTTCTAGGTTTGAGTCCTCGCTATATTACGTACATGTATTTTGTTACACAGCAGAAATTTATCGGTAAAAATTTCCCATTCATTTCCTTACCGAAATCTCTAGATCATGGTCAACATGTGGGTGCGTCATTTGAGCAAGGTTTCGACAAAGAAAGATCACGTGAAATATGTTTAATTAAAGTTTTTATATTTATTATTGTTCAGCGAAACAAGATGAAAAAATGCTCTGCGTGGCGGAGGCTGATACTAATTGCAGTACAGAGATATTATGTTTCCAATTTGTAAAGGAATACATATTTAGTATTAAATAATCTCCATTCTATTATTATTAAGTTTATAAATGCACTTAAAAGATCTACATATTTTATAATATTATAGTTATTTTGAAAAATGTGTTATAAAGATATATTAAAGTAAAATAAAGGCAATAAAACATAAAAATAATTTTCAGTGTTTTTTTATTTATCAATAACAATATTATAAATACAGAATTGAAACCAATATTTACAACTACTTCACCCAACAAGAATTAAGATCATTCAAATTAGAATAACATTATTTATTCTAGAAAATTTTCAGCCCATGTGTAATATTTAATAAACATGTTGTACATACAATGATTAAAGATTTTTTAAATGAAATATGTATATGGATATATGTAATCATTAATTTTTATAGTTACATATATTGATCTTTGTATATTTATCTCTTATTCTAAGAAATTTGGGATATCCAGAGCACCTTTTTTATTTGTCATAATATTATCACATGGTAAGAAAGAATGGAGCATAAATCCTATTTTAAACTATCACATAAATAATAATTGGTATTTTTACTGTTATAATTATTGATTAGTATTTAACAATGTTTTGACAAACTATTCATCTCACACAAACACGTCAAAACACAAAGGAAAATTTGGCTACATTCGATACTTTTACAATGCTTTTTTGGCTGGTGGAAAGTAGTTTTAAATGAATTGTAATACAATTGCTCATTTGTGTTTTTCCTACATGTTCAATGTGTTTGAAAACACATTTGTTCATAGATGAGTAGGTAAAACAGGAAGCAAGAACAACATACATTTTCTGCTTAATAAAAAAATATTTTATTTTTCAAATATAGAGATGAAATCTCATCAATACATATTATTTTCATAACCGGTTCTAACTGAAGAATTACTTTTATAAGAGTTTATTTTATTTTACAATTATCATTGCGTTTGCATGTAATAGTAATTAAATAAAGATTCCCCGTCAATAAGGGTGGTTATTCACAGCCTTTTTTTATTCTGGAATTATTTGATATGTCTTTTTCCAACTAATACACAAACATCTCTTTTTGAAAACTATTTTTTGTCAGGCAATAGGCATATAACAGAATATTAACAAATAATCCATTCACAATAAACACTAGGTAACAGACAATTCATAAACATTTATTGTATAATTTATTTAATTAAATTATTTAACATTTAGAAAATTGAGCACCATATGATTTATTTTACAACAATTATTACAAACTAAATAAATCTTTTAATTTAAAACATGGCATCAAAGTAACAACACTAACTATTTTTTAGCCTAAGTGCACTCCAGTTCTGGAGAGCATGGCCACAGACTGCACATGATTTGCGGGAACCATTTGATGATACATTAAGCCTTTGGACCTTTGAGAGTTGTGAGGTTTTAATGGCACACTAGAATAACAATTCACATACTGAATTAAGTTATTCTCCCAAGAACTGGACAATAGATAATTTAATAATTATAGTATTTAATTCATTATTATTTTCGACACAATGAAGGAAAACAACAACAATTTTAGTACAATATTCAGATTCTGAATAAAAATACGAAAAACTATAAAACATTCTATTTGTACCTAAATGATTTTTTATAACATGATCAATCCTATTCATGGATATGGTAAGTAGGTAGTTGTTCATTTAAAATATCAATAAAGTGGAAGTTTAATGAGTACAACCGTCACCGTACTAAAATCTGCACTAAATATAAACTTCCATAGACGTCTCTAAATATAAATTATTACGTACGTACATTGACTATCTTTAAAAAAGATACTGTTTACATACTCTGTTTTTGTGTAATATCCCAGGCGTCAAGTGGCGCCTGTGGACCTTGTATATATATTGTATACATATCTGTGTTTAATGTTATATTATCTAAATGTGTAAAAATATTATCACCAGCTGAAAGGTAAAATGTGTTGAGCTTGCATTTAAAATCTCTATGCGTACAGGGACTCAATGATGCTGGAGTACTTGGCTGTGATGACATTTCGCTTCAGTTTCAATGTAGGGCCTGTAAAAAAAATTGTTCAATAAAATTATTTTAAAAAATTACACTAATAAAAGCAGTGGTGTACCAGGGCTGATTAGACAGCCGTACCGGCTTCGAAAGGACAATTGAAAAGTACTTATTTTATTTTTTCATTCATATTACCCGCAAAGGGGCTTGGGCCCGCTAAACAGTCTTGCCCCAAAGGTTTTTACTAGGCCACTAAAAAAAGAAAAACTATGTAAATCATATGCTCACCCAATTCGTCAGTTGCTATGGACAGATCACACGGCAATACGGCAAACTTCTGTACTTTCTGTGCGTTGGAAATGGCTTGCACATTGGCTCTTGTGATTCCGTCCTGGATTGCCTTCATGATCTGTAATAAATCAATAAAGTTTGTATTATCTTTATAAGTTACATCAGTATTGATATAGGGAAGAAAGTGAACAGGGAAAAAGGGAAAATTTATGGATTAAAACATTAGTGAATTGTAAATTGGGAAAGTGATAGAGTAGGCTCTCTCTTTTATTGTCTATTATCTTATTTTATTTTTCATTCTTCAATACCTCTTTTTGGTGAAAAATTCATTCCAGAGCTTCAGATAATGCATCATTTAAAAAATGATCCCTCCTGTTCAAACGAAAATTCAACAGTTTTCCGTAGTTACCTTTTGGTTTGGTCCGGTCAATATTTCCGCAACGGTGGTGACCTTTTCTCCTAAAGTAGCGACCCATCTGATAGAATCACTGCTCAATTTATCCAAAGGAATGCCTGATTCGCTGTCAATTTCCGTCTGTAGAACAGTTTAATGTAAATTAATAAAGTAAATATTTAAATTTAATTATGTCTCAAATAACATTATATTTCGATTAAATTCTTTATTATATGTTACCTTCAAGGTTAGTAGAACTGAGAGGAATTTTCTTCTATCGCCAATAACGATTGCCTGCGATACACAGGGAAGTTCTTTCTTGATCTCTTGTTCAATGATGACGGGGGCTACATTTTCACCTCCAGCGGTAATCAAAAGTTCCTGGAAAAGAAATCACTTAATCATAAAAAATATTCTAGATACCTAGTTCATATTTAGTGGTGTGATAGTTGGGTTCAAATTATTGTCACAACTATCATTTTGAAATTTAAATTTACTGTCAAATAGGTTATGCATGTGCTAGATAAGGCTTCATATAATATTAAAGCAAAAAGTGTGGTTTTCTAGTGACAGTTCCAAATAAAAGTTTTGCAGTTTATAGTTTAATTCATACTATAAAATTAATTGATTATTTTGAGTGTACAACATAATTCATTAATTTTCCTTGAATTAATTAATTTCGACTTTCAACCGGTACAGACCGACCAATTCATATTGCGAAAGATGAAAAACAGTGAGTTTGATTAATTTTTATCAGTAAGTTCGATGTCGCCTTCTCTAATATTGATGTCTATTGTTTTGATAATTATGTACCTTTATTCTGCCGGTAATATATAAGTATCCTGCTTCGTCTATCTTTCCCACGTCTCCGGTTCTCAGCCATCCTTCGTCATCAAAGGTCTCCTTGGTCTTGGTGGGCTCGTTGAGGTACCCCATGAAGACGTGTCTCCCTCGGATGCAGATTTCCCCTTCTCCGGTTTTGACGTCCTTGTTTCCCAGCTTGGTTTCGACGCCATCAATTGGTTTGCCTACAGATTCTAGGTTAAAACTGAAAATTCCAAATCATTTTATTTATGAACATGAACAGAATAAAGTCTAGTTCAATTTAAGATATTTTTAAGGTTTTCAAAACCTAGAAAATAGTGCATTCATCACTTTTCACATATTTTATATCATAAAAACAAAAACAAAAAACACCCAATTGAAAATATTTTTACAGCCCAATAACAAAAATATGGCTTTCTCTTTTACATAAACGATGCATCAAACTGAAAGAGAGGTTACAATGGATTTATCAGCCTGCCTATCAGGTATGCCTTTAGGTGAATGATGATTTTAGAACTTACGCTACAGGAGTGCCGAAAGAATGGGCGCCGCTAGATTCCGACATTCCGAACACATCCATGATGGGCATATCCAGGCTCATGAAGTAAGCCTTGACTTCTATGGAGAGGGGGGCTGCCGCCGTGAGGTACATTCTGCAGTTTGAGAATCCTAAAGCCGCCTTCACCTTCTTTAAAACTAGATTCTGAGCCAACCAGTATCCGTAAGAATTGTCTTCAATACTGCAAATAAAAATGTAAAATAGTTAGGCATCTTTTAAATTCCTGCATCATATTAATTCGAGACATCTACACACACTAATACAACTGAAACTACAAATTCTGACAGGCAGACGAAAATTGAATGTCCCAAAGTTTTGACTTAGGGTAATTCTGAATGAATGCAAGGCATGCATTTTCTCCTTCCTCGTTCATCCTTTTGATGTTCTATACACTTATTTTATTGTTTGTTTCTTAGTTCTACTTACATTGTCTTTTCGGGCATTTATATGTGTGAGCACTGTAATAGGAGTTATGGTCCTGCTGCTGAAAGCTCCGTTCTAACGTCTCTTTCTGTTACTTGTGTCGTTTATGAGAAAGAGGGAGAGATTGTAAAAAAAACTATCAACAGTATGCCTACAGCAGTATCCTAGGAATCGCGATAGAGGATATAATTTTTGCTAAAATTTAAAAAAAAAAATGCTTACCCATTCTCTTGCGATGAGAATTGCCTTGTGATAAGATTATTTTCCCTAAAGTTTTTAGAAAAGAGTGTTTGGTTAAGTTACAAAGAAATCTTACCCTTTGAAAGCTTTGTTGTAATGGTTGATACTTTGTGCCTTAGCCCAGTTAGCGATGCCTCTTTTGACCATACCGTTGGCAGCTCCGATGGAAGTCATCTTTTCATAGATCTTTTCCCACACACGAGGAACGCCTAGGAATCTGTCGTAGCATAAGAATAATAAGTTAATATATATCCATTGGAGGAAGCGCGGTGGAACAGCTACATTTTAAAGGATATTTGAAGATATTTTCAAACTTTTCCAAAAAAGTGAGGTTATCAAACAGAGGCAATTATTTATTAAGATATCAATGGAGGGATTACTGACCTTGTTGGTTGAACTTCTTGAATTGTTTTGATGAGAGAACCTTTGAGGGCATCTTTGTCGGCAAAGTAAACTGTCACTGCGTTCATAAGGGGTACAATGATATCCAATATCTGAAAACATAAATGTAAATATTTTACTAGGCATAAATAAATAAATAATCTCTATTAGCAGACCTGTTATATGAGCAAAAACCCTTAAACGGTGAGATCTGGCGTCTCATGAAATTTGTACAGATTTTTATTTAAAATTTCTAGAACGATGCAACTATTTTCAGTTCACAATCTCACTTCCACCATAAGCTACGAGGCTTGTAAACATCAATTTAACGGACGAAAAATAAAATGCTGTATTGTGTTTTCTTTATTTTTCAATCACGAAAATGAAAAGCAATTGAAAATATTTCTCGAAATATTTTTTTTTTTCAGTGTAAAGTATAAAAGGATATGAAATAAATATAAACAAGAGTCTAAATCAGTCATTCCCAAAGTGGTCTATATCGACCCCCAGGGGTCGATTCCGACCTGCAAGGGGTCCACGTCAATGAAAAAAAAAATTGGGGGTGCATGAGAAGGAAATGGGGGTCAACGGGAGTGGATTCCATTTAGGCAGGCCGTCACCAAAATGTTGGCTTCCCGCAAATGTAATAATCCACCTCACAGATAGTACCTATGTAGGTACTTACGTAATACTATCTTATAATGGACTTTAATTCCCTAATTATATTAATTATAATAATTTTTGTGGAAGATATTTTGCCAATTTGCTAGTACTTTTCGATTTCAAATCTCTACCGACCAGTGCTTTTTTTTCGGAGAGGAATTTTTGTTGATTTGCTAGCACTTTTCGATTTGGGATCTCTGCCGACTAGTACTATTTTTTGACAACAAGTGTTCACCGCGAAGGGTTCATTTCAAAGAACTAGCAGTTCCTGAAGCGTTCACAAAACTTTGATGTTTTTCCCAACGCTAAAAAAAATCAATACTAGGAAAGCAGGGGGTCTATACAAAACAGAAAAAATCGACAAGTGGTCTACGGGACAAAAAAGTTTGGGAACCTCTGGTCTAAATCATGGACGAATTCTAGTAGTGAATTAAAAATTAGTAACATTAAGTAATTATAATTCCTGTTCTTGTTTCTACATATATTATTTTGAAAGTACCAATAACAAAGATATCTTTACGATAAATATTATTGTTAAATTTATCCATGTCAAGTGCTTAATTATTTGCTGCTAGATTTAATCTTATCTTAAGATTTGCGAAATCTGGTAAAGAATGGAACCTTGTGATGAATCAGTTTGATTAAAATCGGAAGATGTAAAGGTCGTACAATGTACATTCAGGTACCTTCATAATATTGATGTGTGTTTTGATTAATCTATTTGAAGATAAGATTGTTACTGGAAACCAGCGTACAAAGTTTATTGAATGCACACTGAGTGCCATATAAACCGTGAGAAATAATAATCTTAACTATAAAGGGGAAAATTTATGTTCTGAAGCAGCAAAAATCTTGAATGGTTAGCTTTTGTATCATAATATTTACATAGTTTTTTTTTACCTGGAATCAACACAACTGTTTTTTGTTCACTACCTAAAAATATAACAGGATGCCACATTTTTCAATTGATATCTTAAGACAAAGTTGGGTAACAAAGATTATTAAGTGGTTTATATCAAGTGTTAAGCAATTACATTACAAACACGTAGACACGTTATTGTCTTAGAACATTTACAAAAAATGTGGCAAGTAACAATCACACTTACGTTCCCAGTAAATTTATCATTCAAACATTGGTCATGTACAACAAAGATCGACATTCAAAGAATATGTGTGTTTCAACTAAATACATGTAGGACCGGGAGACGTTTCATACCTAAAAGTTTAGTCGAATACTACACCAATGAATAGGGAATCTGTATTACATTTCAGAGTAGTGCAACAGAGGGGTCTAGTCCCACTGACTCAATTCAAAATAACTCTTTTAGAAACTGATAATAAATTATAGCATTTAATAGGTTGAAAATACCCTACTCTCCCCAACTATAAATAAATATACCTGATACCTAATTTCTGCAATGTACATATTTACTTTGATAAACTCATGTACATAATGTGGGCGATGGCTTATCTCAGTAGTAGAAATGAGTTTATAGGGACGTCACAGGTGCAACAGGGAGTCTATTCATTCCAACCACAGGTGTTTTTCTCATTGTTACCGAAGATAGTGTTTATTGATTAAACTGAACCTGCGTCGTTTAAAACAGACTTGAAATTTGCTAATCCTTATCACCACATACGCAACGCAAACCAAATAACAATCTTAGAGATCATCACATATCAATCAGTTAATATATCTTTCAATTGATAAAAAAATGGATTTTGGTCTAAATTTAAAGATCAGTCAATTAAATTTTTGTGTTCATAATTATTTTTACTAATGTGAAAACAACATTGAAAACTCGCTACCCAGAGCAAGTGGGACTATGTTATCCTTGATCAAAAGGAAAGAGGAAGTTTGAGAAGCAGTTGGCTAAAGTACTTGAATATTGAACTTGGCTAAAACTACTTGAAGCAAAAATTCAATTTTGAATGGTAGTCTCTCCCTAGGGGTATATAAATGGCTGCTTTCACAAATTAAAACTTAGCGAACATTAAGAAATGTATCATAGTCGAGACTTCGCAAAGGATTACATTTCAGACATAAAAATGTGTTGTCAAAGTAAAACTAATAAATATTTAATAAACGTAAATTCAATTGTAGTTACATATATTGTGAAAGCGTGATTTATTTTACGCCCTGAAATTCTTAAATCAACATAATAAACTTCCTTATCACACATGTAAATAGAGTTATCATTTTCCCAAAACTACAGCGGTATGGTATTTAGTTTACCTGTGCAGCTACGTGACTCAGGGGCAGGTAGGAGATGAGGGACTCATTGCCAGGCTCAACCTCCGTCATTTGCGATACGCCAAAAGCTTCCCACTTGACGTTGTCGTGTGACAGCATCACGCCTTTGGGACTTCCCACGGTTCCTGACTGAAATAAACATTAAAAACAACTATAAAATCATCAAAAGACATAATTTTGCGTCTAAGAATGCTTGGACTCTTGTTTGTGTCGCTTCAGCCATCTTAAATATCTGTACCATTTGGGAGAAGACTGGACTAAAGTGACAAATGTTTGGACTTTTTTGTCCTTTTTTCAAAATCTAACCAAATACTAAAGACTTATGAAATTCCCAAAATGGCGCTTTAGCCGTTTTGCCTTTCCGGCGTCGATATGTTGTTGACGATTGAATATGTATGATTCAACAAAAAAGGGAGTAAATTTCAAATACTAAACTTTTTTGGTAGCCATCATTGGATTGTTATTATGAGACACGTTTTTATTATACACGAACAAGTTTTAGATTTGATAGGATTACTGCCAGGTTAAATCTTATGGAGATTTACTTACAGTATAGACTAGAGTGCAGCATTCATTTACAGCTATACCCTTCATAGCTTCATTTAGTTTTGTATCAGGCTCCTCTTTTCCCCAAGCCATAACTTGGGTCCACTAGAAAAATATGAAATCAGATTATAATCACAGCAAACATTCACTTTGATCAGTTTCCAAACAAAAAAGGGCGTGCCGAAGGTGCCAATTTTCGCCGGGCATTTATCATTATCTTTTCAGGAGTTTTTATGTTATAAAACCTGTTGTTCGTATATTTAAATGAACCGTAATTGTTTGTCGACAAAATAATTATTCCATAGAGATATTTTGCATGGCGTTAAATTCGGTACAAGTCGAGTAATAAATATTTGAAATTTGCTTATGTCAGTGCGCCAGAAAAAAAACGATTTTCAAAGTGGCATTGTTTTTGTTATTTACAGGTAAACTATGCAACTTTATTTATATTTGGAGGGAAATATATTCAACCACACGAAAATACAGAAAAAAGGTATAAAAATCTTCACATTTCTTGACCAAACTTTTACTGACATGAGGGGAGAAAAAACCGATTCCAGAAAAACCACTTGTACCATTAACATACAATTTAAAAAAATACATAAACACATTATCTGAAAAGATAGTACGATTAACAAAAATATTATTTTGTAAAACACAAGCGAGTTATTACTAAATTACAGTCAGCAAGGTACAACGGAAATTGTACCTTGCAGGAATCCGGCATTCCAGAGATTAAATAGCATGAAATAATTTAAAATAATTTTGAATCATTTGATACTTACAGAGTAAATATTATCCTTTGGTTCGGTGATGTTTCCATGGAGTTGAATAGCCGCCTTCAACAATGGAAGTCGGGGCCATATTTCTCGGATTTTGTCCATTTGTTTGGCGTCTTCGCAGACCACAATGTTGGCGCGGCTGTTGCTCAGTACGTGGTGGCAGGCGTCGGGGTTGTTGGTGGTGTATATACCGGCAGCAAAACCACTAAAAACGACAAATAAGAGAAGTTATTTTACTATACATTTTGAGATATTTATAAAAAAAAAACACTTGCAGCATTGATCCTCTGAGCACTATTGTATCAGCGAGAAACTCAGCAAACAAGAGTGGAACATTTGTTCACAGTTGACATCAGCAGCATGAGAATGAGTTGTTTCTCCAATTTGTTCTTAGGTGAAATGAAACGCACGTGGAACAAATTACCAACAACAAAACCCTTCTACAGCCCCTGTTATTGGAGTGGAGTGGAGTTCAGACTTAGAAGAGATGGAATGTTGAGTTATGATTTAAAGTTCCCACTTCTAGACCACAGTAAGTGCAGTACGGGGAGTAAAGCATGTGCATACATAGTTCAATTCCTATAAAATATATCTACTTTGTCCATTTCCAACTAGATATACATAACTAATCTGCTTAATTAGTTTTCTAGATATATTTTTCAACATTTTGAAATAATTGTTTAAAAATTCTAAGAGAATTGAGAAGGTCGAGAAGAGGTTATCAAAAATATGACACTGATGAACTGGAATGATGAGATACAAGCCTTAGGCCATATGCGGTAATCTAAACCAAGATTTGTCTGTCGTATAAGTCAAAGTAACAATGCTGGCAACCCAAATGTCAACTCAACAAGCAGTCCGCTGATAGATCCATTGTAACCTCTCACTCTTTTCCATAAACGATGTAACAGAAATGGAAGTTTCAAAGGATTTTTCACTGACATTATAAATAATGTTAAATAATGATGTTTAAAATATACCCAGCGTGAATAGCAGCCAAGTCGGAGATGAACCACTCCGGACAGTTGAAGGATAGAACGCAGACGGAGTGTTGTTTATCTAATCCAAGTTTGAGGAAAGCCTTTGCACAGATCTGAACGTTCTGCTGGTATTCTCTATAAGGGGAAAAATTATTTCATCATATTACTTATAACAATTCATAAATGCATTATTTATTATTATCTTTAAGGCTGAGAGATAAAATTATTTTATTTTATTAATTTATACCTTGATAGCAATCCCAATGAGTTATTAGAGCTCATTAATGGGCAAGAAAATGTTTATACATAGCACATCAGTGACAATTTCTTTTTACACAATCTATATTAATGACAAATACATTTTTTGCAGAGTATGTTTATGTGACAAATTTATGATTTTGGTATTCCTCAAATATTACTTTTAATCAAACTTGTTCCATGCGTTTGAAAGGAGAACCACTGCTCTAGACACTTTATTCAATTTCCAATATCTAGAAGTTGTCTTGATGTAGGAGTTAATCAATTGATAAATACTATTGTATTTTTTATAAGTTATGCAATGCCGTACCTTCTATAAATGAGAAAGATGCAAATAGCGACATCAGCTGTATAATGTTACATACTCCACTATTGTGGGCAGCATAAATATGGTTTATTGTCTTACTTGAGATCCAAGAAGCAATTTATATGAGTAGTGTGTTATACCTGAAAGTAACTTTGTCCCAAGTTCCCTCGGCGTTCTTGGAGGCATAGGCGAACTTGTCGGGGTAGCGGGCTACGGTGCGGTTCATCAGTCCTGGTACAGACATGGGATACTCCGAGTCGTTTCCAGTCTTGCTCAGGCGGAGAAGTACCCGCCCGTGGGGATCAGAGGTGGTGTATGCTTCGGCCGGGAGAATTCGATTCACTAAACCGTTGAAACAAACGTATGAGCTTCATTGTAACCTCTCTTTTTATTACATGCATCGTGTGTGAGAAAGATGGATATCTCACAATAGAGCTATATTCGGTAAGCCTTTTTAACCGTGTGCTGCGGCTTTTTTCTGAATTTCATAATTTTCCAGAATTGGTGAATATATTTACAAAAGTTTATTTTTGTTTTTATTGGAAAAAGTTACTTGGAGATTATTTTTTACGAAGGCGATCCCCTTATTTCAATTTCATTCAGCAAAAAGATACAATTTTGAAAAAATATTTTCTGATATTAAAACACATATTTGATGAATAATAAATTAAATTAAAAGATTAAAAAGACAACACTCGTAAATATAGATGAATTAATTTGAAAACTGTCGCAGGGCGTAGGCACTTATAGAAGGGCGGCGAAATTGATCTACTTTCCTCCACTTTAAATAGTTTTAAGTAAGACTATATTGACTTGGAGCCAAAATGGCGTAAGTGACAAATTTACCATTTTCAAAAGAGCGAAAGCAGTGAAAAAAAAATCGTGTAAAAGAACGCAAGACATTATTTCATTCACAATGCATCCAATATTTACATATAATTATTAAAAACATATGATTATTTGTCTTTATTTACGTGATTTTTTCAGTGTTTTCGCGAATTTCTATTTTTTCTAAGACTGAAAACGCCGATTCGTCACTCCTTTTTGGCTTGGAACAGTCGGTACTATTATTTTTATAATTTTTTGTAGGTATAAAGAAAGATGTCATTTTGCATATATAAGACCCCATTTTTTAATATTGGTTAAGAAAATTAGAAATCGATAAACAGACAAAAAAACACATACCTGTAGGAAGTTCATTTGTGTAGAGTGTAGAAGGTTTTGGTCTTGAAGGTGTTGGAGAAATCTGAAATAAAAAAATAAGATAACTCAATGGTAAACTTAGGATTCAAGTTGAATTAAAGTATAATAAACGCCATCCTTATTTACTAGAGACATTTTCTCTCAGATAAAGTTTGTCTCCTTCTTTTATGAAGTTATTTCTTGCAGACGCCTTCAGCATTTTGCTTGTATGTTGAGAATGCAGAGTTGTGATTTTTTCACATTTTTTTTGCACACAATAAAACAATGACAGTTATCAATGTTATGCTAATCAATAGCAACATTATTATTTTATCTCTCTATGACGTTCTATTTTCAAATAAATAATCGCAAATTACAAAAAAAAAATACTTAATACACTTTTATAGTACTGGGATGAATAGGTATCTACTTAATTTAATATGAAAAATCTAATGAAAACAAAAAAATGTTAATAATAAATTGTATAATAAGTTGTTACATAATATTATATATGATTGTTGCTAGAAGCTCATAAAGGAGAAATACCATCCCCAATGTATAGCAGAGAAGCATTACATTGACAGACGAAGAATTATACTAGACGGAATACAGTTTTTCTAATATACCTAGAATAATTATTTTTGGCTAATTTTACCTTAGCAATATCCACATTTTCTGTGGTGTCATCGTGGTAACCGTTTGTGAGGACTGGCGTCTCCATTGTGAAGTAATCTGGAAATAATAAAAAAAAATATCTGTTAATTTCACTAAAAATTCAACAAAAAACATCCCTCTGTTTTGAACACACTAACTGAAGCAACTTCTATTATTTTGACCTTCTCTTCTATATTGATAGTTTTGCGTGTTACTGGGATGTCCCCGACATCATCTTACATGCGCGTTTTCAAAAATTAGATTTTCACCTCTGTCTATGTTCTGTATCGTGCATTTTTATATTATGTATTTTTGACGGTCTACCAAAGCTCGTCAATAATGAAAACGTTTAAAAATATTGATATTTAAAAAAAAAAAATATCTTCTAAATTCCAATATCTACCACACAACATGTATTTTTATCCAGTATTTTGGTATATGTCCAGTCCCTACATACATATATGCAGCAAATACGCATAATAGCTTTATTCAAGGTTTTTTCTGTTTTTATTAATTCATAAATTGGAAATAAATAATTCATTAAATCACTATTCCGTTTCTCTGGAAGTGATTTTAAATCTGACGTTATGACAAGATGTAATCATATTATTATGCACGAAGTAGGTACCTATTCAGATATTATTTTCAACATGGATATAAAGTTTACCAAAGGTCAAGATAAATATATCGCCTATCTGAAATATTGTTTATAAATCACACTCAAACAACAGCTGATGTTACTAAACAAGACGTGCTTATCTAACAAAAATTCTGATAAAAAACCTTCCAATAATAGAAATAATATAATATGCATAACTTATAGTGATTACAAGTTTTTACAATGTTAATCGATTTTAAATGTTTTTTTTTTTCATCTCCTTTTTTTTGCATTCATCAAACATGAACGTTCTTTATTCAACGATGCAATAAGGCAACATACATTGTGTATCACATTAAATTAAAATACTATTTAGTTTCATCGAATCTGTGTTGAATTTCATTAAGTGTTAAATGATAAATCACACGTCTTTTTAATTTAATGATGATATGTGCTGTTTTATGTTATTGGACACTTCAATACTTGCAGTTTTGCTGACGATTTGATGTTACCCCGACCAGATGTTTCGACTAGTTAGCAAGTAACGTAATATTAACACAAATGCATTTAACAAAAAAAAAACATGTTGTGGCACGTGACTACCTCAATGTAAATACATCGTGAACATTTCAGTTTCATATTACCATGAGGAATACCCTTTTCTGTCGGATTTTTTTCTGCTGAGTGCAAATATTTATTAAATACGCGGTAAATTTGTGTTTAGTCTAGGTTATAACACATTTGGGTGTTGGGTACCTGCAACTATTTTTTTTACGTCTCTATCGTAAAATTATAAATTATGACTGGTGATAGTCATGGTTTTTACGTTACGACGTTACGACTGTTGATAATAAAACGTAGGCTGTTACGTATTCACGGTCAAGCAGGTGGGTTGCTGTACCTTCGGTAGGTACCTAGTGTTTTGTTTTTAAATATTAATGATACTCCATAGTAATTTAAAAAATATTTTATTAATTTTTTCAATGTATAATCTTTGTGAAAGGCCATGTTGATTAATTATTAAATCACTTTATTTTTAATATATTTATTTTGTGTTGCCTACTAGTTTCATCTCGTCTTGTTTACGGCATCTTTAGAGCACTTAAAAATATACAAATTATTTTTATTAAAATAAAATTTTACACATCATTTTAATCTCTTATAATCGTTTTCAGTTTATTTAATCTGTGAAAGATTAAAATGTTGTGTTAAAGATGAAAACAAATTTGTATTTTTTTAAGTGCCACGAAGATGTAACAAACAAGTTAGCGATATAACTAATAGGCAAAAAAATATCAATTTCAATTAATATTTGTTACGTGTTAATGTTTGTTTTCTGTTTTACCGATAAGTTCAGTTGAAAGTTGTTGTGTTTCCGGCCGCTTATCGGCCTTTTAGAGTAGGGAGATAAAATGAGAGAGACGAAATTTTAGTAATTTTACCGTAAATATTTTCCTTATTTAGAAATTTAGGTACCTTCTATAAACTCCGTTTCAGTTTGATCTCCTCTCTCGAATGCATTCCCCGATTGAATAAAAGTATTGATAACATTGAGAGTATATCAATAACACTGTACGTGCACTATAGACGACTGAAAAATCTACTGTGATGAGCAGGAAAGAGCAGGGAAAACAAAGAAACATTACACACGATATTACTATCAAAAGTAAATTTATTTTTTGTGCAAACATTTTATGTAAACACGCGGTTGACGCGTTACATTACGCTAGACTTCACCAACAAGTGTAAAAATTTACACGTGTGTACTAAATTATTAACACCTACATGATACGTACCGAGGACGTGCAATGATTTTTTTCCAGAGTTTCACAATTTAGTTTATATTCAGAAAGATTTTAATTTGAATGAATCGACTGTCTCGATGTTCAAAATGAACCCAACAGCGAAAAAAAAAAATCGATTTAAATGAAACAAACAATTTTGAAGTTTGTGATCGGAAGAATTCGCTTCCCCTTTTTTAAAAATCGGTAAAATATACCTAATCCCTTTTTACATTTTTATACAACGGCGAGTAGAATTTACAGTACCTACCTAACATAACTTAAAGATGTGTTTTGCAAGTAGAGCTGGTTTATTTTTAGAAAAATGATAGCCAACTCGCTTTGTGGTTTATTATTATTAATTTTATTACATGCCTAGTCTAAAACATTATTGGATTGTTTCCTTATGTCTGTATCTTTCGTATTTCTACTAAAAACATTTGCTATTATTTGTTGGGGCACACATACACCAAAAAGTTGATTTAAAATGATGTTTTGTGATCTTTAATAATACTATTTTACTACGCATACTTCGCCATTGCTTAGAATGTATTTGGAGTTCTTATTGCAATTTATATCTAACTACATAGTTAGTTGTTACCCGTGAAAAATCAAAGGATGTATCATGACTTGCGAAGAAAAAATATTTGTTCCTTTTAAAATATAAAATAATGTCTGTAAAATACATTAAACGTAGGTACTTCATTGGGCAGGTAGGGATTTGAAAATTTTATTTTTAAATTTGATAATTTCAATTAACATCAGTTCCAAATTTGAAAACGTCACACTCGTACGGTCGTGCGTACTCAAAAATAAATTGTTTATAGTTAATTACTCCGCTAACAAAATGTATTACATATTATTTACAGTTTAAAGGCCCAACTGGCGTAACTAAATAAACAACTAAGTAGCCTTAGATATATGTGTTGGTCTCTCATCTAGAGTTGATGTGAGTACACTACTCACCCATATGCATAGCTTGTATACAGCGTGTTTTATTTTAAACATCATGCTTATGTCATTTATATAAAAGTTTGTTTAACGTGTATGTTGTTTTATTTCATTGTTATAAAAACACAGAATGTTAAAATACAGTTCTCAATAAAGGACTGAATTCAAAGGATTATTAAAAAAAAAATAATTGCAAGATATCCAGTAATTCGTAGTATTCCCCGATTTGGGACATTCTCGAGCACGAGCATGGATGCTAATTACTGTTTCTTCAAAACAGATTAGAATATTATTTTCAACAACACCCGGTCGAACTGCATAAACAAGACACGCTGTAAGTGTACTTTCAATATACTAGAAGAATCATCGTAAACACTTGCTGTTCCTTTTCCATTAGTGACAATAAGTACACGTAAAAAAGACAAAGGGCTCTTTCTTTATGACGCATCGTAAATAAATCGCCACTGGAGCCAATACCGATACACAATACACTCAATGCTAAGCATGTATTGTTTGTTTCAACTCTTGTTGCGTTACCTATACATGCGTTATTTCAATATTTGTCTATCACTTTGTACAGCCTCATAAACATGTAGTATTAGGCGTTAGGTGAGTGTTACTAGTTACATAAACAGGGTTATCACAAATATTATTCATTGGTAAAAGATAAAAGTGCGTGATTGAAATGACCCCAGCTAGCAGCTAAGCTATTTGCCGCACACGACCTCATCCAACCATAGCAACTGAGGAAAGATTTGAACCTTAACCAAAAACTGTTTGACTGCTATCAACTTTAAAGTATTATTATTTATATAAATATGATTTTACTGTACACTCCAATCAATGCTGGCATCCGAATGTCGCACTTTTTTTAAATTATGTTGATTTAATTTTTTTGAGCTTCGGGATTGTTAAATATTGTTCCAATGCCAACTTATTGACTTTTCTTTATGCCTTTTTTAACACTGACTTTACTTTCAAGCCACCTACAGCCGTGCTGTACACATATCAAAGGTCCTCCGGAGACGTTTTCTTTAAAGAATTTTATTTGAATTTTGATCTTCTCTAATTCCCGGATTACGGATAACCTGACAATATTTGAAAAACTCCTACTACCTTCATAATAAGCGGAAAATTTTGCTTGTGAAATGATGGAGGACTTAGTTGGCAGAGGAATTGAACCCACGACGCCCGACCCGACGCGTTTATCCACTCAGCTACTAATCGATTTAGTTCTCTAATCCGATACTCTTATAAAGCGAAATACAGATAATTATAACATGTAACTTTTTATTAACTAAAAAAAATATGTTTTTGTTTAAAATGTGAATTATTTTGAGTATATTCACTATTGTTTAAAATACATATACCTACATGCTTATGGTTCTCTTAGTTTTTTCTTAATGTTGGTTTGTATATTAGAAGTATTGTCAGTTGATAAATCATAACATTGAATGAAAATGATCGTGGAAAAGATGCCCCAAAAATCCTGAACACGGTGTATTTTTTTTAATAGTACCTTACATATTAAAAGTCGAGTACCTTTTTTGTAAAAACCGTTTGAAAGCTGTAATTTATTTTATGTTGTAAATTATAACTTTCTAGTAAGATACATATTTTATTGCACCATTCTAAGTGGGTAGGTATTTATTTTCTACGCGGGAATCATCACTAAACAAACACATTCGACTTATTTATATAAATATTCCTTGACCACCTATTGGCCACGTGACCTCGTTAACGATCAGGACCAGACATAATAAATATGTTAATAACATAATATTTTGCAAGTTAATTGCAGAATCGTGTTAACGGTTATTGTAATTAAAGCAAGACACTGATAAAAAACTTAGATAATAATAATATTAAAAAAATAAAGCAAATTGTTAACATTTTATAAAATTATTCGTTATTTACGGGATGTAAATTGACTTGCTAAGAAATAATATTAGTTGCTTTAATCCACTCATTTCATATTTAGAATAATGTCTGCTAAAATAAATTATAGGTATGTAGGTATTTGAAAAATATATTTCTTTAAATTTGATCATTTCAATTAAAATCAGTTACAAAATATTAAAAAAGTTCACACTCGTACGTACATACCATACGTACTCACAAATTAAATTATTTATAGTTAATTAGTGTAACGTGTAACCAGTGAGTGATTATTTTTTTTTTTTACAATTACCTACTACTTGAGAAATATAAATATTTTACCCCGAGAAAAACTTATGGTTTATTTTCTACACGGTTGTAAAGCATGAAGATATTATATTAAATAATGTTAATGTCTTATTTAGAAAATTGGAATTTATCCTTATACAACTAACAACATATGAAAAATATGTCAATTGTAGATTTTTTATACCCCAGAGCTTTCTTTGAACGTTATGAAATATGTCCGAGAAAAATGACAAATTTGATGCACTGAGCAATGTACTACACATAGCAACCATCGTTGAGCTTGCATAGCCTCGCACATCGAGCGTAGGTCAACAGTTTCACAGTGATAAACATTGGAGTAGATTATAGGGTTATCTGACCATCTACTTATAGAAAACATTTTAAATACTTCGTTATACGCGGCTTACTTTGAGGGGGGGAATTATAAAGCTGAAAATCGGTAAGTTTATGAAAAATAAAAATATACCTAAACTGAAAGGCGACACAAAGTGCACATGTTTACACTAATCAAAAAATTACATGCGGCCATTTGAATATCGTCTCTGGAAAGGCAAAAGGGCTTTAGCCACTGTTGGATTTCAAATAGCTTTTAAAAATAATAAAAAAGAAGAAGTTTTTGGTGCTCAATAATAAGCGGTTTCGTAAATTAAGAATATAATATATTAATACAAATGTTTCAAGAAGATTTCAAGGATTCAACCATAACTTCATCGGTGAGTGAATTGGCTTAGTGAATCCTCAATCTACCCACATATATAATCACACCTCCATCAAGTAGTATTAGTTTATCGTTTTTACAGTGCATTATTATAAATGCATCCGAAGCTGAAAACACATTCGGCGTTTATCGCAGCTTCGGATGCAACAGCGACACTTTGGTCAAAAACGAGTTAAATATGCGGTTTTGACTAGTTTTTTATTTTCTGCATCGAATGCTCTGACTCTCGTTTGATTCTGAAGACTTTTGTGGCCCTTCAGCCATTTAAAATATATTCACCCTTTGAGAGAAGGCTTGACTCAAGCGACACAAGTTTGGGACTTTCTTAGCTTTCTGTCGCTTCAGGTAACTCGGTGAGAGCGTTGAACTTTTTTTGTCGAAATCCAACCAGGTACTGAAGACTTGTGAATTTTATTGTAAAAGAAACAAAAAAACTTGTGCTCTTGTGTAAATTTCCCGAAATGGCGCTTCAACCCTTTTACCTTTCCGGCGACGATACATTTTTAATAACTAAAAAAAAATGATTAAATACAAAAGTGTGTTTTTTTTGGGGGGGAATGTTCTCTTAGGAACAGTTGTTTATATCAGTACTTACCCTACTTAAATACATTTATTTTCTCCGAAAGTATTCAGTTATTACGCAAAGTGTTACGCGAAAATCCGTTGGATTCGATTGAAGCGCAGAGAATTTTACTAATGACACTGGCCTTAATGTCTGGTCCATAGACGAGGCAGAATGGAGTGCGATGGTATAAAGACGAAGAAGTAAATCGCTCGTGGAAGATGATAGAAGAAATAACGGTTAAGAACGAGTTGGCTGGTAGCTAATAAGCCCACCTATTATATAACATTGAATTGAACACACTCCTAGTTCCGTGCAATTACTGCCGAGTAGGTACAGCAGCAAGGTTTGGGTGTTTCAAACTTTCGTTACAATGCAATTATTGGAGCCATTTTGTTTTTTCTTACATTTGATCGTTCACCGTTAAGCGCCGATTGTCGGTTCGTTTTAGCTTTTGAACAAATTGTGACCAGCTGAAAAGCATAACAGCTATGTTATCGTGCTTGTCAGCTGATCACTTTTCAACTTGGTCAACTGCTCCCAACCGTCTAGAGCCAGTGAGACTATGGCATCCCCAAAAGGGGTATACTGTGAGGCTAAAGGTACTGGGGAGGGGAAGGAGATGAGGAAGGGGAAGGTTGGGAAATACCTGGCTATTCATATCTAGTCAAAAAGCCTACATTTCAAGATATGTATTCTGAATGGTGGTCTTTCACCAGGGCACCGATGCTGGGAGTATCTATTACTGTGGAACTTGTTCACTGTAGAGTCTGACAAACGAAAGAATGCGGCTGACGCTTATTATAATATACATATTATATAGGATGTTTTAATACGATTAAATTAAGTATTTCCCACGTATTGAAATAACCAAGTACTCGTGTTTTGTAACTAGATTATGTATCATATTTTCAGCAATCAAATATCTTCGATGTTTAACAGGTAGATGGGGTTAAATATTGTTAAAAAGATTTAATGATCTTATGTGCTTAAGATAAAATGCTATGAAAATCTTCCTACATCGTATGCTGATGATAGTGATGATTGTGTGGCGTGTCCTTAGCTAAATGATCCGTCGGAAAAAATAATGACACGTGCATATGCGCACACATCGCGTGTGCGTTATGTGTTCACGTGCACAGTGTAACTTGACAAGACGGCATGAATTATAATCTATCATAATAATTTTTATTTCAAAATTAGAGGGTATTATAAAACATATTGACGGCCTCCGTGGTCGAGCGGTTAAGATCCTCAACCACGAATTCAGGGGTCGCGGGTCAAATCCTGGCGTGCGCAAATTCATTTTATTATTTCACAATTAATTAATATTTAAAAAAAATATGTAGTATGTTATATACTTATGTACCCTCAATATCGCCCTGGTGAAAGAACGCCATCAAGAATTGAAACGTTGCTGAAAATGATTTGAGCTTTGTTTAGTGCCCAAGTACTTCCCGCCTTTTTCTCCCCCATCTTCTTTCTTTCTTCTCTACCTTCAGCCTCACAACATACCCCAATCGGGGATGCCATAATACCACTAGCTCCAGAAAATTAGGGCTTTTATGCAGTATTCACATAAAAAAAACCTACTTCATGAAGGTAGATAGAATTTATGTGTTATTTAATAAAGTAATTATAGTGTAGGTGCCGAATTACTCAAAAATACTCGTTTTTTAGAGCTTAGGGCTTGGCAACTTTGAATCTTTATACTTAGAACCTACGTCGTATTATTAACGTTCATATAAATAAAAATATATAGAATAGAAATCGAGTTAAAGTGTTTGGCCGTAAGGGATAAAATCTGCTTCTGACCGCAAGTTCGTTGTACCTACCGTACAGTTATATATATTTTTTATACGTTTTAAGTACAAAAACAACACATTAATTTATTTAAAAATCTATAATTTGAAACTGTTTTTTAAGATTGCATAAAATACAACACAGTTTAGTCGTTTGACTCAGAATGTGGTATTCACAATCAATTTGTATTGTACTTGGCACTTTGTTCTAGGCAATTAAAAGGAAAACTTTGGCCAGCTTAGATAGATAATTAATGAAAAACTCACGCTATCTTACTATGTTCCATGTTATTAAGAATAAGATAACCCTATTGGTAGGAGAATTATACAATATTAAACAGATTGCAAGAAACTAAAAGTAGATTGAAAAGAAAAAATAACCTACTCTCCGCAGCCTTCATAGAAAAGAGATCAAAGCTCCTTTCCAAAAAGACGAAACTATGTACTGTATTATAAAATTTCACTGTCAATTTCAGAGATCAAAAATGTGGTGTAAAAACCACTACAACATATTGAGATATAGTCCATAAAATAATGACCCTAGGTCCCATACAAGATTGTACTGTTTGCCTAGCTGGAGAGGACAGAGTCATGTTCCAAGCCAAGCTACCTTGTAGCAGGCCTTTAGGTAGATCAAGAGAGGGCTTTATGGATAACGTGCTGGCCGACCTGGAGCGATGGTGAGCGAAGGATTGTCAATGAATCGCCGGAAGCAGAATGGCGTCATCACGAATACTAAAGCTTTGCAAAAGGCGTAAGTACAGCCGTCGGAAGTTATTACATATCGTCGCCGGAAAGGCAAAAGGGCCAAAGCGCCATTTTGAGAAGTGTAAGCCAGAGCACAAAGTTTTTTTTTGTTTTACAATAAAATTCAAAAGTCTTTAATACCTGGTTGGATTTTGATTTTAAAAAAATCGGGTAACTCAATGCTCTCACTGTGTTACCTGAAGCAACAAAAAGCTAAAATAAAGTCCCAAACTTGTGTCGCTTGAGTCAAGCCTTCTCCCAAATGGTAAATATATTTTAGATGGCTGAAGCGATCACAAAAGTTTTCAGAACTAAGCGAGTCAGAGCTTTGGATGCAAAAAAATATGATCACAATTGCATCTTCAACTCATTTTTAAACAAGGTGTCGTTTAAGGCCTTTTTCCTTTCCAGCGAAGATATGTCGTCAAAGCAAAGGTAAGGCTATTAACAAGGCCTTCACCCCTTCTCGTACATGCATGCGTTGAATACAAACTATTTAAGCCTCGCTTCACTGACTAACGTTTGCCTATCATACTTGTATGTTGAAGCTCAGTTTAAATCCATATTCATTTTGATTAGACACTTCAGGCATAAATTTAACGTTAGTGTTTCTTAATCAACTAACTAACCATCACACCGTTTCTCTGCAGGGGTAGGCAGAGAGGACGAACCGCCATAAAACTCTGTCTTGACACACACTCCTTGCTTCATTCGCATTCATACATCATATCATACATACTCTTCTTCTACATGGCCTGACTCAAGTTTTGATCACTTGATTGTGCCATGTCTTTCTCGGGCGCCCCTGACTTATTCTTCCATTCTGAATTCTATTTAAGTTCTATAATGCCATTATCATAGAGTTCAATATATTATTATCCACTTACTTATTTTCCTACTACCAACATACAATTGAGTAAGGTATAGTAGGTTTATTGAAATTGCAAACTTTATAAAGCTTACACTCAGAAATCGTGATTTGTTTACTAATATGTCAGTAAATATTTGTTTATTGCTGTCTTGGTTGACGTTAATTTAATTGCAATTAGTATACAGGCATCCACCATTCAACCTTTCATCACTTTTGTAGGTACATCAAAGCATCCCGAAAAACATTTAATATTTTGTCTGTTAAAATGTTTGTTTTGAAGGGATATTTTACAAAATTTAAACTAAAGAATTTGTGTGGTTTATATCAGTTAGCAACTTTATATTTATAAGAAGTGTAAAAGGCACTCAACGTATTCAGAATTTACTCTTTTGCAGTTGTTAAAATCTCTTCCGAAAGTTTTGGAAATATATCTACATTATTTTAATTGATATAGGTTAGTAAAAAAATTAAAAAGGCTACCTATATAAAGGAAAAAACACTATTCTCCATTATTTCCATGTTCACATTTGACATATTCTTAAAACAACGTAAACAGAAATTTAACGGATTAAATTTCTATTAGTTTCTCTCATTGGCAAATCTTATCAGTGTAAGTTGATTTTGATTGGTTCATTAAAAGCAAGACTTCTAATAAATATGAATACTATGAAATTTTCAGAAAATAACCATGTAAAAAATACGTCATTCTAATAACACAACAAATGCTAAGTGATTTTATAGATTACACATTTTCAAAGAAACATTATTGTTGAAAAAGTAGAGGTTTTTCAGAATTTGCCGAACACTTAAATTAAAACTCACCTTACTTTTAATAAGAGTACAGGTATGCAATTTTTACATAAACTTGGAAAACGTTTGCCCCCTAATAATTTATAAGAATTACAAATAAATAAATAAAAAAAGTACAAAATAATTAACCAAAAGTTCGATTTCAAAGTTGTTCCCTTTCTCCACGTGTAAGCTCTCTACCCTCCCCCTCCCCTTCTCCGATGCTCTGTCATCCTCTGATATGCTGTCTCTTTCTTTTTATTTCCTTAACTTAGTTTATAATGATACTGTCCCGAAGAAGGTTAAGAGAATTGTGTTAATTTTAATAAAGTGATTCAAAACAAAATATATTTTCATTTTGGAAAACAATTTATAATTTATGTTTCTTTCAATTCATATTATCTGTCTCTTTCTCTCTATTCCTTTGTAATAATTTAAATGTTGTTGTATTATTTTCTCATTATTCTGTTGTTTTATTTTATTCTCCTTTATTATTTGTTCTCCCTCTGTATGTATCTATAACCGCACACCAGTATTTTTTGTTTCGTTTAATGTTGTACCCTGATGATGCATAGGCTGAGCGAAACCGGTCGGTCATAAAAAATTAAAATTATATCCGTTGCCTGTAACAAAGGTATTTTTTCATTTCTTTTAATGACTAACCCAGATCCCTCATTGAGACCGAAGGTCTATTTAACATGCATTTATCTTATGCTCAAAAATATTCCAAACAATTTATTCTAAACTAAAAACAACATTATCAGACAAGCGAATGTTGAAATAAATATTAAAAGAGTTTCGATGTTAAAAAAAGAGTTGCCAGAATCTTTTAGAAACCCGCTAGATGTTAATTATTACCAAAACATGTATTTCGAAAACCAATATTTTTGTTCTGATTACAAAATACGCCACTGTGAATAGCGTTTTTAACAACAAATCTTTTTTTAAATATATTCTTTATTATAATTTATCTTCAAGTTCAAGTATACACGAAGTATAAGTAGCCGGGGCCATTTGGCCTTGACTGTGATATTGGGGTCACCGGTTTGACGTTAGACTCTGGTCAAGTTAAGCACATTAGTTTGGTGAATGCCAGAAACTGGGGGAACGAGGCGTGAGTATCACCTAAGTTGGCGAGATGACGTCGTAGTTTTCTTTCAAATTTTCAATGTGTGGGTTTGCGAAGACGCTACAAAAATGGCGATATAATTACAGTTATTTGTGTTTTGGTTGTAGAATTAGATTTTTTTGAATGATGACGAATATATTTTTATTTTTTTCTCACTGTTCTCTTATTTTGTTTTATATTATGTTCTACTATTTTTTTATTTTTTTCTCACTGTTCTCTTATTTTGTTTTATATAATGTTCTACTATTTTTTTATTTTTTTTCTCACTGTTCTCTTATTTTGTTTTATATTATGTTCTACCTCTGAATGTATACGAGTACATAACCGAACTTTTTTTTTGGTTAGATTAATTTTGTACCCTGATGATGCTTAGGCTAAGCGAAACCGGTCGGTCATAAAAAATAAAACACACTCTGTGATCTTTTACAAAGTTATTATTTCATTTTCATTAATAACATAATAATTCATTCAATAATATGCTTTTCAATGCCATGCCACGACCATTTTTTTAACTCGTTCGACTTTACAGACTATGTGTATGTATATGCATATATATTATAAGCAGTATCTCAGAGCAATAATATACAAGATAGAGCGTTGTAGAGAGAGCTGTAGTCAGTTTATACGAGGTTTGCCGGATTTGGCTAGACCTGAGCGTGGCTAGGACTAGATCTAGGGTATTTATACATCCATTCATAGCACATGTCGACATAATGTTTTTATTTATTCGTATAACCACTTTTTCACAGTATTGTTTAAAATATATATATATAAATATAACATGTAACCTAATAAACCGTTAAGTTATCTCAATTTATTTCACGTATCATAACGTGTGGGCGGAGTCAACGGAGACGCGGGACACCAAGAACATTATAACAATACTTTAAAGCGGTGTGATAATTTGGGAAAATTTGTTGTCTCTTTCTTTCTCATGGTGTACGACAAAAAATAGTCTGTATAAGACATTTCGACATACAAATTTACTATGGTATGAAGAAAAAAAACTTTTTAGAGAAATAACTTAATTTTATAAAAAAAACTTATTTTATAAAACTCATTTTATTTTTGACGAAATAAGAGATTTTAACAAAATAAGATACTGAAAGAAAATAATAGATTTTGAAGAAATAACAGATTTTTCACAACTAAAACCACTTTGGATTTTTTTATGGTATAACTTTTGTATTAACGTTTTATAACTGAGAAAGTAATCTGACCTAGTAGAGAGGCTGTTGCCCCAGTAACCCCGTCTCGGGAGTTGGAGCGTGAGGCAAATAGAGCACGACTGACGCTTTCTCGTCAAATACACTCAACGTCATCTCCTAACATGTGTTTTCTTACAAAGTCAACACTTTTAATATTTATTTATTGAAAAATCTTACTTTTGGATGGAGTAACATTTTTATAGTTCATTATTACACTGTTGTGACTTTATTACAGTAAATACCACACATGTTAATGACGATGAGCGTCCTGTAGTTGTGGAAAAATAAAATGATCCATTTTTTCAAAAAGTAAAAAATCGAAGAACACACAAAAACGTGACTAACCTTTCCAATTGTCAAAAACAAACCACTAATCCAAAATGGCTGATAATGCTAACATATGATAAACATACGTGTACCAACATAACAAAAAAAAAATCGATAGTCGAATGTACACAGCCCGCGAAAATTCAAAATTCACCTTTTCTTTTGATCAGGCCTCTATATGTATTTATCGAATGTGTTTAGATGAAAGGCGTTATTCTTCATTTTTGTGCACGGGAAATCAAGGCCTAAGTGATAACATAACGGTCATGTTTGACACCTGATCATAATTTGATCAAACGCTGAAACGGGCCGAAAGTCGGTGGCGATTGTTTGAAGTGGCAACGGTAAAATATATACAGTAGAAAATCTGACGGTGGTTCACACCACTAGGCCAAAAAAATGGAATAACACTTTCGACCTGGTCACAGTCGATATATTATTTAAATTTAATCATGATTTTATTATCTTATTCTAGGTTTATTTTTTTTTATTTTTTATTAAGACAACTGTTTGAGAATTTAAAGTTGTTATCAAACTGTTCATATTAAACCTCAGACCAATAATATACAAGAGAGAGCGCTGCTGTAGTCAGTTTTTATGAGGTTTGCCGGACTCGGCTAGACCTGGGCGTGGCTAGGATATGGGCTAGGGTATTTATACATTCATTCATAGCACGCGTCGACATATTTTTTTTTGTTTATTCGTATGGCCACTTTTTTACAGTATTGTTATAAACAAAAATATAGCATTTATGGTTTTAAAGTTTATTTTGTAGAACTCCATTTTAATTTTTAGGTTTTTTACTTTTATTAAAATAATAATAATTATTGTTTAAATAAAAGTAAAAAACCTAAAAAATAAAAATATAGCATGTAATCTAAAAAAACCGTTGAGTTATGTCCATTTATTTCGCGTATCAAAGCGTGTGGGCGGAGTCAACGGACATGCGGGAGACGAAGAACATTCTAACAATACATTAAAGTGGTGTGATAATTTGGGAAATTTTGTTGTCTCTTTCTTTATCATGGTGTACGACGTAAAAACCAGAAGACAGTGATTTATCTAAAATCTGTTTAGGTTGGGTAAAAAAAAATATTAGCTCTCTCTCCATATATTGTTACTTAAGTATTAAACAGTAAAAATCATAAATGAAAATAATAATTTCAAAAACATTATTAATTATTACCCTATTTATTCATATTTTAATGTATTTATGTACAGATATTTAATGAATAGGTTGATAACGAAGTATGTCATATGCATTATTATTGCATTACGAATGGATAGGTACATTATGGTATTTTTTTTACAGCGCGAAGAAACTATAAAATCCGTATAAAATTAAAATGGCGACATCATAATTAACTATCTAATGAGCGCGCTAAAAATCTCCTCTTGTAAATGGGGCTTTACAGTTCTATGAACTTTGATGTCAACAATTAACAACTGGTACTCGTGTTCGAATGCAAAATTGATAACAAAATACTAAAATATTAGATTTTTTATAGTGAATACCGCAAAAGAGTCCGAACTGCTCCCAACCGTCTGGAATGAGTAGAACCATGGCATCCCTAATTAGGGTATGTTGTGAGGCTGAAGGTAGTGGGTAGGGGAAAGAGATGGGGAAGAGGAAGGTTGGGAACTTGGAGAAACAATGTATGGAGAGAGAACTAATTATTTTTACCCAACCGATACAAACTTGCGATAAATCACTTTCTCCGGGTTTTTACGTCGTACACCATGAGAGAGAAAGAGACAGCAAACGTAATACTCCGCTTCTACGTACTGTCACAATGATCTTGGGCTCCTGGGTCACCGCAGGACTCCGCCCACCTTTTTCACTATGCCACTAAACTCGAC
The DNA here is from genome assembly GCA_022651775.1 of Drusus annulatus. Lineage (NCBI taxonomy): Eukaryota > Metazoa > Arthropoda > Insecta > Trichoptera > Limnephilidae > Drusus > Drusus annulatus. Next base: position 531,092 of record JAGWCC010000044.1, on the reverse strand, counting down.
ACAACTAAACTGTTTTTTAGGTTAGATGCTATATTTTTGTTGATATCAACACTGTGGAAAAGTGGTCATACGAATAAACAAAAACACTATGTCGATATGTGATATGAATGGATGTATAAATACCCTAGCCTTGGTCTTAGCTACGCCCAGGTCCGCCGAGTCAGGTAAAAATCATCAAAAACTGACTACACTGCCTTGGATTGATACCACTCTATATACTCTAAGGTTGGGAATAACCTGGATATAGAGATTTGGTCACCAAACACGGCTAAAGCCATTTCAAGTAACGTTTCGATCCTGAATGGTGGTCTTTCACCAGGGCGATACTAAGCAAACTATGTGATTATGCAACTTTTATAGCGAGTACCGCACAAGAGTCTCAACTTCTTCCAATCGTCTGGAGTCAGTGGAACTATGGCATCCCCAATCGGGAATGTTGTAAGGTTGAAGGTGGTGGGAAGGGGAAGGAGATGGGGAAGACGAAGATTAGATTCTAAATGGTGGTATTTTACCAGGGCGATACTCAGATTATCCACCACTCTGGAACGTGCCGCAAATATTAAAGCCGGATTTGAACCCACGACCTCTCCATTCGTAGTCGAGGGTCTTAACCACTCGACCACGGAGGCCGGCATATATGTGATATTGGCATAGATAGTGCTGATGGCTTTGTTCTCTTTCTGCTACACGGGTCTTTTATGCTAAAGAGGGAGAGGTTGCAACGGAGCTCTCAGCGGCAGGATCATTTGCTGAATGTTAGCATTTTTTGGTTTATCAACTAAATCACGTATGACCGTATTAAAAAAAAGTGAATATCCGGAAAGAATGCAAGGCTGATGTGAGCGTAATGAATAGGATCAAGAAAGGGACGCTTAGATGGTTTGGTCATGTAGAGCGAATGAACGAAGAAAAGAGTGTGAAAAGAATATACGTGAATCGAAGAAGAAGTCGAGGACGCCCAAGAAAGACATGGCACGATCAAGTAAATCAAATACTTGAATCGGGTCATGTGAGTCAGAATAAAAGAAGAGTATGTATGAGACGATGTATGAATGTGAATGAAGCAAGGAGTGTGTGCCATGACTATATAATAAAATTCCATCAGAAATCACTACAATAGACAATATTCGTCAATTAAAAAAAGAATTATGAAAATTTGTTTTCCATAACCATTAATGTTGGTATATTGTATGTTCATTTTGTTGTAACCCGATATATATAAATATATATTTTTTAAATGTTAAGTGTATAAAATGTCATCAGAAAAATATGTTTGAAAAAAATCATGTCTGTACGTACATTAAATATTTTATATTAGAACACACAATGATGTGATCTAACTTAAGATAAATAAATAAATAAGACAGAGTTATATGGCGGTCCGCTCTCTCTGCCTACCCCTGCGGAGAAACGGCGTGATGTTTAGTTAGTTAGTTAGACTAAACCAACTGTCCAGGTTTCAGACGACACTCCTGGGGAAAGTGGCAATCAGAACCATGGTGGTTTCTGTAGTTTCCTGCTTGAGGATGCTTTTCCTCGGGGGCTTTCTGGCTTGCTTTCCCTATTTGATCATAGTTTTTTTAATGTTATTATTCTCCCTTCATTTCTGAGGTAGATACATAATTATGTGCTTAGAGAAGATAGAGTGGTACCTATCCAAGGCAGTGTGGTCAGTTTTTGATGATTTTTACCGGACTCGGCAGACCTGGGCGTGGCTAGGACTAGGGCTTAGGTATTTATACATCCGTTCATGTCACATGTGGGCATAATGTTTTTGTTTATTCGTACAACCACTTTTTCACAGTATTGTTATCAACAAAAATATAGCATATAACCTAAAAAACCGTTTAGTTGTGTCGAGTTTAGTCGCATATGAAAATATGTGGGCGGAGTCCCCGGAGACGCGAGAGACCAAGATCGTCCTTCCAGTACATAAAAGCGGTGTATTTTGTTGTCTCTTTCTCTCTCACGGTGTACGACGTAAAAACCCGGAGAAAGTGATTTATCGCAAGTTTGTATAGGTTGGGAACTTAGTGTACATAGAGTAGTATCTATCCAAGGCAGTGAAGTCAGTTTTGGACTTGTTTTTGATGATTTTAACATGACTCGGCGCAGTTGGGCGTGGCTAAGACTAAGGCTACGGTATTTATACATCCATTCATATCACATATCGACATAATGTTTTTGTGTATTCGTATAGCCTCTTTTTCACAGTATTTTTATCAAAAAAAATATAGCATATAACCTAAAAAACCGTTTAGTTGTGTCAAGTTTAGTGGCATAATAAAAATGTGGGCGGAGTCCCGCCAGTGTTACTTCAAGGAACCAGCACCTTAAGATCATTATGACAGTATATAGAAGCGGGCCAAGAAATTTGTTGTCTCTTTTTCTCTCATGGTGTACGCCGTAAAAGCCCGGAAAAAGTGATTTTTTGCAAGTTTGTGTAGGTTGGGTAAAAATAATTAGCTCTCCCTCCATATATTGTTACTTCAAGGTTGGGAAAATATAATAAGCTCTCTCTCCATGCATTGTTTCTCCATGATTATGTGTTTGTCTTATTGCTATATCTGTTAATCGTATTGTGTAACAGGTCATTGTATTAAGTGATTGACAAATATACGAGGGACAGGTGATTATTGATAAGTGCAATGCGATGTTATCACGTCCCCGACCTCACATAATGTAGGTATTGCATTAAAAGGCATCATTTTGATAAGGGTGTTTCATATGAAACTGACTGCAGGCATAATATTTCGGCTCTTTCATTGCATAAATATAATATACAGCCTTATCAAATTATTCTTGCTGTATTTTCACGCTTGGTCGGGGGGTAGGGTGGCGCAGGAGCATTTAGCATTTTAGCATTTGTGTAGTTTATTTCAACTATTGGTATTCTACCTAACACGAGAAAAAACATTACAGAATAAAGATACTCCCAGTATCGCCCTGGTGAAAGACCACCACTCAAAAGAAAAGTTTTAGAACCCCATTTTGTTTATAATTCAATAATATTAAATTTAATATTATTATTATTTAGTTCTGCTTTTTTTATATGAATACCGCACAAGAGCCTCAACTGTTCCCAACCGTCTAGAGCCAGTGAGACTATGGCATCCCCAAATAGGGTATGTTGTGAGGCTAAAGGTAGTGGGGAGGGGAAGGAGATTGGGAAGAGGAAGGTGGGGAAGTACCTGGCTATTCAGATCTGGTCACCAAACACGGCTCAAGCCATTTCAACAACGTTTCTATTGTGAATGGTGGTCTTTCACCAGGGAGTTACTTAGAGTGTCTACCACTCTGGAACGTGCCGAACTTTTTATTATGTTTATATGAATTAAACATGTTATTACACATGTTATTTAGATAAAAGTTATTGGCGCACGCCGGTTTTGAACCTGCGACCTTTGGATTCGTAGTCGAGCGTCTTACCACTCTACCACGGAGGCCGTCATCCAAAATTCCCTATTACAGTTTAATAATGGCCTTAAACGCCGAAGCAGTTGTCACTAAAAATAAAACATAAAAATGGCTTTAGTCGTGTTTGATGACCAGATCTGAATAGCCGGGTACTTCCCAAACTTCATCTTCCCTATTTCCTTCCCTTCCCCGTTACATTCAGCTTCACGACATACCCCGATCGGGGACGCCAATGTCCCACTGGCTCAGGACAGTTGGGAAGAATACATGTTGATAGTTAATCTTTACGTAACCGATTACGACATGTAATTAAAAAAGTAATGAAATATATAAATAACATTTCATTATCATTATCATAACGATAATCAGAGACAAAGGTCAGATATAAAGTATTCAGGTTCAAATAATAGTCAGTGCATCTCTTATGCCACCATTCCTGACATATTTACCATTGCATCCTATTCTTGAATGGAAAGCTGCTAAGAATTAACGATTTCTTGAACCTCTTCTATGTAGTTCTCGGGACTTTGGCAAAGTAGAACATTTGTGAAGGCAACGTAGGAATTTGAAGGTAAGGTTAGTTGGGCTGATGGCTTTGTTAGAGCAGTAGGCAACATTATTTCCGCCCGCTCTAAGAGATATGTCTTTCAATTGGAAGAGAAACTTCTACACCCCTCCAGGAATGCAATTGCAGCACGTATGGTGAATTCCGCTAAGCTGCCAACCGATTAGGTTGTAGAAAATCGGTTGCACAGAACTGATCATCAGAGAAGAAATACAAAACGACATGTCGTGCAAGAGTGCAACTAACCATCACGCCGTTTCTCCGCAGGGGTAGGCAGATGGCGGACCGCCATACAACTCTGTCTTGGCACACACTCTTTGCTTCATTCACATTCATACATCGTTTCATACATACTCTTCTGTTATTATGGCTCTTTACATGGCCCGATTCAAGTAGTTGATTCACTTGATCGTGCATCTTCCATTAACTTGCGCATGATATATTCTTTTCACACTCCTTTCTTCGTTCATTCGCTCTACATGCCCAAACCATCTAAGCGTTCCTTTCTTGATCCTATTCATTACGCTTACATCATAATACCCTTGCATTCTTTCTGGATATCCACATTTTAAATCGGTCATACATGGTTTTACCGCACGTACACCCCAGGGATCTCATTTCCACAGCATTCCATCCTCTGCTAGCTCCATGCCTCACTGCCATACATCAGGGTTGGTATAAGCACTCCATTGTGGACTGCTAGCTTCGCTTCTTTGGACAATTTTCTATTTGCGCAAGTTATTAGTTTTGTTATTAATAATTATAATAATTGGCTGATTTATATAGTGCCGTTTTCGTGACAGAAATATCACCTTAAAGGCTGATTCACACCAACGTCCGGTTCCGCTCAGTGCCGATATTGTTCCGCAAGAGAACTTATTGATATGGTATGAATATCAATCAAGGAGTATGTGCCAAGACAAATTTGTGTGGAAGTGTATCCTTCTGCCCACCCTTGTGATATTTAACTACTTATTTAGTTAAATAATTATTTTGAAGTGTAAAAATACTTTCAACGCAGATTTTTTTTTTAAACAATTTTTTATCACTAAATAATATTTTTAATAATTAATAAAAATATTATTCAGTTATCAAAAAAAATGGTTTTTGATAAAAAAAAATCTGCGATGTTAGTATTTTTACAATTCAAAATAATTATTCAACTAACTAAGTAGTTAAATATCACAAGAGTGGGCAGAAGGATATACTGCCATACAACTTTTTCTTGGTACATACTCCTTGATTGATATTCATACCATATCAATAAGCTCTCTTGCGGAACAATACCGGCACTGAGCGGAACCGGACGTTGGTGTGAATCAGCCTTAACGGCGCTTTAATTGAAATAGTTACACAGAAACGTTTTATCGCATTAAACCTCCACGTGAACGAGTTTCCAGAGCAGTTATATATTATGGCAAACAAGCAAAAAAACTATTTACACACCTGGATTCTTCGATAAACGTCTAAATACACTCAGCTCGAGGGGGTGTAGCAAGTTCACAATAATTTGTAGGCAATTGTCAAAAGCAAGAGAAAATAAAATCCCAATATGCGCACTGTTGTACGCTGCGCACTCTTTCACCTGCCCTATCTACAAACACATGCCAACAAACAAAGTGTTATATAAGTTTGTAGATTCACAGCTTTTCGTATCGGGCTCCAAACTGAACTAATACAGATATCAAACAATAGGTTATCTGCATGGACGAGAAGATGATAAATTGATATTGTATTTTTATTTGTGTGATAAACGCGTTCGATAATACTTTATATTGTCAGATCAACAAGACCATAAAATACTTACATTATCTTTTTTTTATTTTCTTTGTAAATGATGTTTTGATAATAGCCGAAACTGATTCAAAGCTTTAAAAACAATTGTGAGCTTAAAAATTATCTATGTTTTAAAGTAATTTATGAATTTACTGTCGATGATTAAAGTATTATTTTGTTTAATATTTCTTTTGTGTTTTACCAATTGTTGGGAGGGGTATTTTTCTCTTTGCATTGGGCATTAGATATACAAAATCCATAGATTATCTGAATTATCTTTATTAAATGGATAAAGCCACCGAGAATTTTAGGAAGTTCTTAAGTGAATCAGATGATTTTTGGAACCGCATTACGAATCGATTGCTAATATTATGAAATCAAATAAGATAAGAATATTTAAGACATATTTGACGAATGAAAAGTTTAAAAATTCTTTGATAATGTTGTTTGTAAGTTGTTACGAAATTACCCAACATTCCTTTCTTATCATTATTTTTTAATCCAATGCTTTAAGGCATAATATTTTTTTTGATCATTCAGGTGGTTCAACAACGGCTTATGCAAAACAAAACCATTTGGATTAAACAAATATAAAAAAAAAAATAAAATAATATACTTTAGTAGTATATTCGCATCTCTTTCCATAGTGAAAGATTCCAGCAGTATGGTCCTGGTGGAAAACATTGCTTGAAATGTATTTTTATTAATAAAAATTAAAATGATAATATGGTACCAAAAAAAAATTTTTTTTGGTATATTATTCCCAAAGAAATAAAAAAAAACTTCATTCCTTTCGCTCTCTTCAGTGACTCTTTAATTCTGAACGCCAGCTTCTTACAACATTCTTCAAATGAGATGCTAGTTATACTGGCTCTGGCAATTGAGATTTTTGTATGTATCACAATTTCTGTAAAATTAATCCAATTGTTAAAGGAAAATGATTTTGAAAAGTTACTACTGAATATAGCAAAAATGAATGTAATGCATTATAATTGTAGAGTTACATTCAAAACCTTATTTCTAAAAGAATAATGAAATTCTTCTTAAATTTTCACCAACACAAAATTAACAGGTGGTACTATTTTATGTGTTATTTTGAGGTTGGTATGTGTTTTGAAATAGGTAGGTACTATATCGTCGCTGGAAAAGCAAAAAGAAAATTAATTAAATATGTAGTTTTGATCAGTTTATTTTTCTCCATCGACTCTCGTTAGATTCTGAAGACTTTTGTGGCCCTTCTGCCATCTAAAATATATGTACAATTTGGGAGAAGGCTTGAGTCAAGCGACACGAGTTTGGGACTTTTTAGCTTTTTGTCGCTTCAGGTAACTCAGTGAAAGCATCGAGTTAACTTTATTTTTCAAAATCCAACCAGGTACGGTAGACTTATGAATTTTATTGCAAAACAAAAAAATAACTTTACAGTGCTCTTTTGTACACTTCCCAAAATGGCGCTTCAGCTCTTTTACCTTTCCAGCGACGATATAGTGTTAATTCTTCTACGCTGCATTTATTTTTACCTTTTTTTCTAATTCTATTACATGATCTTAGATAGTTAATTGCTTCTAATAAATAGGAAAATCCCAAGCCTTTGGTAGATGATAATATTTTTGTTTTTGTAGTGGTTTTTTTTTTTTTTAATATTGTTTATGGTAGATAATAGCAGTCAAGTTTGATGTTTGAGAAACAAAGTTAGGTGTAAATCACCTAGCGCTAACCGTTTTTGTTACTTGGTTATTCCGGGAAAAACGATTAGGGTTAAGTTTAGAGTTAAATCAACAGCTGACGGACGGTCTGGAATGAAGACATTGCTGACCGGAGTCTATTTTAACCTAGCTTTATGACCTTATCACGGAAGTACGGAAGGTTCTCGATTTACCGGTTTCGGCTTCATCGTAAAGCGGTTTTTCCGGAAGTATGAAAACTCAAGACAATAATAATTACGTAAACCTACTGATTGCATCGTTCAGAAAACGCGCGGCTAGCGAACAAAGTAATGCCCAACAATTAAATAAAGAATTTTGTAATCAAAATGGTAAAAAAGTGCACGCAATCAATTACTGTGACTATAATAATAAACAATGAAATTGAAATTATAACTTTGTAAAAGACTACAGATTTTATTTCATGGCAGACCGGTTTCGCTTGGCTTAAGGATTACCAGGGTAAAAAAATGATCCAAACGAAATAGGAGTGGGGAGGAGAAGGGGAAGAGAAACGTGGGAAAGAGCCCGGTTATTCAGATCTGGTGACCGAATACGGCCAAAGCCATTTCAAGCAACGTTTCGCTTCTGAACGGTGGTGTTTCACCAGGGCAATACTTAGAATATCTACCACAATGCTCGAGTTTTCACGTATTTTTCTTAGAGTAACTAATTTCAAACCCGATCTTTAAAAAAACAAATGTATATATATATATATATATATATATATATATATATATATATATATATATATATATATATATATATATATATATATATATATATATATATGTCTTTATAAATAGGAATTTTGAAGCTCCACAGGTAAAGAAATTATAAATCGATGCGTTAACTAACTAACAAACCATTATGCCGTTTCCCCGTAGGGGTAGGCAGAGAAGACGGACCATACAACTCTGTCTTGGCACACACTCCTTCCTTCATTCATATTCATACATATTCTATATTCTGTTATTCTGACTCTTCACATGGCCCGACTCAAATATTTGATTCACTTGATCGTGCCATGTCTTCCTCGGGCGTCCCCGACTTCTTCTTCCATTCACTTTCATCAATTCGTTGACCTACAAAAATGATACATGCAGAAAAATCTGTACTGATCTTATGATATCGAGTGTTTTTTTTGTTGATTTCAAATAAAATAAGAATAAAAAAACAATACCAAAACATTCAAATAATTTTATATTGTGTTCTCCCTCTGTATGTATACATAACCGCACATTTTGTATTTTTTGTTTAGTTTAATTTTGTACCCTGATGATGCTTAGGCTAAGCGAAACCGGTCGGTTATAAAAACTAAAATAAAATCTGTACAAAGTTATTATTTTATTTTCATTGAAAATGTCAAACCACAAAGTGATTGCTTTCTACGAAAATATAATATCGTTTGATACTTGTCTAGATCATTCGACACACTCCGCGCACTGTCTAGACGAATCTATAGAAGAGGAGCTTAAAATTAGGAATAATTTTGTGCATAAGCTGAATTGCAGTCACCGTTTTAATGCTGGTAAATTGGTGAATTGGCAAGTTTGGAAATTGGGGATTCGGTAAGTCGTTGATTTAGTGAGGAGGTTATTTGACTGAGGTGTTTTGTGTCTGTAGCCTGCAGGGAGAGGATTAATCCGTTGATAGCCAACTTCCGATAGGAGTAGAGGTAGAAAACAGAATATATAAATCAATTTCTTGGGCTTAAGGGTTAGCACTCAAGAATGACGCTTTACGTTACTTTGTAGCATTCTAATATAAGCAATACTACGAATGATTTATCTGGAAATTTATTATTGGTGGTTAGAAAAATGTCTAAGGTTTCCAGTGAACAATTTAAAAAAATAAAAAAAATAATATGAATACCGCACAAGAGTCTCAATTGCTCCCAACCGTCTAGAGCCAGTGATAATATGGCATCCCCAAATAGGGTATGTTGTGAGGCTGAAAGTAGTGGGGAGAGGAAGGAGATTGGGAAGAAGAAGGTTGGGAAGTACCTGCCTATTCAGATCTGGTCACTAAACACGGCTAAAGCCATTTCAAGCAACGTTTCGATTCTAAATGGTGGTCTCTCACCAGGGCGATACTTAGAAATTAATATTAATCAAATAAAAGTTATTGGCGCACGCCGGGCTTGAACCCGCGACCTTTAGATTCGTAGTCGAGCGTCTTACCACTCGACCTTGGAGGCCGTCAAACTGTAATCTATTAAATTCTATGAAAAACATACTAAAATGTAAGTAAAAGATGCAGATTGAAAACCAGCAAAGGCATTTTTGAAAGTTTTACCTAAAATTCCAGAAGGAATTACATAAAGAATTTAAAAGATTACTGTTTAAAAATTGTATTCACTGGAAACGTTAGACATTTTTTTTAACTACTCGTATAGAATTAAAAGATAATCATTTGTAGTATTGCTTGTATTAGAAAGCAAAAAAGCTTGTATTTTTAGGTGCCGACCCTTAACTGGGATTCTTTGTCACCGCCTATACTGTACCATTATAGTACAGTATAGTACAGTATAGTACCATTATTATTCAGAGAACGCTTTTAGAATATGACATATTTTATTGAGCTGTTTCCTGCAAATAAAAGTTATGAAAAATTAATGTTGCGAGCCAAAAATAATGTCATTTTAATCGAAATGTTAGAATTTGTAGCATTCAGGTTGTTGGTGATTCTGTTCACCAGTTTGACCAGATTTTGTTCAAATCAGTATTTTAAAATATTTTTTAATTGCGATGTTATGCTAGCCTCTAGAATATGCCGTCGAATGATATTTTTTTATAGTCAAGTGGTAAATAAAAAAATAATCTTTGAGCCCATAAAAATGCGAATGGAAATATTATATTGAAAATAATTATTTTTACAACTTTTTTTTAATTGCGTGACAAAAAAACCGCATGCCGCAGACCTAGTCAGGGAGCAAAGTTTGAACGTTTATTGCGTTTTTAATGATTCATAATTTACCTGTGAAATTTTACATAAAAAACAAGAGTCCCAACTAGCAGAACCAGAGGACTATGGCATCCTCAATTGAGGTATGATGTGATGCTGAATGGAGTGGGGAGGAGAAGGGGAAGGGGAACGTGGGAAAGTGCCTGGTTATTCAGATCTGGTCACCAAATACGGCTAAAGCCATTTCAAGCAACGTTTCACTTCTGAACGGTGGTGTTTCGCTAGAGCGATACTTGGAATATCTACCACAATGCTCGAGTTTTCACGTATTTTTCTTAGAGTAACTAATTTTAATCCCGATTTAAAAAAAATATAAATATTTATATATATTTATAAATATCTGGGTATTTTAAAAGCTCCACAGCTAAAGAAATTATAAATCGATGCGTTAACTAACTTACAAACCATCATGCCGTTTCCCCGGAGAGATAGGTAGAGAGGACGGACCGCCATACAACTTTGTCTTGGCACACACTCCTTCCTTTATTCATATTCATACACTGTCTCACACATACTCTTCTATTATTCTGACTCTTCACATTGCCCGACTCAAATATTTGATTCATTTGATCGTGCCGTGTCTTCCTCGGGCGTCCCCGATTTCTTCTTCCATTCACTTTCATCGATTCGCTGACCTACAAAAATGATACATACAGAAAAATCTGTACTGATCTTATGACCGATCGAGTGTTTTTTTTAATTGATTTTTACAGATTATACAATATATTAGAAGAATCTACTTTGGATTGATTCTTGTTATATTTCCTATTGTAGTCTTTCAGTTTCCAATGTTAGCTCAACTAATTCATATCGATACCTATGATAATATCAGTAAATTTACCATTTTTTACCTAGTTTATAAAATATTTACGTTATTTTCGATGCGGCATAATTCCCGTGTTTGTATGTCTACACTTAAACGTGTTGGTTTCTTTTTATGACGTATAAAGCTACTGTGCAGAGTACAAAGTCTACGATTTATTTTCATTAAGCATTCGCGTTACCAAAGTTAAACCCTTTTAATAAATATCAATATTTTTTTGCAAATATTAACTTAGGAAAATAAAATAATAATCTTACACATCGATATTTATTTTATTTTCGCCATCAGAAGCTTTCTTACCAGAGGTATTATGATAAAAATTATTAATAGCCAAATGCGTATAAATTCGTTCTTATCTAGGTCAATATTTTTGGAGTCTTGTAGAAAAAGTTCCTACCTGATTACGGAATATTAAACATTTTCGTTAACTACCTATTTATAGAAACTCTTTGTATTTAACAAAGAAGTTAATAATTAGATAAATCATTATTATAGGTATACGGTTTGTTCAAAAGAAAAGGTGAATTTTGAATTTTCGCGGGCTGTGTACCTTCGATTATCGTTTTTTTTTGTTGTTATGTTGGTATACATATGTTTTTCATATGTTAGCATTATCAGCCATTTTGGATTAGTGGTTTGTTTTTGACAACTGGAAAGGTTAGTCACGTTTTTGTGTGTTCTTCGATTTTTTACTTAAAAAAAAAAATGGATCAAAGAATATGTATTAAATTTTGAAAAAACAAAAAAAACACTTTCAAGTGTTCTGGTGTAAACTTTCCAAAATGGCGCTTCAGCCCTCTTGCCTTTCCGGCGACGATATGGCAAACTATTTTTGACAGTTAAAAATATATTTCAAAGCTCCACAGCTTCTGATAGAAGACTGCGTCCTAATAGTTTTAGTTGTGCAAAATTCGTTAAACTGTTGGTGCTCCAGATATAACACAAGAGAGAATTTCAGCTTTATATCATACCGTCGTTAACGCGAAAATACCTCCCATGTGTCAAAAACGTAATTGTTCAGGAGGAAATTAAAAACTGATTTTTGAGAGTTATAGATTGTTTTTTGAGACATCAAAAATACGATTTGTAGTTTTAGATGCAATAATATATTTTCACCAATAAAAAAACATTGAAACTTGAAGTACAAATTGAAACTCTACGCAATGTCAAATTTAACTATCTTTTTGTAAAGATGACCACATGTGAGGTATTTTACCGTTGACGACGACATGTTAAAATTGTTAGAAACATTGTTGATTATTTTAAAGATCCTATAAAGACTACCTCTTTTCGTATATTGAGGTTTTACATGCAATAAATTTCCAATTCGAATGAGAGATTCATGTTTTCCGGTGATTTTTTGAGTTTATTGAAGTGTTACCACATCGTGGTCAATTAAAAAAACAACTACGTTATTACAGATTATATTGCCCCGGAAAATAGATTATCCTCAATGTCAACTACCAATAATGATTTACCAATGTTTTAATATTATCAAAAACCCGTATTAGATTATTAATACTCTATATATATCTATCCGTTGTTCATGGCTTTACTCGTAATTAACAACGCAATCTCTCAAATCCTCGTCGGGTTTTAATGAATCGATGTAGATTAAAGGAAGAAGACTTTCAACGCAATACGGAGAGATTTTTTAAATAATAATCCAATGTGCATTGCCTACCTAACGAGAAACTTGATCTTTGTCGTTGACGTCAGAAAACAATTACATAATATAATACATACAATAATATGATCGCGTTAGATACGCAATAAAAAATATTAAGTTAAGTACATAATAATCTACCAAAGTACGTTGGCGATAGCGCGAGTACTAGTTCATTGTTTATAAATATAGTGTGCCGTTCAAATCTGATAAACATGACATATTTATAAAAGGTAGATACATATTTGTATCGGGTTGAGGTCCAAGTTCAAAGATCGCATGATACAGTGTTTTGCAAAATCAATCAATTATTTAATTACCTCTTATGACACTAGTCTTTGAGTAATTGACTTGGCTAAAACCTAAATACTACGAAATGACGGCCTCTGTGATCGAGTGGGTTACCTTTGACTACAAATCTGGAGTTCGCGAGTTTAAATCCCGGCGTCCGCAAATAAATTATATTGAAATAAGTTGTCATTTCACAATCAATTCTTAAAAATAATATAAATATATATTTGTGGCACGTTCCGGAGTGGAAGATATTTCTATATTTCCTTCCTCTTCCCACTACTTTCAGCCTCACAACATACCCCAACTGAGGATGCCACAGTCCTACTGGCTCTAGGCGGTTGGGACTTTTGTGCGCTATTCGCATAAACAACTGATAAACCGTACAAGAAACATGATGGACGATAGCAAATTCTGAAAAAAAATCTAACTAAACATCACCAAATTTCTCCACAGCGACAGGCATATGGGATGGGACGTCACAAAACTCTGTCTTGGCACACCATTTGCTTCATTCACATTCATATATCTTCTGTAATTCTGACACTTGACATGGACCTGACTGAAGAAGTATATTCGCTTGAACGTGGTGTGTCTTTTCAAGGGCACCCCCGGCTTTTTTCCATGAACTTAGCGGGTAGCGAACCTTGGACTTCATCCGAAACAGAGGTACACGTAGGCGCTTAAATGCTGCTTATCCACCAAGTGCACTCGCAACAATACTCGGAAGGCCTTGTCAGCAGCTAGTAACTACCTGCCAGTACATATTATTACGTTACTAGCTAGTTTACTAGTTTGATTGTTTGATAATTAATTACAAAAGTATTCATTTTCTTTGGCATTGCGAGTTGAAAACATTACTACTCTTGTACTTGGCAATGGTGGCGTGTTATTCATATTTAATATTTGTGATAGTACTGAGCTTCGTATGCTTAAATCGCTTAATAGATTTTAGATAAAGAAAAACATATATTTAAAGAAATTAATTTACGATGATTAGTTAATACCGATTGTTATCTAAAAAATGTTAAATGACTAAACTACAATTCTAACTTTAACTCCAAATACCAATACATTTTCTCACATAATGCTCATCCTTCTACATATATATTTTCTTTAGTTTGATTGTAAGCATATCAGAAAAATAGTTATCCCACTAAAAACATTGAAATTGTAAATGCGGGTTGTTTCAAACTTTCGTTACATTTTAATGGTCGATTGTCGTTCGTTTCAGCTTTTGAACAAATTGCGATTGACTGAAAAGCATAAAGGCCATGTGTTATGTTCGTCAGCTGATCACAACTTGTTCAAAAACTGAGACGGGCCTAAGTAATGTCTCATGATTGGTTTTGAAAATATACGAGGCCTGTTCAAAAGAAAAGGTGAATTTTGAATTTTCGCGGGCTGTGTACATTCGATTATCGTTTTTTTTTTGTTATGTTGGTACACATATGTTTATCAAATGTTAGCATTATCAGCCATTTTGGATTAGTGGTTTGTTTTTGACAACTGGAAAGGTTAGTCACGTTTTTGTGTGTTCTTCGATTTTTTACTTTTGAAAAAAATGGATCAAAGAATATGCATTAAATTTTGCGTTAAAAATGGAATAAAGTGCTCCAACGCACTTAAAATGTTGACTGTGGCATTGGCGAGTCTAATTTGTCTCAAAAAAGTGTTTATAAGTGGTACAAGCACTTTACAGGAGGCCGAGAAGATGTTAATGACGATGAGCGTCCTGGAGTTGTGGCAAAACAAATTCATCCATTTTTTTCAATAGTAAAAAAATCGAAGAACACACAAAAACGTGACTAACCTTTCCAGTTGTCAAAAACAAACAACTAATCTAAAATGGCTGATAATGCTAACATATGATAAACATATGTGTATCAACATAACAAAAAAAAAACGATAATCGAATGTACACAGCCCACGAAAATTCAAAATTTACCTTTTATTTTGAACAGGCTATGTATGTCTCTTGATTGGTTTTGAAAACACATCGCCACCGGAAAGGCAAAAGGGCTGAAGCGCTTTTTCAGGAAGTTGAAAAATACGATTGAGTTTTGTAGCCCAAACAAATGTTTGAAAAACTGCATTTTTTTTGTTTACACCAGAGCACTTTACAATAAAATCCATAAGTCTTCCGTACCTGTTTGGATTTTTGAAAAAGCGATAACTCAGGTAACAATGCTCTCACTAATTAACCTGAAGCGACAAAAAGCTAAAAAAATCCTAAACTTTTGTCGCTTGAGTCAAGCCTTCTCCCAAATGGTAAATATATTTTAGATGGCTGAAGGGTCACAAAAGTCTTCAAAATCTAACGAGAGTCAGAGCATTCGATGCAAAAAAACTGATCCAACCTGCACAATTAACTCATTTTTAATCAAAGTAAAGCTTAAGCTCTTTTGCCTTTCTAGCGACGATATGTCTCTTGATTGGATTTGAAAATACACAGTTCTAGCTTTTCACGCATCGAGTCCTTCAGTCATCCATGTGAACAAACTTTCATCCATGAATCAATATATTTACACACTCGAGGTGAACTTTCATAAAACTGGGCCATATAAATGCTAAATTATCATTATTCGTTGTAGCATTTGAACGTTTCCACGAAATAAATAGAATGGGTCTACATAAAAAAGCATATATATTATCTAGATTATACACAAGTGATTCACTGATAGCGTTATCTTCATCCATTGCCCTAATAAATATGATAAATAAGTAAATAGACTGATGTGTCCCATACAGGTGTTATTTCACAAATATTTTTTGACTATTTTTAAACAACTATTTAAGTTTAAAAAAAGTCGCTAAAGAGTTGTCACTGAAAATGCAGATATTTAATGGATTCCAAGATGTCGTTTCTAACAACTAACTTATAGTTTTCCACTATGTTTTAATTGTTTTCATGAAGCTTAAGTATAATTCTATACTGGCCTCGCTTTATTATTTAATCTTAACTTAACTGTAAAGCAGAAAATCTTTTCGAATATAAAAAAATAAAATCTTTAAAGTGCTTAAAACTTTCAAAAATTTCAAATTCATATTTCGAAGGATTTTTTTTTTCTCAGAGCAATAATATAAAAGAGGGATAGATTGGCGAAACAGTGTAATCAGGATTGTTGATTTTTTCCTGAATCAGGCATGACTAGGGTTTTCATGGACCCACCTTTTTACATCCATTCGTAGCACATGTTGATATGATGTTTTGTTTATTTGTATAACCACGTTTTTACAGTATTATCATCAACAAAAATATAGAATATAACCTCAAAAACCGTTGATTTATGTCGTAGTGGGCGGAGTCGCCGTAGACGCGGGAGACGGAAAAAACGGTTACATACCTCCCTCCCTAAGAATGAGAATTTTCTCAATTAGGGAGGTGATTATCATTAACTAGAAACTAGAAATTGTATATAAACTGAATTAATATTATACCTACTGTTAGTATTAAGTAAAAATGATAATTTTGTACAATTAAGTAAATTTAAAAAATACCTAAAATGTTGCGATATTATGTGACAACTTGTCTTGTCTCTTTCTCTCTCACGGTTTACGACGTAAAAACCCGTAGAAAGTGATTCATCGTAAATTTATATAGATTGGGTAAAATATTTTGCTCTCTCAAAATATATTCTTACTTAAAGCTTTTTTTCATAACGCTAATTCTCATTAATACAGTAACAGGTACCTACATCCGGGATGTTAAAAAAGATGCATCTGAACACAAGAATTTTGTATTAAAAAAAAGTTTAAAATGACGTAGGTTTTGTTATTAATTACTGTTGGAAATATAAACCCCATAAGTACCTATAAAATTCACGAAGGCTTGATTAGACACATCTACCGATCATCCCATCAATATCTCTACACGATTGCGTAATAATTATGTCGGACTAATCGCACGCCCGCGTTATGAACACTTCAAAATACTTCATTAAAAATCACCCTTGCAACGAAGGGTATTAAATTTTCTAGACGTAGTGTGGGTGGATAGAACAGCTGCTGGCAAAAGTTCGTTACCATTATCTGATAAGGGGATTCACTTTCAACTTGAGTGCGACCTTCGCGTATTTAATTTAAAACTTTGTACAGTGTACACATTTTTATCTAGATCAGTATCTACGACTACAGGAAGTAGAAATGATTGTAGTTTCGCAGAATGAAGCCAGTCTTTCAAATTTAATAATAATAAACGTCTTCGTTGCATTATTTATGTTATTTTATTTTTATGTTCGATCTAAGGATAGCCAGGATACAATCTACACAAAAATATTATACAATGTAGTTAAACGATCCGAATAGTTCAATGAACGAAAGTGATATTTCGATTAAGAAATTCCATGTAAATAATTTTATTTTAACGTAAATTCAAAATCTGTTAATAGGACACACTACCCTAGAAATAAATGGCGGCTCCTGATAAATGGGAAATACTTAAAAAAATAGTGCAAATTCATTTGCATCCATTCACGCTCGATTACATTTTAAAAAAAAATACAATAACCCTTTATTTACAAGCAGGAGAAGTAAAAATGTTTAAATCACACGATTTAAGTGAGTATTTTTAAAAATGTATTCAATCTGACGTTAGGCACAGATTAGCCGTGTTTATTGGCCCACTGTCGGATGGCGGCAGAATCTAAATGACCTAACTCGAAGGGCGAGACAAACAAAATCATGCCTGTCGCACGACCAATAGAAAGGGCATAGGGTTGAGTTTTCCGCAGTACACCTAGAATTGTGTTATGCCCTTAGAGTAACAATATAGAGAGACCGTCCTAATTATGAGTCAAATCGTTCATACTCGCAAAATATAGCTCTCTCTTTATGCTCGTTTCTATAGACATATGAGAAAAAGAGACAAACAATTGTTTTAAGAACATATGATTTGGGGCGTGCTAAAAGCCGTGTAACCATTTTTTCAATATATTACTAACTCCACAGTAGTTGACTTGTCAGTCGAATTGACAGACAAAAAGCTTAAAATATATAATTACTTAAGTGAATTTAGTGCAATATTAAAAAAAACGATCTTGCTAAATGTACAGTTGTTGGTTGTTTCAACTGAAGTAACAAAGGACCAAAAAATCAGTTTCCACAGGTATTTATCCAAGAATTCGTATTTTTTAGTTTAACCTCAACTATTTTACATGCTAACCTACAAAACAACTTGTTACCTACACCAATATTTAGTAAATCTTTGCATTATTTGTTTCGATTTAATAAACTCCCGTTTAAAATGAGTTTGAATGCATTCCTTGTATGTTTTACTTCGATAGATGTACGGGATTCTGACGTAAATTTGTTTGAATGGGGATTCCCTGATTAGTCCAACATCTGAACGTATCCATGTCTCTTTCTTTCTCATGTAGCAACTCAAAATTGTTCGCGAAC
This sequence comes from Drusus annulatus, assembly GCA_022651775.1. Taxonomy (NCBI): domain Eukaryota; kingdom Metazoa; phylum Arthropoda; class Insecta; order Trichoptera; family Limnephilidae; genus Drusus; species Drusus annulatus. Next base: position 512,484 of record JAGWCC010000044.1, on the reverse strand, counting down.
AGATAAAGACGGAATAATGTTTATCTTTACGGTTTTCTTCGCATCCGATTGGCTGGAAGCATTTACGTCATACCTCCTTTGGTCAATGCGTGGTCAAAAAGTAGCGTCAAAATTTCGCAAAGTTAGGTCTCTATATATTGTTACTCTAAGGTTCTGCCAGAGGAGTAAAGATTAAAGATGTTGATGAACATATTACTCTAATCTCAAATGTTTTCAGAGTAATCTTTCGGGAAGCAGGTAACTGATCTGGTCCGCTAATGTTATTGCTTAAAAACGATTTGGAAATTGTTTTACGGTTAGAATTTGAATGGTAAGGGTCAGTTTTTCATTCCGATTCCATCTTCTTCTTCTTAATTTAAATTTGAATCTCGGTGAAGTGTAAACCACGGTTTCGGAGTGTTGTCCTCTTAAAAAATGAAATCTTTTCAAAATATCTATCTATTTAAATGGAAAACACGCATTTCTTGTTGTACGATTCTTTTTACAAAATAAAACTTCCGAAATAAACATTTTACGCGATTAGAAAAACACTGCTAATCTCTCTACAGGGCGCTTTACAAAATTAGAAAAATGCTTAAATATTATTGAAGACTCAAATTAAAAACGACTTTATCTTATCTCATTTCTCTAAATACGCGTCTATGTATAATTTATCATTTGAAACACAAAAGATATTTTATAAAACTTAATTATAAACACTTATCAGTACAAAAACGATAAAATCTCTGTTTAACTTTTTGTTGCATAATTTAACTCTGCAAAAAGGCGTATATTTTATATTATAACAAGTAAAAAAGATTTTTACGAGAGAGCATTCATTGCCCTGACGTTGCTTCTGCGAATGATTCTTCTCAAACATTTTTATTCTATTTAAAATATGTAAAGCCAAATAAATAATATCGTCGCTGGAAAAGCAAAAGGGCTTAAAGGACACTTTGGTAAAAAATGAGTGAAATATGCAGTTTTGATCAGTTTTTTTGTGCTTCGAATGCTTCGCGTTTGATTGTGAAAACTTTTGTGGCCCTCCAGCCATCTAAAATATATTTACCACTTGGGAGAAGACTCGACTCAAGCGACAAAAGTTTGGGACTTATTTTAGATTTTTGTCGCTTCAGGTAATTCAGTGAGAGCATTAAGTTACCAGAGTTAACTTTTTTTTCGAAATCCAAGCAGGTACTGAAGACTTGTGAATTTTATTGCACAAAAAAACTTTAAAGTGTTCTGGTGTAAACTTCCCGAAATGGCGCTTCAGCCCTTTCGCCTTTACGGCGACGATATTTTTCAAGAATTTATAACGGATAGCGCATTATTATGATATTAAAAATTGAAGAAAAAAAAACGTAAGAAAAAAAGTTACCTACTGCCGATTGAAACATCGGGATCTTCCAGAAGATATTGATTTGAATGAAGGATTTGAATGCCTGGACCTTATAAAACCTGACGCGACCAGGATCTAAACAGCTGGATAATACCGGAGATCACTACGCGACTGAGATTAGAGCGCCGGGATACTCCCGGAGATCACTGCGCGACTGGAATTAGAACGCCGGGATACTCCCGGAGATCACTGCGCGAGTGGGATTAGAAGGCCGGGATACTCCCGGAGATCACTGCACAACTGGGATTCTAACGCCGGGATACTCCTGGAGATCACTACGCGACTGTGATTAGAATGCCGGGATACTCCCTGAGATCATTGCGTGACTGGGATTAGAACGCCGGGATACTCCCGGAGATCATTGCGCGACCGGGATTAGAACGCCGGGATACTCCCGGAGATTATTACGCGACCGGGATTTGTCGTAAAATCCCGAAATTCAAATACCGGTTGTGGCAATAAACTTTTTTAGTAGGGTCTTTTTTTAATGCATAAACATAATAATATGATTAATTTATACTGTATCAATATTTAGGTAGTAAGACTAATAAGTCAGTATAATATCGGCATATAAATGATTGCGCTATAAATTTTATAACCCTGGCCTTCGTAGATTAATGGTCTACGCATTAGACTTTGGGTCGGAAGGTTGCGAGCTTGATTTCGAAAAATCGCTTTACAGCCGTTTAAAAAAATAACGATGACAAGTAAATCAATAAGTAACTAAATGGCAACGAAGAATAACGTAGCAAAATGTTTGCATACACGAAACAATCATTTGATTGATGTAATTTTAATAATAATACCGAGTCAGAAGGCCAGCTAATTAATCAGGTAAGTACTTGCGATTCTTTCGCATTTAATTATTTTAATGTGAGGGAATTGTGCAATTTTGACGTATGGACTTTATTTATGAATATACATGAAATAAACTAAGCAACAATTAAACTACGCTCTAGGTGAATTAATATATTACGCGGATTGATATTACCACTTGCCCACTAATGCGAAAAATACAAACAATGTAACATTTTACAACGAAAACACGATTTAGGGTAGTATGTTTTTGTGTTACACTCACCTAAAGGTAAATATTTACCGAGGCTTGTGTTCATTTAATCAATGAATATATTTACGAACAATTTGTAGACTGGTACCTACCTGTAACTATTGCTATTTAGATGGTAACTACATTAAAACATTTAATAAAGATATATATTTACCTAAAATGTTGGTTTTGGTAAATTAGAACTTATTTTTTATAGCTAAAAAATAATTATCTGTGTAACTCAAATTCTCTTTGCCTCTAAATTTATGGTAAATTGCATGTCTAATTAGGAATTTAAACGTCTTCTTGTGCATTTGATTTGTTTAAATACGACATCAAAATTGCATTTAAAAATAGTTTATTTAGCTCAAATCGAGATATAACGTCTATGAATTGAATAATAATTCATAGACCCAGTTCATTCAGTACATGTTGGCCGAAACATAATTTTGTTTGAATGCTTCTGGGAGCTGCGATACGCGAAGTATGGTACAGTTATCGAGTCTAAATTTACAATAATTATCACTGAAACTAACAGTCCATTTACTCCCATCCTTCTTCCCTTTATCCCATTCCCATGTTCCCTTCCACCTTCCTCTCCCCCCCTTAATTAGTTAAATTATTAAAATACAACTATATTTACTGTCACACTTTATTTATAATATTTATCATCAGCAGTGGAAAATTTATAATTGGAATTATTTATTATTCTTATTATTATAAATGAATTAATTGTTAATTTGATGTTAATTTACCCAAAAAAAAAGAATATCCAGTAGTTAAAACCAACACATCCATTCATTAAGCTTCCAAAAAAGCATAAAAACTGTACTTTCTATAAGTATCTAACAGAATAAAGTTTTCGCGCACATATGAAGCCAGCCTCACGCGTTCTAAGGTGAATGTACCAAAAATAAACCCGCAGTATGTCAATGACAAAAACAAAAAGCGTATATTATTATATCACCGATGGATGAAAAATATCTTTTGAGAAAGCCTTATTTTTTGCTGTTGAATCCTGATGTGGTGCGCAAATATTTACTTACCCACTCATGAAAAAAATTACTAATGACGTGTTTACCAACACGAGTTAGGCACGTCACACGTCTCGATTTACAATTTTTTTTCAAAACTAATTCATGCAAATACTTACGCGAGTTTTTTTGTTGCGAATGTATGCTCCTCCGGAACGTATTTAGAACTCGGAAATAAGTTTTCCTTTAACACGTAACACTGTGAAACGGAATGCGGGCAGACGGGAGCCGTAAGAAAACTGGGCGTACCGGCGATGTGAAACGACTAGCGACCGTCGACCGTCGACCAACAAGTGTTGAGTTCACGTAGCCGGCGGCACCGATCTGCCGAAGAGGAGATTATTTTAGTACTCCACTAGGCGCGAGTAGAGATGGTCGATATCAGAATTGGGTGTACCTGCGGTTCCAGTTACCGGTGACCGGCAAGAAACCGGTTAGGTTATTTATCCAGTTCTTTTTGGAACCGGTTCCTGGTGCCAGAAGAACTCCTCCAAGAAGATTTTTATAGTAGGAAAAAAAAACAAGAGAGGGGGGGGTTGCATGCAAGCGAAACTCTGAAAACTAAAAGAGCTGGAACTGGTTCCACGCCAAAAAAAGTATTTCGGGGGGGGTTGCTAGCGAATTCAAGAACTGTGTGGGGGGCGGGGGGGGGGTTGTCAGCGATGTTCGGGGAACTGCAGCTGTGGAGTCGGTTCCTCGTAAAACCTCGGACAAAGCAGAACCGGTTCCTCGGAAAAAATAATATCGACGGTTCCAATGACCGGCTTGAAACCGGTTCCTTTTAACCGGGACAGGAATCTCTACTCGCGAGTGCCGCGGCAGCCGTGAGATACGCCGGCCACGTGTTCCGCGGAATGCCCGCACTCGCTGGCCACTCGTCTCTAGGAAATCGTGTCAGCGGATCTTTCTCCGATCAGCGGAATACATTTATCATCATCCGCAGCCGTGGACATTTCCGTGAAACCTGCGAGGCAGAAAAGCTGGTGTCTTGTTTCTTGCTATGACTTTCATAGTGATCGTGAGAATGTGCGCACTTTAAAACAGTCGTGTTTTTTTTCAATTTTAGTCGATCGTTTTTTTATGGAAAAATATAAATTACGCTGTTTTTTTTCAGAAGGAGCGCTTCAGCGCGTCAGTATTGATGATTTTATGATGAGTGCTATAACCTCAGAGCAATAATATACCAGGAGGGAGCGCTAGTGTAGTCAGTATTGATGATTTTTATCTAACTCGAGCGTGGCTAGGACTAGGGCTATGGTATTTATACATCCATTCGTAGCACGTGTCGACATGATGTTTTTATTTATTTATATAACCTTTTTTTACAGTATTGTCATAAACAAAAATATAGGATATAACCCAAAAAAAAAACCGATGAGTTATGTCCTGTTATGTTGCATAACAAAACGTAGTGGGCGGAGTCGTCGGAAACGCGAGAGACGGAAAAAATGCTAACATACCGAATGGTGGTGCTATATTATGTGAGAACTTATCTTGTCTCTTTCTCTCTCACGGTTTACGACGTAAAAGGCCGAAGAAAGTGATCTATCGTCAATTTGTATAGGTTGGGTAAAAATATTTAGCTGTCTCTCCATATACTCGTATATTCTTACTCTGAGCTTATTACTCTTAAATAACATAGAAAGGTACTTTTTGTATTCACACGTGCAGTACTTGGAACACGGCATACGTATATATTACAAGTACCTACCTGAAACTAATAGTGCTTCCTTTGAACAAAATAACTACATATACCTGACTATTAAACTATGGGTTCAATTTGGGCCAGTCAATGATAATAAATAACCATATCATATCACATCATCTTGCATTCATTTCAAATAAAATTAATAATTATTAGCTAAAGCGCGACTGGGAAAATTTGCACACTAACAATCATAGACATAAAATACAAGACACGTCATATTCACCCAAATCTTACGAAAAGTGCAGCACCACCGGGTACCGTCTTGTTTTACGCTTCACCGGCGTATGAAAAGGATAGCCATTTAAAGAATATGTGTGTGCGGAAGAGATAGCTATACGAAGCGTGTCTCGAAGGTATATCTCGTGGACTTGGTTTAGTGCAACCAGGCGCGTTGTCTCAGTATCGCATCTACATTATTTAATTCATCTAAGCTTGCAATACACTTTACAATCATTGTTTGCTCTATTATTATCCTGTCCCATCAAACACGTGTTGTTTGAACGCTGGCGGCTGGAGTTGCTAGTGAAGTATTTATTTGCGTATATAAAAAAGACAGCAAAAAGTCTCAGTGGTGGCCATTTCGAAAGCTGCAGCAACTTTCGTGTCTACTGAGAATAATATATCGTCGCCGGAAAGGCAAAAGGGAAAGGGAAAAAGGGAAGTTTACACCAGAGAACTTTAAAGCTTTTTTGTTTTACAATACAATTCATAAGTCTTCAGTACCTGGTTGGAAAAAAAGTTAACTCGGGTAACTCAATGCTCTCACTTTATTTTATTTTATTTTTTATATGAATACCGCACAAGAGTCTCAACTGCTCCCAACCGTCTAGAGCCAGTGAGACTATGGGATTCCCAAATAGGGTATATTGTGAGGCTGAAGGTAGTAGACAGGGAAGGAGATTGAGAAGAGGAATGTTGGGAAGTACCTGGCTATTCAGATCTGGTCACCAAACACGGCTAAAGCCATTTCAAGCAACGTTTCGATTCTGAATGGTGGTCTAACACCAGGGCGATACCTAAAGTATCTACCACTCTGGAACGTGCCGCAAATATACTTATTTATTATTTTTCATATGAATTAAATGTTGTATGACACATATTAATTAAATAAAAGTTATCAGCGCACGCCGGGTTTGAACCCACAACCTTTGGATCCGTAGTCGAGCGTATTACCACTCGACCATGGAGACCGTCACTGAGTTACCTGAAGCGACAAAAAGCTTTAAAAAAGTCCAGAACTTGTGTCGCTCGAGTTAAGCCTTTCCCAAAACAGTAAATATAGTTTATATGGCTGAAGAGCCACAAAAGTCTGTAAAAAAACTAGTAAAAAGCAGCATATTTAACTCATTTTTGACCAATTGCCTTTAAATAAATACTTACAATAAATATTTTCAGTAAATTTCTTACTAAAAGAAACTCACATAATATTGGAAAGATATATTCTGAAACTCATAAAACGTGATGACGTAACTCATAAAACCTAAATGTTTTGTGGCGAAAGAAAAATGGTGTCGGGAGAAAAAAGAATATGGAGAGATCGATAGGTTCCTGACTATTCAGGTCTATTTTCTGAACTAGCTAAAGTAATTTGTTTCAACTAGGTATTCTGACAGACGGTCTCTCCACGGTATGGCGTATTAACTTGATGCAGCCTTCCTCGACTAGGGTTTTTTTTAATCCAGTTAAGACCTTTTCCCTTAGAACTCACTAATGTAAACTTAAATTCAGTCAATTAAATACAACTGTCAGATGGTGATAGTAATAAGGCCTAATGAGCCGTAGTACTAGTTAGATAGACACTATGAGAGGCATTTGTATAAGCCAGCTAGTTAGCAGAGGATTACGAAAGAATCCATAAAATAAAAAAAAGCCTTCCTGGCATTATTATCAGTACATGAACGTAGAACTTTCTTCGTTCTATATCTGTACAACCTTTACCCTACAATCTTCCGCACCAGGTTTCGCTTTTTTTTGTTCCCAGTTATGGTTGACCATGTAGTCCAAATTATGTGATGTTTTCTCTTGATTAAAAAAAATATACGTGATACCATATCGTCGCCGCAAAGGCAAAAGGGCTGAAGCGCCATTTTGGGAAGCTTACACCAGAGCACTTTAAAGTTTTTTTCGATTTACAATAAAATTCACAAGTCTTCAGTACCTGGTTGGATATTGAAAAAAAGGTTAACTCAATGCTCTCACTGAGTTATCTGAAGCGACAAAAAGCTTAAAAAAACGTCCCAAACTTGTGTCGCTTGAGTCAAGCCTTCTCTCAAATAGTAAATATATTTAAAATGGCTTAAGCGCCACAAAAGTCTTCGGAATCAAACGAGAGTCAGAGCATTCGACGCAGAAAAACAACCTGGTCAAAACTGCATATATTCAGCTCATTTTTTTATTCACCATAGTGTCGCTTAAGCCCTTTGCCTTTCCAGCAACGATATGGTCCAAATTATGTGATGTTTTCTCTCGATTAAAAAAAAAATACGTGATACCATATACATGTACAACCTGAAAGTGATATTATGGCTTCCCTAATTTCGAACATTGTTATGGAAACAAAGAAAACAGGACAGGGGAAGAAAAATGGAAAGCCTGACAAGCCTGCTCCGATCTAGTCACAAAACACAGCTAAAACTAATGACGTTACATTTATTATAGACACGTTGTAGCGCTCTCAAAGTGGCAAGCAATAATCACGCTAGTTGGTGTGATCGGTGTTTAAGCCGATTTTGTAATAAACGGTCACGCGTCGCTTGAGGTCGTTTCAAGCAAGTATGGAACGCGGTCCGAACTTCGGATCTGTTTCGTTCATACTCATATATTCTATGAATGTCTGTCTTTGTCATACATGACCGATATTTGAATGATGAATTATCTGGTAACGTGTGTGTTTTGCTTGCCACATTTTGTGTTAATATTCTAAGGCTATAACGTGTCTATATATGTAACGTCATTGGCTAAAACCGTTTCCAGAAACGTTTCGATTCCCAGCAATAGTCGTGTCGGGGTATTATAAAGTGCTGTAGAAAGCGTGCTGTAGAAAGCGTGCTGTAGAAATAGTGCTGTAGAAAGCATGTTCCACCCCAAAGTGAAAAGCAAATTAATGATATACGCCATCATAATTCACTTTCAGAAACCTATTTTTACCAACTTATAGAACCTTTAAAAAAAAAGGCAAACATTCCCGAATTACAAATAACCTGACAATATTTGAAAAAGTCCTACTGCCGTCATAAGAAGCGGAAGATGTTGCTTGTGCAATGATGGAGGACTTTGGACAGCAGATGAATTGAACGCGCGACGCCCGGGTGGGAATCCGACGCGTTTGTCCACTTAGCTAACGACCGGTCAAATTACCTATTTTTTTATTTTTTTATTAACCTATTTGTTAATATCGTATGTTTTTAATTCGCACCCCTGGGCGCGGAGCCAAAGAACTTAACGCCGTCATGGAGGTCAGTCATTTCATTTGCCAGCACGTCTGTGCTTGCATTTGAAGTGCACCTAGTTATACAAGTTTGGATGCACTCTTAATATTGCTACACAAACTTGACCATGGGAGAAATAATTCCTGCCACATTGATAAACTTTTTCGTAACTTAAGCAATTGCTTTTCAAATTTCTGACTTGTTCGACTTAAAAAAAAAAAAGTTTCTTTTCGCGAACCGTGGCGTTGTTTGTTGCATCCAGTATTAGGTATTGCATCGCGGATTATCTGTCCGCCATCTCTGTCTAGCCATTCGGAGAGTGTCAGTGGAAATATTATGTAGAAGTTCAAATATATACATTTAATCTTAGAGCAATAATATACCAGGAGGGATAGCTTGTGTAGTCAGGATTGTTGTTTTTTTCCTGACTCGGCGTGGCTAGGACTAGGTCTAGGGTATTTATACATCCATTCATAGTACATGTTGACATAAGTTTTGTTTATTTGTATGACCACTTTTTCACAGTATTGTTTTCAACAAAAATATAGGATATAACCTAAAAATACGTTGAGTTATGTCGCATAACAAAACGTAGCGGACGTAGTCGCCGGAGACGCGGAAGACGGAAAACATGCTTACATACCGAAAAGTGGTGCAATATTATGTGACAACTTGTCTTATCTCTTTCTCTCTCACGGATTACTGCATAAAAATCCGGAGGAAGTGATTTATCGTAAATTTGTATAGGGTGGGTAAAAAAAAACTCTCTCTCCATACATATTCTTGCTCTGAGTATTTAATACTTGTTTTCTGAATACTGGTTCTCATGACGGAAGTCCTAAAAAACTATCCAAAACCTACACGATGGACCATAACTTCTAACTTGAGCGGTTCTATACTGTTCGCACGGTCTCTGATGTGGGAAAATCTAGCAATTTTCAAAAGTATCACTCCATCTCATAAGGTTTAAAAGAATTTCTCCATGCTGGTGAGATTTTTTCATTCGCTGGGAAATTTAACTACAACTGAAACCCAACAACACAATTCAGGCAGGTAACAGAGATATTATTTCTGTTTAAATATATTTTTTTAAATGAACTTGAACACTGGCCATAAAATGAACTTCAATCTATTTGATAACATAAAATTCAGTATCCAATCATTTATTTGGTCTAACTTGCCAACAAATCGCAGCCCATAGGAATTGACATCTTGATCTTGATTAAGTAATTATCAATTCATTGCCTTATCTATTTTCTGTCGCGAAAAAATTAGATGTTTTTTTATGTGCCCGTCTTTTAAACTTTTATGAATATTGGGAATAAAAAGGCACCAAAGAATAACACGTTACAGAAATGGCAAGAACTGTTTGATGCTTGTCTTTTTTAAAAACTAAAACGCAAGAATATTACTCGTGAAAACCGATTTTAACCTGATTGTCCCGAACTATCCATTATTATTAATAATGATTTATTTGTATTACAGATTATAACGCTGCATTCCTTTATTAATTAATTATATACCTACCTTGAAACAGGTCATGAGGACACCGTAATAAAACAAAATTAATGGCATCCCCAATTGGGAATGTTGCGAGGTTGAAGGTAGTGAGAAGGGAAGTAGATGAGGAAGACGAAGGTTGGGAAGTACCTGGCTATTTAGATCTGGTTACCAAACACGTCTAAAGCCATTTTTCAAGCAACGTTTGGATTCTGAATGTTGGTCTTTCACCAGTGCGATATCACTCTAGAACGTGCCGCAAATATAGTGTAATTATTTTAAATTAATTAAATGTGTTATGACACTTAAATAAAATTTATTTCCGTACCCCAGGATTTGAACCCGTGGATTCGTAGTCGAGCGTCTTAACCACTCGACCGTGGAGTCCATAATATTTACATTAAAAGAAAACTCCTAAGTAGGAGTAATTATTTACCCGAACAGATATTTTTTCAAATTAAAATTCGCATCAAATTCATAAGTATGTAGGTACCTACCGTCCATCTTTATTATTTTACTGCGAACATAAAAGCTTCTAGAAAATTTCGCAAGGTGCCGTGAAACATTTATTTCGCAGAGAGAACATAATAATGAGTTTTGCTTGCGTGGTTTTGCGTGGCGTTTATTTAAGTTAAACAAATAATATTTCGGGTGCTCCGGATGCTGTAAATGTGAAAAATATTATTTTTGTTTGCTGCAGAAACAGTAAATACCAATTAAGTTAATACATAAATAGTGGAAACATCGCGCGTGTATTTATTTGTACGTATGTATTTCTGTTTTGAATCTTCCTCCTAGATTTGAATTAATCACAAATTAAACGCCTGCTGTTTTACCGACAGATTTCCAGCTGAGAAATGAAGAGCCACCGCGGCCATGTTTTTTAGCTTTCATGTCGGATAGTAAACGTCAACAATTCCATGGTGTTGCTAATTTGGCATTTTAGAATTATTTCTATGTATATTTTTCCATTTTAATCATTCTAAATCAAACGTTAATTAGATCGCAGTAAAATGAATCGTTCGGACGGCTTAGTGCAACGGAGGAATGTTTTGAAGGAAAGTTCGGAAGGTGTGACGAGAGAAAATCAGGATGCAGACGATAAAAAGAATGATCGCAATTCACCTTCTGAAGATGGGGATTCGAAGGAAACCCGCCTCACACTCATGGAGGAGGTTTTGCTACTTGGACTGAAAGATAAAGAGGTATTGTGTAATTTAAATCGGTGTATTGATGTCTACCTAATTGCATACGTTGGATTTTAATATAAATGTTTATCTACGTAGGGCTATACGTCATTCTGGAACGATTGCATATCCAGCGGTCTCCGTGGCTGCATCCTCATTGAGCTAGGACTCAGAGGCCGCGTAGAGCTGGAGAGGGCTGGAATGAGGAGAAAAGGATTGTTATCCAGGAAATTGATTGTCAGATCAGGTAAACCCATTTCCGATGCTTTACAACAAACAGATCTCGAACACTAACCTCAACTTACAAACATGCACTGCGGCTTGATTCAAGTATTTCATAGCAAATATAGAGTTTCATAATGTGGATATAAAAAACAATATGTTTATTTTGCCTTCCGACAATCAAAATAAGTATTGCATATTATAATTTTGCGTAATAGTATAATTGACAGGAACTGTCACTCTGGAAAACAGAATCAAGTTAAAACCATTGCTTTGCCTCTATGAATTTATATTTTCATTCATGAATTTGTGCATGCTACATACCATCCAGATTGTATAGTTTGACTTGTTTTCAACTTAAATCATAGTTATTGATAATTTACATTGCATTGAAAAAAAGTAAGTCTGTTGACCACCGATTCGGTGCTTATAAACATTTAATTATTTATTAAGGTTGATAATGTTTCCAACACTAGCGCAATCTCTGAATACACTTTCTTTAGCAATTGCACAATTTAAATTTACTGGTTCATTGATTTCTTTTCATGTTTTGCGGAACAAAATATATTTCTTTTTAACTTCTTGTCTACTACTGAGCATTGTTCAACTTCATGGACAACAACTGTCATTATAATAAATTAGGTTAGGTTAGGATAGTTTGTGTTAACTTAAAAATATAGCATTATTATAGCTATGTAAGTTTGTGTTGACTTAAAAATATAGCATTCTTATAGCTATGTATGTTGTACATTGTTTTATAGTAGTGCAGCATTTTATTTTAACATGGTATGAGTTTGATAGACATAAAACTATTTAGTACCATAATAATTTCAAACAATTTAAAACATCACCATATTCATGCAACTTTTTCTTTAACTTTGATGACATTTATTTAATTATTATTGCTATTACCCTTTTTATATCCCTCCGGATAAGGCATAAGAGATACATATATAAAATAGAAGCTTTTTAAGGCCAGGTGCATATGTCCGGTGTTTAACCGCTGGCATACTATACGTTAGATAGGGTGCTGCATACAAACCTACGAAGACTTTGCGGTACTGCGGATAAAAAAACTGAAAGTATTCAACGGGCTTAAGAATGTGTTTTCAATTCCGTTTTTAAAGATGCTATCTCCTAATTTCAAACACATAAATGGAGTGGCAAGTAATGTATGTATGTGAATAAGGTTACAAAATGAAGTCTTTTTTATGTCCTCCAATCTCAATTAAAGCAACCTTATCGTATTTTGAAAAATTCTTGTTTTTTTTTCTCCAATTAAAGAGAGAAAATCCGCCATTTAAGTAGATATTCTAAAATGTGTTTGTTGACTTATCAACTTTTGGCAAAAATTCCCCGATATAACCTTCTGTTATACTGAGTCCTTCTTAAAACATTGATTTTTACAGACACTCCAACGGGAGATGTTCTCCTCGATGAAGCTTTAAAACACATGAAGGACACAGAACCTCCAGAGACCATTCAGAGCTGGATCGAATATCTCAGCGGTAAGTGGTTATAAACATTTTTTATTCAGAATTTTCTGCTACAATACACTTATGAATTCACAAATTTGATAACTATTCTTGTATTTGACGAATAGTTCGAAACTACAGCGATTTCTGCATTTTCATTCTATATACAAATGGAATTTAGTGAAAAGTTAAACCTGAGGTGATCGATGGCCTTGTGCGGTAGACCCTCGACTAGCAGCTGGAAGGATCTAGTTTGATATTCACAGCGGGTAACCGACTTGCCTAGTAAAAAGACCTACTATAATTCTTAGGGCTTATGTATATTTTTTATTGAAAAGAAGATCCCTATTGTGTTATTGTACAAAGGGTATCGTCACATAGAAATTAATCATTGAAAATTTCCCTTTCAAACGCATGGAACCTACGTTGGTATTACATACAGTCTCGATATGTGCATAGTTGTGTAAATTAAAGAAATTTAGTCTGATGCAATTCAATACAGATAAATAAGTGTAGTGACTTATAATTGATTATTGATTGTTTGTCTTTTCAGGAGAGACATGGAATCCATTGAAGTTGAGATATCAATTGAAAAATGTTCGTGAAAGGCTTGCCAAAAATCTCGTCGAGAAAGGAGTTTTGACTACCGAGAAACAAAATTTTCTTCTATTTGACATGACCACGCATCCACTCACAGATAATGTTATAAAATTCAGACTCGTTAAAAAGGTTAGTATACTGATCACGGTGGTTCGACCTTTTAAAATTTTATTTTTCACAATGTTTTATTGTATATTTGATGTATTGTAGATATTGGGGGCTACCAGTACAAACATTTTTTGTTAATTTGTTTGTCGTATTAATTATACCTGAGTGAGTTACTAATTATACTGAAGTGGGCTGAGTGAATCTCTTTGTATTTTCGTAATCAAATTATTATTATTAAGATGATGGATTTAGTCAAAATGAATTGACCCAGCTGATTACCCCAATAACGGCAAATCTGTGATAACTGTTTTTCAATTTGCAAAAGATTTTTAATCCTTTTGACCGCTGCCACACTGATTAATATAATATATTTTTCATATTTTATTCTGACAAGTGATTGGCGCCATTTTGTTTTTTTGTCATTTGAGCGGTCCTCGTCAAATGCCGACCATCGGTCCGTTTCAGGTTTTGAACAAATTGTGATTAGCGGAAACAGGCCTAGAATCGACGTTTAATCGAGACCATTGAAATGTAAAAAAAAAACAAAATGGCGGTAATCGTTCAGTTGTGACGAAAGTTTGAAACACCCCAACCTAATACAGCCCTTTCTGACTTCTACCAATTAATTTATTAAGGTAATCCATATCAATGTCAAATCGTTATTGATAACTCAACAATGAAACTCGGGAAGTCAGATTAAATTACATAAGGAAAATAAGCGCACGTAACATGACTGCTGCTTTTTCACATGAGTCAGTAATCCGTACATTAGGTTTCCCCTAGAATGTTGCTAAAATGGATGGCTTTAAGACCTAAAAAACAAGAGCAAACTATTTTCAACGCATAGAATAGTTGTAATTCGTACGAAATGAGGATCTCAACAGTGGTTGACAACCAATTCTGTAGCAGGACATGAGGCAAGGGTAAATGATAAAAACATAGGATGCGCGTATGCTGAAATAGCCTTTATCTATGTTTTATCTATAGAATTAGTTATCATTTTGCATAGTGTCGATTGGATCTGCAATTTGTGAACCAAAAACTGCTGGTGATTTCATTTGTTCAAAGTGTTTTGAATATTTGTAGCTATACTATTATCGTTGTAGGACCATTCTCATATATTTGATAAATCTGTTAAATTTCTACCGATCAAGAACTACATATTACCTTTGTCGATTAGAATTTCAGGATGACTTACGCAATGGTGGATTTGGATGAATGAATAAATATATATTTAAATATCTATGTAATGTATTGCACTGAGGCATACTTAGTTAATTACACAAATTGCAAGTACATATAAAAGTATACTGGAATATAGATAGCTTATCTGTTCTGTAGGCACATTAACATTACATGAAACAAGATTAGGTTTTATGAATAATTTGTTATGAAACAAATAGTCGTTAAAAGTTAGCAGCCCACAACGGAGTTTTCATGCCAACTCCGCTGGGCAATGTGGTGTGGATTTGGCAGAGGAATGGCGAATGTAGATCTCTGAAGCATTGTGCGTGATAAAACCACGTACAATCGAATTGTAAAGGTATTGTATAAGAAGGGGACGGAAGGATGTGCAGTGAGTGGACAGAGGATGGTGTATCAGGACAATGTATAATGCACAAGTGAATAGAAGTTGTTGGGAATGCCACCGTAAGGTATGACATGAGTGAGTCTAATAGTCGGATCATGTCAAGAGTCGGATAATTGAATATATTGATGTGAATGAAGCAAAAAGTATGTGGTGTTCCTTCCTCTCTGCCTATCTTTGCGCAGTAATAGTCCATGTGTTGTTTTGTTTTCAATTATTATTTTTTTACAGATTTATTACCTTTGACAATATTATACATGTTTTTAACATAACTTTCTGCTCCACTAACAATTTAATGGAGCATAACTTTGGAGCATTAATGTTTATAGCTCGGTATTGTGTTAACATTACGGAACGTGTAAATTTTGACATGATTCTTCAATATTTTCTAATACAAAGTCACATTTTTCTTATCATTATTTAAGATTACCACCTAATCATGGTTTTGGTTCAGATTATAAGGTTTTGTTACATTTTAATATGAATTGTTATCTGATTAGAGACAGGCTTAAAAATAATATTTCTCACATCATTTCTACACTTTTCTAAGTAATATATTTGATACCACAAACAAGTGTGTAGGCATAATCGTTAAATTTGTTTTAATAATCCTCCCCATTTTATGATTCACTAGAGATTAGTAAAAAGCATTATGCAAAGTAATGGGATTTAAGAATCTTAATTATAAATCATAAAATCAGTTTGTCTGTCCCACTAAAAATTACTCGCGAATGATCTCTGACGTCAAGAAATTTGCACAACTTTTCCTGTATGGAATTTGTAGGTTGTAATTTAGTTGAATTTGCTAACTATTTTCAGCTCAAAATTTCCCGAAGGCACAATGCTCATTTCCATCTTGAGCTATGAAGCTTTGAAATATACATTCTACTGTAAAAAAAAAAATACAAAATACTATGGTGTTTTTTCTGTTGACTGTTCCATGAGAAAAGTAAGACTAGTAAAATATGTATTAATTTTACTAAGAATTCGCAGAATTTCAGAAATTAGAGCTGACAATTCATTCAACTTATCTGTCCATTTTTATTTAACAGGTTTATTTTTGTTTACTAATTGATTTTCAAATTCGTTTTACAAGATATTTTTTTTTAAGTACCTGTCTGCTTTGTGTATGTTTGAATGCTCTATTTGTCACCTTATCAACTTGTTTGTTCAATATGAATTCTTTACAAACAAAAGGTAAACACCGTAACAGCAGATGTTTCAGAAATAAGAAGCCCATCAAAAATTCTGTTGATTGTATAGAATATCGGTTTGTCGGTTAGCTGTCAATTGTGAAAGTTCATTATAAATAACTTGAATTGAATACAATCTATGTCGAACACGAGAATAGCAATATTTCTGAGTGGTAAATACTCTAATTATCGCCCCAAAGACCACCGTTCAGAATTGAAACTTTGCTTGAAAAGATCTGAATAACCAGGTACTTGCCAACTTTTCTCTTTCCCATATCCTTCCCCTCCCCGCTACCTTAAGACCTGTGGTCTTAAAAATAAATGGATGTTTCCTTGGAAAATAAAGCATATTGAAATATTCATTGATTCAACGATTCTTGCAACATTGCCCAAATGCATAGAAATATTGAAAAACATTTTAGCCAACCCAATTATTTCAACCCTCTCTTACTGCCCTAAAACCCCCCCTGTGGGTTTATGTCATTCTGTTTTTTTCCACAGGATATGTTGTAATGTTTTGCATGCTTTTATTCTTCTCTGTGTTCCACTCTTACGGGAGTTTGGAAAACATCATTGACGCCTGAACCCTTGATACTGTAGCATAGGAGAGAGATTGAAATGTGTTGTGGCCGAATTTCTTTCAGAGATACCCAAGCCATGAAGTTTGCCTTCTGTCAGTTTTTATTTGGCCACGTGTCTTCTCTGCGTCATAAGCTGAAGTTGATATGTTTTTATTAGCAGGTGGTATTTGTGATAAATAAATAACCGCTGTGCTGATACTGGTGCAGTGTAATTCAGTACACCGTTGAAGGTTATACACCGGTGATTATTATGTTAACAGGGGTGTACTTTATAAATACAACATTTTAGATAAATTACGCACAAATAAATAATCTTTCAAGAAAAGTACTGGTAGTGGCTTTTTGAAAACTGATTTAATCAAAATTCTTTTGGGAAAAATTCATTGTGAATATTACATCACCTGCATAATGTTGCATATTTCTCTATTGTGGGCAGTGTAAAGATGATTTATTGTCTCACTTCAGATCCAAGAAGCGGTGTTAACCCGATGGGTGAACGACCCCCAGCGCATGGAGCGCCGAACCGCCGCCCTGCTGCTCCTCGCACACGCGTCCGACGTGCTGGAGAACGCCTTTGCCCCGCTGTCAGACGAGGACTATGAACTGGCCATGCGACGCGTGCGCGAGCTTCTCGATCTGGATTTCGAGCAGGAGAGCCTGAAGCCCAACTCCCTAGAAGTGATGTGGGCCGTGTTTGCTGCCTTTGCCAAATAGCGGCCGGCCGGCGGCAGCCACTGGTGGTAGCCAGTCCGCGCAGTGTCACTCCCTCGAGACATAAGTGTTTGTTGCCAACTCACCAGCCAACCGACCAGCCAACCAACCAACCCTCCAGTGCTATGACCTATTGACATTTGCCACGGTTGGTCCCTTACTTCTTTATCAGAACGAGTCACCAGTCCAGTTCGGTTGTCTGCAAAAATAATTTACCACTTCTCATTGTAATTAATTATTATCCTTCCTCCTTTTGATTTTAGGTAGGGGTGTAACACACTTCATCACATTTGATGACCAACAAATCGATGGTCGGTGTATTTTGTTTTATTGACATTTGAACAGTCCCTGTTAATTCTGATTCTCAAACTGTTTTAGCTTTTGATCAAATTGTGATCAGCTGACAAACATAACAACATGACCTAACGTCCATAATAAGTTAATAAGCACAACAGCTTGATAGAGTAAAAAAAAAAAAAATGGTGCTGATCGTCGATTTGATTGTCATCACGTGATGGAGTTAGAAATCCCTCAACCTTAAAGTACAGTAGGATGTCACTGATTTGGCACTATAGACCGTGATGGTGCTGGATTACTGGAATTTATGGAAAACTGAATAACATAAAACATGAAAATATGTATCTCCTTCATAAGAGTTTTTGAAAATCAGTATGGCTTTATGGGTAGTAGCAAAACATAATGTTTTTCTATTGTTTACCGAAATAATCTTATCGACGATTGTTTTCTGACACTTGAGCCTTGACTCAGATGGTGCCGGGTTGCTAGACGTGCCGGACCCTTTGAAGTGTCCGCATTAGTGAGATTCTATCGTATTATATTTCCACATTCCTTTCATATTTGTAGGAGATTGATTTGAAGAGAATCTTAAATTTATTTTTGACGTCCGTTTTCTGATTGGAGTGTATTCTTTATGTAAAATTGTTTTCTATGAATAGTTTTCAAATCATCAGCTAGTGAAATAAATGTGTACATAATGTATTTAAACAATCATCTTTCAACTTTTACCTAGTAAATTCTATTTGCTGAATTGAAACTATTTGGGGTTTGGAATTTTAATGAACAAGTTTCTTGTTGCAAATATGATGTCGCAAATGGCAGTTTCCGCATAGGAGGAAGTTCGTGGCAGTTCTGAGAATAGAAATGATATTGAATATAACTATTATAATAAAAAGTGTTAGTTTTCATATTAGCCAAATAAATTAAATATTTGTGAGCACAATTTCATATCCTAAATTGAAACCCACTGTCTATGGGTTTCATGAAATTGTGAAGCAAATGAGGTATTTTCAAAATTGATTGAAAAATGGCTTTGCATATTAATGCATTAATTATGTATACTAAATATGCTTTATTTATGCTTAGCAAAGGTGATGAAATTTAATTTCATGAAACGATCCTTAATAATTAATAAAGAGATTATTTATATCTCTTCAAAGATTCTGTTTATCGAGGCTTTTGTCTTAGTTCAATACTTCATTGGCTTTGAATGGTTCTTCTAATATACGATATATACAGGGTGAATGGTACTTAATGCGAAATATTGAAGTAGACAATCATTGGGACATGCAAGCACAAAAGATCATTTCGACATAGTATCAATAACAAATCATTACATGGGAGGTAAAACATGATAGGTAAAGTAAAACCCACAAGTAGAACATAAGAAGTTTTGTTATTTGGGTCCTTCTATCTATTATTAGATAATATGTCAATACTTTTAGGAATAATAATGTATGTCCGATTTTAATAAAAACCTAGAGTATTCCTTGAGGCATGATATCTTCTGAAATTTGATCGAGCTCCATGCCTAAAACGTGTGTTCCCATCTGCGGATGAATAACTTCTGTTTTGAAAAGCATAACAAATTAAGTTTTGTAGTTGAAAGTTAAATTTTATGACAACTTTTTGGAGAGACTCGGATGGTATTGACAGGAAATATTTTACTAAGATCGATTGTAAGATTTTTTTGAGGTTTCTAAGTATTCTTGCATTAATGAAATCCATATTTTTTCTTTGCCATACCTTTTCAACAGTTAATAATAGAAAAACTAATTCACATGACCTTTTTTGCTTGGTGGTGTCGCCTCTATTATGCCATATTTTGCATCATTTACCAGTGCCCCATACAGTTACACGCGCAGATATAGAACATACTTTGATTTCAGAAGGACATATTGAATATGTACACGACAGTGCGGGTGCACACTTTGCAGTGTTGAATGTATACTTTGCAGTGTTCAGTGTGCACACTTTGCATTGTTGAATGTATACTTTGCAGTGTTCAGTGTGCACACTTTGCATTGTTGAATGCATACTTTGCCTTGTTGAGTGCACACTTTGCAGTGTTGAATGTATACTTTGCAGTGTTGGAATGTATACTTTGCAGTGTTGAATGTATACTGTGCAATATTGAGTGCACAGCACTGCAAACAGTGTTGAGAATAATTCTCAAGGCAACCAACAAATCTACATATTCAACACTCCGGTTGTATTATAAAGTTCACATTATTTCCTTATGAGATAGCCAGCTGTTGAGAAGGGTCCAAGAAGTCAATCAAATTAAACAGAGTATTAGTTAACTTTGATTATATTTGGTGATACTTTTTTGTTTGGGTTAAGCACTCCATCAAAATTATTGTGCCTTGGTAAGCTTCTGGATCAGTCCCAACAGCCTTTATGTTATATATATTATTCCTAGTGATTAGCGTGGCTGTATTATTTTGTAGTGCATATTATATCGATTTTTTTTCCTTAGGGCACATGCAGTATGAATTTTCTTTATTTATGAAAAATAAAAAATGTATGATATAAATTTGAATAAAATATTAATTATTATTGTATATATCTGATGAATGAATGTTTTGAAAATATATAATTGCATCAATTTTAATGGCCATAAATATACATTAATAAAATGTCTCGAAGCTTTTTTCTTAAACCATTACACTTAAACCCATTTGAATGATGAAATAAATACACCTATCTTAATAAACAAAACATTTGTTTTACAGAATCTCTTTCAATTTCAAAATCTACCCTGTAGCCACACACATCCGGAATTTTATGTCTTTTCTAGTTGATAAAACCGATTTTAAATATGCACCATCTTCAGACTATAAGAAGTGTTCAAAAGCTACCTTTTGGTTTGTTAATATTGTTTTCAAGCCTCAAAATGCGCACAGATAATTTTTAACCTTATCTTTTTTATTATCATGTGAATAATTTCAAAATCAACATTATTGACATCCATTAATTTTTTACTCTCAAAGTGCAATGTAAATAATTTATGAAAGGATATGTTTTTGAATGAAATTATAATTATTTGAATTTCTGTCTCAGAGGTCAAAGGTTGAACGTCTCATTTTTTTAAATTTGTTCAGGAAACTAAAATTAATTAATTTGTGTTGGCTAACACTCTATGGTTCCGTATAGCAAATGTTTGTGTGGTTTTGTAATTTTTTGAGTAGCATGACGTAAAAATGTTGGCTGTCCACAATACACCACAAGGTCAAATGCTGTATTTGGATAACATACATTTGATTTCTGACAACTTTGAGGACATCCAACCTTTTAAGATAGTATGACATGTACTAAGAAAATCGACATTTCTCATTTATATAAAAAAAAAACTTCGACAGCCAAACCTGAACTTTGACATCTGAGGAACAGATTTAAGTACATATACGCATATTGTAGTTGAGGTGTTAAAACCTCTGCGTAAATAATTTTGATGTGTTTTGAAAGCTTTGTAATACATATCTCAAAAATTTAATGACACCCGATTCAATATAATTGAGAAATGTGACCATCTAACGTAATGCACATTTTAACAATACCTCATCAGTTTTTTCACTCTCTTGTAAAATTTTCACATTTGGTTTTAACGACTCAATGATGGTATTTTTAACGTGGTATGAAGTTGAATTGAAACGATGGATAATTTTTCTTTTAAATATGTGACATGATGCTATGTATCTATAAACTGCAAGTGACGTCCCAATCTTGTTGTCCAATATTATTTGAAACCTTGTCCAATACAGCTGTATGTATTGACATACATTCAACCTTGCAGTTGGTGGCGTTGCTAGTGTAGATTTTGTGTCTTATTCGTTTGTTAATTGCTCCTTTAGCCACCTACAAAGATAAGTGCGTCAACCCATATATGTGTTATTATTTCTAATTTTGAAACTGTTAATTCGTGGTGGAACTCCATTTTAATAATACCAAATTTTTAACTTTATTCCACTATTTTTTTATTTAAGACCTAATCAGTTTCACCTTCCCGTTTCGCCCGGTCTGAAGATGCCCGTCATAAGGTGAAACTGGTCAGATCTTAAATAAAAAATAGTAGAATAAACTTAAAAATTTGGTATTATTAAAATCATTATATATGTGTTACTTTCTATACATACCTCCACTACTGTTGATTTTCTTAGGACTTGTGTTTATTTTTTACTGTTATGGTTCACAAGGCTTTGTCAACTTATCGCAAGAGAAAGACGGCTAATTCACAAATGTGTCAATGACAAATTAGAACGCTGAGTATCCGGGATGATTTGAACCGGGCGGTCCATATAATCGAAAATCTCAATAATGGATGTATAAAAAGAGTGGTTGAGCCATTCACAGAATTCAGGCAGTTTTTTCACCATTGGATTGTATAAAAGTTTGTGCAAAGTTGCACTTAGATGTTTTGATTTTTCTCCAGTCAATAGGTTCATCCGGGTGATTGGCATTCGACTATAACATTAACTGGAGTTTTTCTTTTATACAATGGGTCCAAATAACCTGCATTCTACAGTCACGGCGCCTGCATTACTGGCATTTTACTGTGTTGGCATCCAGATATCCAGCGTTCTACTGATGTTCAACTTTTGCAACCGTTTCACAAGTAATTCAATAGTTGTGTCAATTTTATACTATAAATGAAACCTAATGAACTAACTGGTGAATTATAATTAACTCTATTGCGAAAGTTTACATTTACCTAGCATCAGAGGATTTTTTATTAAAGATTTTCCATGGTGAATTCTAGTCGAGATTTAAGTCCAAATTGACAATAAAGATTTGAGAGAAATCTATTGTGGGAATTCCTTTGACATAAAATAGCCTTGAATGTTCTTCGACCTACAAAACTACTACAACAAAGGGTCTAGAAATAAATATACAAGTGGAGTTCAAAAAGTTATCGTAATTTTGTTTTACTGAGTATTGAAAAAAATCTGAAATCTATTTCAAATAATGTTAATTGTAATCAAAGTTGATGGACACTGCTAAATTGTTATTGCATTTAATTCTCCAATTATATTATTATTTCATTTATGATTACTATTACAAATACAATTGTATCTCGCAAGACGAGATATTATTTTAATAGATGCCGCATTGTGTATTTAATATCAATATAACTGTAAAAGCTTATGAAAAAATCTGGATTCCTTTCATAGGGATTGCTTTATATTATGTTTTGCGTTTAATGCTCTGGTAATAATTTGTATTTCTATGTGTAATGGATAAGAAGTATGTATTAAAATTCCTGTAAAATATAAAATTGTGACAAGAAAAAAATGGTGTTAATGATGTGTTTTGGATAATATTTTACTATTTTTATTTTCTTTTGAAAATGTTCATATTTTTAGGTTTATTTTGCCTAAGTAATAGGTACTTTTTATGACTCCTTGATAACATTCATGCAATGCAATGCTTATTTAGAGAAGAAGGAAGTTCAATGGGCAGAAAATATTTCTGTTATGTTTAGTTCCATATCTATTAAATTTTTAACTAGGCTACAATGTATATAAACGTGACAGCACTCTGAATGTTGAGAATATTTTATTCAATCTAATTTAGTTGAAATTTCATTGAATGTTTTGTTTGAAATATTTTTAAATATAGATAATTCAATACTAAAATATATGAATACAAAAATATTTTGTTTGTCTTATTTCAATTGTCCATCCCCATCAACCCTTTTCCTACTGTCTCTCTGAAGGTCAGTGGTGTACACAAATACTTTATTTAAAATATAGCGGTGGTGTCATAGTCCTACCAAGTTCTGGACAGAAGGAACTCTAGTGTGGTTGTCACAAAAAAAACTTTCCAATGTGTTTCCCATTCACAACCTTCCTCTCTTCTACTCCTTTTACCACACTAAATATTCTTCAGAGATTGGGGTAGAAAGAATTATGTGGAGAAACTCTTGAATGTTGTTCACATAAAGGGGAAATTAAAGAAAACGTGTAATTAAAACAAACAAATATTTGCAGTAGTTTTCTATTTGAAGTAAAAGTAAATGCTACACTTAATAGTTTTGTGCTAGCCTAAATATATTAATTTAAATAAAAACATAGAATAATTATTACGAATACGATTGGTTACAAATATGCAAACCTTTCAGACTAACACTATCTTAATAAGAGGCCACTTTCTTGCAATAGTAACACTTAAAAATACAATCAGTCAAATATTTTAAGACATTAATAATTTAATTTATGCATGAGTAACTTATCTACGACATCGAACGTATGAAAGCGTTTTATTAAAATTTACACCAAGTGTATATCTGAGGTTGGTGATCTTACAGTAGAATACGTGAAACATTAAGTTATTTTTTTAATGAACCCAAAACCCTTATTGGTGTTGTTTAAATAATTATAAATGTGAATGGCGTTAATGTACTATGGTCAAATTAGTGGTTAATTTGAAGGGAATTTTGTAATAATACTTAGACACTTCAATGTTTACTTTTCTCAACGTCTACTAAAATTTCATATTTGTTCCGATTACTATGTATTTTCACGAAACTCTAAACATAAACTGTTTGAGATTTGTTAATATGTATAGTTTAAGCCACCAACCCGACAGATTCATCAAAACGACTATAACA
Organism: Drusus annulatus; assembly: GCA_022651775.1. Taxonomy (NCBI): domain Eukaryota; kingdom Metazoa; phylum Arthropoda; class Insecta; order Trichoptera; family Limnephilidae; genus Drusus; species Drusus annulatus. The sequence continues at coordinate 487,816 of JAGWCC010000044.1, read as the reverse complement.
AATTGTATATACAGACTACTCAACTTCCTTTATGGGAACAATATCTCAAACAAATCAACTGTAAAATGTTCGCAATACTTCACTGTCTTATTATTTACAATGAAATCTTCCTATGAACTACCTCAACACATATACATATCCTCACTGCTAATCCACTACCACATATGTCATCATGAATCTCAGTGGCTTTCAGTCTGTTGCCAACTGGAATCCAGCAAAGAACCAATCACCACAAGTAAACATCTTTTCACTTATTTACGAGTTATCTATCAATTAATGTGCGGTCAAAATTTAAGATAAGTTTATTCATGACTTTAAATATGAACAAAAAAAACTATTGGCGTAATTTTGCCACAAGTGTTTTTTGACCTTATCACCACTTTCCCAAGTATATTGAATAACAGTCGTGGGAGACACTCTTTAATATGATAATGCATAATATGCGTAAATATACGCCTTTGGAGTCTGGAAATGTGTGATTAGATTATGCACTTAGAAGCGTATCAGTTAAACTCCAGCAAAGTATCCAATGACTTATGCGGAGATGGATTCGCATCGAAGGTATATTTATTGATAATCGTATGTTTACAATCTCAGTAATGACTAGTATAATTGACAGTTATTATTGGTTTAGGACCTACAAACAGCGAACAAATTAATAAAAAAATAATAGATAGGGTTCTACACTATACCAAAAGGGCCAGGGATATTTGATGTGTGTTTTAACAGCAGGATGAAGTTTGAAGAAATAAGCTAATCATAAGACTGGTCAATATTTCAGTACCCAATTTTTTTAGTAATTGTTGATAGCTCTGTATTTTTTGTATGCTAGATTCATAAAATGAGTAATGAAAGGTACTTCTCTCTTGCACTAGGTTATTATAATTACAACAGGAGTGGCCTGTTCATATTGGGTGTCAAAAACCTTGCCAATAGTTGTAATGTTACCACGACAGTTGCCATTGGCTAGAAAAAGTCGCTAGTAGCTTTTTCATTTCCTATACGGACAGCATAGTAGAGAAAAGTAGTATTATTTAATTTTCAAGGGATAAATAAAATAAAAAAAGTTTGCTGCGAGCTCAAGTAGTAGAAGAAAGATGAGTTCCCAAAAATACAATAAAAAATTTCACTCCTTAATTATTAAAATTTAGCCTTGCCTTTTACAGCAATATATTTTCTATCTACATTAAATGTTGTCATTGAATCCACCCAAGCAAAAAGGGTGATCCTGCAAGTGTTACAGAATAGCGATGCACAACATTGACATACTCGTACACCCTAACATTGGCTGTGGGTTAACAATTGCACTTCCTTTTAGAAAGATTTTCAGTAATTTAGATTGTGCTAAAGTTCATTGTAGATGAAATATCTGTTTAAGGCTCACATTCTACATGGTCTAAAGTCTTATATAAAATGGTAGTTCACTTGATTCATTAGGCATCATTTTTAAGTCGTACAATAATTAAGAATTTGTGGTTCATAAAAAAACATTAGAAAGCTTTCCGTTATATGCCAGTACTTTTGTTTAGCACAAATTTTACTGGTGATTTCTATAACCAACGGTTTAAAAATAATACCTAGAACTTTTAACAACGCATATTTGTACATAATTATTGATCTTCACATAAAATAAAAAATTTGGTATGTAAGCAGATTATCTCATTATATCAAGTCCCTCGCTGGCAGCAACGGTAACAATGCGCATATCAGGAGTGCTGAGATAGAAATATTGTTTTTCTTTTTGATTTGAAGTGAGAGTGACGTGGGAGTGATGGGTGTTTTGCTTCTACGGTTCTTTTGAGTGACTCAATTATAAATGTTCTTTTATAAAAAAACATTTTTTGAGTAGCTACCGAATAGGCATATTTGTTATGACAAAATTGTTGGCTCATGATAAGCAGCTCAATAATCGTCTACTAAGAAAAATACCATCACATGAGGGCCGAAGATCTTTAATACATCAGAATCCTGGCTGCGTTACTCATCATCCTTGTCACCATACAAGAAGAAAAACACGTATGTACCATCAACAAATAAACAGTTAAAATATTTTTTTTTGCATAACAATCAAAATTTGCTTTCCACAAGCCAAATTAAAATCATCTTAAATCTAAATACATTCTTAAGTAAATAAATTTTACACAAAATAACTATAAAATAATACCACATTATTAAAACAGACAATAAATAGTAGACATTTATTCATATAAGCGTAATGGGTTTATACATAACATTATTCATTCTAGTTACCTATATTAAAAAAAACATTTATCTAACAACTGGTTCCAATATATATAATGTTTTATGATGAGGAATGTATTACACAAAACAATTATCCAAACCAAAGAATACTTTAAATTACTAATTAATTATAAATACTTTAGGGGGAGATAGTTCATAAATAATATAGACGTAAAAAATAATGCTTCAAAAACTAGTTATCTCAGAAATTACTCATTCAATTCCAAATCACTCCAAAGAAATGTGTTCAAATCATTCGACATATTCTCGCCAAAATTTGCATTCTCAAGGAGAAGTAATTTCTCAAAGTTCCACACAGCAGACCTCTTAACATTTGTTTTAGTAATATTTAATGACTTGTACAAATAAATAACTTAAAAATGCAAGAGACCAGCTCAAATTAAGGAAATAAAGAATGATTGTGCTGTTTGCATATGTACTTAAAATTAATAAAATTATCTTTACATCGAACATACTATACTTACTCAATATTATTATAACGAAAAATTGAAAATTTGTGCGTAATTTTTAAAAATTCCTAAATAATAAATGATTCATAAGCATTTTCGAAAAAAGTAGATACAAACATAATAATAATATAGGTATGTGAATTCTCTTTGTTGTACAGTTATTTAAAGGACAGTAATATTATGATGATTTTAAAGCTGCAATTATTATATTGATTATTTTGGAATGTTACAAGAAAGATGCGTCAACACATTGGTAAATACTGTTTATCACATCAGTAAAATTAAGAATTGCACAAACAAAGACGAATCGCACATTTTTTGACAAAGTTTTGGATAGATATAAGGATCACAACGGACATGTTTAAGTTATGAACAGTTCAAATTAGAAGTACCTGATGGCAGATATAGGGTAGGAAACTGCTTTACAGCCAAATAATTGTGTAAAAATCAAATATGGCATAGCATTATTGAAGTAAGCAAAACCGTGACATTTATTACTGCTTGTACAATATTTTCAAAATAAAAATGGCACGAGAAACAATAAATTATGTAAGTTTGTTTATTGTAATAATTAAATAAAATTTAAAAAAAAACTAATAGCCATTCCCCGTCAATTTTTTTTTCTTTCCTCAAAAGAGCATTAGCTTAGGCCAACTTTCTGTATACAGTTTGATTTACTAGTGGGATACAAATATTTATAAGGGAAGTTTGTAATTTCGTAAAATAAAAATCGAAAAGATTTAATTTGTGCAAAATGAAAGTAAATTCATATTACCACGGAAGAATTCGAAAAAAAATCCAAAAGGAAACAACATTAATAGTATTATTGTGCTATTTTACAAGGTAAATCAACAACAACATTCTCTAAAAAAACATTTTTTTACCCATACAAAAAAAAATTAGGGTTGACACTGTCTTTGAGAAACACAGCGCATACTTGTCATAATATATAGCGTTTAATCAGTGCTCCAAAGAAATAATTTCACTTACCTGAATATCCAATACTATTACAAGTTCAAACTATTGAAATACATATAATATGATAACTGTGGTAACACGAACTTCAAATATTGAGTATAAAAAACTGTGTATTCTGACGTGTTAGCTAATTAAGATGTATAATAGATCTATTTTAAAATCATTATTCATGTTTAGAAATTTTTAAAATAACCTATCTGTTACATGTTATGTTGTGTGTTACATTAATGGTTGGTTCTCTTGCCTTAAGAAGTAACGCTACGCTACAAGTCCTAGTACAGATGGCTGTCGCCTATCACCAGGCGTCCGTGTAGCGAACATCGCTCTCTTGCAGGGCGGGAAGACAGGGGCGAAGGCGGGCCCAAGTGGCGGCCGTCAACTTGGTACTGTTTAAATTCAATTTTCTAAGGCTGGGCAACCCTGAAAACAGCAATCATTCATTTTACAATACAGTAAAAAACGAGAAATAATCTATGGACAGTTGATCGAGTTTTAAAGTAATTCACGCTCAAAATAACATTATTATATTCCTTGACAGTTTCCTCCAGACAGCGCCCGGCTAGCGTAAGAGACAGTTCCCAACTTGGTGGTTGGTAATAAATGATTTTGTATCGCTGTCTGGACGAAGCTAATCAATCGTATGACAATATAAAATTTGCATATTTTCTTAAAAGAATTTCATAATTAAATTTGAATCCTAGAATGTAATACAAAGCACAAAATAATTTACTTGACTTTAACTGTTACCCACGAGATTAAATGAAATAATAATATTATTATGTGATTACAGAATATGGTTTTTATATTAAAAATAATTATCCAGTTATTCTCTTCCGATCTTGTTTATTATTCTTGAATTACACTTAAAGCATTATTTTAACAACATGTTAAAGATGCTACATACATTCAGTTGTTACCTTTCCCCTCCCTCATTAAAATAAAAATGCAGAAAAATTATCCAAGTTTTAGTTTTTTAAATTAAACATGCCTTTATTTTGGATTTTTTCTTGTTTTTATTGCATATTTAAAATAAAGCATTGTTTGTGCATATTTTGTCATTTTTTGTGAATATTTGAATGCATATTTAACATTTTTTAGTGTATATAATCCGATGACTAGTGTATACTGTATACAACAAGTGTATAAACAAAATATTAGTTATTATCATAATAGGATGATTTGTACCTGAAAGAGCAGCGATTCCGTTATCAGAAACCGGTGTCTCACAAAGGTTAAGTACTTGTAGATGCTGCAGATGTTCAGCTATCAACAGAACTCCGGCGTCCCCAAACTGCGTGGCCCACAAGTTCAAGTATCTTAGAGAGGGAAGCTGGAAACAAACAATTGACACATTCATTATACGGGAAGCCTTGTGATACGCGAAAAGAGATAATAATATCCAAAATAGGTGGTGAGAAATACTAAGGAATTTTTATTATTTGTATTCAATACCGCAAATGATTGATCAAGTATAAATGGTTAGTGAACAAGTTTAAATATGACAAGCACATTTCAAGTTTGTTGATGTTTGATGTACCTTTGTTTGTTCAAATATGAATTTTGTTAAGTAAATAGTGATCAAAAATATTCAAATCATAATAGAATATATGTATTTGGTTGGTGTAGCTACTTCTATTTGATGACATGCATAATTTAAAACATTTTCTAAAATATTCATATGCAACTCAATTTAGGTAGCCCATCGAAACCAATACCTCGTTTATCTTTGTTGGTTATTAAGTGATAAACTACTTGCATCACAAGTCAGGGTAAACATCCCACTATTATTTACGGAAAACCTTGATTATTTCATGCAATTGTTTTTGACTTAAGCTTTTAGAGCAATGTTCTGTTATGATATCAATTAATGAAACAATATTATTGATATTTAAATTGATTACTTTGATAAGTTGTTCGGCAACAGCTGATGTGACGTGTGTGAAAGCCAGAGAGAGGCATTCGAGGTTGCCAAAAGACCCTGCCGACAGCAGGCGGGCTACATCAGCATCGGTGGCCCGGGACGGTAGAGTTAGGCGGCGAGGTCCACCCTTTTGTTGCTAGAAAAATGAGATAAAATTATTCATAAATTAAAGAGAAAATAGTGTGAAAGTAATTTCTCCTGAAAGATGAAAGGGCACATAATTGTCAGTGAGGTCTCCACATAATCATCGTAGAAATATGTAACGAAGACACTCTCAGTTAATCTCCAAACAAAAAATTAAAAAGTTAATTGAAAAACAGATATCAATAAACTGTACACTGACCAAAATATGAATACTTACAAGTTTCTTGAGGTGTACTTGTTTCTGGCACGTCTGGTGCAGCGCCCGACGGCCGGGGGCTGAAGAGCGGAGCGCTTGCACAGCCTCCAGGCGCTGCTGCTCGTCTTCCAGGAGCTCCCACTCCAGCATCAGGCACAGCGCTTCCAGGCCCGCTGGCTGGAATTACAGAAAAAACATGATTTTTAGAGATTTGGCATGTTGTGAACTGTCACAGGTTTTTTCTTATGAGATTGTATTAACTTTTATTAACCACTGCCACAATAGGGTTTAGTCAATGTATATCTCTTTCTATTTTGTTTTAAAAGAAAGATAAACATTCCCATGTTACGAATAACATGAATTCCTCCTATTCCCATCATTATAAGCGAAATATGTTGCTTTCAGAAGAATGGAGGACTTAGCTAGCAGAGGATTGAACTTGCGATGCCTGGGTGGGAACCTTACGCTTTGGACCACATGGTTACCATTTGAATACTGTATGCCAAACTACAATATTCGCAGGTTTACCCACTCAGCTTGGGTTGATTAAAACACTGAAAGGACTTAGTCAATAAAGTGGTGCAAATTTAATATATTATGTATTTCCAGGAATCATACATTTGTATTCTGATGGGGATCAAAATATAAATTTAATAAGTTTTGTGGTTGACTTCACAATTTATTACTTGGTATTAAAATATGTGGAACAGAAGTAATTTAATATGTTTATCTTACATGAGCTCTCAGAGCAAGTAAAAGGCACGCTGGCAGCATTTGCGTCAGTTCGGTGAGAAATCTTTTTCTTTTGCAGCAACAATTCAGTAGTGTCTCCAACTGGAAAATAATTAATTCCTTGAGTTTTTTTTTTACATAAAAAAGGAATTTTTATTAACAGACTAAAAAAAAACTTTTTGTCACGGTAAAATCTGTTTTTAACATAATTAATGTAATTTAAAAATATTACATTATTTTAGACCATATATTAATACATTCAGCTATGGGGAAATAGATTGCATAGAATGATAAAGAGAGGAACTGCCTTTTTTGGCACCCTCCCTTTTTGGAGGTTAGCTATTATCTGGGCAATCTCTACCCCGAACATCCATGCGGAACTACAATCAAAGCCATTAGATGCGGTTTCTTCTTCTATCACGTCTTCCATCAACTATCCCCTAGATTTTTAATTGGGTAATCTTGTATTTGTCGCTTCTCATTGTGGAAACAAGATATAGAAGTAAAATTTCTCAATTTTTGTTAATTCGAAGACGAATTTTCAAATTGGTTACCCTATCAATCCAAGATATTTTGAGGTTGTATAAAAAATAAAATATATATTATTTACCATGTCACCCCAAAGCTGCGCGTGGTCCGGGTGGGCCCTGGGGCGAGTGGGGCACAGCAGGTGCAGCCAGCCGGGGAGCGGGGGGCGCAGTGGCAAGACGCGGCGGTGTACGGCACATCGGGGGTCGCGGCCCAGTGCCAGGGCTGCGGCGGCCAGGGCCCGGCCCGCACGGGGCTGCTGCAGGGCGCGTGCAGGCACCGGGACTGGCTGCAGCAGGGCCCCCAGACCCTCCGCCCAGTCGATGTACTCAGACCTAGAAAAAAAAACAGTAAAATGTTTACTATAGAATAATTTCAAAAACAATGTAAATGGGAATAGGGTTGAGGTTATTCAAACTCCATCACATTAGATGACCAGCAAATCAACGATCTGCACTATTTTTATTTTTGACATTGGACGGTCTCCGTTAATCGCCGATCCTCAGTCCGTTTTGGCTTTTAATCAAATTGTGATCATAATGGATTATTGTGTTTGATATTTTTTTCCGCAAATTACTTTCTTTACAAAAACACACATTTTTTTGGTAAAACTGCTACTTGAAGATTTTGAGTCAAGTACTAACTTAATTGAAATGATAATTTTTTAAACTATTTTTATTGATGATAACTTACATATATTTGATAACATTTGCAAAGCAAACGAGATCCTTATCATCCGTCCAGGCAATTTCACTTCCTGTCACCGTGAGCAGGTTGCTGGTCACCTCCATTTCTTCAGCTGCCAAATATTGCGAAGAAGAATCGTTGCGCACATTCTTCGCCATTTCCGCAGTCATGTGGAATATGTTATTGTTATGTGCCTCTTCTTCATCTTGGATAGACGCCGCGTCGCTTTCTCTCGTCGGGCTTATGGGAGGGGTGTAGGATATGGTGGGGATGGTGGCGAGGGTGGAAGGAGTAGAAAAGGTTGCGTGATCTGCGAATGGGGAACATATCGCAGGAGTATCAGACGGAGACACAGATCTGAACGAGGCCTGTAAGGAGTGGGTAGCTGGAGTTCCAAATGGAGACGTGTTGTTTGAAACAACAGGTGAAACATTTGCCGAAGCGATGGAAGGGCATTCAGATGCGCGGCGTGAAACGGGAGTCATGGGGGGAGAGTACCCGACAGAGATAGCGGGAGAAGCGTACATTACAGGTGTCGGAGGAGGAGAAGACGTAATACCATCAGTCTGCAAGCGAACTGTGGGGATTGTAATCGGCGACGAGTTCCTTGGCGTGGTAAGTTGTGAAGTGGATCCGAACTTGCGGGAATCTGTCGGATGCTGGCTGCCTTCCTCCGGCGGGGGGGGCAGCTGGTGCAGCGCGACCAGGCAGGCGGCGGCGAGGTTGGGCAGCACACGAGGGTGGGGGCAGATGGGTCCCGCGCCATGCACGGAGCGCACCCACGCGCGCACTACCTCTTCACCACCATTTTGATGATTGAGAGCACTGAAAAAAAATCACAAAAATGTTTGGATTAAGAGATGGTGTCTGATACCTTAATTGTATAATTCTCTGTTTTAGCATGAAAAAAAAAATTCTAAATTTTTCTCTAAACAGAGAATTTTCAAAGCAAAATTTTAAGGTCTATGAACTATTCAAAGAATTGATTTAAGTTTGAGTTTCAGATTTTTAAAGAATTGAAGTAACGATTGTCTCTTCTGGAATCACACTAGATTCTAAGCTTTTGTTGAATTTCTATTTCTGTCTATCTGGAAAGTTATACGCAGTGCTGTCGCTCCGCGGGTTTCCGAGGTTTGAATTTTTTTAACCAAATTTTTGGCACACACTCTTTGCTTAATTCTCATTCAAGCATTGTCTCATACATACACTTCTATTATTCTGACCCTTGACATGGTCTTCCTCAAGTATTTGATTCACTTAATCGTGCCATGTCTTCCTCGGGCGTCTCCGATTTCTTCTTCCATTCACTTTCGCGTCATATATTGTTTTCACACTCCTTTCTTCGTTCATTCGCTCTACATGCCCAACCGATCTAAGCGTCTCTTTCTTAATCCTATTCATTACGCTTTCCATTCTTTCCGGATGTCCAAATTTTTAACACGGTCATACATGGTTTTATCGCACATACGCTTTAGGGATCTTATTTCTACATCATACAGTCTACTTTCGTCCTTACTCTGCCAATTCCATGCCTCACTGACATACATCAGGGTTAATATAAGCACTCCATTGGCGACTGCTAGCTTCGCTTTTTTTGTAATTTTTTAATTTGCGCCAATAGCATTTAGTCCTCCATTGATGGAGTATCCTGTATTCACCCTTCTTTCAATATCCTTTTCAGCCTTTCCATCTCTTGTAAACATACTTCCTAAATACACAAACTCATCCACTTGCTTCAAGTATTCACTATTCACAACCTCAGAGAAAGAATATATATGGAGAAAGAACTAAATATTTTTACTCAACCTATACAAACTTAGGATAAATCACTTTCTCCGGGTTTTTACGTTGTAAACCGTGAGCGAGAAAGAGATAAGACAAGTTGTCACATTTCATGGCACCACTTTTCGGTATGTAAGCATGTTTACCGTGTCCTGCGTCTCCGGCGACTCTGCCCACTACGTTTTTTTATGCGAAATAACAGGACATACATAACTCAACAGTTTTTTTTTGTTATATCCTATATTTATGTTGATAACAATACTGTGAAAAAGTGGTTTTACAAATAAACAAAACATTATGTCGACATGTGCTATGAATGCATGTATAAATACCCTAGCCCTAGCCACGCCCGAGTCAGTAAAAAATCAACAATCCTGACTACACAAAGTATCACATGATTTGAGAGTAATAAAAGACTCGACAGAGTTCAGAGCCAAACTCAAAACACATTTTTTCAGAAAATCATATCCATAATCAAGATGTAACAAGCCCAATAGAATTTCTGTTCAAACCAAGACAACTTTTCAGACTGTCATTCCTTAAATTCATTAGAAGATTTTCACCATTATCTGTTCCTCACTACGAAAAAATAATAAATACCTCCGATATACCATATATTTTAAATTTGCTCTCATGCCCTAAAAATGAAAGAATAATAATAAAAAAATAAATATATTTTTTTAATATATATATGTAAGAATCAGCTAAATTCTAAATTATTATGATATGGTGATTGTTTTCTGCCAGAAGTGACCTGCCAGGTAAGTATGTTGCTGTATTTTTATATAAACTAAGAATTAATATTAAGTAGAAATTAAGCTTTGTACAGCGCCCTTGAGGTGATTTTTCACAAAAACGGCGCTATACAAATTATTCAAATATTATTATTATTATCCCTCCTATATTGCACGCTGTTCTCGTTCTCTCTTTTTATTTTAAGTAGTTTGTCACTATTAAAAAAAAGAATGTTTGTTGAACTTTTCAGCCGGTAAGCTGAAGATTACTCCAATGCTGCCAACCTTAGAAGAATAAGGTTTGGTCCGGGTCCGAGGACACTGGAAAGCGGACACGGGCATTGTATCAGTCGCCTTACCTGATGTACTCCTGAACGAGCCGCCTGAGGTGAGGCGCCTTGCCGAAGTCGACGTTGTGCTTGAGAATGCGCGCGGCCACCTGCGCCAGCGTGTCCCGCAGGCGGGGAGAGCGGGGGCGCGCGCGGCAGTGGCGGGCGAGCGCGGCGGCCAGCAGGGCGGGCAGCAGCGCGGCGGCCAGCAGGGGGCCCGAGGCGCGCAGGGCGGCGCCGCTGCTGTCGTCACCGCCGCACCAGCGCTGTTCCTGGTCAACACAACGCGACACACTCATTAATGTAGGTTCTCAACGTGGGCGATAGCGCCCCCTTGTGGGCGTTTGAGACTTTCAGGGGGGCGGTAGAAGATACTACATAATAGTTCTCAATATACATGGCCAGTTCAAAAGAAAAGGTGAATTTTGAATTTTCGCGGGCTGTGTACATTCGATTATCGTTTTTTTTGTTATGTTGGTACACATATGTTTATCATATGTTAGCATTATCAGCCATTTTAGAGTAGTGGTTTGTTTTTGACAACTGGAAAGGTTAGTCACGTTTTGGTGTGTTCTTCGATTTTTTACTTTTGAATAAAAAAAAAATATATATATTTATATATATTACCTCTGCCAATAGTTGAGAGATAATTTCCAAAGGTTCGCTGGTAATAGATTCGTCTTGAAGCGGAGTGCACATTACATAGTCCACCATGTTCTGAAATAAACAATTTATTAAAAAAGTTCTGAAATAAACAATTTATTATAGAAATTTTATTGAATATTTGCAATAAAAAAAATACTTTAATTTACCCTCAGTTCTTTCAAGACAACTTCCTTCCGTGTGCTCTGTAGAAGAATATTCCGATATTTATACAGGTTTCTCTGAAAACAACATTTACAATCAATAAATAAGTTATGAATGTACGAATGTATGAAGTATTTTTAAAAGTCGGAATGAAGAAAAAAATCAATTTACCTTCCATTGGATCGAGTGAAACCATTGATCCCTGGTGTAGGCATTCTTTGCCTAAAAGAAAAAGAATACAAATAAATGTAAAAAAATAATTGAAGGCACTGCAATCGTTTGAATTATTTTTAATAGCAACACCGAGATACATTTCAGAATATTATATTTGGTTAGTACCCGGGCATATTTAATTATCAGGCAGAATATAAAATAGGTACTTAAAGCATTGCGGAATAAGAATAATCAAAAATAGAACAGTAAACAAAAGAACTCGATAATACGAACAAATGAAATCGCATTGAAAAAAGTTCATTGCGTTTTGGCGTTGGTTTTTGCTGTTTTGCCAGAAATCGAGAAGATACAGACTTTAAAAGAAATATTAGTAGAATATTATTGCAAAAATGTGGTTTGTAAAGAACGCGCTGATTTTTCTACTGCAATTACTGCCATTTATATCGGGACAAGAATTTGATAGCACGGTTAGTATCATATTTTATAGTAATACCGATTTTTTGGTACCAAACAGCTATCGTTTGTTTTATTTTATTAATGTAATATTTACATTTGCAGGTGATTATTTTGAAATACGAAAAAGACTCCATATTTCACAGTGGGCTATGTACTGGATCACAATTGGACCAGGGGGGTGTAGTCACACATAAAGATTGTTTCAACGGCTCTTCAAAACTGTATGGAGCCGTAGGAATTTCCAGGTGAGTATTTTCATTTTAAAATTTTGTATAAATATGCCCTCCCAAAAGCGGGCCGAGCCTTTTACGGTCGCTTGTAACTTTAATCATAAGATTAACATGACTGTAAAAAAGGACATTTGCTTGACGGCTAGCGTTATTCAGCAGTGGTGAAACAGATAATATATCGTCGCCGGAGAGGCAAAAGGGCTGAAGCGCCATTTTGGGAAGTTTACACCAGAGCACTTCAAAGTTTTTTTGTTTTACAACAAAATTCACGTCTTCAGTAGCTGGTTGGATTTTGAAAAAAAAAGTTAACTCAGGTAACTCAATGCTTTCACTGAGTTACCTGAAGCGACAAAAAGCCTAAAAAAAATTCCAAGCCTTCTCCCGAATGGTAAATTTATTTTAGATGGCTGAAGGGCCACAAAAGTCTTCAGAATCAAACGAGAGTCAGAGCATTCGATGCAGAAAATAAAACTGATTAAAACAGCATATTTGACTAATTTTTGACCAAAGTGTCGCTAAGCCTTTTTGCCTTTCCAACGACGATATGCTAGTAAATTTATTTGCCTACGTACTCAGGCGATATGAATTGTTTGTTTGTATTCATTTCAGGCTTAGTGACAATTCTCACGAAGTAAGATTCTTCAAGTCGGGTATTTTCTTTGAGGGGTGGATGGTATTAACTACTGGAAGGCCGTTCACTAGGCAGGCTAACTTTGCACCCCGATTTGAGAGGAGCCGGCTACAAGAATCTATATGCATCTTTGACATGATAATTCATGAACCATTTAGTGAAAAGGTGAATCCCTACATTCATATATTTAATCAAACCCAAGTAGGATGTATGTTATAGGTAGCGCAGACAAAGTTGAGGTGAACCCGGTACCTACTAACACAGATGCATTAAAGTGGAACCTTGGAATGCGAGTACCTTGGTTTGTGAGTGTTTCGCAAGACGAGTAATTTTTTAAAATAAATTTTAACTTGATAAACATGCAATGTCTTACTTTATGAGTAATTTATCTCCAAACAGTAAACATTTCCGTAGCAAAGCACCATCCGAGTGCGAGCGATGAATCTGTTCAACGACAGTGTAATGTCACATTACCGCGAAATCCAAAATTAAGTGCATAATTAATAAAACTTCGATTACATGAACTTTATAAAAATTTGAAATAATAAAAACTACAAAAAGTAGATTAGGTACATATTTAATATAAATATTTTAAAGTTTTGAAACGAATCATTTTAATTATTTATTATGAAGAAATTTGCTTTACTGATATACACGAGTGTTTTGGATTACAAACACGTATCTCGAACTAATTATGCTTGAAAACCGAGGAGTCACTGTACTCGAATAGGTACAGCATGTTTCAAACATTTTTATCGACTTCAAAAAGAGAAGGTTTCCTATTTTACGCGTAGGTATATAAGTATATATATATATATTATAATTTAATGTTTGTTCTATGCATAGACTTGTTAATTTTTTTTTGATAATTATTAAGATTTTTCACTTCAGAGTTCGAAGCCAGAGTTGTTCTAACATATTTAGCGTCGTTTGGCGCGTCAATTATTTAATATTATTGTTTTGAAAATACCGATACACTTTGAAATTTTTGATTTTTTTATATTGTTTTGAATATAATTGAACACACGGAATAAAAATTCATGACGCTGTTTATTTAATGTTTTAAAATAACCCTATTTGGTAAAGGATGGCATGATATAATACCTTAATGTTCCCAGGAAAGTACAAATGTTGTACCAGAAAAAAAAAACAATTCTTCACACAAGCAACACTAAGTCCCAACTTTGGCTGCGTTACCTGTGGCACTTGATTGGTAACAAATAACTTGTTTTTTTTTCAGGAACTGAGAAACGGAAATTTAATGTGCGACAAAGAACTCGAAGGAATTTTTTCTCAATACGGAGGTGAATGGATTTTGAGGCAAATCTACAGCAACTTCACAGTATGTTTAAAAAGAAAAAATAAGAAATGCAAGGACGGAAGACTACACGAAAACAACTTCGCTGAATTTAAGAACAAAAGTTTTAGGAAACAAATCAAATTGGATCTGAGTAGACACCCTGACAGATTACGAAACAGATTGGTACAGATAAACAATGATGACAAGTTTTATTTGGGGTATCAAATGTACATTTATCATCATATGTATCTCACCGCAAAGAGACAAGAGAAACCAGTCGACCACGCCATACATGTGCACTTTAACCTGGAATCTATGAAGGAATTAGAAACAGGTTCTCGCGACTACAATGCGTACAGGGTGAAACGTCTGATTGCTTCAACCCCGACTCTGCCAAATGTTTCACAGCCGGAGATGAATTTTAAAACTGATGCCAGTGAAACTTATACAACTTCTGCCGCAAAAAATGCAAGCGTCGTTATTTTAGATTCTGCCATAAAAACCTCTCCGCAAGGTATCACAAACAATTCTAATATATTAATTCGTTCAATCGAGGAATTGAAAGAGATTCCGCCTTCCATTATTGCTTACCCACATTTACTTTTAGTAAACTCAACCTCCAATTACACCGGTATTCCTGTCGGAACTTCCAAACATCACGACCAAATTGAAACATATCGCAAAGATAAACGTGAACCTTCTGCGGGAAAGACAATGCCCAAACCCCCTTTGGACCTTCTTAATAAAACGGAAACTTCGAATGATACTGATCATGGAAAACTTAGAGAAAGCTATTTACCCGTTAACAGGTCTGCACGAAAAGAAGATTCAACAGACGCGACAATGAAGTCAGAAGAAAACGAGGCGCAAGGACAATCATCTGCAAGGAAAGAGAATTCGACGAGTATCGTCACAGACATTCCTCTTCCATCAAGTGCATCAAATTTGACAGCAGAGATCGTGCGGGCTGAAGACACTTCAGATGGTGGTGAAGTCAGAAAACGCGGAAATCCCATTCCAAGGTCTGTAACAAAGGAAGGTTCAACAACCAACGCAATGACCGAAGTAGCATCAGGCGAAACGAGCATCAGCACAGATATTCCTCTATCAACTACATCAGGTCTGAAGATGGGACGCGTACAAATTGAAAACAATTTAGACGGCGATGAAGTCGGAGGACGCAGTGTTCCCATTTCGTGGCCTGTAACAAATGAATCTTCTTTCGTAACAGGAACCGAGCAAATCGAAAAAACGACGAATCGCTTATCTATCCCCCCGCACAACGGAACCAAGAGAAATGCCGTTTACAAGACGGCCCACAGAGGTGTACGGGCTGATGATGACGGTGTTGCAGAGGACATGCCAGGGAGTAACTGGATTTACCGCGAGGGCTATGATTATGAAGACGAAGAGTCTTCTTTTTCATCAACAGAAGGTACTGTGGGGAATTCGACGAGTCGTGCCAGCTTCCTAGAGTTTCATCCTTCATTGTTATTAATTATTTTTATGATACGCCTTCTTTCTGGTTTTACTAGTGAGGTATTATTCTAAAGGATAATTCAAATTTAAAACGATAATAGAGAGATAAGTGACAGTGACTCATAAATAATATAGGTCAAAGGCGATGTTCCACATTTTTTTGCAACGAAATTCAGGCCTTAGTGCCAACATAACGGTAAAAAAATCACGGCGCTAATCGTCGATTTGCAACCAAAATGTAGAATAACACCTTTGAGCGAAACACAGTCGATATTATAGCATTTTAATTGCAAGTTTGGATATTATGTAAATGTTATGTTTTGGTTAGTATTAGTACTACGTAGAGACGGCAAGTGCATCACTCGTGCAGGAGGTACGCCTATATAACATAACAATTGTACTGATCTTTCTTTCGTGATAAATTTATAAGTGAATCTATTGAACTATCAATAATATTATATACGTTTGAGTGTTACGTAATTCTTATGTTAGTACATTATAAGTTATTTACTTATTATTAGGACATTGATTGTTCGACTTATGTTTTTAAATCTAAATGTCTAGTAAATAGTTCAATTGTTACAAATAAAAATATAAGAAAACAAATATTGTTTTTATTAAAAAAACGTAATTCTTAAACATAGGTAGTATAGGTACTATCTGCTATGGTACAATTTGAAAATAAAATAAAGTGGAACATAATGTTTCGAAACTGTGACAAACCGAGTTACACCTTTTTTGAATAAATTAAAGTACATTTAAATATGAGGTTATGTTCGACTCCCGAATTTTACATTAGACAGGAAAAACGGCGAAACACAATTTTTTGAAAGGTATTTTTTTGCTCTAGTTCGCGTTTCTTTCACATAGCTTTTATTTTGATATAACATCCTATAAATGGCTTCTTTCAAAATATATAAAAAAACGCACCTTTCCATGCAATTATCTCGCTACAAAAGGTTAAAAAATTCAAGTTCGAATATTAAATTACTTCGGAATATGTACTTGTCACTAATTTCCAAACATCAAAGACCATGGTGTTTTTTTTTTAAAGTTACACACTTTTACTTTTGAACCATCTTGGTATTGGGATCTAAAGGAATTTAACCTATTGCAGCGTGCTTTTTTTATTCTACTATAATTCATCAATATATAAAAGGTAATAGCTTTAAATACCTGCAATAGTAGAGAACCATCCCTGACGACGATCCTCAGGCAGTACTTGTGGCTGGCGTCCCAGCGGGAGATGGAGTACACCTCCTCCATGCAGGTGTAGGGCAGAAGAGGCTCCAGGAACCCGCAGGGCTGCAACCAAAATTGAACATTAAATATAAGATATCGAAGATTAACCCCAGACACAAAATAAAATGACAATTGCAGTGTAAATGGGTAATTATTTTTTAATTTTTTAAAAGAAAGACAAACATTTCCCAGGTTACAAATAACCTGACGATATTTGAGAAACTCATACTGCCATCATAATAAACAATAAATTGCTGTTCCTCAATCATCACTCTACTAATTATGGGTTTTATTCTCTACTGCCCAGAATGTCGAGACTTGTTAACTCAAGCCATGGTCTTGACATTTTTGGTACCAGTCTAAATGATTTTTATCATTCTTTACGACTCTACAAAAACTTTGACTTGACCTTGGCTTTGACTTGAATGTTCTTTATTATGTATATTTTGTCCTATGTTTGTCATTGCTTCATTATAATATTATGCATGTGCTGTTCTTTCTCTGTTGCTCTTTTTTCCCATTTCGTGTTATGTATTTTTTTTTGTAATTGGACATTAGTCCGTTGGTTTATAAATAAATAATAAGCGGAAGATGTTGCTTGCGCAATGATGAACTTAGCCAGCAGAGAAATCGAACCCACGACCCCCGGGTGGGAATCCGAAGCGTTTGTCCACTCAGCTACTAACCGGTCAATGCGTAAAACAATACTTTATGCAGATTTTATGTTTATTCAGATTACAGTAGTTGCATTTGTCACTGCGATAGCACATCATTGTATGTATTACACGTGATCTCGTCAGGCAGGAATTAAGTTTATGATTAATTTTAAAGTGCTTCGCCTTAAGCATTAGTTCATTCACATTCAAACATCGTCACATACTCGACTAATTATCGACGACCTACGTGGCCGAGCGGTTGAGATCCGTGCGCAATTGATAATAAAAATGCGATGTGTTATTTCACGTATAATATGACGATATATCGTCTCCGGAAAGACAAAAGGGTTGAAGCGCCATTTCGGAAAGTTTATACCAGAGCACTTTAATTTTTTTTGTTTTACAATAAAATTCATAAGTGTTCAGTACCTGGTTTGATTTTGAAAAAAAGAGTTAACTCAATGCTCAAACTGAGTTACCTGAAGCGATAAAAAACTAAAAAGTTACAAATTTGTGTCGTTTGAGTCAAGCCTTCTCTCAAATGATAATATATTTTTAATGGCTTAAGCGCCACAAAAGTCTTCAAAATCAAACGAGAGTCAGAGTACTCGATGCAGAAAAAGAAACTGATCAAAACTGTATATTAAACTCATTTTTGACTAAAGTGTCGCTTCAGCCCTTTTGCCTTTCCAACGACTATATAGTATACGACATAATAAACGATATTTGTGGCTCGTTCCAGAGTGGTAGATACTCTCAGTATTGTCATGGTGAAAGATTAATATCCAGAATCGAAACGTTGCTTGAAATGGCTTTAACCTATTTGGTGACCAGTTGAATAGCCAGGTACTTCCTAATGATTCTCTTCTCTATCTCCTTCCCCTCCCCACTACCTTCAGCCTCATAAAATTCCCCAATTGGGGATGCCATAGCCTCACTGGCTCTAGACGGTTTGGAGCAGTTGGGACTCTGGTGCGGTATCCACTTTAAAAATAGGTGCTGTATACCTCAGGGCAATAACAGGAGGGATAGCTTGTGTAGTCAGGATTGTTGATTTTTTGTTGAATCAGGCGTCACTTTAGCACAGTATTGTTACCCACAAAAATATAGGATTTAACCTACACAACCGTTGAGTTATGTCCTGTTATGTCGAATAACAAAACGTAGCGGGCGGAGTCACCGGAGACGCGGGAGACGGAAAACATGCATACTTACCGAAAAGTGGTGCGATATTATGTGACAACTTGTTTTACCTCTTTCTCTCTCACGGTTTACGACGTGAAAACCCAGAAAAAGTGATTTTTATTGTAAATTTGTAAAGGTTGGGTAAAAATATTCTATATTTTAAGAGTGTACTTTACAAAAAGGGGACCAAATAAGTGAATTATATTAGTTCATTATCCACTTGACTTTTAAATAATTAAATGTAGAGCGTGTTGATACATTCGAAGGATTTGAAATCAATTAAGGTTCTGGAAAGGAAGTCGAGCATTTTTAAAGCCTTGTTGGTTATATCGTTGATGTGTGCAATGAATGTCAAATGTTTGTCATGAGACAGAATAACAGAGAAGTACGCGTTAAGCCTGTTATGGGGGGTGGGCAATTCCCCCATTAACGTGATTTATTGTGATGCTGTCCAATTCCTACAGCCTTGAAATTGGCAGACAATGGGGTCAGAGATTATCATGTTACGTATTTAGTAAGAAGACATTCGTAATACTAATGTAATGAGAACGAGTAATAATGAATAACGATGATTACACCATTGTAAAAAATATTCATCAAATCATTTCCACTCCATCGTTCAAAATCATGAATTATCACGTAGTAAAACAGGTATTCAATTTTAATTGCACTTATTGTAATAAATACTAATTATCTATAAACAATTTGTTTTGTGAGTACGTACGTACGTTAGAACTTTTCAAATTTGAAACTGAAGGGTATGTTAAAAAAATGATCAAAATATATGTTTTTTTTTAAGAAAGACAAACATTCGTGGGTGACGAATAACCTGACAATATTTGAAAAACTCCTACTGCCATCATAATAAGCGGAAAATGTTGTTTGTGCAATGATGGAGGAGCTGGCAGAGGAATTGAACCCACGACGCCCGGGTGGGAATCCATCGCGTTTGTCCACTCAGCTACTAACCGCTCGAATTATATCGAATTATGTGGATCATAAAAATAATCTGTTCAAATACCTACCTATCAATATGGTAATTTAGCAGACATTATGTATTCTGTATTTGAAATGGGAAGTAATGCTTTTTTTTCTTGTCAAATCACGTTTCATCCTGTGATTTTTTTAAAGTGATGAAAAAATGTGCAATTTTATCGGTTTATTAATCAATGGGTTTTATCTTTATGTAGGTTTTATTAACGCAAGTGCATAAATGGTTCTTGTTAAGGTGTCCAAGGAGAAACAATAGTTCACACGTAGGTACAAAGGAATGAATACATTAGACGAATTTGCGGAAATAGTGAAAATGCGGTCGAGCAGGACATACCTATATTCCTTACTTGGAACATATGTACATCATTGAAATATCATCACGTAGGTATGTGCTCAGTGGCGTAATGACAGCACGGGCAGTGTGAGCAACCGGCCTGGGGCTCGGCCCCATCATATCAAAGAACGTTCAAAATATTAAATAAAACGATTGGAGGAGGATCAGTTGGAGGATTATTTTACAGATTTCTGAGATCTAAGAGTTGTTGTACCGAAGGAGAACCGTTTAGATTGTAATTTTCAAAAACATATTTTATTTCACAATGAAAGGTTGTTGAAAATGCTGTAATACTGAATAAACTAAACGATTTTTAAGATGGTGGATCTTGAAAATCGATCGATCCACTCGACAATTATTTGTGTACTAAGAATAGCTTAAACTCTGTTCCAAACAGTTGATTTATTTTAATATGCGACTGTTTTTATTAAGAGGACAAAACACTCCAAAAACGCAAGGATTTGCCTGAGATTTACATTTGGATTAATTCTGATGAATCTGTAACGATAATGTCAAATGTTTTCAGAGGATGTACACGGAATGTTAGTAATTTATATTTAAGATTAATAGAATCTAACCCTTATTGCTCACAGTCTTACCGCAAAACGTTTTACAATTTTTAAAAATCGTTTTTCAGCGTAAAAATTAGAGTTAGAAGTTAGCATAATAATTAGTTACTTCCAAAGAAATTCATTTGAAAACATTTGCGATTATAGTAATATGTTCATTGGAATGAGTTAAAAACCAAATTGTAGGTAGTTTGATTTTCCAAGCCTGTCACCTTAGAGTAAAAATATAGAGAGACCGTCCTAATTATCAGTCAAATCGTTCATACTCGCAAAATATAGCTCTCTCTTTGTGCTCGTTTCTATAGACATATGAGAAAAAGAGACAAACAATTGTTATTAAGAACATATGATTTGGGGCGTGCTTAAAACCGTGTAGCCATTTTTTCAATATATTACTAACTTCACAGTAGTTTACAATGTTTACATGTCAGTCGAATTGACAGACAAAAAGCTTAAAATATATAATTACTTAAATGAATTTAGGGCAATATTTAAAAAAAACGTTATGATTATATGTGCAGTTGTTGGTTGTTTCAACTGAAGTAACAAAGGACCAAAAAAATCAGTTTCCACAGGTACAATCCAAGAATTTGTATTTTTTAGTTTGACTTCAAATATTTTACATGCTAACCTACAAAACAACTAGTTACCTACACCAATATTTAGTTAATCTTTGCATTATTTGTTTCGATATAATAAACTCCCGTTTAAAATGAGTTTGAATGCATTCTCAATATGTTTTACTTCGAGAGTTACACGGGATTCTGACGTAAATTTGTTAGAATTGGGATTCCCTGATTAGTCCAACATCTGAACGTATCCATGTCTCTTTCTTTCTCATGTAGCAACTCAAAATTGTTCGCGAACAGATAAAGACGGAATAATGTTTATCTTTACGGTTTTCTTCGCATCCGATTGGCTGGAAGCATATACGTCATACCTCCCTTGGTCAAAAAGCGGCTTCAAAATTTCGCAATGTTAGGTCTCTACGTTACTCTAAGCCTGTCACAGCAAACTCAACCCTATACCCCTTTTGCCGTGCGCCGAATATTCGTTTCGCCGTCTGGCGTTTCTGCTCTTTTTGCACCATTCGCCGCACAGCAACCGGCCGGTACGCACTTAAATTTATTTTAACGAATTCTCAGTGTGATCTATATGGGGCTATTGTTTTTTTCTACAATTTAATATAATATATACGATAGAAAAATAATAAACGCAAATGGATTTGTTAGATCAGCAGGCATAAGACATACGGATAATATTCACAAGGTCGCGGTTTGGTTTATGACGCGGTGACGTCTGACGTACGGGAATAAGCTGAATAAACATACACACACGACACATGAGAAAAATGTAAACACACGTCATGTGCGGGCAGGAAACCGCGAGGACACTTGCATAACCTGCCAGCTGTTAAAGCGGAGTACATACTACCTACGGACGACATCTCAAACAATATTGACTTCCAGTTCTGCACACAGAAATGCTGAGCAAAGTCTGTCGGTGAACACGGCGACTGAGACAACACTGATCTGCAGCGCCTCGCGCTAGGCTGATTCACATCAACGTCCGGATCCGCTCAGTGACGATATTGTTCCGCATGAGAGCTTATTGATATGGTATGAATATCGATCAAGCAGTATGTGCCAAGACAAAGTTGTGTGGCAGTATATCCTTCTGCCCACCCTTGTGATATTTAACTACTTAGTTAAATAATTATTTTGAAGTGTAAAAATACTTACATCGCAGTTTTTTTTTAAACCATTTTTTTATCACTAAATAACATTTTTAATAATTCATAATTAATAAAAATATTATTTAGTGATAAAAAAAATAGTTTTTAACAAAAAAAAATCTGCGATGTAAGTATTTTTACACTTCAAAATGATTATTTAACTAACTAAGTAGTTAAATATCACAAGGGTGGGCAGAAGAATATACTGCCACACAACTTTGTCTTGGCACATACTCCTTGATTGATATTCATACCATATCAATAAGCTCTCATGCGGAACAATATCGTCACTGAGCGGATCCGGACGTTGGTGTGAATCAGCTCTAATACTGGTCATTCCTACTGGCGGAGAAATTTACGTAAAAGTACTGCGCAATATATGATTAAATTTAATCGAAAATGTAAATCGCTTTAAATTCTAAATTACGACTCTGTCACCCTAGTGGTCACCGTAACATAAATATTTTATAGCAAATATTTAACTGACTAAATAAGTTAAATATTAAGTTGCCCATTATGAGGTATTTAGCGGAATATAAATTGGAAATTAAATCGTAGAAATCGATAGAAAAGTGATTTATCGTTAGGGTGGCAGGGTAGAATTTTAGATTTTTTTGACGATTTATAGTTTGAATCTTCGATTAAAAATGATGTATTGCATAATACTCATAAATTTCACCGCTAGTAATGAGGGTCGTTAACGAAGTGCATTAAAAACACTGCGTAGATCCCAATAAATACCTGCAAATGCTATCTCTATCGTTTTTTAAAAAAAAACTGCCAATTTATATTTAATCTTTCGATAGAC
The DNA here is from genome assembly GCA_022651775.1 of Drusus annulatus. Lineage (NCBI taxonomy): Eukaryota > Metazoa > Arthropoda > Insecta > Trichoptera > Limnephilidae > Drusus > Drusus annulatus. Next base: position 464,475 of record JAGWCC010000044.1, on the reverse strand, counting down.
TAATGCAATTGATTATCTGTTTAAAAAAAGTATCGATATTTGAAAAGCACTGATTAATTTCGTCTGAAGTAAGGGAAATTTTACCATACTTCGAGAACACATATATGCTCATAACACACTCCTATCGTTTTATATCTTCAGTGAGGGCCTCCATAGTCGAGTGGTAAGACGCTCGACTACGAATCGTAAATAATAAATCGTAACTACGGTCGCGGGTTTAAACCCGGCATGCGCCAATAACTTTTATTTAATTAATATGTGTCATAACACATATATTTGCGGCGCGTTCCAGAGTGGTATATACTCTAAGTATCGCCCTGATGAAAGACCACCATTCAGAATCGAAACGTTGCTTGAAATAGCTTTAGCCGTGTTTGGTAACCAGATCTGAATGGCCAGGTACTTTCTAACCTTCCTCTTCCCATCTCTTTCCCCTCCCCACTACCTTCAGCCTCACAACATACCCCAATTGGGGATACCATAGTCTCACTGGCTCTAGACGGTTGGGAGCAGTTGGGACTCTTGTGCGGTATTCACTATAAAAAAGTGATTTAATAGTAAACGATATTTGATAATAATAAACAATAGGAACTACAATATTAATGACTTTAGACCCTTTGGAAGTTAAAATCTTAATGGTCTCACTAGGTTCAATTCCATCAAACATTACATTTCTAAAAGTAGAATACATTATCATTGTAGTTAGAAAGCGGATGGGGGTAGGTAAAAGACATTAAACGTGAGCCAGAAGCCTTGATAACCAAAAACTATATTATGAAGAAAAAAAAAATTGCAACACATTGTATTTGATTATATTGTTGGATATTGTTGAAAGAATGGTTAACGTTATTAACCCTACAGTGCAAGTAAACAAAAAAATCTACGTAATATTTGGAGTAATATAACAATACAATTTTATGGTTGGGTAGGTATTTTTTTAGGTTCTTCCAATATAAACGTTATTTCTTCTGATTTTGACAACGCAACATTTCGATCTGAATGGTGGTCTTTCTCCAGGGCGATACTAAGAGTATCTACCACTCTGAATATATGACTATACTCGTATAGTTATATTCTTAGATCCGTTTTTTGCTGTAATGGTTATATCTCTCTCTCCATAGAAGTATCCTGATCTCTTTTGTGCCTTTCTAAAGATTGGTCTGACGCGGTGTTGATCACAAAATCGCCCTATTCAATATTTTGATGAAATAAATGGCAAGGAGTGTAAAAATACTTAGAAATAAGAATTGAATTTAAAGCATTAATGCTTATTTAAAAAAATCAACAACAGAAATATGTAACAGAAAAAGGCAGAAAATTAAAAGACAATGGTCATAACCGAGATTCGAAATCCGATCATTATCACTTTATCACTTTATCTTTTTATTTCTAATAAGGATCTAAAGGCTGAATTTGTTGAGTAGATGAGTAGAGGATCCGAGTTCGAGTCTCGGTTGTGACCATTGTCTTTTTATTTTCTGCCTTTTTCAGTTTCATATTTGTGTTGTTGATTATTGATATTATTTAAATATAAAAAAAAACTTTGTTATTTTCAAAGAAGCATGTGGAAGGAAACGATTATTCTGTTTATTTCGTATGGTTGGGGGTCAAAGGTGACATTAACTACGGAGTACGGTGACCACCTGGCCGAACAACTAGTATGCGGACAGTAATTAATTAACTGCGGATTGAAAATACACTGTTTCAATCACAAGAATGATTGCTTTGTTTGAAGTGGGAGACGAGGTTAATAGTGGGTTGTGTTTAACGAAGTATTATGCTTACATACTACGAGAACGATTCTCAACAAGCGTCAGCATAAAAAAAAGTGCGGATCCTTGAAACTGGCTGTGGGTGGATTTTGCGATTGAACTTTACAATGTTTTAAACCGTTTGATGCATATGAGTAAATATCACCTCTCGAGTGTTATTTAAATGAGCTAGCGTTGTGACCGCTTTGAAAGAACTACTTCTTTTGGCAGCAGTTTAGTTGTGAAGTTGAACTTCAAAGCTTATAAAGAATTACTTCATCACAAGTACTTCAATTGAAGTTCGACTTCATACTTCGATCTGAAGAACGTGATTTTTTGGGTGTTCTTTTCGTTTTAAAATTTCTACCGACTAGTACTTTTTATTTTGGCGAGGAACCGGTTCCAGTTCTTGGGAATTTGAAATATCGAACCAGTTCCAGTTCTTTTCACTTTCAAATCCCTACCGACTAGGACGTGTTTTTTTCGGCGAGGAACCAGTTCCAAAAAGAACTGAACAAATAACCGGATAAATTCAAATCTCTTTTTTGCGAGTTCGACTTCAATTGAAGTGTTCACTGCGAAGGGTTCATCTTAAAGAACTAGCAATTTGTGAAGCATTCACAAAACATTGAAGTTTTTCCCAACGCTAAAATGAACCAAAATAATACGCATTACTTAAAAAAAGGTTTTTAATTTGTAGTTAAAAAGAATAAAGTTCATACTAGTAATCGATTCTAGCGAAACAGTTCAATAAATACATGTATAACTTCTTTGTTGAAACTCATTCAGTTCCACATTCCTTCCCGTAGACACAGAAACAATGAATTGCTGTTCATCAATCATCACTCTACTAATTATGGGTATCACTGACCACTGTCCAGAATGTCGAGACTTGTTAACTCAAGCCATGGTCTTGAAATTTTTGGTAGCAGTCTAAATGACTTTTGTCATTCTTTACGACTCTACCAAAACTTTGACTAGACCTTGGCTTTGATTTGAATATTCTTTCTAATGTATATTTTGTCCTATTTTTGTCATTGCTTCATTTAATATTATGTATGCAATGATGTTACACATATTTAGATACGTTGTAGCGCTCTCAAAGTGGCAAGCAATAATCCGAGAAAAGTGAGTAGATACCAAACTTCGAGGACATGGAGAGATACCATCGCGAAACAGTTTAGTCAGGATTGTTGACTTTGTGCTGACTCGATAGAAAGAGACAAAGACATATTAAAGGATGTTGGGTAGCCTATTAGTTACCGCTTCATGGAATTCGGACATTTTTAATAAACATATTTGAACACATTAAACAAAACAATATCAATACACCATTTAAATGATTTTTAAAGTCAAAATATCACATAAACACTAATAACAGAAAGTTTGCCAAAATAATGATAGAATGTTTTTGTTGATTTTATGTCTTTTTATCATTAAAAATGTAAAAATAAATACCTCTGAAAAGTGGTGTTTTATAATTTTTGTTTGGTCTTATTTGAACATTCGTGCAAAGCACATATCACCATCATGTTTGATTTATTTGTATAACCACTGCAAGCATTTCAATCAACAAAATTATAGAAAATAACCTCAAATTCCGTTAACGTAAGTTATGCGGCTCGATGATGCGAAGTTAGTGGGGACAGAGAACATCCTTACATACGACCAATTACGAGTTCCCAATAGACTAACCAGATCTGACCAATTTCTTAGTCTCCCTCGATGCAACACTAATTCTAAACAAAACTCCTTCTTCTATCGGGCCTCACACACTTTTAACACCCACTACTCACAATTTGACATTTTTAACTCTGCACCTCACTCTATAAAATCACACCGACGATCTCACGAGCCTTTATAACTGCAGATAACTACTCATTCTTTTAACTTTAACTTTATTTCTTTAAATATATATATTTAAAAAAAATCAAAATCTTTTAAATCACATATATCATTATACATATTTACTACATCTAGATCGATCCCCCCTCATGTCCTTCCTTTTTCTCAACCCTTTGAACATACTGATATGAAAATTTTAAAATTATGTTTCTTATTTTTTATTTGATTTGTATTTCTTTTAATTTATGTCTTAATTTCTTGTTTAATTTTTAAAATTAGATTCACTTACAGTATCAGTTCACCTGTATATACAAACACTTAAGTGGAAACCTATAAATGGTCATATTAATACTACTTATATAATATTTTACCTAGTATGTATGTAAACTGTTGGTCTACCAAACAAATAAAATAAAAATACTTAGAAGTGATGCGATATTATGTGACGACCTTTCTTGTCCCTTTCTCTCTCGCGGTATACGACGTAAAAACCCGGAGAACGTGATTTATGGCAAATTTTTATAGGTTGGGTAAAAATATAAGCTATACCCAATGACGTTACATATATATAGACACGTTATACCCTTAAAATATAAACACAAAATGTGGCAAGCAAAACACACACGTTACCAGAAAATTCATCGTTCAAATATTAGTCATGTATGACAAAGATAGACATTCATAGAATGTATGTGTATGAACGAAACAGATCCGAAGTTCGGACCGCGTCCCATACTTGCTTGTAATGTTGAAACGATCTCAAGCGACGCGTGACCGTTTAGTACTAAATCGGCTTAAACACCGATCACACCAAGTGGCGTGATTATTGCTTGCCACTTTGAGAGCGCTACAACGTGTCTATATAAATGTAACGTCATTAGCTATACCTCCTTATATCGTTACTCCAAGATACCAACTATAGCAATTCATAAAATGTACGGAAACCTTTCTGGTATATACCGTATGACTACGGGAAAATGTTGATAATCGGGTCTTGCAAATTCTTGCAAATCTTGAACTGGCAGAGGAAGGATGAAAGTAGACTGAATGCTGTGGAAATGAGATCTTTGAGACGTATGTGCGGTAAAACCATGTATGATCGTATTAAAAATGTGGATATCCGGAAAGAATGCAAGGCTGATGTGAGCGTAATGAATAGGATCAAGAAAGGGACGCTTAGATGGTTTGGGCATGTAGAGCGAATGAACGAAGAAAGGAGTGTGAAAAGAATATATGATGCGAAAGTGAATGGAAGAAGTCGAGGACGCCCGAGAAAGACATGGCACGATCAAGTAAATCAAATACTTGAATCGGGTCATGTGAAGAGTCAGAATAACAGAAGAGTATGTATGAGACGATGTATGAATGTGAATGAAGCAAGGAGTGTGTGCCAAGACAGAGTTATATGGCGGTCCGTCCTCTCTGCCTACCCCTGCGGCGAAACGGCGTGATGGTTAGTTAGTTAGTTAGTTTAGCAAATAATTATAGGCAAGTAGGTAAAATTTAGTGGCAGATTAATTGAATCGTTCGACACTTCCGATCATTCTGGGCACGCTCTGGTGTTTGATCGTTGGCAGTCTCTCTAATAACCTACCCAAATATTCTGACAGTCGAATTGAATTAAAATTTTATTGTTGCTTTAGAGTGTCTGTGACGCCACTCCGTGCGTCACATGCACGTCACGGCGGTGATTTATAGTCGTACGGCTCGAGCGGTAGGTGTTCTACAAGCCAATTCACAACGGCATTCTTCAATCGCATCGTTACAATGCTGGTACGACTATGGACGAACTCGTTAAATTAATAATGATTTTATGATTCTTTTCGTTTCACTGTCTAGTTTGGTTCACTTAATTTTTTTTATATGAATACCGCACAAGAGTCTCAACTGCTCCCAACCGTCTAGAGCCAGTGAGACCATGGCGTCCCCAAATAGGGTATGTTGTGAGGCTGAAGGTAGTGAGGAGGGGTAGGAGATTGGGAAGAGGAAGGTTGGGAAGTACCTGGCTATTCAGATCTGGTCACCAAACACGGCTAAAGCCATTTTAAGCAACGTTTCGATTCTGAATGGTGGTCTTTCACCAGGGCGATACTTAAGAGTATCTACCACTAGCACTTGACAAAAAATATGAACTTACACCTCCGAACACGTGTATTGATTGAATGCAAACTACAAACACTACCATTTGGAGCCCAAATATGACTCCCACCAAGAACGTTACGTTAAAATTGGCCTTCACAAAAAGAGACATTGATAAAGCCGTGCTATGTATCACATTGCAGAATAGAAAGAAAGAAATCAGACTACCAAAAAATAATAAAACCAATACACAAAACAGTTTACTTTATAAAGAGATGAAATGTTAATGCGCTGCTGGAAAGCATCAAAATTAAATCAATTATTACTTTTAAAATAGTTTGTAAGAACCATATAAAATCCATTAGTAGGTATATAATATCAAGTAGTATATAAGTTAAAATAATTAGTTGTATTTAATATTGTCAAAAAGTATACGAGTTATGATTAGTTATAATGTAAGCTTAGTTTAAAAAAAAAAACAAAACTAAAGAAGAATGAGTGGATTAACAGCAAAACATTTTTTTGACACTTCTATCATAATCTCCACACGAGAGTGGAACTTTGCTGGTACAAGATGACAGTAGGAATTCAAATACTCTCATTGAACGGCGTCTTTGGATTGGAAAATAAGCAGAAGTCGCCCACAAATGAGAAGGGCGGTGATGGTACCAAAGTACCTGTTGAGGATTATCGAAATTTCCGACGGCGACAATTTTTTTTCTCTTCGTCTAGTTTATATGGAAAGTTTTTAGTCAGGAATGATTAAAAAAATATATACGAGAATCATGTTTGTCTATTAAGTGTGGGTTGTTGCAAACTTTCGTTACATTTGACATCGTCACAATTCAATGATTAGCGTCATGTCGTTTTTTTATAATTTAAACGGTCTCCATCATACGCCGATTGTCGGTCCGTTTCGACTTGTAAACAACATGTGACTAGCTGAAAGCATAAAGGTCATGTTATGTCAGCTGATTATGTTTGAAACACCTCAACCTAATTGGTGCCATAAATGTTCCCATATCATAAAAAGTAACTCGCAAAAGACAAAATAACCGGCTTAATCGATAATAATAATTAAGTGAAGTGTTAAGGCTGATTCACACCAACGTCCGGTTCCGCTCAGTGCCGATATTGTTCCGCAAGAGAGCTTATTGATATGGTATGAATATCAATTTTGTGATATTTAACTACTTATTTAGTTAAATAAATATTTTGAAGTGTAAAAATACTTACAACGCAGATTTTTTTTTTTAAACCATTTTTTATCACTAAATAATATTTTTAATAATTAATAATAAATAAAAATGGTTTTTGATAAAAAATATTTTTACAATTCAAAATAATTATTTAACTAACTAAGTAGTTAAATATCACAAGGGTGGGCAGAAGGATATACTGCCACACAACTTTGTCTTGGCACATACTCCTTGATCGATATTCATACCATATCAATAAGCTCTCTTGCGGAACAATATCGGCACTGAGCGGAACCGGACGTTGGTGTGAATCAGCCTTTAATCTCTTTTGAAATATATTCGACTTCCTCGTTAGCAGTTAGCAAGTTGCCCAGTTTAAATAAATATGGATAGTATTTTTCTCACTAAAGTATGTTCTGATTTTAGGATTTTAAATTATCATAGAATTTAAGAAAAAATCTTTTAAAGCAAATGCAGCTTTGCGTAAAAAAAGGAAATTTAAAAAACAAAACTAAAATATTTAATTTAATTGAAGTAATAGTATCAGATTTAATAAAAATGTGTAAAAAAACCTTTTGATTCTAATAACGTAAGTAGACATTTAGTATGGCTAACTCAGACATTATTTAAAAAATAATTATTTAATTCGAAGCTTTGAGTTTCCACAGTAAACATTACCCTATGCCTAGTCAATAATATTGGCATTCTTCCCGGGAAAGAGTTGAGAGTGGTGTAAGTTATTAAGCGATTGGGCGCTGTGTGTTTTTTTTATACAGTGCCGCGATAAGAGCACTGTTTCTATATTTGTTTTGGAACGTAATATTCAGCCATCAGTAAACTCATACAAGCTGTCAGCGCCTCAGACATACAACAATACCAAATGCTACGATATTGGGCACCGAGTTCTATTAACTGAAATACAATATATTAGATGAACCCTATGCTTGTACACGACCGAATTAACATCTATACATATATATTATTATATTACTATATATATTAACAATATAATCTCACAGACGAAAATTAAGGTTTACCAATCTTTAACATTCATCACTTTACTAAATATGGGTATCATTATGCACTGTCCAGAATATTGCGACTTGTTAACTCAAGCCAGGGTCTTGAAATTTTTGGTACCAGTCTAAATGACTTTTGTCATTCTTTACAACTGTACCAAAACTTTGACTTGACCTTGGCTTTGATTTTAATGTTCTTTCTCTTTTCTTCCTTATGTATATTTTGTCTTATTTTTATAATTGCTTCATTATAATGTTATGTATGTGCCGTTATTTCTGTTGCTCTTTTTTTTCCATTTCGTGTTATGTATTTTTTTGTAATTGGACATTAGTCCGTTAGTTTATAAATAAAAACCACTGTTATCCTAAACCAATGTAAAAAATGGTAAATCGAAACTAAATCCACTTAATCTTACAAAACATAACCGCACGTATACTAACTGAACCTTGGAATTTAAAAAATCCATCCGATTTCAGCAGTCAACAATTTAGGTGTTACTAACGTGTGATATGCCGCAGTTGACGTAGTCTACGGTTTTTTAATGTATGGTTTAACAAGGGGCCTCGCCTGAATCGATTTGTGGTTTAATTCAATAACAATTTTTTCAACCATTCTCTCCTCCTTTCTATCAGATATACTTGGTCAATGTCTCTAGCTTAGTATATAATTCAAATACTTACTAAATTTATTACTTACCTAAAATACCTTTACTTTAAACTTTGATTCCTTGATCTCATCAAATGTAGGTATCTCTGTTAACATATTGATAAAGTATACCTTTATTATTTCTTATATGTATATGTGATTTTATCTTCTTATTGTATAATTTAAAAACGTTTTTTTTTGTCTGACTATGTTTACACTGACGTTAACATTGTACAAATTAGACGTATTTTATATATATTGCTGTAAAGTGTATATTAAAATTATAAGATTTATAAATTGGTTGTACCCCCTTGTGTGGGTATAGATTAAAAACAATACAAATACAACATCTCCTGGTTCAAGCCGAAAACAACAACAAAAAATTGCCCCCTCAACCGCTGTTAAAAGATTTTTTATAGAAATGTCATCTTGCCGGAGGTACCTGAGCTATACTTTTGCGTGAAAACGATTGTCTGCATGCGTGACCGAATACTAAATAGTGCATTTCTCTATAGATGAGGTTAGGTTGGAATTTGTGTCATGCAACACAATTGTAAAAGCATTTTACTAGAACAAAACCTAGTAAATCGCTCGCTATGGCGTAAATATCCTGATCGACCGCACGTTTTTGTATAAATTTCACGATAGATTGCACAATACAGCTTAAATCCTGTTTCAAACAGGCGGTTGAACCGCGCGGTTTGAACCGCTCGGTTATCGAGGTGTATGGAGATCCATACTGGTATTCACACGCAACCGCGCGGTTCTGAAATCAATTTCAACCGCCCTGTGTGAAACAGGACTAAATGTTTTGGAAGACCGCACGCTATAGTGTAAATGTCCCGATAGATAGCACTATATAACGCACATGACCAGAAAAACCGCACGGTATAATGTCAATGTCCTTGTAGACCGCAAGTTACAATAAAAATTGTTAGGATACATGGCATGCTATAGTGTGAAAAGCCCAGCGGATCGGATTGCTGTTGATTACTACAGTGTAAATGTCTGGTAGACCGCGCGCTTCAATGAAAATGTTTGGTAGACCGCACGCTGTTGTAAAATGTTTCGGTAGATCGTACGCTATAGTGGCAATTATAAAAGGTTGTTACAATTTCGAGTATTTTTACTCTTGCTAGGGATATCTCTGCGCTATGGCGGAAGATGGTGTTAAATAAACAGCGATAAACAACACAGAAGGAAAATATGAATACAACAATCTGCCATCAAAATCATTAAGTCGGCTGGAAGGGAATGACCGCACTCCAGTTTTGTCTCTGCACTGGGTAATTTTTGATGTTGCCAGACCAATCTTGTGTATCCTATTCGTACCAATATTGGTACTGTGGTAAACTTGTGCTAGTCGGTAAACTAACAAGAATGGTTAGGTATTGGGCCCTTGAATATTGGGCACATTGGGCACTCGAGAGGCCTCCTTTCGCAAATATATGTATTTAGCTAACGAGAGCCCTCTCATAGATATTTCACGGTACACAATAGCTATTATTTAAGGGTGGCCATTCACTTGAACCTTCCTGAAGGTTCTGTAGAAAGAATACAGATAGAAAAACCATCGTGAAGTTAATACAGGCTGAAAAACTAGACCCAGATATGTCTTCATCGATCAAACATGCAGAAACAATAGCAATGTTTTGCGCGTTAATTTAGGATGTCGTTGAACCACGATATATTTTCTTTTTGACCTATTGTGTTTATGTGGGTATGCAGCAAATACTCAATGAGTAATTATTTTTTAATAATGCGGGCGGGGGTCAATCTCGAAATTTTATGTTTAAATTTAAAGGGGAATATAAAAATAACACTTTTATTTAGATATTGTTGTTATCTCGTAATAAAACGAATAAAATATTTTTATTATAAAAAGGTAATATTTTCTAAAAAAAGTCAGGGAAAAAAAAATTAAAGTGTAATTAAAAAAAAAGGTTCTATCGATGCAGGTAAAATTAAACATCTCATTTGATTGATATGACAATACTTAATTACGCACATACATATCAAAAGATTGAGTCCATATTCGTGTTTTTCATAGAAAACCTTTAAGAACATTTTCTTTTAGTTTAGGAAAATTACGATATACTCGTAAATGAAATACGATTAAAACAAATCGGAACAAAATTTACGAGTTCTTTTGAATATTTCTTTACCCCTTCTTTTTAACCCCGCTTCCATCATATCGTCGCTGGAAAGACAAAAAGGCTTTGGTCAAAAATGAGTTAAATATGCAGTTTTTTTTTCTGCATCGAATGCTCGGACTTTCGTTTGATTCTGAAGACTTTTGTGGCCATTCAGCCATCTAAAATATATGATATTTACCATTTGAGAGAAGGATTGACAAAGCGACACAAGTTTGGGTTTTTGTCGCTTCGGGCAACTCAGTGAGAGCATTTAGTTACCTTTTTTACAAAATTCAACCAGGGTAATGTTAGTTTAGGAACTGAATAATTATGAATTTAATTGTAAAACAACAAAAAAAACTTTAAAGTGTTCTGGTGTAAACTTCCCAAAATGGCGCTTCAGCTCTTTTGCCTCGCTGGCTTCGGCCGTTGACGTTGGGAGTCTTGTGCGGTAGACACCAAATAAAAATAAAAATATGTAATTAATTATGTAGATTACTTAAAATATCCAGAGGCAACTTGCCAAGGGAAGTTGTATCCGTCAAATGTAAATATGATAAAATTGTAGCAATTCCATTTGCCATTCGGGAATATGAGTAGTTATAATGTTTGAATTCGGTATTTCGGACTCCTACGCTCGAGTGCTTGTACCTGTTTTTTTTATTTTACAATATGTTTATGTAAATTCCTGGTGAGTGATGCTGTTGTTTACACATTTCTTCGGATTGATTTTTGGATGGTCCAAAACTCAGCTATTACGAAGAGCATTAATTTTCTGGTGGTTATCTTCGCCTATACTGTTTTATCCGGCTTGTGGGACCAACTTGCCAATGGTCATGCCATCAGAGCAATAATATACCAGGAGGGATTATATAAATTCTCCAATGAAAAGTGTTTAAGTAAAAGTGATTATATTTTACTCTACATCCCCGAACAAAAGCGGGCCTTACCCAAGGAGCATTCTGTCGGTCACACAGCGATCATTACAAATGATTTTTTTTTATAACGAATACCGTACAGAGTTCCAACTGCTCTCAACCGTCTAAAACCAGTGAGACTATGGCATCCCCAATTGGGGTATGTTGTGAAACTGAAGGAAGTGGGAAGAGGAAGGAGATAGAGAAGAGAAAGGTTGGAAAGTACCTGAGTTAGAGATGCCATATTTTTACATATACAAAGTTGGGTTATCCCTAGTAGAGTCATACTCTTGGAGTAACAATGTATGGAGAGAGAGCTAATTTTAACAAACTTGCGATAAATCACTTTCTCCGGGTTTTTACGTCGTACACCGTGAGAGAGAAAGAGACAACAAAAATAATACACCGCTTTTACGCACTGTAAGGTTGATCTTGGTCTCCCGCGTCTCCGGGGACTCCGCCCATGTGTTTTGATATGCGACTAAACTAGACACAACTAAACGATTTTTTAGGTTATATGCTATATTTTTGTTGATAACAATACTGTGAAAAAATGGTTATACGAATAAACAAAAACATTATGTCGACATGTGCTATGAATGAATGCATAAATACCCTAGCCACGCGCAGGTCTGCCGAGTCCGGAAAAAATCATCAAAAACTGAGTACACTGCCTTGGATAGATATAACTCTATGTACTTTAAGGTCATACTTCATTTTAATAAAAAAGTGGAGATACAATATTTTGGCTTTAAGCCATCGATATGCATAGATTAATTCCTGGTGAGTGATGCTGCTACATATTATGTACATACATCAAATGTAAATGTGTTAAATATGTACTATTTTGATATACCATTCGGGAACAAGTTCGGGTATCATACTCATATCAATCGTCGGTATTTCGTACGCCCACGCTCGAGTACTTGTTCATGTTAATTCGTGGTAAGTGGCGCCGTGCGGGCGTGAAGAGCAGATGATGGCGGTATCGCGTATCGGGTTCAACACCCGGCGACGTTTCCGCGAGAGATTAACGCAAACACGGTATCAAAAGGCTGCCGTTACAAAAACAAAAGACACGTGCAGTGACCGCATCCACAGACCAACTCTTTTTTGCTCTTTGTTGCACAGCATCCGTAATATTGTAACCGATTTGGTACTAAAATGTCACGCGTCGCTTGAGGTCGTTTACTATATCTAATCAAATTACAAAAATAAGTGCCAAAATCCCCTCGTGTGTGATGAGAAAGTCTTCAATTACACTGCAAAGACTACTAAAAGCAAAGGAATAACATTTAATTGCTAAGAACGAGCAAATTACTGCAAATAATAATAATAATATTTGGATGATTTTTATAGCGCCGTTTTTGTGGAAAATCACCTCAAGGGCGCTGTACAAATCTTAATTTCTACTTAATATTAATTCTTGGTTTATATAAATATACCTACAGCAACATACTTACCTGGTAGGACAGAATCACCATATCATAATAAACTAAGAATGTACACCTCTCCAGTGACGGCTCGTGACTTTTTAGTGTGTTTCAGTCCTAAGATTAAAAAAACGTCATGATTGATAACGTTGTGGCCAAAAACGTTTTTTTTTTTTTTTCATAAAGTTTTTTTGGTATAAAGATTTTCAAGTTTTTTCAGTTTTTGTGGGTCATTGACCCAACAAAACTGAAAAATAACACAGATGATAACAATGAAAAATAACAGAAGCCGCTAATTGTGTGCGAGGTAGGGACCAAAATGGTCAGTAGTCAGAGTCAGGAGCCGAGTCTAGCGGTGACTAAAGGTAGCTGACTTCGTCGCCGGTGTCGGAGGGCGGCTTGGTGGTGGGCGGCGTCGGCTTGGGCAGCACGGGCGTCGTCGTAATCGTGGTCGTCGGCGCTGCGGCGCTGGTCGTGGTGGTCCTTCTCTTCTTCTTGCGGAAAAACTTGCGCAGCTGCCCGGGCATGTTTGTTGCTGAAAAACTGTCATCGGAGTCCTCCAGAGTCAGAGTATGCTGCGCTGGTGCGGAGTTCACCAATCCGCCATTTTTCTTCTCGACTGCTTCAAACCCTGTCCCACGCTCTTCTCCCTCGTACCCATTGCCCCTGTCGCCCTGACTTATTATTTTAGACAGCACAACTATCTCCATTGTTGACCAAAATAATAACATCTTCGCGTAAGCGAGTAAGCAAAGTGCTATCTCATTCTTACTAGAGCATTCCGATCCAACATCTGTTTCATTCACACACACATATTCTATGAATATCTATCTTTGTCATACGTGATGATACATGACCGATTTAATAATGATACATTTACTGGTAACGTAAGTGTGTTTGTAACTTGCCATTTTTTGTGTTAATATTCTAAAGTTACAACGAGTCTTGGTGATTTTCTGCATCATTTTATAAAAGAGGCTATTTTGACCTGTAATAATACCCGTTTCAGTATTTGTTACATAAGTCGGCAGAAAGATTTTAATGTTTTTGTTAAGTTTTGTTCAATTTTATTCTATGCAACGCTTTTCATAAGTAAGGTGCTTATTTATCCGCTGAAGTCTTTGATTCTGCAGAAAGAGGCTTAACGCATTTTCCAGCACCACTACACGCAAAACTCGATCGGGAAAAGCGGAAGTCGCTTCACCACTACACGTTTAGGAGCCCCCCCAAAGTGATAGCGGATATTTGATAGCACCAGATAGTAATTAATCGTAGTTTAAGTGCGTGTTATGGTCACTTTGTTTGTCAGACGTGTAGGGAAATAATATACACGTAAGTACGCGCTTAAATAATAGGTGTGGCTGTTATTATCACGATTTTAAATAGCACACGTTAAATACCACGAAATTAGCGACCGTCAAATTAGAGTTAAATGACCAGCAAGATTTGCGACAATTCATTCATTATTGTAAATAATCTATGGGTATTTTTTATGACTATTTTGTAAACATTGTCTAAACTACAAAACAAAAATCTATGTAGCACGAACGGTGAGTTTTGGCGGCGTGAACAATGACGTTACAAATATATAGACACTTTACAGCCTTAGAATATTAACACAAATTGTGGCAAGTAACAAACACACTAACGTTCCCAGTAAATTCATTATTCAAATATCGGTCATGTATGATAAAGATAGACATTTAAAGAATATATGAGTGTGAACGAAATAGATGTAGGATCGGACTGCGTTCCGTTCCAGCTGGTAGCGTTGAATGCTCGGGCAAGAATGAGATGGCACTTCGCTTACTCGCTTACGCGAAGACGTCATTATGTTAAGCAACAATGGAGATAATTGTATTGTTTAAAATAACATTAAATTTGCGAGTACTTTCAAATGAAATGTTATTTCTTGGCTTTTAGTGGTTTTTGCAGTGTAATTGAAACACTTTCTCATCACACGCGAGGGCATTTTGGCACTTCTTTTTGTAAATTGTTTAGATATAGTAAACGACCTCAAACTTCGCGTGACAGTTTAGTACTAAATCCTCTAAATCACCGAGCACACCAACTAGCGTGGTTTTTGCTTGCCACTTTGAGAGCGCTACAACCTATCTATATATTTGTAACGTCATTGGGCATGAACTCATCATATTTTTTCAGTCTAGGTCAATGCAACTATTCTACGTTATTTACATCGTGAGCTATAGAGTTGGTGAAATATCACAAAACTGCGCTATATAAGTTCACTGTTATTATTATTATTATTATTATTAAGGCGACATAGCACCCATGATTTTTTAATTTTTTTATTTATTAAGATGTATGCAAATATTTTTTTCACCCATCTAGTAAGAAAAAAAAATTATACATTTCACAATAATAGAACAAAGCACAAAGTTAATATACATCAGATATAAATTGAAATTAATTAATTAATTCTGGTTTGTAACAAAAATATCAGGAGGATGCACTCGGGATGTAAGTAATTAGTATAGTATATTATATATTAAAAAAAATAGTTAAAATCAAAATTCAAAATCAACCAGATACTAAAAACTTATGAATTTTATTGTAAAACGAAAAAAAAACTTTTTAATGCTCGGGTGTAAACTTACGACGATATTGTTTGTTTCGTAATTTTCAACAGCTCAGAAAAAAACGGAAATTGGATATTTAAAACTCGGGCGAAACCGGGTAGTAAGGCTCGTTATAAATAAGTCTTAAAAAGCGTTAAGTATTTAACTTTTCCAGCTTTCGCTGTGTTTCGCACACCCATTTCATTAGTAATTTACAGAATAAAGATTAGCTAAGGTTTATAGTACACTGTGACGGCCTCCATGGTTGAGTGGTAAGACGCTCGACTACGAATCCAAAGGTCACGGGTTCAAATCCGGCGTGCGCAAATAAATTTTATTTAATGAATGTGTGTCATAAAACACGTAATTAATTTTAAAATAATAAATATAGTATATTTGCGGCACGTTCCAGAGTGGTAAGTATCGCCCTGGTGAAAGACCACCATTCAGAATTGAAACGTTTCTTGGAATGGCTTTAGCCGTGTTTGGTGACCGAATCTGAATAGCCAGGTACTTCCCAACCGTCCTCTTCCCCTTCTCCTTCCCCTCAACACTATCTTCAGCCTCACAACGTACCCCAATTGGGGATGCCATAGTCGGTAGTTGGGATCTTCTTGTGCGATATATATATATATATTTTTTAAACATTCTTTTCTTGATTACTTTAAACCCAAAGTACATAAATCAGATTAATCAATAAAAATATTTATTTTAAAAAAGATCTGAAACATAATTAATAAACATTCATTGATCTGTAAGTTTCGAAGGATAATCAAGGATTTAGATCATGATTTTCGCCGAGATTTATTTATACTGTTAAATACTTTTTTGATAGAATAAATATTATCGGTGCTGTATTATTTATTTTTCAAAAAAGTCTTGGTATTGTTTATACACTGGCTTAAAAATCAACGTGTTTCCAAGAATATTTAAAATAGATGTAAAAGGAAAAAATAATGCCCCTAAGCGGAATGATATTAAAATCTATTTTCGACCCATCAGCCAGATTACTAAGGAATTATTTATTCAAGGAGAACACGCGGATCACTGGCGTAGTAACAAAATTTCGGGTACAAATAATTCAAGTAATTTTAAACTCATTATATTATATTTTAATAGTTTAGAAGCACTAGAAATAAAGAAAGCCATTAAATTAATAGTCGTATTTTTAATAATCAGCTAAATTTGTCCAGTAGTCCAATATACCTTATATATTTCATGTAAATTCATAAAATTTATCATTATTCTTTAATCACTATATTCTTTAATGACCGGTCGGTGGCGGAGTGGACAGACGCGTCGGATTCCCAACCGGGTGTCGTGCGTTCAATTCCTCTGCTGGCTAAGTCCTCCATCATTGCACAAGCAACATCTTCCGCTTCTTATGATGGTAGTAGGAGTTTTTCAAATATTGTCAGGTTATTCGTAACCCGGGAATATTTGTCTTTCTTTTAAGAAAAATAACAAAAAAACTTTTCTTTCTTGACGTTTTGTCTCTTTCAATTCATATTATCTGTCTCTTTCTCTCTGTTCCTTTGTTATAATTTAAATGTTATTCTATTGTTTTCTCATTGTTTTGTTATTTTATTTTATATTTTGTTCTCCCTCTGTATGTATATATAACCACACACTTTGTATTTTTTGTTTTATTTTGCAACCGGTCTGTCATCAAAATTAAAATAATATCCGTGGTCTTATACAAAGTTATTTTTTAATTTCTTCATTATATTGTATTTTCGTAAGACGAATCACTTTTTAGCTTGACATACCATGTGAAATGAAAATGTATTTTTACAATTTTCACATAACCCCGCTGAAGCTTGACTAAAGCGGAAACGGTAGGTGATAATATTAAAAATAAGAGGAGTGGTTGATATAAAGTTATTGTTTCATTTCATCAATATATATCATTCGCTTACTCGTAAAATCAATTCCTCGTACATAGTTAAGCCTCAGCACTCAAAAATGACGAAACTTCACTTTGTAGAATTTGAATATAAGCAATACTACAAATGATTTACCTGTAAATTCTACATGGGTAGTTAAATGTCTAAGGTTTCTAGTGAATATTTAAAAGAAATGCAATCTTTTAAATTCTGCAAAAAATATACTGAATATATTACCATTTGGGGAATGTTGCAAGGCTGAAGGATTTGGGGGAGAGGAGAAAGGGAGTAGTATCTGGCCATTCAGATATGCTCACTAAACATGACTGAAGTCATTTCCAGTATTGTTTCGATATTAAATTGTGGTCTACAAAAACAGAGAGATATCGAGAGATCCTTCTACTCGAACGAAGGAACGAGGCATCCACAAATATGATATTCTATTTAAGATCTGCCTACAAGTGAAGTAACATATAAAATATATATTATTTTTTATGCCCATGCCAAGTTTAGAATCCAAGCCCTCTGGATCCGAGTTGACCACTCTGTCACGGAGTCATCAGTGCGAAATTCGTATTTCAAAGCTTACTTAGCAAAATTTTTTTAGACTCTTTAAAAGTCTTATTGAAGGGCCCGGGAGATGTACCCCAGTCAGTGCGCCACTGCAGCAACTTACCGCCCATCGGAAAGTCATAAAGCCAGTGAAATTTATTTTGGTTTGTCATAAGACATTTACGGATATTCTAAATATAGGTTTTCATTTTTCTAACACGTATTAATATTTTTAAATAGCTCCCCCGTCGTTGTAGGGTGATTATCGCCGCCTTAACGGTATTTCTCATATTGGCTTATTTGTGTTGAAAACGAAAACAAGTAAATGGAGTTTCTAGATTATTAATTCGAACCGAATAAATATACCCCCCCACTCCGCTCAGCCCGACGAAAACGTTTACGAAAATATTGGTCGAGGAGGAAAAACATTTAACTAAATATTTCAACCACAACTTCATTCGAATGAATACTAATTTACTCAAATAAAATTAATTGGATTATTTTGAAACGGATATATCCATTTTTGTTTTTCGAATTTGTAGGCGTTAATTATTTTGAATTTTCCTTGCGAGTTAATTGCCTCGCTAGACAATATCTGTTCTGAGAAGGGTATTAGGGTTCTGGGTTATAATTAGTACATCTCATGACACGTGTCGTTTCGGTAGAAAATAAATTGTCATGTTGAAATGTAGTTAAGAATTACAAAAAAAAATAAATAAAAATTAATCCCTTTTTCTAGTCGGGTTTAAGACCTATTGCTTCACAAGATGCCTTCAGGCAGGCGTCCCCATTCCCCAGTGTTTCTTTGCACAGATTCTGCATTAATTTTCTTCAGCTTTGTCATAAGCAAACAACCAGACAACTTGACGATAAAAATAAGTTTTATTTAACAGGGGAGAAATTATTATATCATACCTGTATATTAATTTTATCCCAATAATTGAGTAGGTGACGGAACCGCAGACAATTGTTAAAAAAACTGTGAATTCTTTTGTTTCATATTTCGTAGAAACTTATTGATGCTAAACTAAATAACTGACCATCACGTCATTTCCTCACAGGGATAGGCAGAGAGGACAGACCTCCATACAACTCTGTCTTGGCACACACTCCTTGCTTCATTAATTCACATTCATACACCGTCTTATACATACTTCTATGTTATTCTGACTCTTCACATTACCCGATTCAAGTTTTTGATTCACTTGATCGTACCATGTCTTTCTCCGGCGTCACCGATTTCTTACATTCATTTTCGCATCATATATTCTTTTCACACTCCTTTCTTCGTTCATTCGCTCTACATGCCCAAACCATCTAAGCTTCCCCTTCTTGATCCTATTCATTACGCTTACATCAGCCTTTGATGCTGTTTCAGTAAATGAAAATGTAAAAAGAAGGCTTTAAAGACTATTCAATTTGGGCACAGGTAATCCGACACATGAATCACATAGAAGATCATATATATAACTGTTTGGGAGTAGTAAATAAAAATAACCGCATTAATTAATCATTGATATCAAGTATATTATGCATTTGCTATTCACCCTGAGTGATTAGAGATAGAGCCGATAGAGAGCGGCTAGCGCTGGAAGAGGTAGATAAACGAGTTATTGATTGGGGGGCGGGGTGGGCGGTAACATCGATTCTGGCGAGGGGTGGGAGACACCACCTGTTTCAATGAAACAATGAACTTTTGCACTCAGGGTGGTGGAGGTTGGCCTGTTGGTAGGGGAGACTCACACACGAGCTGCACTTATACTCACTTGATGAACGTACCAGAAACAAAATAAATATAAGGCATCAGCAATGAAATAAGCTCTCAGGCAATACGCCAGACCACTCAGGCTTGTGCATTTAATTTGACCGCTAAAAGCTTCTTGTATCGGGAGAGTCAACGTCTCGCCTTACTGCCCTTTGCAGAAATACACAGAGACAACGTTCAATTACGTAAACAAACAATTAGTGAAATCGTACTGTTATGTTCTATAGTAATAATAATATCGTCGCTGGAAAGGCAAAAGAGCTTAAGCGACACATTGGTAGAAAATGAGTTTAACGTGTAGTTTTGATCAGTTTATTTTTCGGCAGCGAATGCTCTGACTCTCATTCGATTCTGAAGACTTTTGTGGCCCTTCAGCCATCTACAATATATTTACCATTTGGGAGAAGGCTTGACTCAAGCGATCCAAGTTTGGGACTTTTTTAGCTTTTTGTCGCTTCAGGTAACTCAGTGAGAGCATTGAGTTACCTGAGTCACCTTTTTTTAAATCCAACCAGGTACCGAAGAATTTGAATTTTATTGTAAAACAAAAATAACTTTAAAGTGCTCTGGTGTAAACTTCCCAAAATGGCGCTTCAGCCCTTTTGTCTTTCCGACGACGATATGTTCCTCGTATCGTAATATTAATGCACT
Source organism: Drusus annulatus (assembly GCA_022651775.1). Lineage (NCBI taxonomy): Eukaryota > Metazoa > Arthropoda > Insecta > Trichoptera > Limnephilidae > Drusus > Drusus annulatus. The sequence goes on along the minus strand of JAGWCC010000044.1, from coordinate 444,018 downwards.
ATTGTAATCGAAGTAAAAGCATAAATGACTAAAATGAAAGTAAAATAATGTTAGCATTGTAAGAACAATGGCATTAGATAGAGTAATTAACAAAATGGTAGTTGATGTGTACGTTTAAGATGTTATTGTTATTTTTTTAAAACTCATGAATGTAATCTTTTTCGCATTGTTTACGATTGAATTTCAATATTCGGGCAGTTTTTAAATTCCACGCCTGAAAAAAAAGATTGTCTAGGAGGTGAAAAAAATCGTTAGATTAGATTCCAAAAAGATGACAATATGACCCGAGCAAGATCAGGAGAAAAGGCTGAATGTGTAATCAAATAATAATAATTAACAAACCTTCCAACCTTGAAGTAACACTATATGGAGAGAGAGAGCTGATTAGTTTTACCCAACCTGTACAGATTTGGAATAATTCACTTTCTCCGGGGTACACCACGAGAAAGAATGAGACAACAAAATTTCCCGAATTATCACACCGCTTTAAAGTATGGTTAGAATGTCCTTCGTGTCCCGCGTCTCCGTTGACTCCGCCCACACGTTATGATACGCGAAAAATATAGTGAAATAAGTGAACGGATTATTAGGTTACATGTTATACATATATTTTAAACAATACTGTGATAAAATGGTTATACGAATTAACAAAAATATTATGTCGACATGTGCTATGAATGGCTGTATAAATACCCTACCCCTAGTCCTACCCATGCCCAGGTCTAGCCGAGTCCGGCAAACCTTGAATAAACTGACTACCGCTCTCTTATTGCTCTGAGCTCCCAACCGAGTTTTTGAAAAGTGTATTTTGAAATGTTGATAAATAACACAAATGGTTCAAGCGGACTTTTCTTCTAACCATGTCTAAGGACTTGTGATGCTGTTTGTAATATTGGACATTCTATTTTATTTAGCCAAACTTTACGATAAACTTTTTGAAAACCAACAAATTGAATTAATTAATACTACGTCAATGAAACGACATTCAGAGTAGGTATATAAAAATATGTTTTCATAGCGCTGTTGCCTTGGAAGCAAAATACAAAAGAAAAAGACGAAAACATTCATCAGCGATAGTATAATATACTTTCGACGAAATTTCGGCGTAAATCGTAAATATAGATAGAAGCGATCTGATGAGACATTGCACAAGGATAAGTTTATACAATTGGTTGTTAAGGTGAATTTATAATTATTTCAGACTTCAAAATGTTGGTGTCTACGTGCTGCCATCAACATCAGCGCTTCTGCTTCAGGAATTAGTATGCAGGTTACAAAATCATTCAACCAAAACTATAACTATTACTATTTTAGCAAAGTATTAAATTAGCCCGAGATAGAAGAGACTTGTAATTATAACTGAGGTAGCTTTGGCAGATTGTTTATTGTCAGAGATGTAACACAATAAGGAAATATAAACACTGAAAGTACTGGGATCTATTACGTAAACCATCAAAGATCGTGAGATATGTACAATGGTTATATGTACATGTAACCGATTCCGATATGTAAAGAAACAATGGGTTAGCGGAGTTACAAATAGTTAGAGAAATGCTTTAATACATTACTGGAATTTTTTTTTGATTAATAATGATTTTAATGAATTCTAGATAAAGCTTAAAAAAAACACTTAAATTAAAAAAAAAAAACGTAAATCACATATTTTGATGAGGGCAGATACATCATTAGAATTAAAATACAGATATTAAGTTGTTACCCGTGAAAAATCACGGAAAATAACTTGACCCTCCAAGAAAAAATATTAATAGCTATAATCAACCCATTTAAAATACAGAATAATGTTTGCTACAATACGAGTACATTACAGGTAGGTAGGGATTTGAAAAGTTTATTTTTAAGTTTAATAATTTTAATTACATAAGTTCCAAATTTAAAATGTTAACACTCGTTTGTACGTACATACTCAAAAAGCAAATTATTTATAGTTGATTTAGTAATTACTATATTTTAATTATTACTAACGTTGTAATTTAGCTGTCAATATTTATGGATAGAATGGAACAGATAAGTGATGTGACATTGAAAAACAAGCAAAGTTTTCCGTCGACTCCCAAAACAACGATACGATGTATCACAGGGAAGTTATTCCGAAATTATGCTTTTCCCTAGACATCACAACACTAAAATATTTGTTCAACTCCGTTCAATGCTGCCATCAAGCATATCAAGTTTGTGTGTCATAATATAACACACACATATATACCTATGGCCTACTTTTGGGCTCGTACTTGTACGCGCATGTAATTAAAAAACGGTTATATATTTCGATAAACCTTCACTAAATAGGTACAGCAAATTTTAACACTACTTACTAATAAAAATATATATATAATAATAATAATAGTAATAAATGGATAACTTTTATAGCGCCGTTTTAGTGGGAAAATCACCTCAAGGGCCTTAATATGTATATATTTATATTCATAATGTTTCTTAGTAACTAAATAAATAAAACCCCCCATACGCAAAATTACAGCTTTTTTATGAGAGTATATTTTTATAATGAAAATTTAGATAAAAAATTAAATATTAGTATTACACTTTACAGTAAAATGTATAATATCTGTTTTGTATTATCTACTAAAAAAATGAGAAAAAAAATCTAAACAAAATAATTGAAGACCCCATGAAATAACCAGTTTACTAACATTTTTTGACAAAAATGAGTTAGTATTCTCACTAAATTAATTCTGGTACGCTCTATCCAATAAACGTATCAAATAATACGCTTCCAGGTCATGAAAATGGCAAGAACATGGAAAATCAAAGAGTTGAACATGTTAACTGCAAATTTTGTTATAACTGAAATATTTTTTAATGGCAAGAACATGTTATGTACAATAGTAAAATTGTATTGCAGAAATGCATTGAAATGTTAAATTATATATTAAATGAAGTATGTTAGCTATAACATTCATGAAAAATAGTAGTGTGGATTTGTGATGGTGCACACGTTTTTTTAACAAAACGCAAAAGACTGAATATCTCAGAATGACTCGACAGTTAGTTAACAGGTTTTTGCCGTGGGGTCTTCAATTCATTCCTTTGGTTGGTCTCGGCATTCTTATAATATGTACTTATGAGAAGAAAAAAACAGAAAAAAGCATATTTTATGAAACTTATTTAAGTTTTATCGCAACTCAATAAAACTAGTTTACATTATAAAATCACAAAAAGCTCGCCAATATGATCGTGATTATTCGAGCTGAGTATTTCGGGGTGTTATTTTTCATGGTATTTTGGCCAAGTTTCCACCCCCCGGAGTGGAAATGTTAAATTAAGGCTCCACCTCCCCCCCCCCGCCACCCGCCACCCACCCGTCAGTCCATCCACTGTTCACTGCTCTTATCACTGGGAGAATCATAAAATGTTATGGCAGCCGGCCTTTGTTTAGACCTTTAGGAAGACCCGCTGCTAAGCGGGAGAGGTAAACTTCGAGCATTTCGTAAAACATTTGGGCTTTTAAAGAGGCCGACCCGCGAAAGTGAATACAATCACGCACGTATTACCCTAACATACGTAGGAAATATTCAAGTATTTAATTTTTTTAAACAATGATTCTACCTCGTTGAGTCAGTGAGACTATACCATCGTTTTGTTTAGGAATTGTGGTCGCTAGGGCGGGGTTCCGATTGTTGTAATAATTATAATTTTTTTAGAGCCGTTTTGTGAAAGATCACCCCAAAGGTGCTGGCTTCTTCTTCTGTGTGATGTTAAGTTATGTTCAAACATTGTAATTATTTGTTGCACGTATTCAATTTGGTGGATTTAACTCGGGATACTTCTTAATAGTAAATTGGATTATAAATCAAATGAAAATGAATTTTTACCGTTTTTAGTGTTTTTAAAACCATTTTTGTACTACTCCGTTTCTCTAACTAGCGCTAATGGTAATGATGCGCTTTTTGCCAAGATTGTTTGTGTTCATTCATTATTAATTAATCACTATTTAGAGAGTTAAAGCATACCTTTTGAGTTACGAAGTACAGTAGATTTTTATGGTGGGTTACGAAGTATGTGCATTTTAGTACAGCAAGGACACCTTCTAACAATCGAGGTTTAGCGGTTACTTTAGTCACAGTAATTTTTTTTTCTAACCAAATAATATTCACGATGGACAGCATCCTTGCATCGGGAGCGGGATGGATATTCCACAATTCTTATTCAAGTATAAAAAACGCAGACCCTTGAAGAATTGTATCAGTTATTTTAACGGTTTATTTTCGTGTGCTACAGTTTCTGTTGGTGGCCACATCATAATATATCATTTTATTCTCACCAAAAGCATCTATTTTGAGAAGTATTTTTTTCCTCAAACTAATTTTAACTAAATAATTATCTGAAGTACAATATAATAACTAAATAACAGAAGGATTGGTATAATAATACAGAATTACATAATAGTAATTTTCATTCAGTGGCTTAATATAATATGTAACACTATGTGGATATTATTATATTTTCCACTCAAATCATATTCACATATGGTTGTATGCCTTTAAGCCAGCGTTTCCCAATATTTTTTCCGTAGTCTAATTATATTCAACCTGTTGTCACCGCTTTACTCCAAGCGGTTATTATTCATGAAGATTTAAAGAAAAAATGTTAATATTTTTTTTCATTAGGGTCTAAATAAAATAAGTTATGATATATTTTGTATTTGCGTACAGTAACATGTAACCGATCCTCTAAAGTGAAAATAATACCGCCCACAACAGGCGGTAATCTACCGCTACTGGCTCGCTAAATGCGAATTCTGTTGAAGCGACCGCAACTTGACGACTTATTGACTATGCACATACCTGTACCTATGAGAATGGGTGGGAAATCTACTCCCACCAGGTGTTATCGATGACGTGACAAACGATTGATCCACTGCAAAGCTACGACCACAATACAAGTTTTCGACAACTTCAAACAAAATATTTATTGCAAACTTAACTAAGATTTTTCCCTTATGACCTCTTCATGTTTCACGGCTTCATGACACAGATATTTTTTATCGCCTTTACTGATCTGTGGGTAAAATATAACAGATTCAAATGTCAATACAGCTTTCATATAATATTATAATAAATAAATATATTACTATATTTCACACATTTTATTGATAAAACATGTGATGCTGTTTGTTAGCAATAGACTTAGACAAAAAAAGAATGATCTTGATTAATTGATTCAACGTTATTTACCTACTTGCATTTATGAGTATCATGAAAAAAAAAACCTAACCGAAACACCTACTCTATCGTTTTTTCAGGCGACCCGGAATTTTTTGAGAAACGCTGCCATGAGCATTTTTCAATAACTGAGAAATGTCATTAAAATCAGTTTTTGCTCTCCCGTACAGTCATATAAATGGACAGGATGTTTTATAACCGCTAGGTATTTTTACAGTCGTGCAGTAGGTAATTTGCCCAGGTCAGGCCCGGATGCAAAACAATGCGCATAGAGGAAGCGCCATGAAGTGCCGGGTGCTGTGATGATCAATATGCATAATTTAATATCAGACTAATTGGAAAGCAATTATGCGCTCTGACGTCATTGGCTGCATCCACACAGTGCTTCTGCAAACACAGATTGCGCTTATCGCCACAAATGAAGGTACATAATATTTAATATGTGGAGTAGAACAAATTATGTTCTGTTGTTGAAACATGGTGTAGATAAAATGTATTATTCTACGCGTGTACGCAGTACCTACAGTCGTGTGAATTAATTCCTGACAAACAAATCGCTCTTGTATTTCGCAGCTGAATTTATCAATGATCGATTTATGCGTTTCAGGAAAAAATATCGTTTTTCTTCGATTGACAAACGGATATCTCTTAAGGTTTAGATTGTTTTTCTTTATTTCTTATATTATTTCAGACTAGCAATACCCGTCATGCTTTGCAATGCTACTCAAATAAAGATTTTTTTGTTTGTTTGTTTTAATGTTTTTTTTTATTATAACAATATTTTTATTTTTTCCGTCTGCTGCTTGAGATGTTCGAGCTCGATGAGTTTCCAGTCTTGCTTCCCATTGCTCGGCTGTTTATGAAGCTCGTGATGCCTTTATCTTTCGTGCTTGAGGTGTAGATTGACCAATAGCTGTACTTTTTGGTGTCATAATTAATTTGACATCGAAAGTAATGCCTTTTGATGACTATTACTATCTCCGAGCAAAAAAATAAAGAAATATTAAATATATTCATTTGAAAATTTTATTTCATTCCAAACATTTATTTAAAAATGAATAAATCTTAAGTAGGTACCATATTGTGTTTTCCATCTGTGGCTAACCAGAGTGGTATATCTATGGGCTAACCTAAAAAAAAATGGCGGATTCAATATTTTTCATACTAATTTTAAAACGTTATAGCAAAAGTTTTGAATATTTGATTTCATTCTAACTACTCTCTAAGCCTTCCCGTCCCTAATGCAAACAAACTGTGCTATTTTCAAAGAATTAATTAATTCTTGGAGAAATTTTTGGAGAAAATCGAAAACAAACAGACAAAAGACAAAAAAATATTTTTATATATGGAGAAGATAACAGGTATTTTATTTCTTCCTTTTTTAGATCACCAGACTAGGCACATGCCCGTGTTGTAGTCCGACACGTGGAGTAACCGTCGTATCCAATTTTTTCCAATTTAATTGACCCAAGACCCAGAATTGATTGACCATCATAATAGAACAAAGCCGTACCGCAAGCGAAAATTAAGCAAATTGTATTTTTCTGAGATTAATTGATTGTTTAGTCGATGTTGGATTTCTAACAGATAACGAATCGTGTGAACCGACTGAGCGAAAATTCTGGGCGTGGGCACCTACTTACCTAACTTTTTTTTCAAGCTTTGTTTTTGTTGTAAACTAACTAACTACATATTAATAAAGTTGTCTAAAAATGCGACCAAGGAACTAACGAACAAAAAATTGTATGCATTATACCCATAGTAGGTATCTACAGCAGCGACGCCTCCCTCTATAATGTTTTAATACTACAATGTATTCAAAGAAAAAATGTAAGCACAATTCTATATATAACACGAATGAAAATAAAATGTTTCGTTTTTTAAACAACATTAAGACTAATATATATATATATATATATATATATATATATTTATACAAAGGGAGAACAAAAGATAAAATAAAATAACAGAACAATGAGAAAACAATAGAATAACACTTTTAATATGAATATTGATTTCATTAAAATTAACAGTCTTTTTCTTAATAATCAGGTAAATTTGTCTAGTAGTCCAATATTAGGTATATATCCTGTAAACTAATAAAATTTATCATTATTCTTTAATCACCTTCGTAATTGACGTTTTGTCTCTTTCCATTCATATTTTCTATCTCGTTCTCTCTGTTTCTTTGTCATAATTTAAATGTTATTCTACTGTTTTCTTATTGTTCTGTTATTTTATTTTATATTTTGTTCTTCCTCTGTATGTATATATAACCGCATACTTTGAATTTTTTGTTTAGGTTAATTTTGTGACTTGATGATGCTTTAGCTAAGCGAAACCGGTCAGTCATAAAAATTAAAATAGTATCAGTGGTCTTGTACAAAGTAACTTTTTATAATTTCTTTAAATATGTCAAACCACAAAGTGATTGCTATCTACGAAAATATATAATATACTCATTGAAACAAGTTAAAATAAATTGCAGCCCTAGCTGAAATGATTAAATTCGTTATAAGTAGAAAATTTAATGGTTATTCTACTGGCGATCAATAATAAACAATCGGTACTTTAACTAACAACTTATTTAGATTTATGAGATTATGGCGAAGACATTCAATAAAAGCTCTGACGCGAAGGTCCGCCGGTTCACCCCGGGTAAATACGCGACTTATGGAAGTCAAAGCTTATTTCGAAAAGCTGTCGTAAACATCAAACAACAAACACAATGGAAACCAGAGCCGTACACTCAAGTGGCGGTTGACATAACATACGTAAGATTGGCATTTCAAGTGCAGATTGACCCTTTAAATGGTTTGAATATTAGCTTTATTCGTAGAAAAATATCACCACACGGTGGTCGCTAGAAATTGGCTCATTCATACCAGGGAATAAAATTAGTCTGTCACTACTTCAACTAAATTAATTCGTTTATTCATTTTAGTTTTCGGCGTTAATGTTCGTGTTTTATGAACATTGCAGTTGCTTTTTATGCATTATTGTTAAAAAATAATAACATTTTACTGATTTATGAAGAAATTGTTGATTTCCCTAAAATAAAAATAAATAAATGATATTTGTGATACTTAAATAATTAGTAAATTTCATATTTTTTTCCATTGTTTAGAAAAGAGAGCATAAATTCATTATATTTCTTACCGAAATAAAAAAAAAAAATACATGTGAATAAATCATGAAAGTATAGATTTGTAAATATCGTAATTATATTATTATTGCACTTGTATTCGAATAGAGAACTACAAGTGAAATATTATTATTATGTCGTCGCTGGAAAGGCAAAGGGGCTTAAGCGAGACTTCGGTAAAAAATGAGTTGAATATGCAGTTTTGATCAGTTCTTTTTTCTGCATCGAATGCTTTGACTCTCGTTTGATTTTGAAGAGTTTTGTGGTCCTTCAGCCATTTAAAATATATTCACCATTTGGGAGAAGGTTTGACTCAAGCAACACATGTTCGGGACTTCTTTTTAGCCTTTTGTCGATTCAGGTAACTCAGTAAGAGCATTGGGTTACCTGAGTTGACTTTTTTTTTCAAAATCGAAGACTTATGAATTTAATTGTAAAAAAAAAAAAAACTTTGAAGTGCTCTGGTGTCAACTTTCCGAAATGGCGCTTCAGCCCTTTTGCCTTTTTGGCGACGATTTGACAGTTTCAGAAGGCATACAATAACTATAATCAAATCGCTAGTTGATGTACCGTATTTACTTCAATAAAATACAGCGAGAATAGAAAAAAATGCAAGGACCCAGAGCTGTGTAATTTGCAACTAATCTATTTATAATAATCAATAAAATGACAAAAGCAAAGATTGCAAAAAGGTAACTCTACAAAAATAAACACGTTAAAAATTGTATTCGTAATTGTTTTTTTTTTCGTTTTTTGTTTTTTTTTGTATTTTTTTTAAAATCCTTATAGATCTCAGGGAGAGTGGTGCAATCAATGACTTTACATATATATGGACACGTTGTAACGCTCTCAAGTTGGCAAGCAATAATCACGCTAGTTGGTGTGATCGGTGTTTAAGCCGATTTAGTACTAAACGATCACGCGTCGCTTGAGGTCGTTTCAAGTAAGTATGGAACGCGGTCCGAACTATGGATCTGTTTCGTTCATACACATATATTCTATGAATGTCTATCTTTGTCATACATGACCGATATTTGAATGATGAATTTACTGTTAACGTGTGTGTTTTGCTTGCCACATTTTGTGTTAATATTCTAAGGCTATAACGTGTCTATATATGTAACGTCATTGGGTGCAATCCCATAAGTTCCATATAATACATAGAACAAAAAATAAAGGTAATAGTTATGAAAATATATAGTATTGAATAATATAATTAAAATAAAAAATATAATACAAAAAATAATAATTTTAAATTTAAATTAAGCTTCGTTTCAAAATATCATGAATCGACTCCACTGTTTATAAACGGGGCCCTGCAAGAAGTCCAGTGCTGCCATCACAAGAGCGTTTTCGCTCGTGCCTATTCTTAGTTTGTAGTTGGGGATGCGTCTTCTTATTAAGGCTCTGAACCCGGGAACTCGGCCTTATGCGAACATTTCTGAGACACTGCAGTACCAGGACAGCCCGAAAAGCTTCTGGCTGCTATGATCTAGGCAGTGCGATATTAATTCGTCATCTTACTTTAAAGTCCGAATATATTTTTGGAGAACTTATAGATAAATATATTTTAACACTCGAGGAATATGTATGGGTGGCTTGTTATTGGGAGGATATTATTTCGCGTCAGTGAAAGCCAGAACACATTCAGAAGAGTAAATCCATCAACATAAAAAAAATGTGTGTATCCAAGAAGACGAGATTTACGGTTGTGACGCACGACTAAACTTAAACACCGATTTTAATGGCTCGTACGACTTTATAACGCTATAAATTAATTCAGAATTATATTTTCATGCAAATTATGCATAACATAGAAAATAATCAGACGCTTTAATTAGGTACTGTAAAGTTGATGGCATAACGATGTGAAAAGAATGCATTGATCTGAATAATAATAGCGCAATTCTAACATTTAACGCGCATGAAAATAAAATGTTGCGTTTATAAACAATATTAAGACTAATGAAATAAAAAATATAACTTTGTACAAGATCACAGATTTTATTTTATTTTTTTATGACCGACCGGTTTAGCTTAGCCTTAGCATCATCAGGGTACAAAATTAAAGTAAACAAAATATATAAAGAGGGAGAACACAATATAAAATAAAATAGGAGAACAGTGAGAAAAAAAAAGAATAACATTTAAATTATAACAATGAAGCAGAGAGAAAGAGACAGACAATATGAATTGAAAGAGGTAAAACGTCAACTGAGAAGGTGAAGTATTAATGAGAAATTTTATGAATTTAAAAAGTTTAATGTTTAAAGTTTTTTTTTTTTTTAAACCGTTCGGTCATAAAAAAATTATTTTCTTCATTTCATAAAATATGTCAAACCACACAGTAATTTAGTAGCTTTCTACGAAAATATGAAGACTAATTGAAAAACAAAGTTTTACTCGTCGATTTTGAACATTCAATTAGTTTAGGTCAGGCTGAAATTAGAGAGGTTTGGTTAGGTGTGAATTGATCATTATTTATTTAGATTGCTTTTGGTTGTCCCTTTAAAACAGTAATTAGCTACGGATTTATGGAACGAAAGCTTATACAACGGAAAGTTAAGTGAATATAACATAGGTATAAAATGTAAATATTGTTAAAAAAGGATACATGGAGGAGATATGTAGGTAATGTAAAAAAAGGAAGACAATTTTAAATATAATTTAATTGAAAAGCAGAATATTCGATAATAGGGAAAAAGCTTAAGGGTCAGCACCCAACAATACACACTATTAGCTTTCTAATACAAGCAATACTACGAATGATTTATCTGCTGATTCGATACGGATAATTAGGAAAATGTCAAATGTTTCCAGCGAATACAATCAACAGTAATCTTTTAATGTATTTATGAAATGCACAGTGCAATTTTAGAAGAAACGTTCAAAATGCCTTCGCTGATTTTCAAACTGCACTTTTTACTGACATTTGAATATATTTTTTATGGAATTTGAAAAATTACAGTTGAAAGATAATTTATTCATTAGAAACCTTAGACATTTTCCTAACTACACGTAGATAATTAAAATATAATTCATTTGTAGTACATATTGCTTGTATCAGAAAGCTAAAAAGTGATGTTTAACGCCATTTTTTATTGCTAAGGCTTGAGAGTTAAGTTCCCATCTTTAAACCACAGTGAGAACAATCCGGGAGCAGGTACGAAAATTTCGAAAAGGTGTGAAAGGAACGAAGGCCGTAATTTTTATGCGAAAAGGGTGTTTGTGGAATATGGCGGTACCACAGCTTTGATAGAAAATACTTTGAACTCAGGTAGGAGTGGGGTATTTTATATTTGCAGTACTATGTCAATATTCCGGGTTCTGTCTGGATTGAAAAAAATATCCGGCAAATAGTCAATCGCGATATACTGTTCGAAGATTTTGCAGTCGTGGTGAAAGTTTAGAAAAGGTTAGGTAAAATAATAAAAATAAATTTAAAAGATAGACGACTCAGTGGTTAAGAGTTGTCACCCGATCAGCGAAAGAATCCCGCGTTCAAACCCTGTCGCGGAAATAACCTTATATTTTCTAATGCCGTTTTCCATTAATTACTAATAATATTTTTAACACATTATTAAATCACGATGGGCAGCTATGCTAAACATAATATAACCATATTATAATACAATAAAACACGTCATGAGCGGTTGAATATTTCCAATAGGTAATATTTTTATAAATATATATATTTTTTTACAGTGAATACATCATATGAGTCCCAATTACTCCTAACCGTCTAGGGTCAGTGAGACTATTAGCATCCCCAATCGGGGAATGTTGTTAGGCTGCAAGTAGCGGGGAGGAAAGAAGATGGGGAAGAGGAAGTTTGGGAAGTATTCTGGTTATTCAAATATGGTCACCAAACACGGCTAAAGTAATTTCAAGCAAATTTACGATTCTGAATGGTGGCCTTTCACCAGGGCGATATTTAGGAGTATCTACAACTCTGGAGCGTGCCGCAAATATACTACATATTATTTTACATGATTTAAATGTGTTATGACACAATGACGTTAGATATATAGACACGTTATAGCCTTAGAATATTAACACAAAATGTGGCAAGCAAAACACACACGTTACCAGTAAATTCATCATTCAAATATTGGTCATGTATGACAAAGATAGACATTCATAGAGTATATACGTATGAACGAAACAGATCCGAAGTTCGGACCGCGTTCCATACTTGCTTGAAACGACTACCTCAAGCGACGCGTGATCGTTTAGTACTAAATCGGCTTAAACACCGATCACACCAACTAGCGTGGTTATTGCTTGCCACTTTAAGAGTGCTACAACGTGTCTATATATGTAACGTCATTGTCATGACACATATTATTCAAATAAAAAATAGTTTCGCACGCTGAGCTTAAACCCGCAAACTACATGATTGGTAAGCGAGCTTCTTACCACTAGACTACGGAGGCCGTCAATGGTAGGTATGGGTTAAGAATGTTAATTTAAAGCCATACATTTTCATTTTATATTTCTATAACAACAATTACTGAGGCAAAATAGATTTTAATTGCCACGTGCTTTTGAAATTTCATGCAAAAATTAAGAATGATTTACACTTGTGCATAAAAACGTATAAGCGGTATCTTGTTTAGTAAATATTTACACTCAGCCACGAATAGGTGCACAGAGATCCGCTATGTAAAGAACAACCGAGGTAAACTACGCAAGTACAGGTTTAGTTTACGACAGCAAAATACTATTCAAGTTTAGATTACGATAGCAGAATACCGTTAAAGTTTGGTTTACGATAGTATGACACGGTGGTATTTACCTATCGTAAAAGGTACACGAAAAAAAGCTCACTAGCCTTGTAACTCGAGAAACTCTAGGAACAGTCATTTTAACATACCGACATTCCTCAACATTGAATAGTATTTATTTTCTTGAGCGTGAATTGGTTTTTACAACTTATAAGAAATGAAGATATTCAATGGGTGCAGGGTGGAGATTAAAGTTACCCAGCTGCCACCAGGTTTTATGCCTTTCTTTAGATAACAACTTTTAGTTTAGGAACCCAGCCGGAAAAGTTATTTGCGGTAATTAGGAAATGGGTTTTTGGACGCTGCAAATGGAGCAACGTTTCAGATAAATTCGCATTAGAAAACTCTGTTTCGTTTTAATGAGAAAATATACAATTGAAGAAATGAAAAAATAACTTTGTATAAGACCACGAATATTGTATTAATTTATGACCGACCAGTTTCGCTTAGCCTAAGCGTCATATGACGGCCTGCATGGTCGAGAGGTGAGACGCTCGACTACGAATCCAGAGGTCGCGGGTTCGAACCCGGCGTGTTAAAATAAATTTTATTTAATTAATATGTGTCATGACACAATAAAACAAAGTATATTTGCGGCACGTTCCAGAGTGGTAGATACTGGTGAAAGATCACCATTCCGAATTGAAACGTTGCTTGAAATGGCTTTAGCCGTATTTGGTGACCAGATCTGAATAGCCAGATACTTACCAACCTTCCCCTTCCTCATCTTCTTCCCCTTTCCACTACCTTCAGCCTCACAACATACCCCTATTGGGGATGCCATAGCCTCACTGGCTCTAGACGGTTGCGAGCAGTTGAGACTCTTGTGCGGTATTCATGTAAAAAAAAAATCAGGGTAAAAAAATAAACTAAATATCATATCTCCCGTAAACTCATAAAATTTCACATTATTTTTTAATCGCCTTCTCAGTTGACGTTTTGTCTCTTTTAAATTCATATTATGTGTCTCTTTCTTTCCGTTTTTTGTTATAATTTAAATGTTATTCTATTGTTTTCTCATTGTTCTGTTATTTCATTTTATACTTTGTTCTCCCTCTGTATGTATTTATAACCGCACACTTTGATTTTTTTGTTAAGTTTAATTTTGTACCCTGATGATGCTTAGGCTAAGCGAAACCGGCCGGTCATAACAGTAAAAACAATATCCGTGGTTTTTTTCTTCATTTCATTAAAAATGTCAAACCACAAAGTGATTGCTTTCTATGAAAAAATACAATTGTTCAAATAACATGAAAGTAATGATATTACACATATATATTAAATGGATGATAAGAGGTATTAATTATTAGCTTTACATAATTATATTTTGTGAGTACGTACGAGTGTAAGCTTTTCTAATTTGACACTGATGTTGGTTGAAATCATCAAATAAAAAATAAAAATCTTTTAAAATTTCTACCAACCTAATAAAGTACCTACGTATAATGTATTTTAGCAAAAATTATTCTATATGTGAAAAAGGTGGCTTAAAGCAACTAAAGCAATTTGAATGTGTACACGTAGGTACTAGGTGTTATTAATCAGTTCTAATATTTCGCGGATTTGTAAGAAAATAAAATAACATTAATTTCGTAGTAAATAAAATTCAGTCTTTCCAGTTGTTGAGCGGCACACTTTTTTGCTGAGGCCGCGAGTACTGAACTGCGAGGGGTTACATTGTGCCTGCGGGTGGTTCAAAATATGTTAAATTTCATTGCAGTCTTCATAGGTTCCAATATAGATGACCGGCTCTTTATCGTTGTATGATTATGTAGGTCCGAAGGTTAAAAGATCTCTCGTCGGCGATAAGCCTAGATTCAACAGTAACATTCAAAGTTTAATATTATGTAACCTAAAAGTTGCCTAATAAAATTTTAATTTATTTTAAGGTATCAGGAAGTACAAACGTGTCAAAACATATGAAATAACGATATAAAAACCCGCTATGACGTCAAACGAGTGTAATAATAATGAATGTACATAAATATGTTTTTATAACGAGTCGACTATTTTTCTTCACTGTGATTGCTACGTAAGCAATAAAATATTTGTGCATTATTACACATATTATTTAAGAGATTTGTTTGAGTAAAAATACTTGCAAGGTGAGTTCATTAACACGCAAAAACAATCCATAGGTTCGAACTAAAGTCACAACTTATTTGGGAACACATTTTTCGAAGGCCAGATAGAATAAAAAATAGTTCTGACTGGCTGAAGAAGTGCTGACATTTCTTCTTTCTCAAATATTTCCTTGATACATTTTTTTTATATTCTGTGGATGTCTGCCGTATTCATTAAATTAAATCATATCGGCTGTATAAAAACAGCCTCATTCTAGAGGCAGATAAATCCCACTAAGTTGACAGATGCGGCCTTGCGCAGAAATAGGCAATGACTTGATTTCTCAGACATAATTATTAATGGTGACCGATTACGAGTTTTTTTCCCCTCAACACGGAACTGGTTCGTGTTAGTAATATCGACCTGCCGAAAATAGGTCACGCGAAATAAGGGTGGATGGGGAGAGTCCAAGGGGGAGGGGGGAGGCGCGAGGAGAAGGGGTGGATCGCCATTTCCCACATTATCACAGATGATAGGCCGACTCGGAGCATCAAGGACACTGGACGAAGGCTAATTAATGGACATTATCTATTATAAGAAACTTATACAATCAAATACGACGATCTGAGCCTTTGGAAACTTTGACAGCCTAATAAACATTCGACTCAAGGTTATGTTTACAACAGTCTGATCTTAAAAGCATTGATTAAATTAAGCTCCTATAAATTTGATTATTTGATGAAACTTTATTGAAATTTTGACAAAGTAAGCAAACAGTATCACCTTCTATCGGTGGAAACATAAATATATGTTAAGTCGTAGAATAAAGAATATATATATCGACGCCGGAAAGGGAAAAAGGGCTGCAGCGCCATTTTGGGAAGTTTACAACAGAGCACTTTAAAGTTTTTGTTTTGTTTTACAAAAAGTCTTCAGCACCTGGGTGGATTTTGAAAAAAAGTTGACTCAGGTAACTCAATGCTCTCTGAGTTACTTGAAGCGACAAAAAGCTAAAAAAAGTCTCGAACTTGTGTTGCTGGAGTCAAGCCTTCTCCCGAATGGTAAATATATTTTACATGGCTGAACGGCCACAAAAGTCTTCAGAATCAAACGAGAGTCAGAGCATTCGATGTAGAATTTTTTTTTTGAAGCGTATTTTTCAAATGTCAAACAGTGACATAAATAATCAAAAATGAAGAATACTAGCTTAGATCATAACGACAGTGAAAAGGTTTATATTTAAATTAAGCTATTTCAAAAAAACGTTTGTGCCGAGGAAAATAATTTTTTGCCCATATACCATTTATAAGTTATTTGGAAATAAAATGAAACAACATAAATATACTTAACTCGTTTTAATACCACGTGATGAAATAAATCTAACCTTCATTAAATGCCATAAACTTCAAATCGCGTTTCATCCAGCGATTTACGGAATAAAAACGAAAAAAAATACATTAAACGACGCTATAGTAGTTATTTACAGTTTTCACTCAATGGCATGTTCCAAACATCAAGTAACGCTGTAAAACGTCCCTTGAAAAGAGCATTTAAAAAATCGACATGAAAGCGATTCCTACGTCACAGCCATCGTACTATTTGGCTGGGTCGACTTCTGTGTAAGAACCTGTTAGCTCGCTGGCTACAAGTAGACGTCATATGACGTCGGAATCGACGCTGCGTCGGAAAGTAGCGTCGAAAAGTGGCGTCGGATTATAGCGCCGTCTGTTGGGGACACCCGAATTCCACACGACCTATATTGTACCATTCGAGACACTGCCCAAACCTTTGTTACAGTGATTGTTGGAATAGTTCAAAGCTTTGAATATAATGACTTGTCAGACACACAGACGCTAGTCATTAAGCACATTCATTTCCAACATTCCTAGACTATGTCAAACTTGTTTCAGCAGATTTGTTTTAGGAACATTATTGCAAAGGTATAATTAAAGGATAGACTTCAGTCGACCACTCAATTTCTAGTCATATTGTCTAAATATTCAACTTAAAAAAACATTTATCCTTAGAAGAGCGCATCAGTGGGGATAAAAACATTAAAAATAAAACATTAATGGACCCTTAAAATTTAGAAAATTAAACAATTTTTTTTACACTACTTTATTTGAATTCAAAGTGATATAGTTTTTTGCACAAACATGCCTTCTTCAGGTCAGATATTATAACAATAATTATCTATAATAAATAGAATACGAGCAGGTGTAGGTGTTTAAAACAATTATACAGTAATTTTGTCACGTTGAAGAGAAAACGAAACAACAAAGACAAATATAAGCACGGGATGGAGAAGAATATTGCATGGGAATACCATAGGATTAAAAAAAAAAAATTATACCCCATCAGAGTCTCAACCGCTCAATACTGCACAAGAGTCGCAACTGCTCCCAACCGTAGTGGAGAGGGGAAAGAGATGGCGAAGAGGAAGGTTGGTAAGTACCTGACTTTTCAGATCTGGTCACCAAATACGGCTAAAGCCATTTTAAGCAACGTTTCGATTCTGAATGGTGGTCTTTCACCAGGGCGATACGCAGAGTATCTACCACTCTGGAACGTGCCGCAAATATACTTTTATTATTTTCATATGAATTAAATGTGTTATGACACACATTAATTAAATAAAAGTTATTGGCGCACGCCGGGTTTGAACCCGCGACCTTTGGATTCGTAGTCGAGCGTCTTACCACTCGACCATATTAACATATCAATTTGTTAAATCACAGAAAATGAAATAAGATTAGACGTGTTGGTACTTAAAAACATGAATATTCAAGTATTTTAAGTAAACGATTCTAAAGATGCAAACAGTGTAAATATAACAAGTAACAAAAGAACTATACATAATTTATGACAATTTAACCACGGAGGCCGTGAAACCTTTAATTAATTACGCAAAGATTTTGTTTAATTCTGTTCAAACATCGTTTTATCCAATAAGTCCCACCAAGGCAGAAAGAATCTCGTGACGTTTAACCCAACACCTTGCGTTTTCTGAGGTGACAGCCCTGCGGCGCCAGGGTCGTCAGTCTGACGAATCTCGCCAAGATATTTGACACCATTACTTCCGTCGTAAGGGTTACAATGTGACATGTGAGGGTAATAGACTATCTGTATTCTATTGGCCCCGGCAACCTTGGCGGGTGTCGAGTTCGCCAGGTTAGATCCATCGGAGCTTTTGGCAAGTTATTTAAAAGAGCCAGCTTTAATGCTGATGCTTTTAAATTTGTATAAATTCGACAGAGAATTTGACTTTTTCGTCAAGTTGGAAGAAACCTTATGAATGAATTAATAGCTGACCATGCTATTTCATAACTGATTTTAAGCCATGTGAAACTTTTTTTTTTTAATCCACACATTTGTGCGCAATTCTAAGAAAATGAAAAAGGTCTGTTTTATAAAGGTTTTATAGTAAATACCGCACAAGAGTCCCAACTACTCCCAACCGTCTGGAGCCAGTAAGACTATGGCATCCCTGATGGGGTATGTTGTAAGGCTAAAGGTAATCGGGATGGGAAGGAGATGGGGAAGAGGAAGGCTGGGAAATACCTGGATATTTAGATCTGGTCACCAAACACGGTTAAAGCCATTTCAAGCAACGTTTCGATTCTGAATGGTGGTCTTTCACCACGGCGATACTTAGAGTATCTACCACTCTGGGACGTGCCGCAAATATAATATATATATATTATTTTTATTAATTAAATGTGTTTTGACAAATATTATTTGAATAAAAGTTATTTGCGCACGCCGGGTTTGAACCCGCTACCTCTGAGATGTCAATACTGAAGATCTGAAAATTAATTACCTATGCGATTTTAGCATGACGCCGA
This sequence comes from Drusus annulatus, assembly GCA_022651775.1. Lineage (NCBI taxonomy): Eukaryota > Metazoa > Arthropoda > Insecta > Trichoptera > Limnephilidae > Drusus > Drusus annulatus. The sequence goes on along the minus strand of JAGWCC010000044.1, from coordinate 424,976 downwards.
AGCCGAGAAATGTTAACCTTTACGAACTACTACTGCCAACCTAACGCTGTTTTGTTGTAATGACTGTTGATTATACAACGGAGAAAGTTTTTTGTACGTCAAAGAAGGCTGTTTTTTTACATCGAAACTCTGTTCTACTGTTGTAAAATATTGCGATTTAAGAAGTGCCCCATGATCGATTGTTTTTGATAAATATCTAGTACAGGTCAGTTAACAATATTGTTGCACGAGATTAATTTAATTTTCTTATAGTGTCTTAGCTACGCACAGACACAAAAGCACATTGAATAAAAGTAAAATAATGTCTATAGACTATTAAATGAAACACAATGGACAGGTTAATAAACATAAACAAGGTAATGGTCGAATTCAATGGTCTGCCAATTTGCTAGTACATTGCCATGACAGAAGAAACGATTGCGGACAGTAAACAACACAGGCACGTGACTTCTCAAGATATTCAGTTCACAACAAATGTCGTGCCAACGGCAATAATATGTTGCAAGAAAATATTTGCAATTTTATTTTAATTGCTTTTACTATCGAGTTGAATAGTGAGATGATTAAAAAAGTTATTTCCATCCGCAAATCAAAAGATTTTAATTTAAAAAACTAGGTACCTACGGTTTTTCATTCAAGGAAAATCGGTTTAATATGGTTTAACATTTGATCCTCTCGCAAAAAGCTGAACTACAAAATAAAATAGTAAAGTGCAAATCGCGCCCTTGATGCGATTTTGACTAAAACGGCGCTATACAAATAAACGATAATTTTTTATGTTTTATTATTACAAAAGCAAAAAAAGGTATGCTAATATCAGCATAAACTCTCAAACGCTGATCTCAAGTTACAAAAAATTAACTCTGCGTTTCGTGAAATTTCTGTATAAACGCAATTATTTCCAGATCACAACATAATTTCTATCGTGAACTATGGTACTTTTTAATATATTTATGAAACTGTAAAAAAAAGACGTGACACTATATTTTTCGTTTCGTAAAAATTGTGTTAAAATCTGAAAAATGACGATTTTTTTCTTACAAAATTTTTTTAAAATTTTCCTCGAAATGTGAGAGATTATGAAATTAATATATTATGTAAGAATAAAAATCACAAAAAACGGTTCTGACGAAAAGTACAATAATTCTTGAAGGTCCAATCGGTCGGCTCGTGCCATAATAATAACACATACAGAAAAAATGTATTTGAACTTGACATGAACAAATTCGCTCATGTTGTTTAGATGACCTTTTCAAATTACATTCTTTGTATATAATAACAATAACTCTTTCTCTAACAATGTTTTTAAATTCCAGCAAGGTTGATAACATCTTAATTAATCTAGGCATGTTTAACGAACAACAAAGGCGAAAATAAAAACGCTTTTAATCACGATCCAAGTAGAAGATAAACACCACACAAATTAATCTTGTCAGGATACTGGCGGTTTTAAAATATTGACGGCAATAAATTCCTGTTTGTAATCATATCGCACGATAGCGGAGTGGGTTCAAATTTGCACCAGATTGAAGATTCATGTAAGATAAAAGGGGTTAGGTTTCCTACGTTGAATACTGGAAAGAATAAAAACAAGTAGTCGGAAAATTAAATTAGAATCCATCTAGGGGGTGAAACATTTTGACAAAATTAAAAATGCAACTATAAAGTGCTATAACCTCAGAGCAATAATATACCAGGAGGGACCTCTAGTTTAGTCAGTATTGATGATTTTTGCCTGACTGGGACGTGGCTAGGGCTAGGGTATTTATACATCCATTTATAGCACATGTCGACAATGTATTTATTTATTTGTATAGCCACTTTTTTACAGTATTGTTATCAACAAAAATGTAGGATATAACCTAAAAAACCGTTAAGTTCTATCCTGTTATGACGCATAACAAAAACGTAGTGGGCGGAGTCACCGGAGACCCGGGAGACGCAAAACATACATACCTTAAAGCGGAGCTATATTGTGTGATAACTTGTCTTATCTCTTTCTCTTTCACGGTTTACGACGTAAAAACCCGGAGAAAGTAATTTATCGTAATTTGTTTAGGTTGAGTAAAAATGTTTAGCTCTCTCTCCATATATATTCTTGCTCTGAGACTAAAACGATAAATTTAACATATTTTTTGTTACAGTCAACTTGATTCATATGCCTGCTTTCAGATAGATGTAATGTTCCTAGAAATTGATTTATAAATAAACAATAAGTAAAAAGAAACCCCAGAAGAAATTTTAATAATATTTTTACTTATATGAAATGTTTGTATTCATATTGGTTTAGAATAATGAATGTGGTCCTAAAATCCTCCGAAAGGTTTTTTGTTTATAATGAAACATAAATATCGAATTCCATTTCCGAGAAATGTGACGAGCAAAATTTAATGCGAAAATTTAGTTTAACGAACGTCAGAAGATTTTTTTCGGTAAAATGCCTCCACAAACAAGGAAAATTAGAAAAATATGGTAACAATCGATTATGGGCATGACATTACCAAACAAGCTTGATCAAATCGCTTTCGGAGGAAATCACGCACTTGGAAACAACATGCTAATAATTTCAGAAAATAAAAATAAGTTATTTTTCTTCACAACAAATAGACTAACGGGTCTACTATTCACATTTGTATGTTTAATTTCAACATGTATCTGTTGACGAATACACGTGTATTGCATGTGAATATAGACAATAGGAAAAAGTGATAAAAACTGACCCCATACTTGCCAAAAAAACGAACGTTTCCGATAAGATTTAAAATAAATAAATTGTATATATTTATTTCTATAAGAAAAAACGCAATTAAACACATAGAAGTAGATAATTAAATACGACACTAGACAGTAGAAGTGACTCTATTTCACTAGAGCCCACGGACTTCACTTTTGGCCGGGACAATTAGTTGCCCATAAGCGGCTAACTGACGAATTAATTAAGTTATTCTGGTATTTATAAACTTTGTTGTAATGATTGTCCGTCGTATTATATGGGTAAGACATCTCGAAATGTTCATATTAGAATTAGTGAACATCTAAGATGCTTAAAAAAACAATATTTTTTCAGAGTTCGCTAATTCTCACCTCATTGCTACTGACCATAATTTTAATAGGGATACAGGGGTTAAAATTCTTCACACGTTGTTCACGCATTAGAAATAAGAAAATCATTAAATAGTTAATGTAATATTTTGAATAATTAAATTAATTTATCGAAGGAAGCAAACACTTTGTAGCTTGACATTATAATTTAAATAAAAAATAATTTTGTTTTAAGCCACTTTATTTATACACATATAACAATTCGACCGGTTTCGGTTAGACTTAACCTTCATCAGGAACGTATAAGTATAAACTAAGATTAAATATAGAGTAATACAGTAGACAAAGAAATTATTGAAAGAGACAAAACATTAATATAAACAGGACAAAGCATCAGAGAGGGGGTGGTAATGGAGTAGGTAGAGAGGTAGGGGGATGGCAAATTAACTTGCCGAACAATTAATTAAAACTAACCATACTTTTAATAAAAATACAGGTGTACAAATAATTCATAAAAATGGAATAGGTTTGCGCCTTAACAATCTAGAAGCATTAGAAATTTCAAAATCAAATAATAATAATAATTGCCAAATTTTAAACAAACAATTAGAATTAACTAAAAGTCCGATTTTAAGAATGTTCCCCTTCTCCTCTTCCCATCCCCCTACCTCTCTACCTACTCCATTACCACCCCCTCTCTGATGCTTTGTCCTGTTTATATTAATGTTTTGTCTCTTTCAATAATTTCTTGTCTACTGTATTACTCTATATTTAATCTTAGTTTATACTTATACGTTCCTGATGAAGTTAAGTCTAACTGAAACCGGTCGAATTGTTATATGTGTATAAATAAAAGTGGCTTAAAACAAAATTATTTTTATTTAAATTAAATTAACATCTTATAGTCCTATCCTAGAGATATTTCCAGTAAGCCGCTCTGTTATTCCCATAATCCCTTCAATTACCCCTTCTCCTTCCCATTCCAACTCCTAAATATGTATGTATATCTCAGCATTTTGTATTTTAGGTTAATTTTAATATTGTACTGATGGTAGAAGGGTACTTCCGAAACCGGTAGACATAATATTGAATAATAAAGTGGTTATAAACAAAGTTTATCTGTTTTATTTATAAACCTATTCTGACTTAAAATATTGATAACTGTTAAAAAGAGAGCATAGAAATTCTAAAAAGAGTTTGAAAAAGCCGATGTACTTACTTCCCCCAGGAAAGTGTGTTTTTATATCATTAAAATACCTGCTAATTAAGCGAGAATGAGTTTTTTTCTCCCAAAATATTATGTTTGCAAAACAATGCAACCGTCACTTAGAGCAGCACGATCGGCAGTTTTCGCAAACCTCGTGTCGGTCTCGAACGGAGCCGAATCGAAACGAGCCGAACCAAGCCGAACTGGGCCAAACAAAGCCAAACCGGACAGTCCCCTCGCCATAACAAAATGGAACACGATTTAACGTCACAGGTGCCCATGCAACTCTATTCATAACACCTCTGTGGTTATATGAAGATACCGGTGTAATAAAATACATATTTTTTATTATTGTCAGTGATTATTATTCACATGATGATGAAATGATTGACAATATTTTGAATCGTGAGTTCACAAGTGACACATTTTTTAACAAAGGTCGGGTCTAATAACAAATATAAATAGCATTGATTACAGTTCTTGGAATTTCTGCTTACGTTGACGGAGTGAAGAAACGGTTATATTAGAGAATTAATAGACAATCCTAGAAAAATAACAGATAAGGGAAAACCTATGACGTTGATGCAACAGTCACAAAATGTTGTTAGAAGAAAGCGTGTGTCATGAAGATGAATGACTTTTGTATTGACTCACATGATTCAGGAAAACGTTTTTGTCAAGATTTTTTTTCCGAAAATAAGAAATATTATGTTTCTTTGACTGTATGTTAGTCTCAAGTTCAATAATTTTCCGCAAAATTAATATTGCTTACTTTGCATTAACACAAAGAATGTAGAATAAAAATGTAATTTGTCACCTGTTTTTAATGTAATTATTTTATCTCGATGTGTATGCTGTACAGCCCGGATCAGATGGGTTGTTATGTTATTTATATCGAACGGCACAACAAATTAAGTTGTTTGGTTGGCAGTTGAATTTTACTAAAAGCTTTTTACCAAAACGGTCGAGCGATTAAGATCTTCGGCCACGAATCCAGAGGTCACGGGTTCAAATCCCGGCGAGCGCAAAAAAAAAAATTAATTCATATGTGGTATTTCAAATTCAATTAATATAAAATAATGTAAAGCATATCGACGCTGGAAAGGGAAAAGGGCTGAAGTGCCTTTTTGAAAAGTTTATACCAGAGCACTTTAAAGTTTTTTTTTTACAATAAAATTCATAAGTCTTCAGTACCTGGTGGAATTTAAAAATAAAAGTTAACTGGGGTAACGCAATGCTCACATTCAGTTACCTAAATCGAAAAAAAGCTAAAAAAATCCTAAACTTGTGTCGTTCCAGTCAAACTTTTTATCCAAATCGTACACATATTTTAGATGGACGAGGGGCCACAAAAGTTTTCAGAATCACACGAGAGTCAGAGCATTCGATGCAGAACAAAAACTGATCATAACAGCATATTTAACTCATTTTTGACAGTGTCGCTTAAGCCCTTTTGCCTTTCCAGTGTCGATTTTGCGGCACATTTCAGAATGGTAGTGTTCTCAATATTGCCCTGGTAAAATACCACTATTCAGAATGGAAACGTTGCTTTAAATTTTTTAATGAACAAACCTGAATAGTTGATCAAGGTAACTTCCTCTTTCCCATCTCCTTCCCTTCCCCACTTCCTTCGTCCTTACAGCATACCCCAATTGAGGATACCATAGTCCCTGGGACTTTTGTGCGGTACTCACAAAAAAAGAAGATACAGAAGGGTGTGAAAATAATCAACATAAAGAAATACTCGATTTGAAGAATTTTGAAAGCCTTTCAGATGTTAAATTAATATTTTTTCTCACCATGATTGACGAGCTTAACAGCATAATAAATAATATAAAACATTTCACCAGCGTGATTATTGAACAAACAAAAAATTCCAAGTTATGTTAAATAATAATAATAAAGAAGTAGTGCAATGCAATACATTCCATAATTAATAATGGTACATAAAATAAAATAAAAGTTAAAACAAAAAAAACATAAATTCATTATAAAAAATGTATAAAATTATTAATAGAGGACAGTTAAGTCAAGTCACAATGCCTTTACAATATTTCAATAATTTGTACAGAAAAATCACCGCAAGGACGCTTAAACTTTGAAAGGAAACATATTTTTACTGATCGAAATCATAGATGATAGAAAATAAAAGGTTTATATGATCTTTGATAGAAATATTATTTATAAATCCTAGTCGGAAAGAAATAAAAGGTCTGGTGACGCAAATGGAATTATTAGTGTGTGACTTATAATGGGAATGTCAAGTTGTAACAACAGGGCAGTGTGTTGATAAAAAAATATCAAATTCATGTGCTATTGTTAAAAGACCTTGACTTTATGTCGTACCGGGGAATACCTTATTGCCTACCTTAAGGGAGGAATAAAGAATTTGATGTTGGGTTAACCTTGTTATTAACAGATTATGAACAAAAAAATAGCCTTCGTATTAATAAGATGTTCAAATAGCTAATTTTAACTTTATTTTCGACAGGATTAATTTTGACTAGGATGTCTAGGATGAACTAAGTATGTATGCAAAATGAGTTGATGATGAATGTAAGTGAGTCCAAAGTGATGGTGTTTGAAAGAGAGAGTACGAGAACAGCGTGCAATATAGTTGTGAATGATGAATACTTGGAGCAAGTGGATGAGTTTGTGTATTTAGGAAGTATGTTTACAAGAGACGGAAAGGCTGATAAGGATATTGAAAGAAGGGTGAATGCAGGAAACTCCATTAATGGAGGACTGAACGCTGTTGGGGCAAATAAGAAATTGTCCAAAGAAGCGAAGCTAGCAGTCCACAATGCAGTGCTTATACCAACCCTGATGTATGGCAGTGAGGCATGGAACTGGCAGAGGAAGGATGAAAGTAGACTGAATGCTGTAGAAATGAGATCTTTGAGACGGATGTGCGGTAAAACCATGTATGACCGTATTACAAATGTGGATATCCGGAACGAATGCAAGGCTGATATGAGCGTAATGGCCTATCCATTACGCTCGCGTAAGAATAGGATCAAGAAAGGAACGCTTAGATGGTTTGGGCATGTAGAGCGAATGAACGAAGAAAGGAGTGTGAAAAGAAATATATGATGCGAAAGTCAATGGAAGAAGAAGTCGAGGACGCCCGAGAAAGACATGGCACGATCAAGTAAATCTAATACTTGAATCGGGTCATGTGAAGAGTCAGAATAACAGAAGAGTATGTATGAGACGATGTATGAATGTAAATGAAGCAAGAAGTGTGTGCCAAGACAGAGTTGTATGGCGGTCCGTCCTCTCTGCCTACCCCTGCGGGGAAACGGCGTGATGGTTAGTTAGTTAGTTATTGATTTTGACAATAGGTAATCTAACGTATAGTGAAAACGGTGGATAATCGAACAAAATTATAATGTCCATAGTTTGGAGCAAAAATATTGTAACTCCACAAACTATTACTTTAAAATAGTTGAAGTATAATTTGAAACACTTGAAAAATTGATTTTAACCTATTGAAATATTTAAATATCCAGCCTTTAACTATACAATAGTGAACCAGACTGAATTTTTAAATAAAATTACAATATTAACCATTATTTTGAGATAATTTAGGTCTCATTTGAATCACTTAAAAATGATTTTAACCTATTGAAATATGTAAATATTCTTGGATGACTATTTCGATGTCATATTTTAACATATAAAAATATAGATTCTCCTTGGTACTAAACTCATGATCGCTAAAACAATGTCTGTGCTTTACGCCATTGATATACAGTTTTCCTACAATCTGCAATCAAGTCTAGTATAATCTTATTACATTAGTATGTAAATCGGATGGAATTATTAATTGAAAAGCCGTTAATAGATCACTTCATGAAAGCAAAGGTAGTACTTTACCGGAATAAGCGTAAAGGTTAACCGGCGAACATGAATCATCACAATTTGATTAAATGAACCAAGATTTCTATTGATCCTAGGAGTGTAAACGTATTGAAATGTTCCATGAAAATTTGTCAATTGTACATTATATGTTTTTGCGGAAACCGATAAAATATAAAGACATCACTTTTATAAATAGGAAGAAATAAATTAAAAAGGTTTTTTAATCATGAATTCATCTCGTAATATACAGATGATGTCAATAACATTATAAAACACTCGGTTGTCAACGTTTCGTAATGACGTAAATTCAGGTACAAATAATATTAACGCAACTTAATTTAATTACGAAGAGTTTTTTGTTGTTGTTTGTGTATTATTTTTGTAGTTAAACAATCTACTAAAAGTCGCTTACGACCATTACCTCAATGCTTACAACATTCATTCTACGACGCCCGGTGTATAACGAGCACTCCTTTCCACTACGGAATTCAAATAAAGCGGTTTCAGTTTACGTAGAGACGTGATGCCAAATAGACCTTTTAAGGCCATCATCTCACGTAGGGCGCTCGTAAACATGTGGAGTTGTCGTATGTTAAGTCAATCACCGTCAGCATATCCTTCAAAACGTCTCTTGAAAACGATGCACTCGAGAAGTAGCGGTCAAGTGGCTGCGACCTACCGTCCACGTGACGCCAACCACTGAACTGTAATCCCTAGGGGTGTTATCTTAACCGATTGAAGGAATAATAATAATAATAATATTTTGACGATTTGTATAGCGCCGTTTTTGTGAAAAATCACCTCAAGGGCGCTGTACAGATCTTACTTTCTATCATCACATATTAATTCCTAGTTTAAATAAGAAAATATACAGGAACATACTTACCTGGCAGGTCCCATCAGATAGACACAATTATTAACTTACAATTCTGATTATTATTTTAATTTTTTAACTGATATCGTAAAATTACACAATACTTTTTGAATCCCTGGCCTCGGAAAGATCAATGAAAATGATTATCTGTTAAAAAATATCTATATTTAAAAAATCTATTTCACCAAAAGTGAGGAAAAATTGAGCTTACTTTGGACACATAGACACGCCCACAAAAAAAATGTCTATCAGTATGTCCTTCAGTGATTAAGTCTGAAAATGTATACTAAAAATAGCCGTTAGCCTGCCAAATGGCGATCATGCTATAAACATTAGGCTAAGAATTATGTTCACGGGCTTAACGATGTTTTGTGTGGGAAAATAATAATATTTAATTAAGGTGAGGTTAAAATAAAACTTGAAAGGCTTATTTTTCTTATCTAGAATACGAACATCAAATAAAAAAAAGTTATATACCCATCGCTACATAAATGTGAAATATTACGTGTAATTTTAATATTGGATAAGCGGTTTTTTCTCAAATCAATATTTTTTGCAGTTTCTCAGTCAATACTATTTGATTTTTAATCATAATATTGTTAGGTTTATTACCCAGATAAATACGCAGTTTTGTCGAAACCAGTAAGCGTTTACGTTAAGAAGTCATGTGCGCTAAGCTATTGCGTTTTATTTAATAACGTTTCCTCACAAAGTTACCACTTTCCAAAACACATTTTTGTTTTTGTTTTTGTTTTCGTCGCATGGAAGGTACGATTGATAAAATGTGAACTGAACGTTGCCATAGCAGTCGACTTCAATCATTCTAGTGCCACGTGAGGGGAGCGTCGGCGTCTGGGCGCCAACGAATCGACGCCTTTTTAGCAATGGCGGAGAAACAAAAGACTTGGTAATTGCGAATCTCCATTCAATTATTTATTAATGCTCCTAGCGAGAGGTGTGAATCTATTTGATCAGGTTCATTAGACTTTACAGTCAAAAAAAGAAACTTCTGAAAAGACTTTCAAAGTCTTTTCAGAAGTTTCAATCAGCGGAGGTTGGATTGCACAGTGAATCAATTAATTGTCAAAGGAAGTCTGCACTCCAAACGGAGTCCTGACATTGACCTTGATCTATGGAAGTGACGTGTGGAATTGCTAGAGGGAGGAACTGACCCCGAAGGATATGGGGTGGAAATTTACCGAAGGTCGGTTTACGGGAGTGAAGAGATAATGCAGGAACGGATGCTTGGGTGGTTTGGGTACGGTGTCGTTAGAAAATAGTGTCTGGAGAAAATTACATGTCGTGAAAATGGATTAAAAAAGAAAAGTGGAGATCGTCCCAGGAAAACATGTCAAGTGAATCAAGGTAGTGGAGGTTTCTCCAAGGGGTGTTTTGGCAGTGAGCTCCCATAAAAAAGATACTAAAATAAGACAAACTTGTGTTATAATTTTACCACACTTTAAACAATTAGATACAATAGACTTTTATCTGGGATTTTCTTGTGTTGAGTTGTTATTCAAATATGTTAATGACTGTAGTTTTTAATTCTCTTGCTGTCGCATTTCTGTAATTTGCTAGCATTGGCAAGTATATAGAAAAAAAACAGTTTCTTGTGTAAATTGTGATTATCGTCGCATATAAACGTTTTTTACTTTACGTTGCTGACAAGTGAGAATTTTGTGCAGTATTCACAGAAAATAAAACATACATATATACAGAACAAATAATTACTTATTCATTTATGTACGTTTTTATGTTACTATTTCTATATTAATATTAAATTCACACTTTCAAATAATATTAACCATAGATTAATTTAATTTGAAGTAACCAAAACAATCGGCAAAAATTACTGCCTCAACACAGGCTTGCCGAGTGAGGCAGATTACGGGAAAACAAAAGTAATAACTGTATTCAAATATACAAAAGCTAAGTTTATATGTATTAAGCAAATACGGATAGTGGTCTATATTTCTATTTAATTAATGTTAATATATATATATACTGTTTACAATGTATAAATCTCTTGTTAAAATATATAAATGTACCTACACCTTTATACACCCTATGTATTTTATATGATTATTCTGATTTTATTTTTATTATTTTGCTGTTATTACTGTAAACTGTATTGAAATAAATATTTATTATTATTATATGTATATAATTCCACCGGTAAGTAGGTAAGTGGACAAACGCGTCGGATTCCCACCCGGGCGTCATGAGTTCAATTCATCTGCTAGCCAAGTCCTCCGTCATTGCACAAGTAACATTTTCCGCTTATTACGATGGCCATAGGAGTTTTACAATTTTTGTCTGGTTATTTGTTACCCGGGAATGTTTGTCTTTTTTTTTATTTAACAAAATAATAATAATAAGTATATAAGGTTTACAGAAGATTTAGAAAAAAAGATTTGTAAGTTTATAAATCAGGAGAATATAAGAATAAAATAAAAGAAATACAATAAGAACAAAGATAGATTAGAAGATATGTTTTAAATTTAATTTTAAGTGGTACCCATATAGAGCTTTAGTAATAAACTGTTTTGTGGATTTTATAATAAAAGTAAGAAAAAAAAAATGGGTATGATAAACATAGAGAAAAAGATAGATTAAAAGTAAGGTTTGTATGTATTTTACAGTAGTTTTGCAATCGTGAGATGATCTACTTCAAATATTGTTATTATTATTACGTATTTTAATTTAGTCCGTGTTTCCATACGTGTAGACGTAGCTGGTAGTGCATTTCAGAATTTACAATTTGTGTTAGTTTTTGTAGTTTTACAATTACGATCGGCTTAACATCGTGAGCAAAACTGAATTTCGTGGTAGACAAACTTAAGGAAAAATCGTTAAATTTGCTTATCCGGGTAATTTATTGAAAACACAGGGCAAAATAATCAATTACATGACTGCAAATCAAAGTGCGTGACATTTTCTAGGTTAAATTAACGAACTGTGAAGCATCTCTCGTAGAATTATCTGTAAATAGTGTCACGGAGTTGGAGATTTATTGTCTTGTTGACGATTGTCAGTAATGAGACACGATCTAATGAAGTGCTTATTGTTTGCAGTGAGTATCTATTTTTAAATAAGTCAATTAAATGTTCCTATCCCGTTTTCCGCGTTGGCCGGAGTGCAATTCTATAAATTAATGTTGAAATCAATTTCAAATCTAAATTAATAAACACAAATCGCTTGGTAAACAAATGCGAACATTTTTTTCGAAACCTCAACAAGATGCTAATGTCACTCGTAGAAGTTGATGCTGTGACTTTTTACCCATTTTCGAGGTATTCCAGGAAAAAATGTAGTTTTATAAAAGAAAAGGTTTTGTGCAGCAAAAAAATAACTTACAAAGATACATATATCGACTGTGTTTAGGTCGAAAGAAGAAGTCGAGGACGTCCGAGAAAGACATGGCACGATCAAGTAAATCAAATACTTGAATCGGGTCATCTGAAGAGTCAGAATAAAACAGAAGAGTGTGAATGAAGCAAGGAATGTGTGCCAAAACATAGTTATATGGCGGTCCGTCTTCTCTGCCTACCCCTCCGAGTAAACGGCGTGATGGTTAGTTAGTTAGTGTTTAGGTTAAAGGCGTTATTTCACATGTTTTTGGAATTAAATTTAGGTTTGAAACGGTCATGCTGTTTTGCTTGACACCTGATTATAATTTGATCAAATGCTGAAACGGGCCGAAAATCGGTGGTTAACGGGGGTGATTATTTGAAGTGTTGAATGTAAGAAAAAACATAATGGCGTTAATCATCGATTCGTGACAGTGTAAAATGTGACAGTGGTTCAAACCATTAGGCCTAAGTTTGCTTGCGAAAAAATGTAGAATAACGCCTTTGACCTAAACACAGTCGTTATTTATATATTTTTTAAATTCTTAGTGTTCAAACATAAAGCCATCAATTATTCTCTCACTGTAGTAACCACACCACGATCCGCATGCAATACTAAAGTATACTTTTATCCTAACATATTATGAAGTTCATGATATGAACCAGTCATTCCCAAAGTGGTCTATATCGACCCCCAGGGGTCAATTCCGACCTGCAAGGGGTCCACGCCAATGAACAAAAAAAATTGGGGTGCATGAGACGTAAATGGGGGTCCACGTGAGTGGATTCCATTTAAGCACCTCACAGATGGTACCTATGTAGGTACTTATGTAATACTCTCTTATAATAGACGAATTTTTGTTGATTTTGCTAGCACTTTTCGATTTGAGATCTCTACCGACTAGTACTATTTTTTGGCGAGTTTGACTTCAGTTGAAGAGTTCATCGCGAAAGGTTCATTTCAAAGAACTAGCATTTCCTGAAGCGTTCACAAAACTTTGAAGTTTTTCCAACGCTAAAAAAAAACAATATTAGGAAAGCAGGGGGTCCATACAAAACAGAAAAATCGGCAAGTGGTCTACGGGACAAAAAAGTTTGGGAACCTCTGATATAAACCTATGCATAACCTTAATTAATAAATCACAAGTCTGTGGAATACTAAGTGCATACCTAAGGCATGACATTATTACAGAAAAAATGACTTTACAATCAGCAATGCCTTGTCTACCTTCAGGTCTGAAATATGCAGTTAGTCCAGTGTGCCAATTAAATGCACATCTGTCTCCATATAATAATATTCAATTGCAAAACGTGACTACTTCATGCAGAAGATGCAGTATACTATCTAGATTGTAGATGATAAAATAACATAAGAGAATGCGTGATGCTATAGACGAATATGAGATTTTATTTTCACAGATCATCAAAGATGATTAAATTCTTGTCAGGGTAATCAACACCATAGATTTGTCAGACTTCTAATCTGCAGGACCAACCTGCCATTGGCCATCGAAGAGTTGTTTGTCTCTAGAAACAATTTTATTTTATTTATTTATTATTTTACTTGAACATACATTTTTTTATTAGTTAGTAAATTGCCCATCCCACTAGGCATAAGCCTGTGTTGGGATGGCAATTTGAAAAAGTATTTTTTTTTAGCTACATAGTAACATGTTAATATCGAAAATATAGTACATACATAATAAAATTAAAATAATATAAGTAAATGACAAATTTGAAGATATTGAATTTACATATTAAGAGCTAAATTAAACTTGGTTTGTAAGGTAGGTAATTTTATTGATTTTAAAGGAGCTTTTGGTTTGTATGTTTCTGATGGTGCTGGGCAGAGAATTGAATTGCTTAGTGGTGTTGTACTTGAAGCTTTTTTGTCCGTAAGCGGTTTAATAGGTTGGGATATTAAAGAATTTTATGCGTGACTGCCTTAAGGTTCTAGAAATCTTCAAACATATGGACATTATTAAATTGGTGCAGTATAATATTTTTAGAGTATAGTTGTTTCAAGTTTAGGACGTCTATCTACTAACTAATTTTAAGTCTTTAAGATAGATAAACAAGAGATTAGATCTATAATTTTTTTTTTAAATTCTTGCTTTTCCAACATTTTTTGTTTCTTAAAGTTTACCAAAATAAAGTAGGTGCCTACCTAAATTCAGCTATTCATCTTTAATGCATGAAACTCTAAAATAAAATGAATTTCCGAAAAAAGCTAAAGTCACAATCGATCGAACTACTAAATAACAATATTCGAGCAGCAGTCGTTGAAATCTCGATTGAAATTTTATGACAAATAAGAGACGGGGCTACCAAGTCGACATTATATTCCGCAGATAATTACACGGTTTACATAATGTATTGTAATAATGTAAAAATAATTATTTGTGTCTTGCGTAACATAATATTATGTAACTTTCTTAAGGCTGATTCACACCAACGTCCGGTTCCGCTCAGTGCCGATATTGTTCCGCAAGAGAACTTATTGATATGGTATGAATATCGATCAAGGAGTGTGTGCCAAGACAAATTTGTGTGGCAGTATATCCTTCTGCCCACCCTTGTGATATTTAACTACTAATTTAGTTAAATAATTATTTTGAAGTGTAAAAATACTTACAACGCAGATTTTTTTTTTTTTTAAACCATTTTTTTATCACAAAATAATATTTTTAATAATTAATAATAAATAAAAATATTATTTAGTAATAAAAAAATGGTTTTTGATAAAAAAAATCTGCGATGTTAGTATTTTTACAATTCAAAATAATTATTCAACTAACTAAGTAGTTAAATATCACAAGGGTGGTCAGAAGGATATACTGCCATACAACTGTGTCTTGGCACATACTCCTTGATTGATATTCATACCATATCAATAAGCTTTCTATCGGAACAATATCGGCACTGAGCGGAACCGGACGTTGGTGTGAATCAGCCTTTAATAGGAAAAACTGATTAAGAAATACATAATAAATAATTAAAACCCGGCTTTGATCCTAAAGCTTGTATGTGGGAAAATTTTAAAGATAATTGAAATGTTGGATAAGTGATAATTCGTTAAGTTCTTACCTTCAAATTTGTTATTCAAATCCCTACCTACCTAACCATTTCACTGTATCGGCGATTTGAAACAATCGAAAGTCTAACATACCAGTTTTCCGTTAGCAAAACGTGGTCGTGGCTTGATCGGTTTTTTGTTTGCTATTCAAAAAATATAAAATAAATGTGGTGTTTTGCGGAACGTGGATCGTTTAGAAAATAAAATTGCGTAAGAAGAATCATCAATCAGCTTAAATTTTATCGGTGAGTGAATGGTTTCCCTTTCCTTTCAGAATCCACAGTTATAATTAGACATTTCCATCAAGCATTATAATATTTAGAAATTTCTCGTTTACATTCCACAATTTTTTTCAAGTCATTTGAAAGCTGGAAACCCATTCGGTGTTTCATCGCAGCTTCGGATTCAACACATGTCTTGGTGCACACGTCAAGCGCGAAATCTGCGGAATCACGGTGCGGAGTACTATACGTTAGATGGGGAGATGCACTCAAGAATTGCCGAGTCCTGACATATGCAGTATGCACCAAGTAGACTTTTGCACATCTCTTTGAAAAATGGAGGTTGAATTATTAGTTTTAGGATGAGTTAAGCCCCATCATTCGATGTTTTCATCTTCGACACTTATACTATTATAGCACGCATAAGTGGTAGGATTGTAGCTAATGCGAAGGCTAGTGGCGCATGACGTTGGCTCCTGAATGCTAATGAACTAATAACGCTCTATTGACAACACAGCAGAATTAATGAACTCCTTCTGTGACATTTGACCGATATTACACCTCCATGCTCCGCTGGGGACACTGTGGATCGGGGCATAACAATTTACTGTCTGCAACTAGGTTTAACAACTTCGACTTTATACCAACTGCGATAGAATTTTCATTTTTATAAAACAAACATTGATAATGCGGATTGGCTCAGGCTGTCATAACGGTTGCTACACTGATCTTGACCATAAACCGAACTAACTAACAATCACGCCGCTTCTCCGCAGGGTTAGGCAGAGAAGACGGACCGCCATACAACTCTGTCTTGGCACACACTCCTTGCTTCATTCATACATCGTTTTATACATACTCTTCAGTTATTCTGACTCTTTGCATGGCCCGACTCAAGTATTTGATTCACTTGATCGGGCGTCCCCGACTTTTTCTTCCATTCACTTTTGCATCATACATTCTTTTCACAGTCCTTTCTTCGATCATTCGCTCTACATGTCCAAACCATCAATTGGAGGTAGTTATGCGGGAAGCGCCCATCCCACAATTTTCCAAAATCCTTTAGATTTTTAGTTTTCCTATAGATAAATACGAAATTTATATCTGCTGAAAGCATTTAAGCTTCAAATGCAATAGATTTTTGGTAATTATTTTTTTTACTAACGCACATTGCAGATATTTGATTAAAATTGAAGTTTAAAAACATTATAAAATATAGGATAACATAAGAAAACTTTTATTTTAAATAATCGCATTAATAGATTATAAATTACCTATTTATAATAATGCTTACAAAGAAAAAAACACTAATTTTCACTTTACAAATGCCGATTACGCATATTAATGCCTTTTTATCGTAAATTTTCAAACGCCTTTTTCTCAGTTTCATCTTTTTGGGGTTGGACACTTTCTGCATAACTACGTCCAATTGAGACTCTGATTTTTCACACTAGATAATTTTTGATAAAAGGTTGTTGGTGAAAGGTTTTCATTATGCGAACATATTAAATTGCAGAAATGGCTGCAGGAGGTTTTGGAGATTTTTTTAACACATTTGTTTATATAGGGGGTGATGTCCACATATAAATTCAAGACGGGAACTTCGAAAGCTCAATGTACTTAGAAAACACCAATCAAGTTTGAGGCTTCCAGGGCTAACCTGATGGATTTATTTTGAAAATTTTGCAATGTTTTAAAATGCGATTTGTGCTCAGACTTGGATTGTGCATGTTAATTTTTACTAACTAGGCTTGGATTAAACTCCCTCTGGAACTAAGATGTATGACGAGCCCAACAGAATTACGGTTCAAACTGAAAACTTATCTTTTCAGACTCTCATATTCTTAAATTCATTAGAAGAATCTCAACATAATCTGTTTCTCGACGAATCACCTTTAGACATACAAAATTTAACCAATCCCTGTACTGTACGACAAATTCAGAAAGTCCATTTTTAATTTCGCTCCCATGCCCTAAATCGGAAAAAAAATAATAATTACAATTTTAAGTTAAAAAGCGTGTTAAACTGATGGGACCTGCCAGGTAAGTACGAGTATGTTTCCTGTATACTTTCTCTTCAAACTAGGAATTAATATCTTATAATTGAAAATAAGATATGTACAGCGCCCTTAAGGTGATTTTTCACAAAAACGGCGCTACACAAATCATTCAAATATTATAATTTAACTCGAAAGTGAAAAGTTTGTTTTTAAGAGACACATTTTGATGAAATTAACGAACTGCCTTAAGTGAAATTTGACCAATACTACGCCTCCGCGCTCCACTGTGGCAGTATCGACCGGCCGCGGTGGTACAAGTCTTTAGTGCCTGCAACTAGGTTTATCGATCGGGTTTATAGTTTATATCAAGCGTGGTTGGATCTATAAAGAGGCAAATTAAACGTGTCACGAAGCGGTCGTTAAGACTTGGAAATGAAACAACGAGGTTAACATTTATTTCTTCTCATAATGAGTCAATTCAACGGTTTGGTTTTATATCAAAATGTATGTATAATATATTATGTGGGAATAGCTTTGCTTGCTCTTAACTAAAATTCATTTGTCATTTTTTAAAGATTAATCAAAGTTTATACAAAAAGTCAAGATAGACCAAAAATCCTAAATATATTTCAAACGCAGAGAAAATAGTTGAAATCTAATATAAAGAAACCTGATTGGTCTGACGGTGTAAAAACTCTCGAAAGGTGAGCTCTGGCGTCATGAATTTTGCATAGATTTAAAAAATATATTTACGCTTGTCAAAGGCTTTTACACAAATATTCACATAAAAAAAAATATATTCATAAGCAGTGCGAACATCAATATAAAAAGATCAATATGAAAAAAAAAAAATAAAAAATAGTAGTAGTGAGTAGGAGGTACATATAGATTTAAATGGTTTCATCAAATAAATTAGCTCTACTAGACGAAAAAAACTTGGCTAAGGTGTACTTATATTGTGATAATGTTGTACTAAATATATCAACAACGTCGGACTGTTTGTTTCCCAGATGTTGAATGGGTCGCATAGGAGCAAAATATTGTGAGGTTGAAGTAGACTTGTCACGAATATTATTAGTATTTTTTTCAAAAGTAAAAAAATCGAAGAACACACAAAAACGTGACTAACCTTTACAGTTGTGAAAAACAAACCACTAAAATCCAAAATGGCTGATAATGCTAACATATGATAAACATATGTGTACCAACATAACAACAACAAAAAAATCGATAATCGAATGTACACAGCCTGCGAACATTCAAAATTCACCTTTTCTTTTGAACAGGCCATGTATATACTAATAACTTTATATAATGTGCACACAATAAGTAATACCGTTACTTCGCAATGCCTTTTATTAGATGTTTCACACAGATATAAGGTGTAATAGTAGTTCCTTCTGGGGACCTTGTGCGGATTAATTAATAATTTCCACACAGAGCAGGCGGCGGCAGCAGCGGCAGGTACTTTGATCGTGATAAACGGAGGCACTCCACTATTTTCCGGATATTGAATTGCTTCCTATAACGCTGTTAGGGATGCTGAAACGAGATTGGATACCAGAAATACATCTTATGATAAACGTCGGATTTACGGGCGGGAATATTTAAATCATCGAATCTTAAAAAAAAAAAATTACGATTCAATAAATAACGAAAAAAATAATTACTGCATTTTATTTAATTTATTAATTACAGTAAATTATTGGCCCTCATCAATCTTAACGCTGCCAGGATGGACTCTCTCTTGGTGGCGTTTTGCAGAAATATTTAAAAAAAAAAAAATTCTGATGAATTTCTGTTTATTTTTATTTGTAAATATTATTATAACTATGTATTAATATCAATTATGGAAGGCATTGTATTGCACTACTCCTGCATACCTTCCAGAATAAAACATTATTATTATTATTAATAATCTTAAGACACATCTAAAATTGCGCGCGATAAACATACAATCTTATACTTATTTTAGAAATTTTAAATTTAATTATTTCACTATTTTCTAAAAAAATATAAATCATAGGTCATTTTTTGCACCTTTACCTCCAAATTAACATAAACATAATATAAACAGTTCTGATCACAATACTGATCCTTGCGGTAACCCTTCTTTTTAAAAGTATAATGATGGCAAATTAGATCATAGCATTTAAACTTATATTGGATAAATTAAATTTGTAAAGTTTATTTTTGAAGTCTTTCAAACATAGTTAATTTTCTCTAACTGTAGTTTGAATTTCCTTTGAAACATCCCCAATTTTAACAATTAAGCAAAAAAAAGTTTTTCAAAGTAGCAAAAACCTACAAATCGGCGAGTTGTGGCTTCATGAAATTTGTGCAACATTTTGTCTAAAATTTCATAGCTAATCCAACTATTTTGAGCCCGCTATATACGCTATAAACGATTAAAAAAATAACCATTAAAAAAAGACAACATACCATATTGACGGCCTCGATGGTCGAGTGGTAAGACGCTCGACTACGAATGCAAAGGTCGCGGGTTCAAACCCGGCGTGCGCCAAAAACTTTTATTTAATTAATATGTGTCATAACACATTTAATTCATATAAAAATAATATAAAGTATATGAAATGGCTTTAACCGTGTTTGGTGAACAGATCTGAATAGCCAAGTACTTCCCACCTTTTCCCAATCTCCTTCCCCTCCCCACTACCTTCAGCCTCACAACATACCCTATTTAGGGATGCCATAGTCTCACTGGCTTTAGACGGTTGGCATCAGTTGAGACTCTTGTGCAGTATTCATATAAAAAATAAATTAAAAAAATTATTATGATATTATTTTGAAAAAACAGCTACATCCTACGGATCGTATTGCCGTCACCGTGCGCTGTACAGCTGCCGGCGACACGGCTCCGATGTCCGCCGCGAGGTGTCGCGGTGGACATATCGACGGTCTAATTTAAACCTCGGAAAATACTCGCACAGAACAGATAGGTACCACTTGTAAACAAGGGCGATATTGGAGTCGAGGGTGACAGACGACCCACGACATTTAGGGGAAGGGGGGATGGCGGGGGTTGGGAGTAATGGTCAAACATAATACTGGAGCGTACACGGTTTTTCAATTTGATTTCATATGCTTTACCGTGTACCTGTGCGAGACTAATGGGTAAGTAAAGCTCGATTCTCGTTTAATTTAAAATATAACAAAAAAATCTTTTATTTTATTTGAAACATTTTCAAGTGACAATACAGCATAAATCATAGATTTTTTTTACATAAAAATTAGGTTGAGAACCCAATGACATTTTTTTACCTCATGGAAAATTAAATGTAGATATTATACAATGAGTTTTCATTCTAATTTCATTAAAAAAAACTCTCTTTATATTACAAAACAAGTAAAGGGCAATGTACCGTGAGTTTATAAGATTTGTCCAACATATTCATTAAAACTAGTCTATTTAAAGTAAAATAGTTTATTTATACATCTACACTTGCACAATACAATAAACGTGTTTGGAACTGGTTACAATCCTCCTAATTTTTTAAATTATATACAGTAATAACAATAGTGCTACTTAATAATTTTATTTATTTGTATAATTTTTTGTTTGTTTTAAAGTGGCTTTATTTTGTTTATATCTTGTTTTTACTATATTTTCTTTTATATTTTCTTTTCTTTCTTGTATATTTTATTTTCTTTTATTTATCTTCTTTTGTATTTTCTTCTGTATTTTCTTTTATTTTTAATTTCAATTTTAATTGTTTTATCATGTAATTCGAAAAATGTCCTCCACATCACAGGTGAACTCCTAGCGTGGAGAACAATGTATTTAAAATATTGTAAATAAACATGAAGTTAAGTAAATACATAAAAATAAAATAAAAACATATCTAGTAATATTGATTAGAGCACTGGTTTTTGTCCGGCTGTATTAATATTCATAATTCTCTTTGTAGTGGTGTTGCATTACGCAACAACTCGTATCGGAAATGCTAAATATCATCAATTTTTCAGAATAAAAATAAATGTAAACAAATTAAAATAAAATGTTAAGGCTGCTTTATTTATTTTCACGACGTTCTGCAGTGGGTCTTGCTGATCACGATTTCCATGCGAGTTGAGAATTAAATCCTTTAGTTTTTCTCGTGAACCAGGAGTTTTTAGTCAAAGCACTTTTTAAAATAAAGACATCCATAATATTCTTACCGCAGGTTCTACAATTCTATTTTTTATCCGCTCATTGAGAAACCGCTGAAATGAACAGGATAATAATAATAATATTTGGATAATTTGTATAGCGCCGTTTTTGTGAAAAATCACCTCAAGGGCGCTGTCCCTTCCAAGTTCTTCCAGTACAAGTTTGAAACCACATTACGAGATTAGGAAGTTGCACAATTTGTATACTGCACAATTTAAATAAATTAGGAAAGAGTTCTTTATGATTTCATTACATCACAAAACAATCGTTCACGATTACAAAAATATGAGAAGTTAAAACTAACTAACTAACTAACCATCACGCCGTTTCCCCGCAGGGGTAGGCAGAGAGGACGGACCGCCATACAACTCTGTCTTGACACACACTTCTTGCTTCATTTACATTCATACATCGTCTCATACATATTCTTCTGTTATTCTGATTCTTCACATGACCCGATTCAAGTATTTGATTTACTTGATCGTGCCATGTCTTTCTCGGGCGTCCTCGACTTCTTCTTCTTATAAGAAGTTAATTATATATATATATTACGAAGGTATTCGGTTTTCGTAACACCTTTTAAAAGAAAGACACACATTACCGGGTTAAAAATAACCTGACAATATTTGAAAAACTCCTACTGACATCATAATAAGCGAAAGATGTTGCTTGTACAATGTTGGAGGCTTTAGCTAGCAGAGGAATTGAACTCACGACGCCCGGGTGGAAATTCGACGCGTTTGTTCATTCAGCTACCAACCAATTCCAAGAAGCTATTCTAGAAAATATCAAGGTTTTCTTTGTCGGGCCTAAAAACGCTAAGATTCATAGAATATACGTTTTCACTACAGTCAATTCGGGTACCTTTGCCCATTAGGCTAACATTGGCCCATCCATTGGCTAAATAATGATTACAAGTTAAACACCCTGCATAGGTATATGTTTGTAATTCCAAACGAATATAAGTGTGGGAAACGATGCCTGGAACTGCCATCTGATATTTGAAAATACAATTAATTATGATTTTTTTGATTTTGAAAATGGAAACTTTAAAATACGTTGGTTAAAAAAATTCGACTCTTAAAACGCAAATACATATATACATATTCTTCAAATATATATGTATATTTATTTAAATAACTCTTCGTTTCAATAAAAATAAATTATGAATGAATTCTCGATTTTATTTGAAAGGTCACATAATGAGGGTGCATATTTTCAAGGTAGCACACGGTTGTATTGATTCAATTATCTCTCACATTAGGTCTTTGAATACGAAAATAAATTGTGTGGGTCAAAGTTACCCGATTTGCGATAAAAACTTTGACCCACCTTTTAAGACTATTTTTGAAATTATATTTGTTGAATCAGCCATTAAAATAATGCAGTAATTAGTAGAAAAAATAAGGATAATCCATTTAAAATATAAAACAAACTGCCAGATTACGAAACTGTAATTTGTTAAAGCTTCAAAATCACCAACAGTGGGGCAAAGTTACCTAAATTGACTGTAACGTATTGAAAAGGGAGTGAGTCGGAAAAGGGATATAAACTTTATCCATCCAACCGCCAGTCGGACGTCCTACCCACCGGGTTGTCGGCAACCGCAAATTATACGTTTATTATGCTGATATTATTGCGGTACCGAGATAATTTTTAACATCGAGGTCATCTTAAAAAAATGGGTTGGAGTTGTCTGCTATTAATACAAGCAGAATATTTTAAAGTATCCTCCGAACGTAACATGTTACTCGTACATGCAAAACAAAGTTTGTTACGTGCCAATTAATGTGTGTTGATTTGGTTTCATTTCTATGAAGCCAAATAAACCGAATCAGTTTTAGAGTTGACCTCCAAACTATAAAGCAGCCATAAAGTTTTCAACATTTTTCGACAGTAACTGTTGTTATTGCAGCCAAACTAGAAACCTGTAAACATCTCACTTGTGAAAAATACAGTATCCAAGACTAAGCTTATGTAATGGTTCGTTCGCAAACGGTTCCAGAACTCGTGAAATCCATCTTGCGATTTAAAACAGCTTCGGTCTAATTATTTACACTCCAGAAATAAATTTGTAAACAAAACGTGAAACGGGTTTCCCTTGGCCAATATATTGAGCAAAAGTTAAACCAATACCAAGTTATGGCATTTAAATTAGGATTTGAAAATATTTTCCAATTTTATGTTTCTAATGTTCTACCTCTATTTAGGAAGAGAGAAAAAAATAAAGATAACGAATTTTGCAGTGCAAAAAAATATTTCAAATCTCTTTAGAAGACTTTAAGGGTCAGCACCCAAACATACACATTTTTTGGCTTTCTACAAGTAGTACAAGAAAAACTACAAATTATTTACTTGTCGGGTATTGATAATGTCGAAAGAAGGTTCCTACTTATTATATAATACAGAAAACCTTTTGATTAATTTATTTTACAAAGTTTAAGAGTTCTTAAAGGCTAAAATAATACTACATATTTTTCATCTGCAATTTTTGTATGGGAGTTAGAAAAATGTCTAAGGTTTCTAGTGAATACAATTTTCAAACAGTAATCGTTTAAACTCTTTATGAAATGCATACTGAAATTTTAGGTACAACGTTTAAAAATGCCTTTGCTGGTTTTATAACTGCACCTTTTACTTTTATGTCAGTAAGTTTTTCATGGAATTTAAAGGATTACAGTTAAAAAAATGTATTCACTGGAAACCTCAGACATTTTTCTAACTACCCGTACAAAAATTGCAGATAAATCACTTGTAGTATTGCTTGTATTAGAATGCTACAAAGTGACGTTTGGCGTCATTCTTGGGTGCTGGCTTTTAAGTACTCTTTAACTTTGAAAAATGAATAGATCAAAAGGTTTTCTATATAATATAATAATTAGGAACCTTCTGTCTATATTATCAATCAGAAACCATTAATTATCGTTTTCCCCTTTAGGGATACAAATAGATTTGATTCCGTAATAAAATGATAAGGGGTGCTTATTCCAGACGTTAGTTATGGGTTATCGATCATTTTTCCGAATAGTTCTGGGAACGAGCCAGTGGGGGAAATCACGAGGCAAACGATCATAAAACTCAAGGAAACTAAAACACTTTGATAAAAAAGCCATATACCACCATTATGCGCTTATATAAAATATCTTGAGACGTAAAAACTTTCTTAAAATAAAACAGTCTCTGAAAAATAAAAGGTTCCAGATATTTAAGACGGAGGTTGAGTTTTTTCAAACCCCTAATTAGGTCGACAGGAAAAAATCTTTAAAAATACAAAAACCTGCTTTTGCGAAAAGCTTTTGGTTTTTTAAGAGCATATGTATTTTTGAAAACACTGTAAAACGATATGAGGAAAACACGTTTTACGAGTACGACGACTCATTTTTACACGTAAATGAAATACTGTATTGAAAAATTAAACAAAGAAAAACTTACGCAAATTCACCTACACAGGTAGAGGAAGCTAATTATCTTGGCTAATAAAGTAACCGTTCTATTTAAATGTCATCAAAGGTCAGTCATAATAATTTTGTAAAAGTCAACGGGTTATTGTTTAGAAAATCGGGTGCCTATAATATTTTCCACGGGCAAATGATACTAAGTACATATTTTCGTATAATTTTACAGAATCGTGAATGCAATGATGAATTATCCATGAAACATTGTTTGTACTTAAAATGTATTTTGAAAGCTTGATTGATTTATGAACGCATCTGACTGGAGGATATCAGATTGTGAATGACTACAAGAGGTAAGGTTGCAAATGAAGTGAGTTTTTTTAACGTGAATGCCGCTCAAAAGTCCCAACTACGCGGAGCCAGTAGAACTATGGCATACTAAATTGAGGAAGGATGTATGGCTGAAAGAAGATTGGAAAGAGGAATGTTGAGAAGTACCTGAATACTCAGATCTGGTCACTAAACACGACTAAAGCCATTTCAAGCAACGTTTTGTTCTTTTACCAGGGCCATACTGAGAGTATTCCACTACTCTGGAACATTCCGATATTGAATAAATACAAGACCAAGCCGAGATTCAAGCCCACTACCTCTAGACTCGTAGTCGAAGATCTTAACCGCTCGACCACGGAGGTCGGTATAAATGACATATAAAACAATATAAAACTGTTTACGAAAAGTTCGAACGTTACAAACAAGAAGTAAAGGAAATGAAGAATTTAACTATGGCACAAAATAATATTAGGTTTATGAGAAGGACCTTGTCGCGAGATTTATGCATTAAGTTATATTATGGTTGGTATTCCCTTCGAATAAAGGTTTGCTTTATTGAAACCACCGCACGGTTGGCATGAATCCTTAATTCTAACCTTGGTCCCAATTCAACAAGAAATGCAAATTTACGATAAGAAAGACCATATCCTTGCCGGTAACTTGTAATAAGTGAAGTTCCCTACTCAGTACTCATATTCTTATTATTATATTACTAGTTGTTTCCTTTTAAAAATCACGGGATATAACTTGATTTGCCAGGAAAAAATATTAGATGGTTTAATCCATTTACTTCAAATATAGAATAGTGTCTGCTAAAATACGTCATAGGTACTTTATTAGGTAGATGGGTATTTATAAAAAAAGCTTTTTAAATTTCATAATTTCAATTAACATCGTTTCCAAATTTGAAAACGTAAGAATTTCGAACGCACGTATGTACTCACAAAGGAAATTATGTTTTTTAATATACTGACAGAGGAAGGATGAGAATAGAGTGAATGCTGTAGAAATGTGATCCCAAAGGCCTATTACAAATAAGGTGAAGATGTAAGCGTAATAAGCAAGATTAAAAAGGGGACCCTTCGATGGTTTGGACACGAATAAATGGAGTTTAATTTGAACAGTTTTTTTTCTGCATTGAATGCTCTGAATCTCGTTTGATTCTGAAGACTTTTGTGGCGCTTCAGCCATCTACAATATATTTTCAATTTGGGAGAAGGCTTGACTCAAGCGATAAATTTTGCGCTTTTTAAAGCTTTTTTCGCTTCGGGTAAATCAGTGAGAGCATTGAGTTACCTGAGTTATTTTCAAAATCCAACCAGGTACTGAAGACTTAATTGTGAATGAATTTAATTGTAAAACAAAAAATACTTTAAAATGCTCCGGTGTAAGCTTCGCAAAATAGCGTTTTACCCCTTTTGGTTTCCGGCTACGATACGTAGATTATAAAAGGAGACTGAAATCATCAACCGTAAAGGCGGTATTTTTAGAGAAGTGTGACGTCATCGCAGCTTACACGTGTGTGCACAAAGATGCCACTTTAAGAGACCTAGATCCGGGAGAGCAATGCTGCAGGTAGCTAGGATGTACCAGGCACTCCCTGCTGCATCTTGAAAATCAATTATACGCAAACACATAGTTCATCTGAAGCCATCAAAAGAATGGATTTCGACAACCGAGTGGTAGATATTTTAAGTATGGCCCTGGTGAAAGACCACCATTCAGAATCGAAACGTTGTTTGAAATTGCTTTAGCCGTGATTTGTGAGCAGATCTGAATAGCCAGGTACATCCCAACCTTCCTCTTCCCCATCTCCTTCCTTCCCCACTACCTTTAGCCTCACAACATACCCCAATTGGGGATGCCATAGTCTCAGTTTTTCCATAAAGTTGGGACTCTTATGTGGTATTCCCTATAAAAAATAAAAATCACACTGTGTAATGTGGAACAACACAGGAATTCCTAGCGAGACAGGCACAGCACTACCACCTTTATATTGTAATGATGAAAACTATAATAAATAATAAATAAAAATGTAAATCTATTTTTGATTCGGACAAAAAACAGCAAGTTGTAAGTTGAATTTATAGATATCGAGAGAAGTTTGAGATAACGTAGATGAAAATACTGCTTAAATTCGAGAAAGAAATATATTACTTTCAGTTTTATTTTTACATTCGATTCAAAATATGCGTGTTTAAAATTGCCGCCAACAGTTTGTGCGGAAGACGCCTGCGACGTCACTCCCGCGAACCTTCTAGGCGGTCCCGGGTCCCGGTGACAGTACATGTCAACGGCCAGTCAACCGTGTAGGCGGAACCTACGTCATAATACCACCAACTAAAATACGAATCGGAATTCGCGGTTTCAGAAAGTTTTTAAAATCAGTAAATTATCAATGAAAACAGCAAACAAATACATTTTCTAACACGAGTCCAAACTGCTCCCGAACGTCTGGAGCCAGTGAGACTATGGCATTCCCAATTTGGGGTATGTTATGAGGCTGAAGATAGTGGGGAGGGGAAGGAGATGGGGAAGAGGAAGGTTGGAAAGTATCTGGCTATTCAGATCTGGTCACCAAACACGGCTAGAACCATTTCAAGCAACGTTTCGATTCTGGATGGTGGTCTTTCACCATAAATTAAAATACCATATTCTGTACCTTCGGATTGTTAGAATATACTAGCCTCCAGTACAGTATTTTTTTTCTTGCAACGGGGGTTATAGCTGTACGCCCGAAGGCCTTGGTTTAATAAAACCTTCGCACTTCGCAAATACTAGTTCGTGGGTGCCTCGCAAGGCCAAACGTACTGGTCTCTGGGGTAGTCAGGCGTAGCAAATTTCGGGGGGAGATCGTATTCACTCGCGAAAAGGTTTTTAAATCGGGCCAATTTTGGGGACCTTGATCTTTCCAGGGTAGTTACCTAGATTTGTATACTTTTGACTTAACTAACTAACCATCACGCCGTTTAGGCAGAGAAGACGGACCGCCATATAACTCTGTCTCGGCACACACTCCTTCCTTCATTCACACTCATTCTTCCTTATTCAGACTCTTTACATGGCCCGACTCAAGTATTTGATTCATTTGATCGTGTCATGTCTTCCTCGGGCGTCCCCGACTTCTTCTTCCATTCACTTTCGCGTTATATATTCTTTTCTCTTTGTTCATTCATCCTACATGCCCAAACCATCTATGCGTCTCTTTTTTATTCTTTCCCGATATCCACACTTTTAACACGGTCGTACATGGTTTTACGCACATACGCCTCAGGGATATCACTTCTGCGACATTTAGTCTAATTTCATCCTTCCTCTGCCAGTTCCATGCCTCACTGCCATACATCAAACTTGGTATAAGCACTCCATTGTTGACTGTTAGTTAAAAAGTTTAAAATATATAAAATCTGTATTATTTATAAGTAGGTTCTAGTTATCAATAATAGGATCAAGAAAGGGACGCTTAGATGATTTGGGCAAGTAAATCGAATAAACGAAGATAGGAGTGTGAAAATAATATATGATGCGAAAATGATCGGAAGAAGAAGTTGGGGACGCCCGAGGAAGACATGGCACGATCAAGTGAATCAAATACTTGAATACGTGAAGAGTATGGTCGAGTGGTAAGACGCTCGACTATGAATCCAGAGGTCGCGGGTTCGAACCTGGCGTGCGTAAATAAATTTTATTTAATTAATATGTGTCATGACACATATAAATAAAATAAAATATAGTATATTTGCGGCACGTTCCAGAGTGGTAGATACTCCAAGTATCGGCCTGGTGAAAGACCACCATTCAGAATTGAAACGTTGCTTGAAATGGCTTTAGCCGTGTTTGGTGACCAGATCTGAATAGACAGGTACTTCCCAACCTTCCTCTTTCTCATCTCCTTCCCCTCCCCACTACCTTCAGCCTTACAACATACCCCTATATGGGATGCCGTAGTCTCACTGCCTCGAGACGGTTGGGAGCAGTTGAGACTCTTGTGCGGTATTCACGTAAAAAAAAAAAAAAATGTATGGAGACGATGTATGAACGTGAATGAAGCAAGAAGTGTGTGCCAAGACAGAGTCGTATTGTGGCCTGTCCTCTCTGCCTACCCCTGCGGGGAAACGGCGTGATGGTCAGTTAGTTGACAAATTCAAAAAGTCCATTCTTTTAATTTCGCTCCCATGCCCTAAATCAAAAAAAAAATAATAATCATAATTTTAAGTTAATAATTGTGTCTATCTGATGGGACCTGCCAGGTAAGTATGTTCCTGTATATTTTCTTATCTAAACTAGGAATTAATATGTAATGATAGAAAGTAAGTTCTGTACAGCGCCCTTGAGGTGATTTTTCACAAAAACGGCGCTATACAAATCGTCCAAATATTATTATTAAGGTTCTAGTTTAGAGATTCGAACGATATTTAGTATTTATTGACACGTAAATAAAATTCCACGTGTTTATTGAAAACCTGATCAAATAGTCAAAGAATTTATTTTATCTGTCTGTAGATTTTGAAACCTGTGTTAACAATTACGAGCTGAACATATTTGAGATGACCCATCGATTCCAGACAGTAAACGAAGTTACAGTATTAGGTTTCAGTTTCACGGCGCCCTAGCATGTTTCCTTCATACTCGCAAATTTTCAAACATAACACCTGAATATGTTCCCATTCAATTACAGCTGCATTTACCGAGAGATACTAACTAACAACTAGCCAAAATATCAACTGCGCTCGAACAAACAGGCTCCGAAATAGCACTACGTGTAAAGTTCTGACGAGATTTGCTCTCAGGTAGCATCACACACCCGAGACAAAAGACCGCCGCTGGAAACGATGGAGAAATCACGTAGGCAGTTTCCCCAAACAGGAAAACAAAAGGAAATCAAATATACACCCGGCTGATTTGGCCGCAGCCGAATCTTCCATTGAATGTTGGGACACAGACGTCATCACTGTTTTCCTGCATCAAACCATAATATTATTTCACCATATTTACAATCTCGCATTATTGAATATTTATCTACGCACCTTTAACGAGGCCATCCTTATTGGGTGATTCATGCAGGCGTAAAAGATTGAGCCTTAGTTGGCAAACTGAATTATGAATGAATTAATTTGTGTTCAATATTATCCTCTTCTCAAAAAGTAACCTCTCTTCAAATATTATAGGTATTTAAGGATATTATTTTTGTTTATTTTTTCGTAGAAAGCAATAACTTTGTGGTTTAACATATTCAATGAAATGAAAGGGATCATACCTTCAATAAAAGCGCCAGGGCACATATTCTCCACAAAAATGGTCATGAAGACAGATTTAATCATTTAGACACACTATAAATAAAGAAAGCCATTAAATTTAATAGTCATATTCTTAATAATCAGTTAAATTTTTCCAGTAGTCTCCAATATTAGGTATATTTCCTCTTAACTAATTAAATTTCTCATTATTCCTTAATCACCTTCTTAGTTGACGTTTTGCCTCTTTCAGTTCATATTATCTCTCCCTCTCTCTGTTCCTTTATTGTAATTTAAATGTTATTCTATTGTTTTCTCACTGTTCTCTTATTTTATTTTATATTGTGCTATTCCTATGTATATATAACCGCACACAATGTATTTTTTGTTTACATCAATTTTGTACCCTGATGATGCTTAGGCTAGGCAAAAGCGGTAGGTCATAAAAATAAAATCTGTGGTCTTTTACAAAGTTATTTTTTCATTTCGTTATATATTATTTTATTTTTTAAAAGAAAGAAAAACATTCCCCAGTTACAAATAACTTGATACTATTTAAAAAACTCCTACTTTTATCATAATAAGCGGGAAATGTTGCTTGTGCAATGATGGAGGAATAACAGAGGATTTGATCCCACGATGCCCGGGTGGGAATCCGACGCGTTTGTCCCCTCAACTACTAACCGGTAACATTAACTTCGGAAATAAATTAGTGTTGATTAAATTAGTTAATTTTGATCAGTTGTTAAACTTAACGGTTTTGGTGTTTTGCGTAACAACTGGCTGATCATAATTTAATGTAATAGTCTCACTGGCTCTAGACGGTTGGGAGCAGTTGAGACTCTTGTGCGGTATTCATGTAAAAAAAAAAAAAAGAAACGCTGTTACGAGCCGAGAATCGGGAGTTTAAACGGGACCGTTCGAATGAAAAAAAATCACAGAGACACTGATCGTCATTTCATTCAAATGTGACATAGGTCGAATCACCCCGAGCAAGGGTTTGAAGTGAAACTTAGGTGGACACGATGGTAAAATTGTTTAGTGAACACCCCTTAAAAATAATAATGCTCACATGCACAAAAAAATAAATATGACAGATTTAATTAAATACAAACACCAATTTAACCTGTCTCGAAAAGGCATTTCATAATTATTATTTTTTAAATCTTCCGATTTCTATTCGAAATCTAATTCCATGCATTTAAGGGTCAGCACAAAAAAACGATTTGACGGCCTCCATGGTCGAGTGGTAAGACGCTCCACTACGAATCCAAAGGTCGCGGGTTCAAACCCGGCGTGCGCCAACAACTTTTATTTAATTAACATGTTTCATAACACATTTAATTCATATAAAAATAATAAAAATAGTATATTTGCGGCACGTTCCTGAGTGGTAGATACTCAGTATCGCCCTGGTGAAAGACCACCATTCAGAATCGAAACGTTGCTTGAAATGCCTTAAGCCGTGTTTGGTGACCAGATCTGAATAGCCAGGTACTTCCCAACCTCTCTCTTCCCAATCTCCTTCCTCTCCCCACTACCTTCAGCCTCACAACATGCCCTATTTGGGGAAGCTATAGTCTCACTGGCTCTAGACGGTTGGGAGCAGTTGAGACTCTTGTGCGGTATTCACGTAAAAAAAAAGCGAAACTACAAATTATTTATCTGTTAATTCTATACGGGTAGTTAGAAAAATGTCCAAGGTTTCCAGTGACTACTACAGTATTTTTATTTTATATTTCATGAAATGCATACTACGAGTAGAATATCAAGTAAAACGTTAAAAAATGCGTTCGCCGGTTCTCAAACTGTACGTTTTTCTGACATTTCAGTATGTATTTCACAAAATTTAAAATGTGACAGTTATAAAATTGTGTTCACTGGAAACCTGACACATTTTTCTACTACCCATGTAGAATTTATAGATAAATCATTTGTAGTATTGCTTGTATTAGAATGCTACAAAGTAAAGTTGGGAGTTATTTTGGGTGCTGAGACTTAAGCGAGAGGTGGGATTAGAAAAATAATAATAATAATATTTGGATGATTTTTATAGCGCCGTTTTTGTGAAAAATCACCTCAAGGGCGATGTACAGATCTTGTTAAATTGTAGTGTTTATGCAAGATGGAATGCGGCCACCCTAACAGATTTAGACCAACGTGAGCAAATGTCATCTGGCTGTCATCTGTAAGGGTGTCACTTAAGTGATTTGTTGGATGCCTGGTTCGTTCGCGTTCGGGAACAGTCGGTCGAGATCGGAACTCCCCCGCCCCCCTACCGGTTCCCGGAACGGCGGTCGTCAATACATCGACATGACATCTGGACAAGGGTCAAAGCTAGTGACCATTCTCGGGCTATGGGCACTGCATTTAAAACACTGATATTTAAAGATTAAAATATTTTCTTAAAAATCGAAATTACGTCGAAACTAGTCACTTTAAAATTATTTAGAGTTTGTTCACTTAACCAATACACAACAACGGTATTTAAGTGTAATTTTAAAGAAGTAATTTGTGAAATATCCTACTTATTTGGCGAAAAATAACGAGAAAGACTAAAACACGTCAGGCAGCTGCGAAAGCGCCACGACAATATACAAATATTTCACAGGGAAGAAAAAAACATATTTAAAAAAAATCCTAAGATAAATAAATACGTATAATTATTTGGCAACAACAAATTTGTGATTGTATCAACTCCGCGGCTGTTTGAATCAATACATAAATAAAGCGTCCTTTACTTTGTCCTCGGATCTTATAAATAAATCCCCACTCTAACAAGTATAAAACATCTCTCCAAAAGGTATCGAATTACCAAAGTGACTGAGGGGTTGTCACAAAGAAGAACAACTATCTATCATGTCTGTCTCTTCCCGGAGAGTATACCGTTTCACGTTTCACAGAACGAGCCAGTTATGTAAAATGACTTCTTGACAGTATGATTACTCCATCTATCACGAACAAAGATTGAATGTCTTGTCTTTCCCAAGTAAATTGCTACTCGGTTCATGGCCATTGTAGGGAATGAATTAAAGGAAACTCAATTCAGTTCGACGTATTGATGACCTATAAATTGAAAAGTTGTAAAGGTAATATGCAGGTGTTTTAGAAATGTATTATGTACTAGGATATTAAAACAAATTTTGATAAGCAGATATGAGTAAAATCCAAAAGAAGTGACATATCGTCGCCAGAAAGACGAAAAGGCTGAAGCGCCATTTCGGGAAGTTCACACCAGAGCACTTCAAAATTTTTTTTGTTGTTTTACAATAAAATTCATGTCTTCAGTACCTGGTTGGATTTTGAAAATAAAAATTACTCAGATAACTCAATGCTCTCACCGAGTTACCTAAAGCGACAAAAAGCTAAAAAAAAGTTCCGAATTTGTGTCGCTTGAGTCAAACCTTCTTCCAAATGGTAAACATATTTGAGATGGCTGAAGGGCCACAAGTCTTCAGAACCAAACGAGAGTCAAAGCATTTGATGCAGAAAAAAAACCCGATTAAAACTGCATATTTAACTCATTTGTGACCAAAGTGTCGCTTAAGCCATTTTGGCTTTCTAGCGAAGATTCGTGTTTCAATACAATTTCAATTATATACCTTTATTGCATAAATAAGCGTGTTTTATTATGATTATTAAGACAAAATGCTGTAGCTTTTTGCTACAAACTAAGATATATAGACTAGATAATGTAAGGTAATTTGAGCAATAGTTTTTTGATTATTTTCTAGCCTTGTTGTTGTTGCATCCTGGGGTGATATTTCACAAAAATAGCGCTATAAAAAGTAAGCAATCATTATTATTATTAGATGATAAATCACAAAAACAGGTATCATCCCTTTTAATGATTCTGAAAAACAATCCTCGAGAAGGTTATTGAGAAAAGTTATTGTTTGCCGTCTGACAAAACACGAAAAATGTATTATAAATATATCAATATTAATGTACGATCTAGAGTCTATAGTTTAAAAGTCGAGAGTATTAAATTGCTGTGTTGGTTTACGAAAACATCTATTTTACAAATATAAAATTCACGAGGGAGTATCATAATACTTTCATCAAGGAAAATAATCAAAACACTAAAAACATCCCTAAAATATTCCTAACATTATGTATTTGGTTTCTTCTCACAAATAATCGTTCTCTTTCATTTAGATGTGTCGCCACGTAGAGCAATAATATCGAAAGCTTTTTACAGAACGTCACAGTGAATTTCTTAGTAAAACGACGAATATCACAATTTTTAGATTGTACAATGCTGGGCTCAACACGAATTGTTCGCATAGACTCGTGTGTGGGAAAATATCATAAAAACGAAAAAGAAAACATTTTTTACACTATGTATCTACATCAGCATCAGTCACTGTAAATCCGCTGCTTGATGAAGGCCTCCGCAAGTTTCTTTCATTCTTCTAGATTATGCTGTCAATCCATGGGTTTTAGGGCTTCTAGACCTTTTAAGTACGACTATACAAGGAGATTTGTCTATCGGTAGTCAATGTTTCTAGCGATGTGTTCTATCCATTGTCATTTGCCTTTTTAGGCGTATTCAATTACGTCACTTACTTTTGTTTGCTTCCCAATTCATTTGTAGGCATACAATCCGACCTATTTTCGGCGATGCTTAGCCGATTCTCCTAACCAGGAAAATGTCCGAATCAGAAAAAAGGTTTTAAAGACTTGTTTCGATAATGCATATTTTTCAGGCATACATTTAAAAATGTATAGTACCATTAATTTATAAACTTGATCTTTCCACCTCAACCAATATAAATAACTAACTAACCATCACGCCGTTTCCCAGCGGGGGTAGGCGGAGAGGACGGACCGCCGTACAACTCTGTCTTGGTACACACTCCTTGCTTCATTCTCATTCATACATCGTCTTCAATTGTTCTGACTCATCACATGGCCCGACTCAAGTATTTGATTAACTTGATCGTTTCATGTCGTTCGAAGCGTCCCTTTCTTGATCCTATTCATTACGCTCACATCAGCCTTGCATTCTTTCCAGATATCCACATTTTTAACACGGTCATACATGGTTATATAACACATACGTCTCAGGGATCTCATTTTCACAGAATTCAGTCTACTTTCTTCCTTTCTTTGCAGTTCTATGCCTCACTGCCATACATCAGGGTTGGTATGAGCACTCTATAGTGGACTGGTAGCTTCGCTTTTTTGGACAATGTTTTATTTGCGCCAACAGCGTTTAGTCCTCCATTAATGGAGTTTCCTGCA
The DNA here is from genome assembly GCA_022651775.1 of Drusus annulatus. Classification (NCBI taxonomy): domain Eukaryota; kingdom Metazoa; phylum Arthropoda; class Insecta; order Trichoptera; family Limnephilidae; genus Drusus; species Drusus annulatus. The sequence goes on along the minus strand of JAGWCC010000044.1, from coordinate 388,962 downwards.
CTCACCCTTCTTTCAATATCCTTATCAGCCTTTCCGTCTCTCGTAAACATAATCGTACTTCCTAAATACACCTACTCATCCACTTCACCAATATTACTACCAAATATAACTTAGTTAATTAATTGTTATTTATATTCCCGCCCTAAAAGCTATTTCCGCCTTGCGGTTGTAATTGGAAATATGACTCTAATTATAACATTATAGTGGGTTGGTGTCGGATAAGTATGGCATTGCCCGAACAAAGTCGATTCTGAATGTCAAATGGTATCGCGGAATTAATGCTCCTCCGATTATTATTCGAGAGAGCTTAGAACTTATTGGCAAAATGGAAGCTTAAGCTCTGTCGGAACAATAATGTAGTCATTGACGTCATATCACACGTCGCCCTATCAGGAGAGACGTCCATATAATATCATTTAATTTCCTCACCACACGACGCCGAATAAATCTGAGCGTCTGTTTAAAGTTTATGGCAAACTGACGGTTTGGCGCACTGAATCCAAGAGCTAAATTCGCTCGATACAGATTTATGTGAGCAGGGTGTATGCGAGGAAGGCGAAGGAAGGGGGAGGTAGGTAAGGGGTGCAGAGGGTAGGAAGCGAGGGTCAACGCCCTGTGGAATAATGCAGGTCGCTGCACCGAGAAGGAGAATGGAAGGGAGAGAGAGAGGGAGATAAAAGCGACTGGGAAATTTCAGCTGGGTAAATGGGGAAAGCACGTTTCAATTAGAATTGAAAGCGCTGGGTAGAAACGAGATAAAGATACTTTCACGACCCGTCTAGTAGTCTAGAGATACAGTCGGGAAAGTTTTTTCCAATATGCTTGGAAGTTGGAAGAAAGCAACAAATTTTCTCCGTAAGACTACGTAATAAGATCGTTACTTTCGGCACCGTGAAGGCATCGCTAGCATAACGGAGAGTTGCATAAAACCTTCAGACTGAACAGATGCTTTTAAAAAATCACCTAACTATTGGTTGCACAATATTTTTCTTTGTAAATGTTAGACGTGCTTTCATATTTTTACATTTATTTTTAATTATCCATTAAAAACTCAACAGGTCTACGTTTCCGTAGGAAAATTCGTAAAAGGAAACAAAAACATTACATTGAAACGAAATATCTATTTCATTTCCCATGCGATTTTTTTTCTTTTGCTTTTGAACAAAGGATAGAAAAGATAATATTATTGTTTCAATACAATTCAGTTTAGCGCATATGGTTTGTATTTAAGTTTGAAATTAAACTAACATCTGCCGGTTAAATTGATATGAACCTAGACTTTGGGTTTTAATATTGTCTTCAGATAAGCGTTCGCCAATAATGCATATTTAGCTATTTATTACAAAAAAATAGATACGCATTTGATCGAAAACATTTTTTTATAATAAGTATTTTTATAAGGTATTATAACATGCACAAAAATCAAATATAATCATCATTTCATTTTGATTTTGTGGAATCGTATGTAGACATTTTTTGTTGAACGTCAAGCATGTGGGTGATGCAATAGTATTTAGCATTTATAAACTGAGACTAGAATTATTTTTAATTTTCGTAAAAAGCAATTACTTTGTGATTAGACATATTTTATGAAATTAACTAATAACATTGTTTAAGACCAGAGATTTCATTTTATTTTTTATGACCGACCGGTTTCGCTTAGCCAAAGCATCATCAGAGTACAAAATTAAACTAAACAAAAAAAAATAGTGTGCGGTTATATATATACATACAGAGGGAGAACACAATATGAAATAAAATAAGAGAATAGTGAGAAAAGAAAAGAATAACATTAAAATTAGAACAAATAAATTATATATATATAGTAAAAGCAAGACCGCAAACATTATTTTCATAAAAGACGAAAATAATTTTATTATTGCCGCATATTCATCTGGGCAGTATGTTAACAGCTTACGATGAGTACGGAGAAAAACACAATGTTAGGTTAAAATAATTAAATACTACCGTTAGACGAAGCACAAGTTTATTTTGTAAAACTCCATTTTAATTCAAATGTATTTTTTATAACAATAATTATTATTGAAATATTTGTTAATTTAAATTGTTATTCTTATTATATTAAAAAGATGCATAAGGATGTGAAAAATAATGATTAGAGAGTAGGATTAAGCGACATGATGAGAAAATTAAAAAGGTTTAACAGTAGATACAATATACATAATTTAGTCAAATAAGTCCAATAAGTTAATTTGTATGAATTATTCACATTTTGAATAATTATATTTAAAAAAAAAAATGATTTGATAATTCAAAATATATTTTGTAATATACTATGCCCACTTGTTTTGTAACTATCGTAATATCATCAGGCAAGGGTACAGTAAGGTTGGTAGCACCTGGCTTAACATTGCTTAAGAAATTTCAAACATGTTTTATACTCAATCAGCGTGAATCTGAAAGCATTTCGCACTCTGTACAGCGTGTAGATATGCAAAATTGTCAAATGAAATAATTTTACATTATTCAACTTGCAATTGTAAAAAAAACAATAAAAAAATATATTTAAAAAAAACTATCATTTATGTCGTCACTGAGTAACCGCCCTCACCCCCCCCCCCCGACCCTCGGGAAACTACATCACACCCCCCCCCCCTGATCGTGCATTTTATTCTTACTCACAGGTGCGAAAAGGTTAGGTAAAAAAAGCAACAAAAAATGTCACTGGAGACCAAAATGCCATCCACATTTTTTCACTCCACATCACAATGCCATCCACATTTCCAAATAAGCTCAGAAATCGATGGTTAAAGTCTGTCGAGTACGTCCTGCAACACCCTGTATACTATTCTATAACATTATAGCCGTTATGCTTACCGTCAACCTTATATTTTTTATTAAACAATATAAAGCCATTTGAAGCTTATCCACAATACTGCATAGCCATAGCCCGTACTGACGCAGTACTCTAGTTATCAGATAATCTCACTTCCAGGCCAAAAGTCGCGATATATTCGTCATAATGCGAGAGATTAACAAGTTCAATGAATTCCACATTTTATCTAAAGTCATAGTTTTCTCATAAAAATCACTGACTTATCTTATCGACAGATGCAACATTATTATTAATAAATAATATATCAGAACTCACAAAACATTACGGCTGATTTAATTTAAAATACATACATATATAATCACCATTATAACATATATTACATAAAAAAAAAAATAGATAATTTCTTTTCAAATTATGAGTTACTTACGAAAATGCTTTATAAATTTCAATGTAACCTAACCTTAATAGAAAACAAAAAAGTACACAAAATGCTCTCGTAACTGCTAAAAAGATTAATCCAGATCTGTCAACAATAAAATCATAAGACCTAATTTACTAAGTTTGTAATATTCAATAGTTTTTTTTTAATAAAATGAAACAATAACTTTACATGAGACCACAGATTTTACATACATATAGAGAGAAAAAAATATATAACCGCACACTTTATATATATATATATATTTTTTTTTTTCAGTTTGATTTTGTGCCTTGGTAATGTTAAGGCTAGCCGAAACTGGTCGGTCACTAAAATTAAAATTAAATCTGGGTCTTATACAAAGTTATTATTTCATGTTCATTGATTATGTCAAACCACAAAGTGATTGCTCTCTACGAAAATATAAAACTAAATGATGTTGCTTTATTATGATTGCATGCTTTATTGTATATGCCAGAATGCACAAAGTAATAAATACCGTTTAGGTGTTTTTTTATCACACAAATTAATATACTATACAACAAATACTTAGCGGAGGCTGAGCTAAATAAATACACGACATAACTTTAAGTGCACCCCTGAGAAAAAAATGCACTCAGTGGCGTGGGTGACACTGAAAATGCGTGTTAGAAATTTGGCATAGACGCGCGTTTGCTTTTGAAGCTATGATATCAACAAATTATTTTATGAAAAAAAACCCTTTGATATCCGATATTTAACTATAAAAAAACGTTTCATAATCTATTTCAATATCAATATTTCATTGAATGGCTCGCTGTTTCCAATAACAAAATTAGCAGACGCAAATAATCAAAACACACAAATTAATATTATGTGTTTTATTAAAAACGTAAAAAATAAATAAATTATTCAATCTGAAAACTTACATGTTTGTTAAAAATAAAACTAAGTGTCCATTCACGTATAAAAAGAGGTCTCTGACGCAAATCGCAACATATTTTTTGTATCTTTGTCTATCTTTAGTTCAAACACAACCATATTTACATATTAATTTAAGGCTTGATGCTAAAACTATCACCTTCTTATTTTTCGTGTATTTTATACACATGAATATTTTATTAAATACAAAAGTTGGCATTTGCGGCAGCGAAAATGTTCCACCATCAATTAAGGTTTTTTTTGTCAAATATGTTGAAATATTTTTTTATATACGAGTAATATATTCTTTAATCCTTTACTTTTCCTAGAATAAACTTATTAACAAAATGTATTTCGAGATAAGGAAAATTATTTTCTAAAATTCTTTCAATGTACGTTTCGCAAATGTTATTTGTGTATTACATTTGAGAAAACAAATAAAAAAAGTCAGCTTTTGTTCAACAAAACATAACTTTGTGGGCAAACGTGAAAAAGAAAACTGACAAATAATATTTGATTCATTCAAAATCATATTGATATGTAGTGTGTATTTCGAGAGTGGTCGATACCCTAAGTATCGCCCTGGTGGAAGACCACCATTCAGAATCGAAACATTGCATGAAATGACAGTCGTGTTTGGTGACCAGATCTGAATAGTCAGGTAATTCCGAACCTCCCTCTTCCCTATCTCTTTCCCCTTCCCGCTACCTTCAGCCTCCTAACATACCCAATTGGATATGCTATATTCCCACTGGCTACAGAAGGTTACGAGCAGTTGGGACTCTTGTGTGATATTCACTGTAGTTAAAAATATGTATTTTGTAATATTTTGGCTAAGAAAACGTTTCAGAATGTACTAACCTCTTATAATACAAGCTAGCCGTTCCCAAGTATCGACCGTGTACAAATGTTGGGCGCGCGTTCGGCAAGATACCCGGCTGTGCACCAGTGCAGATGGGATAAATGACGCATGTTCCTCAGAGCATCTTACTTTGAACTACCGTTAGAACAGCATTCCCACCTGACGTCTGTGCTTCAAAGATTTCAATCCGTTTGTTAAGATAGGAGAATCGAATGAGTCTAGGAGTTTTCCAGGTATTTTGGGGCACCAAACCATAGCAAAAGAAATCATTAAAATAGTTGAAAACAGATTGACGCTCGCTCGGGGAAATTTTGCAAGCTCGCGTAATATTGATCACGAAAGGGGGTGATTGGAATCCTCTCCCTTCAGTTTGCATTATGCCTCTCATAAATATCCCACGGGGCTTGTACTGAACGCCTGGGGGTGGCAGCCCGTTGAAAGAAATGAAACTGAATTATTGGAGCAGCGACCACTCGGTAGTCTTATCTTTGTTTTTTAATGCTTTTATTAATTAATTTGAGTAGTTTGTGAGCCATTTGATCCATTATCGGAGCTTTACTGATCACAGTCGTTAATTAATACAGCCTCATTAATTCACCATGAATTTACATTTATAAAAACTACTTTTGTTGCTTCAACATATAAACTATACTTTCAAAGTAAAAACACTGAAAATAGATAATATAATACACAATGGAAGAGGAATAACTGACCCTGCATTTTAAATCAATATTAAATAATCCATTCCGAGCTGGATTGTTGTAAACTTTTACATTCCATCAATTTAAAAGGCAGTTTGCCTTTTGCACTACAATATGTATTGTTCAGTAGCAATAGCCGAGATACCTTGAAGCAACAATATATGGAGGGAGAGCTAATTATTTTGCCCAACCTACACAAACTTGCGATAAATCACTTTCTCCGGGCTTTTACGTCGTACACCATGAGAGAGAAAGAGACAAGAAATTTCATGGACCGCTTCTATATACTGTAAGGATGATCTTAAGGTCCTGGTTCACGGCGGGACTCCGCCCACATTTTTTATTATGCCACTAAACTTGACACAACTCAACGATTTTTTAGGTTATATGCTATATTTTTGTTGATAAAAATACTGTGAAAAAGTGGCTATACGAATAAACAAAAACATTATGTCGATATGTGATATGAATGGATGTATAAATACCATAGCCTTAGTCTTAGCCACGCCCAGGTGCGCCGAGTCAGGTTAAAATCATCAAAAACAAGTCCAAAACTGACTTCACTGCTTTGGATAGATACTACTCTACCAACTTTATGCCAGATACCATATTATAGAATACCGTACATGAGTTCCAACTGCTCCCAACCATCTGGAGCCAGTGAGACTATGCCATTCCCAATTGGGCTATGTTGTGAGGCTAAAGGTAGTGGGAAGGGGAAGTAAATGGGGAAGAGGAAGGTTGGGAAGTACCTGGCTATTCAGAGCTGGTCATAAAACACGGCTAAAGCCATTTCAAGCAACGTTTCGATTCTAAATGGTGATCTTTCACCAGGGCGACACTTGGAGTATCATCCACTCTGCAACGTGCCGCAATATACTATATATGATTTTTAATTAATTAAATGTGTTATTTCACATATTAATTGAATAAAATGTATACGCACACGCCGGGTTTGAACCCGCGAACTCTGGATTCGTAGTCGAGCGCCTTACCACTCGACCAGGGAGGCCTTACTGCTTCCAACCGTCTGTAGCCAGTGGGCCTACGGCATCCCTTACTGGGATGTGTTTTGAGGCTGAAGGTAGTGGGGAGGGAAAGGATATAAGGAAGAGGGAAGTCGGAAAATACCAGTCACTTTAGATCGGATCACCAAACACGGCTAAAGCGATGTTAAGCAACGTTTCGATTCTGAATGGTGGTTATTTCATCAGGGCCATACTCAGAGTATCTACTTCTCTGAAACGAGCCACAAATATACAATATATTATTTGATGTGAATTAAATATGTTATGGTACATGTTAATGGCTTTAGCCGTGTTTGGTAACCATATCTGAATAGCCAAGTACTTCCCAACCTTCTTCTTCTTTTTAATTTCCTTTCCCTCCTCCTACCTTCAGCTTCACAGCATACCCCAATTGAGAATGCCATAGTCTCACTGATTCTAGACGGTTGGGAGCAGTTAGGACTGTGTAATATTTTGGCTATGAAAACGTTTCAGGAAGTCGAACTTTAAGCCGAAAAATGTGCTTTAAAATATATTAACAATAATATGATTAAATAATATATATTTTTTTAAATGACAAAAAAAATGTAAAAGCCAGAGACCGAATTTATGTTCCTAGCAACCAAATACATTCATAACATCCCTATGCTAGCATATATATTGTCTGTAAAAATTGTAAGAGAAAATCCTGGAATATATTATTTTACAATAAATTTCCTAAAATATAACATCGAGAGCGTAACACAACCTCTATAGATCTTTCTTCACCTATCGACGTGAGTAATACAAGAGTTATTAGTCGAGATATCGCCGTTGCCACGACGATGGGAGTTAATGGGAACGGAGGCAGATTAGATATGCGGACCCGATTCGGAGTCGGCTGCAGGCTGAGTAATGAGTAGTGGGTAGTTCCGGTCTAGGCTTATTACTTAGATAAGGTGTACACCGTACAGTATTGCGAAGGACGGTTTTATAATGATTTTCTAATGAGTTCACCGTGCAAGAATCCTATTGGCAGGAAATATTAGTCTGATACAACCTGAAGTCAAAGATTATGGGAAGTAAAATAGATAATTATTTATTTGAAATTGGAATTAACTCTAAAGCATTAATGATTCTTTTTTAAACATATTTAAATAAGATCAATAATTAACAATACTAATATGAAACAGAAAAAGCCAGAAAATCAAAAAGATTATGGTCACAACGGAGACTCGAACTCGGATCCTTTACTCTATCCGGGAGTAACACTTCAACCAATTCAGCCATTGGGACCTTATTAGAAACCGACATTTTGAATCGATCTCATACTTTCATTGAATATTATTGATATTATTTTTTCATTTTTTTTTCTTGAAAAATTTTTTTTTCTTGTGTTTTTCTTTCAAATATAGCAGCCAAATCGGAGGAAAAAAAGGAAAAAATTATATCAATAATATTCAATGAAAATATGTGATCGATTAAAAATATCGGTTTCTAATAAAGTTTCAATGACTGAATTGGTTGAAGCGTTACTCCCAAATAGAGTAGAGGATCCGAGTTCGAGTCTCGGTTGTGACCATTGTCTTTTTATTTTCCGGCCTTTTTGTTTCATATTTATGTTGTTGATTATTGATATTATTCAAATAAATATTTATTTATTTATTGGTTTACACATTCAATATTTTGTGGTCTCTGAAAACATCAATTAAATATGAATAAGTCATAAAAACTAACCTTCTTGGGGAGCCTTGATATATATTTTGTTTCCGATTTCAGATGCCTTCATACAAAAAATTGATTCAGACGCATTGCAGTTGACCGCCTCATTTAAAAAATGGCTTCATTAATAATGCATTTAATAACTGACACCCGTGCAGATAATAAAAAAAATATCATTGATAACGTCATTTGATTTAAACATGGTGACATGATGACGTTTATTGTTGTTTTATCTTACCGCGTTGAATCATTTATCAAGATTTGACTTTTTAATGAGTATTTTCATCGGATTTCCCGCACCCAATTTCCCCCTTAATCTGCCTATTGTCAGTATTAAGTATTGTTATCTGTAGCCTTGACATATTTTCCGATTTTTGAAATATACGTTTCTGTTTACCGCGAGAGAGTTCAATGTATTATATGGCTCCAAATGATTTGGCTTTCAGAAGCACTTCAAAGAAAATTATTAATGACGTCCATAAAATAAATAATTATTACATTTGTCTCTTCCGGTGGTGAAAGTGACCTTAAAATAATTTATACAACTCAACAAATTAAAGAATGCGGATGTCGTTTCTGTTCGGGAAGTAGACAATCCGTACAATGGTGATAGGTGTTTTTTCCGGCTGTCCCCGCCTTCTACCAAAATGCGTTTCTGCGCATCAGCCGTCAACCGCATTCTTTCGTTTGTCATACTCTACCTACGTAGTGCGTCTTCGGTCAACTTGTGACATTTATTTTACTTGTTAGGATGATGCATAAGTTGGTAGCATTTTAATGATTCAAAAATAAACCGTAAATTAATCAGCTATTCTTGACGTTCTAGTTATTTATGAAGAAATCAGGGGAGCAGCACAAGCATATCGATAAACAGAGACAAACGGTATGACAAACTAGGCTGTCGACGGTTGTTTATCGATAACCATAGCACCAATGAAGCTGCTTAATTAATTTATTATTGTATAGTTTCAAACATTTTTACAAAAAATAAGTACATTTATAATATTAATGTATGGTGATTGTTTTATGACCAAAAGCGTAATCCATTGACCCGTAATGCCTTGAACAACTGTCTAATTTTTCGTTTCCCCGTGTTCAAATATGTCTCCTTTCATTTAAAGCAGCCTGTACGAGTACATGTTGATTATCTATATGTTGACAAGCTTATCTCGAAACGGACAGCCCGCGATAAATTAACCAGATTTAGTCGACGTGAACTGTCACATTGAGTTGGCTATCTGCAGTCGTGCTCGGAAAGATTGACAAATAGCCGATATTGTTGATATTTTTTTCAACGACGTGCTTGTGCTAGGCCCCCAGGTGGTTTGGTGGTAAAGAGAAGGTAGAGATTCCTCAAATATTGTAGGATTAAGAGTGGAAAATTAAAAATCTGTTGGAAGAAGATTAAATTGATCGAGTGGTGATCAGCTGTCAACTGATCACAATTCATTCAAAAGTTGAAACGCCCCGATAGTCAGCTCTTAGCGGGGAACGTTCAAATATCAAAAATTCAAAATGGCGATGATCGACTATTTGATGGACATTAAATGTGACGTAAGTTTAAAACACCTACAGTAAAAACCTTACAGTAAGTTTTACAAATCTTACAATGGCTTCAATGTTGCACCTATGTTTTTATTACATAAGCGATCGAGTGAAAAATCACGGGATGTTAATAACTTGACTTGCCAAGAAAAAATGTTAATTGCTTTAATCCACCCATTTCCAATATAAAATAATATCTGCTAAAATACTTTAAAGGTAGGTACTTTATAAGGCAGGTAGGGATTTGAATATATATTTTTAATTAAAATATACATATTTACACATATTTTTTAAAGAAAGACAAACATTCCCGGATTACGAATAACCTGACAATATTTGAAAAACTCCTACTGGCATCATAAGAAGCGGAAAATGTTGCTTGTGCAATGATGGAGGACTTGCCAGCAGAGGAATTGTACTCACGACGCTCGGGTGGGAATCCGACGCGTTTGTCCACTCAGCTACCGACCGGTCGTATATATATAGTGAATACCGCACAAGAGTCCCAACAACTCCCCACCGTCTAGAGCCAGTGAGACTATAGCATCCCCAATTGGGGTATGGTGTGAGGTATGTGTGGGGTATGGTGTGAGTTTGAAGGTAGTGGGTAAGGGAAGGAGATGGGAAATAGAAAGGTTGAGAAGTACCTGGCTATTCAGTATTTGTCACCAAACACGGCTAAAGCCATTTCAATTTTTGATTTTTAACGTTTGACCAACGGGCGATACTTGGAGTATCTACCACACCTTAAAAAATTATTATTTTAAATATTTAAGGGTTTTTTATTGCTAGCCAATAGTAATAAGATTATTCATATGTGGAGATTTAGTCACCAAACACGGCTAAAGCAACGGCTTAAGCAACATTTAAAATACTTACTCTGGAACGTGCCGCAAAATCACTTTATATTATTTTATATGAACTAAATGTGTTTTGACAAATATTAATTAAATAAAAAATATTTACGCACGCCGGGTATGAACCCGCGACCGTTGGATTCGTAGTCGAGCGTCTTACCACTCGACTACGCAAGCCGTCAATCTTTCCAATTAAAATTAGTTCTAAATTTGAAAATTTCCAACCCACGGTCGTACGTCCTTATAAAGGAAATCATCTACAGAATACATATATTTATTCCCCATTTAAAAAAATCTGGAAATAAACATCCGTCATCCTTGAACAATACCCGAAAATAGTTATTATTGTTCTTTCAGAAACCTGAATTATGTCTATACTAAATATAAAACTTTATCAGAGAAATATTTCAGGAAACACATAGGAATTCAACAAGGACATTGAGAATACCGTCGCCGAAACGAAAAAAATACAAAAGTTAAGGGGCTGTTTGAAAGTACGAGTATAATGTCGATAATTCGGCGAGGGTGGGGTTTATACCTTATAATTTCCTGTAAATGTGACCTTTTTCAAATTTGGATCTGATGTATGTATTATGAAAATAAATCAAACTATAAAAATAACACATTAATTATTTTTAAAATATCAATAATTTTCGACGTAAATATGAAACAGAAGAAATAACGGTCGCGACCGAGACTCGAATTCGGAACCTCTACTCGATACAGGAGTAATGCTTCTGCCAATTGAGCCACTTAGACCTTATAAGAAACCGGCATTTTTAATCGATCTCATTCTTCATTTTAAAATTATTAATATCATTCTTTCAAATGAAGTATGATATCGATAGAAAATGCCGGTTTCTTATAAAGTCTCGGTGGCTCAATTTGCAGAAGCGTTACTCCCGGATAGAGTAGAGGTTCCGAGTTCGAGTCTCGGTCGTAACCGTTATTTTTTCTGTTTCATATTTGTGATATTAGTTCAATAATTAATTAAAAAATAATAAGCAGAAACGCTTTAAAGTTAATTCTTATTTAATATAAAAATTATCTATTATATATTTTACCGGACGATTTGTTTGTTTTAAATTTGAAATGTGCGTCGACATAGCTTAATTTGGCAAGCCATTTTTAAATGTGGGACTTATGTATGCACGGAGAAAATATTAAAAATAATCTAAGATATTTTGCTAGATTACAAGGAAAATATTATATTGTTTTATATCTGTGTATCGTGAAGTTTCCTCCGTTTCTTTTTGTCGGTAGTAATCAAAAAAAGGAATTACTAAACCAAATTAGATAAATTATAAATTTACATTTTGGCAAGACAAGTTATTATACATTTCTCGATGTTCTTACATCTCTCGATGTTCATACATCTCTCGATGTTCATACATCTCTCGATGATCATACATATCTCGATGTTCATAAATCTCTCGATGTTCATACATCTCTCGATGTTTATACATCCCTCGATGTTTATACATCCCTCGATGTTTATACATCCCTCGATGTTCATACATCTCTCGATGTTCATACATCTCTCGATGTTCATACATCTCTCGATGTTTATACATCCCTCGATGTTTATACATCCCTCGATGTTCATACATCTCTCGATGTTCATACATCTCTCGATGTTCATACATCCCTCGATGTTTATACATCCCTCGATGTTCATACATCTCTCGATGTTCATACATCCCTCGATGTTCATACATCTCTCGAAGTTCATACATCTCTCGATGTTCATACACATCTCTCGATGTTCATGGGTAACAACTAGAAATTTAAAAAAAATCATTCAGAAATAACAAAGCGAACTATAGAATTATCAAGAGCCTGGAAATATTTGACCCTCCGTGATTTCTTGAGGATCAGCACTCAAGAATGACGCAAAACGAAAGTTTGTAGTATTCTAATACAAGCTATACTATAGATGATTTATCTACAAATTGTCTATGGGTAATTAGAAAAATGTCTTAGGTTTCCAGTGAATACCATTTTTTAAATGTAATCCTTTAAATTCTGCGAGAAACTCAATAAAAAGTGCAGTTTAAAAACCAGCAAGGATTATTTTTAACGTTAACCTAAAATTTTAGTATAAGCTTCATAAAGAATTTGAAAAATTACTGTTAGCAAATTGTATTCACTGGAAACCTTAGATATTTTTTTTAACTACCCGTATAGAATTAAACATAAATAATTTTGCTTGGGCTAGAAAGTAAAAAAATGTGTATTTTTGGATGCTGACCCTTAAAGGACATCTATAAAAAAAGGTGGATTAAAACAACAATTTATTTTTTAATTTTTTGGAACAAAATTTCATGTTGATGAAAACTGAAAAATTTAGTCTGTAAGTCACATTGTTGACCCGGATGTATTTAAAATGACTCCAGACTTTTGTGCAATTTCGTCAGCCTTATGTTCGGTTGTAAATTACTTAAGTAAAGTTGAATAAAAAAAAATAAGTGATAACCTTTCCAAATTTGATAGCAACACACATTTAAGTGCTACAGAATAATTCAGGTATAATTATTTATTCTTCCGTGTGATTTAATATTTGATTTATTTTGCCGACAAAGTAGTAAATATATTTTGGTTGGTGATACTTTATTATAACACTAGTTATGTCCGAAAATTTGAAAAAAAATGGCGGCTAACTGCTACCTAAAATTGACACTTTTCATAATGTTTCATAATTCTCAATACACACAATTTATACCAGAATTTTTACAAGTCAATTTCTTCGGCATGACATTGTACTACCACGGTCGTTGCGAAACACAATAACTGCTCGTGGTGTACTAAGCAAGTTTAGCTGAGCGACCAACGGTTGTTTACGTATATATCGCATACTTAGAGTATACTAGAGGTAGCCCAAGCCAAGGGCAGTGAAGTCAGTTTTGGACTTGTTTTTGATGATTTTAACATGACTCGGCGCAAATAGGCGTGGCTAAGAATAAGGCTACGGTATTTATTCATCCATTCATATCACATATCGACATAATGTTTTTGTGTATTCGTATAGCCACTTTTTCAAAGTATTTTTATCAACAAAAATATAGCATCTAACCTAAAAAACCGTTCAGTTGTGTCAAGTTTAGTGGCAAAATAAAAAAATATGGGCGGAGTCCCGCCGTTAACCAGAGAAGATAGCCAGCTTAAGATCATTGCGACAGTATATAGAAGCTTTCCAAGAAATTTTTTGTCTCTTTCTCTCGATGTAAAAACTCGGAAAAAGTGATTTATTACAATTTCGGATGGGTTGGGTAAAACAAATTAGCTATCCCTCCATATATTGTTACTTCAAGATCGCATAGGAAACTCACACACACACAATGACGTGTATCAGTACAACATATATTTATAATGTGTCATGCCGACTTCCGTGGTCGAGTGGTTAAGACACTCGACTAAGAATCTAAAGGTCGCGGACTCAAATCCCGGCGTACGCAAATAAATTTAATTTAACTAATATGTTTTATTTTGCATTTAATAAATATAAAATAATACACAGTTAATTTTCGGCACGTTCCAGCGTGGTAGATACTATCAGTATCGCCCTGGTAAAAGACCACCATTGAGAAACGAATAGTTGCTTGAAATGTCTTTAAATCTGAATAGCCAGGGACATCCCCACCTTCCTCTTACACATCTCCTTCCCTTCCAACTCTCTTCAGCCTCACATAATACCTTGACTGTGGATGCCATAGTCCCACTGACTCCGCACGATTGAGACTCTTGTGCGGTATTCATATAAAAAAAATATAGATAAAGGGTAAAAAAGCCTTTAAATGATACGCTTAACATATCGTCTAATAAGTGTTTTTATAATCCTGATATATCGTCGCCGGAAAGGCAAAAGGGCTGAAGCGCCATTTTGGGTTAGTTTACACCAGAGCACTTTCATTTTTTTTGTTTATTTTACAGTAAAATTCATAAGTCTTCAGTACCTAGTCGGATTTTGAAAAAAAGTTAACTCAATGCTCTCACTGAGTTACCCGAAGCGACTAAAAGCTAAAAAAAAGTCCTAAAGTTGTGTCGATTGAGTCAAGCCTTCTCCTCCCAAACGGTAAATATATTTTAGATGGCTGAAGCGCCCCAAAAGTCTTCAGAATCAAACGAGAGTCAGAGCATTCGATGCAGAAAAAAACCTGATCAAAACTGCATATTCAACTAAACTAACTAAACATCACGCCGTTTCATCGCAGGGGTAGGCAGAGAGGACGGGCCGCCATATAACCCTGTCTCGGCACACACTCCTTGCTTCATTTACATCCATACATGCTCTTCTGTAATTCTGACTCTTCACATGACCCGATTCAAGAATTTGATTTACTCGATCGTGCCATGTCTTTTTCGGGCGTCCTCGACTTCTTCTTCCATTCACTTTCGCATCATATATTCTTTTCACACTCCTTTATTTGTTCATTCGCTCTACATACCCAAACCATCTAAGCATCCCTTTCTTGATCCTATTCATTACGCTCACATCAGCCTTGCATTCTTTCCGGATATCCACATTTTTATACAGCCATATTTAAATAATTTTACCCAAGTGTCGCTTAAGCCCCTTTGCCTTTCCAGCGACGACATGCTGTATGGCGTAGCGCCCTGATTGATCCGACAGCCAGTTAATGCGACCTTCCGTGCCAAAAATCGAGATACCACTGTAAACGAGCTCCGTTTCTCCCGTTTGGTATTCTTTTCTCCCGTTTCGGGAAGCCGTGCAATATGTTTCGTTCTGTTGGCAGCGTTCCAGCCGCGGTGGAAGAAAGCTCCAACGGTGGAAGAGCTTATGTCATAGGACGGTACCGATAAACACGGAATAGTCCGCCGCTGATAGAGAATACACTAGGTGAGGAAGACAAGATCGTAGAAATGGACCATGTTTGTTGATTTCTTACCCTATAGGATGCCGGATTCCCGCAACGGTCGTACCTTGCTGACTGTAATTTTGTAATGTGTTCGTATTTCTCGTGTGTTTTACAAAATGCTGTTTTTGTCAGTTACGTTATCTTCTCAGAAAATGTGTTTTTGTATTTTTTCAAAATGGATGTTAATGGTGTAAATGGTTTTTCTGGAAAAGCTTCTTTAAAAAAAACTTATGTTATAAACAGTATAGTATAAGGCAACTGTTTGATGTTCGAAAATATGGTATACCCTTGGAGAAACAATGTATGGAGAGAGAGCTAATTATTTTTACCCAACCGATACAAACTTGCGATGATTCACTTTCTCCGGGTTTTTACGTCGTACACCATGAGAGAGAAAGAGACAGCAAATATAATACTCCGCTTCTACGTACTGTCACAATGATCTTGGGCTCCTGGGTCACCGCGGGACTCCGCCCACATTTTTTATTATGCCACTAAACTTGACACAACTAAACGGTTTTTTAGGTTAGATGTTATATTTTTATATACCTGGCTATTCAAATCTAGTCATCAAGCACGAATAAAACCATTTCAAGCAACGTTTCAATTCTGAAAGGTGGTCTTTCATCAGGGGGATACTTAGAGTATCTACCACTCCGGAACGTGCCGTAAATATACTATATATTATTTTATACCAATTAAATGTGTTATGACGCACATTAATTAAATAAAAAATATTTTCGCACGCCGGGTTCGAACCTGCAACCTTTGGATTCATAGCGTCTTACCACTCGACTATGCAGGCCGTCGAAAGGGAAATTAATTATGACGCGATAATCGGCATAGTAATAAACAACCTTGTCAAAATAATCTTCCTAATCGCAACAGCAGACAGCCACGTACTTTATCTCCCTCATTGTAACACCAATTCAAAACAAAACTCTTTCATTTACAGGTTTACAAATTCATTCAATATAAATTATTACCATATTGACATTTCCAACTCGACTATACGTGATATTAAACAAAAATCCGTTACCCGACTGCACCCAAATTCGATCACTGAAACTAACCTTCCATCTACTCCCGCACTTCTTCCCTTTATCCCATTCCCATGTTCCCGTCCACTTTTCTCTCCCCCAACCAACTTAGTTAAGTTAGAAAAAAAAAACTGTATATTGTCACACTTTACTTATCATTTCATCGCCATCTGTGGAAAATTTAAAATTGGCATAATTTACTGGTTTTATTATTATATACATATACGTGTTGATTACTTATTTTCGTCGGTAACCAATGTCATTTTAAGTACCCCTGATACCAAGCTGTTGTAAAGTGAATCAATGCTTTGAGGTAATTTTTTATGATCTAACGCTGAGTGAAGGAATTTGACGCCATAAATCAAATTTAATTTGATATTTGGAAAAGCTATTTTGGCAGACTGGCAAACATTTTCAGACAAACAAACATTTTAGGTTACGGATTTAATTTCTTTGTTTGGATTTGTCTACTGATTTATGATTAAAATAGCAGACTTGGAATACAACTGCATTCCGTTAGACTCCAGTTTATTATTATAAACACGTTATACATACAAATTTAAATGTTTTGTGTTACTTTCAAATATCAACAGAAATAATGCCTTGAAAGAAGTTGTGTATAATTTAGTTTTAGATCTATTTATTTTATTTTAGTTACTTGTTCATCAAAGTTTACAAAGTATCTAATTGTAATTCATATTATTTTTGAATTAATAATAATATTATAACTTGTTTACTACATTAAAACTTACATACTATTTTAAATTGTTCTTACAGGCTATTTTAAATTTATTGATTGGCAAAATTTTGATGGTTTCCGGCAGCGAATTATAACATTTCATCCTTTTATAAAGTGAGTTATATTTATGTAGGGATGTTTCAATCTCCGTCACATTTTCAAAGATCGGCAGTTGAAAAGTTCTGGTTAAACGCCGATTATCTGCCCGTTTCAGCGTTTAGTCAACTTTTGATCAGCTATCGAGCATAACGGTCATGTCACTTTCGGCGGCAATTTGATCAATATCGGAAACGGATTAAAAATCGGCGTTTAAGGGTCACCGTTTTTTTTTAAATTAAAAAACGCACTAATTGAGTTTGAAACATCCGGACCTTAGAATTAATCTTTACACTTGCCAAGTACCTTTTCGTACAATTCATTTTAGCAAAATAAATTATGAAAGGAATGTGTCCTTCAATAACAGTTCTTAAATTAAATGTTTAAAAAAAACACCCCGGGGGTGGAATCCCAAAGATTCATCAAATAAGTTTTAAAATTAATTATTATTATAATTGACTCAAAAGCGCTAAAGTTTACCATTTCTTTAAGGCAGGCGTGTTCAAACCTGCTCTTTAAGGCCCTGGACATCTGTGGTATTGATGCGGCCAACAAAATCGAAAGTTTACATAGTAACTTTTTAACAAAGCATTAACCTGGGTGATTTTTTCTCCATTTAAATATTCAGTCGACAACTCATAAAAAAAAGAATATTCAATTTTAGATTGAAAAGAAAAAAATAATATATTTCACAAAATTAAGTTTTATAGTAGATGTTTTTTTTTTATCGAATTTGATAAAATTTGAGAATGAAAGTTTGGAGCAGGCGGATGGAAGGAACGTCACAGAAAATTTTGATATTCTAGGAAAAAAATGTATTTTTAAACAATGAAAAGCTTTAGAAACTTCCAAGTAAGGCAAATTTAAGTCCCGGATGTAATTAGAGATTAAATCTTATTTTCCTAGTATTTTACGCTCCTCATTATACTCCTTAGGTTTTCTTCTAGAATAATACAGATTTCATAGAAACTGGAGAGATATGCAGTCTATTTATACTGACTAACGATCTTTTTCCTTCTTATTCAACAACTATAGATACACAAAGAAAAAACAATATGTTTTACTTATAAAACTAGATGGATATCTCAAATGGATGATGGAAATGAAGCGTTGATATTCCAGACAGAATGAGTAGTGCAAATTTCAAGGCCCCAAAGCTCATTCTCTGAGAGAATTCATTGGGGCATATCATATAAACAGATTATCTGCCTTATAGATTTTAGATATTTAACAAAAACGTGAGTATAATCCTATAAAATTTACGAGTATATATATTATCCACACTTGGAAAATGTAATATTTTTATTCGTACAACATCCAAGTTAGACGTACTAATACGATTCAATTTGGTTTGTTTATCATTTTATTATATATTATAGTATCAGTGAGTAGACAATATTTAATTAAATTAAACAACATGTATAGTACTACGTTATAACCCGATACAACTTTCCATAATACTCTGGATTAGCGCAAAGGGGTGCTGGGCCAGGATAGATACCAACCACTACTATTCCCTCGAGAGCAAGTTCACAAACTGCATTCGAATCCAAGTATTCATCACCGCTTTTGAGGAGTTAGACACAAGCATCATGCCTCCCACCGCCCACCACTTTCACCGCATATAAAATAGAACGAGTTCATTGTACGAGTATATTACCATGCGGTAAAATTATATTCTTTCATGTTTTCAATGAATTTTCCTCTTATATGGTAATCTACTAATTACAAACAAACACACATATAAAACCATATCATTGGGCATAATAACCACACAGGAAATAGCCGACAAAGGCCATGAATGAAATAATTAATGTAAGAACCTTTATTTGAGGTATCTGATATGTTATTTTTGCGGTTTGAGCTCACTAAGCAGAATGCATTATCTTACAAGGAAAGCAAGTGCGTATTTTGACAACTAAAGTGTGTACGCATATCTAACTGAGTCGAGTGTTTACATAGATAGACGTGTTTTTTTAAAGGAGTGGTAGTGAGTGACGACCTCCGTGCTCGAGTGGCAAGACGCTCGACCACAAATCCAGAGGTCGCGGGTTCAAAGCCGGCGTGCGCAAATACATTTTATTTAATTATAATATGTTCCATAAAACATATCAAATAATATTAAGTATATTTGCGGCACGTTCCAGAGTGGTAGGTACTCTAAGTACCGCCCTGATGAAATACCACCATTCAGAATCGTAACGTTGCTTGAAATGGTTTTAGCCGCATTTGGTGACCAAATCTGAATAACCAGGTACTTCCTAAACTTTCTCTTCCCCATCTTCTTTCCTTCCCCTACTACCTTCAGCCTCACAAAATACCCCAATCATAGATGCCACAGACTCACTGACTCTAGACGGTTAGAAGCAGTTGGGGCTCTTGTGCGATATACACAATAAAAATATTTTTAAAAAATTAACAAAATAGAATCGCGTGAGAAATTCGACCATTCGAGATATGCTTGGTATCGATCTTCTGCTATTCTTCATAGAAAAGTCGCAGATGAGACTTAAACATGTATTCAGAATGCCAGAAAACCAACTTCCAGACGAAAACTCTAGAGGCTGTGCAAGGAGAGCCTGGACCAGCAATGGGCGTAAACCGCTGAAGTAGTACTGGACAGGGACTTCTGGAAGGGTCTTGTCGAAGCGATGGTGCAAGGGGAACACGAAGATGTCAGTTATAAATTGAAGTATGATGGTGAATGAACTCACCGTTCTAGAAGAAATGGAGGTGCCGCCCAGCGTGAGGTGGTGAGTCTCCCAGCGGCGTAGGAACTTGGAGCTGAGGATTTTGCTGATGAGGGTGCGCGTGTGGTTGAGCTGGCAGAGCTGTATGTCTCCCTCGGGCAGCAGCTTGAAGCGGGGGCCGGGCGGCGGGGCGGGGGCGGCCAAGCAGAGGGGGTTCATCTGGAAAAAAGAGGTTGCTGTTTAATTCTGCCAGTGTTAGAATTCCGTGGTGGGGGTATTTGTCTGTTGGGGATTTTCTTCACGTATTTATTTTCGACAGATATATGTATCTCATATTGAAAGACATACCTTTCCAGGTTACGAATAATCTGAAACTATATGAAAAATTCCCACTGCTGTCATAATATAAGGTTTTTTATCCAGTTAAGACCTTTTCCCTAAGAACTCAATGTAAACTTAAATTCAGTCAATTAAATACAACCATCAGATGGTGATAGTAATAAGGCCTAATGAGCCGCAGTACTAGTTAAATAGACATAATGAGGGGTATTTAAATAAGCCCCAGCTAGTTAGCAGAGGATTAAGAAAGAATCCATAAAATCAAAAAACAAAAAACAGATGTTTCTAGTGTAATGATGAAAAACTTAGCTACCAGAGGAATTGAACCCACGACGCCCGGATAGACTGCCACATTATTATTAACCAATTAGACGGTAATCTTTAACATTTAATACTTGCCTGAAATATCAGAAATCGCCGACCATTGAACATAAATTCATGTTAACTATGACGCCAACACTCTGTTTACCCTGACTCGAGCAATCATCTATAGCGTCATTTCATATTATCAGCTCAGAACGTCATTTCCGTCACGAGTAATCGAGTTATAAAATGACATGATAACTACCGTCATAAAAAGAGGCAGAACACCGTATTGTTTGTTTCACGTTATTTAATTGATCAATTAGAAAAAAAGATTTCGACAGAAGAGTCTTGTGATAGAAAAAAAAACATAACTTGTTTAATTTGGTGGAAAAAAACAACCACAGATATAAAATATATTGAAAGTAAACTAGAAATTTGTTTTTTTTTTATTTCTTAAATGCGAATACCGCACAAGAGTCCCAACTGTTCCTGACTGTCCGGAGCAAGTGGGACTATTGCATCCCCAATTGTAGTATGTTACGAGGCTGGAGAGAATAGGGAGGGGAATGAGATGGGGAAGAGAAAAGGTCGGAGGTACCTGACTATGCAAATCTGGTCGCCAAACACGGTTCAAGCCATTTCAAACAACGTTTCGATTCTGAGAGTATTTACTAATAATAATAATAATATTTGGACGATTTGTATAGCGCCTCTAATATTTTAAAGTTTGATAACATTTTGCGAGAATGATTACAATTCCATTGCATTGTAATCACAGGAAGGTATTACAATACTTGCGGTTTATTTCAAAATTATTTGCACGTTTTCGCAAAAAATATTTTATCATACTTGAGGTATTTTATTAAAATTCTCATAAAACGGTACAACCCACAACATGCAAGAATTTTGCGCGGTTGACATGAATATTTCGGCTGCTTTTAATCGTCAGAAAACAATAAATCAAATAATATAACCATATCTCTTTTCTCAGTCATTCATGTAAATTTGTTATAATCCGCATGAGAAAAAAAAAGTTAACCTTTTTTTTTACAAATTAAATAATTATTTTTTAAGCATGTAAATGAAATACAAATTTATATAAAACCACGGATATTGTTTTAATTTTTATGACCGACCGGTTTCGCTTAGCTTAAGCATCATCAGGGTACAACATTAAACTAAACTAAAAATACAAAGTTATTTTTTAATTTCTTAAAATAAGTCAAACCACAAAGTGATTGCTTTCTACGAAAATATTTTTTATTCAACAATCGTAGGAGTAACGTATTATAATTGATCAAATACCAAATCGTTACTGCCTAAACAAGAATAATTGTTGCATTACTAACAAAATCTAAATACGCATTTACTAACATAGGATCAACGTTATTTATCCCTAAACGTGAGATGTGTTACACATACTTGGTTATGTTTTAAAAATTCCAGTCTGAAGAAGCTCTAGCTAGGTGAAACCGGTTTGATCGACAAAAAACAAGTGTTAAAAGATGTTTGGTGTTTACATAATATAAGAGGGTCTTATTCGTAAAGTAACTTGTGTTATAAATAAACCAGAGAATCGATTGCCAAGATAAATGACGCAAAGTTGGAAAGTGATGACTTTCAGCGTCCATTAATTGGGAATAAACTGAAAGAGAAGCATAACAATAATAGATTGGGAATAAAAATCTAATAAATTACCCTGAAATGATACGTGAGATTGATGTTCTAAAATGACAATACATATTTAAATAAAGAGGGATATTCCGATACAGCATCAGAGGTATTTATTTATTTATTTTATATTTGCAAAAACAGTTTTACACCAAAACATTGAAAAAAACACAAAAAATGGTAATCATAATTACACAAAGATTAAAGTAAAAAGAAATTTAAAAACAAAAAAAAATAGTTTTCAAGAAGTACATAATATAGTTAGAACTTAATAGCTAGTTCTTGGTTAAACTTGTTGTAGCTCGTGTGAAAAATATCCAAATTTCCTGCGAGGCAGTTAATTAACCTAGTTAGTCTTCCCAGGGGCATCACCATTGGTAAGTTAGTTCTGCACCTGGGAAGAAACAGAAGCCTGTGTTGGCGGCCACGCGTGAAATTATCAGGGATATAAAATCCAATTTCCGCCAGGATGTCAGGTATTAATAATACACCGTTCAGGAGTTTATGAGCAAAAAGCAGTAATGCTATATCCCTCCTCGAACTAAGGCTGCAGATACCCAGCATTCCCGAGATAAACGCTGTTGGAAACAGCCATGGGTAAAAACCAATGAAATATGAAATAATATTCTACACTACAATTTAAATGCTCTGATCGAAATGTAAAAAAATATGTTTTTAACAATAAATAATATATTTAAAGAAATTAAAAATATAACTTTGTATAGGACCACGGATATTAGTTTATTTTTATGACCGACCGGTTTCACTTAGCCTAAGCATAATCATTTTTAATAATTAGGTAAATTTGTCCAGTAGTCCAATATTAGGTACATTTCCTGTAAACTCATAAAATTTATCATTATTCTTTAATCGCCTTCGCAATTGACGTTTTGTCTCTTTCAATTCATATTCCTGTTCCTTTGTTATAATTTAAATATTATTCTATTGCTTTCTCATCGTTCTGTATTTTTTTATTATTTTTTTCTCCCTTCTGTATGTACGTATATATATAACCGCACACTTTACATATTTTGTTTGGTTTAATTTTGTACCCTGATGTTTCTTAGGCTTAGCGAGGTAGGTTGGTCAGAAAATTAAAAATAATATTCGTAGTCGTTTACAAAATTATTCTTTAATTTCTTTAAATATGTCAAACCACAAAGTAATTGCTTTCTAAGAAAATATAAATAATATATACCTTCTCATATACCAAAACTAATAACAGTTTCTAAATACCAAAGATTCTACCCTCCGCGTCAACTTACGTTAAAGTAAAAAAAAAAACAATATTTACTAATATTATATAATAATTATAACCCGTTATCAATTACGTATTGGAATATCGCTCAAACTTGCATTCAATGGAAACGCTGCTCCAGGTTTGTGATATTCACTGGGGTTAAATTCCCGTTCGTGGAATAGTAAAATGCAAATAAAAAAACCTTATTCCTGACCTAATGTTTTGAAAACATCAAAGATATAATAATATAATATTTGGATGACTTTTATAGCGCCGTTTTTGTGAAAAATCACCTCAAGGGCGCTGTACAGATCTTGTTAAATTGTAATGTTTATGTAAGATGGAATGCGGCCGCCCTAACAGATTTAGACCAACGTGGGCGAATGTCATCTGTAAGGGTGTCACTTGGAAGATTTGTTGGATGCGTGGTTCGTTCGCGTTAGGGAACAGTCGGTCAAGATCGGCACTCCCCCGCCCCCCTGCTGGTTCCCGGGCAGTCGAAGGGACACATCTGGACAAGCGTCAAAGCAAGAGACCATTCTCGGGCTATTGCACTGCATTTAAAACACTGATATTTAAAGATTAAAATATTTTCTTAAAATCGAAATTACGTCGAAAATAGTCACTTTAAAATTATTTAGAGTTTATTCACTTAACCTATACACAACAACGGTAATTTTAGAGAAGTAATTTGTGAAATATCCTACTTATTTGGCGAAAAATAACGAGACGGACTAAAACACGTCAGGCAGCTGCGAAAGCGTCACGACAAGTAACAAATACGAATAAAGTGGACTTACGAATGAAGTAGTTGCTTCAAAAATCTCCCTGCGTAGAATTGTTTCTAATTAATCAATCTAATAAACGAAAATAGGTTCACTTATTTTTTTCTTAAAAATAACGTATGTTGAAATAAGACCTGGGCTTTTGAGCTGGTGAGATTGTTAACACGAACACTGTATATTTTCTCGCGTTTGGAAATGGTTATGGACTCAAATTCTCCAAAGCTAAAACGCATTGCAAGTCTTTATGACCCTCTCTCTGTGTTTGTATTAAACCATTTGGAAAATTTGAAAGCACAAAAAGAAAACCTCAATAACTAATACTGTTGCTATGCGAGAAATAACCAAATCGTGTGAGTGATAACGCAAACATTTGACTTGAAAGTTGAACCAATCAAGATTTTAAAAAAAGACGAAAAAAACACATGGCGATGTTGCGAAGTTTATAGCGTAAAATAGTCTAGTATTAAAAAATTATCACACTAGTAAATGATGTTGAAGAATTGCTCCACACTTAGGTCGGCAGTAAACCCTCGTTAATTTATATTATATATTCCTTACCTATATTTGTTTACGTTTTTGATTCGCTTATTCACCTGATATAATTTCTACATAATCTATTTATTTATAAAAGAAAATGAAATAATAACTTTGTATAAAAACACAGATTTCATTTTGATTTTTGTGACCGACCGGTTTCGCTTAGCCTAAGCATCATCAGGGTACAAAATTAAACTAAACAAAAAATACATAGTGTGTGGTTATATATACTCGGACATACAGAGGGAGAAAATAACGTAATAAAAAATAAGAGAAGAGTAATAAAACAAAAAAATACATTTTAATTATAACAAAGGAACAGAGAGAAAGAGACAGATAATATAAAATGACAGATGCAAAACGTCAACTGACAAGGTGATTAAAGAATAATGAGAAATATTATTATTTAAAGGGAAATATACCTAATATTGAACTCCGTACAAATTTAACTGATTATTCATGGTAAAAATATTATTTATAATCATTTACTATAATATTCTCTTTGACCGTTAGTTTTCGTTGTTGTTATATTGTCATACAGTAGCCATTATTGTGTTCGATACTATCCAAATCAAGGCTTTCAATTAAAATAAGTACTATTTTAATAACCCATTTAATTCTGCGTGCACTTATGAAGGATTTTTTAAATGTACAATAAATTACCACTCGTAAGATGAATGATATCGTTAAGTTTTAAAATAGAAGAATCAAAAATATTAAGAACAGTACTGATCAAAACACTAATTGTCTTGACACACTTGCTTCGGTTAACTCCGTGAAACTATTAAGAACGAATAATAATCATTATTATAGTAACGAATTACGAGTTTTAAGTACATTAGGTTCGTTAACCTCCGATTAATGGAAAAATTTGAACCACCTTGCAAAAAACAAATTTAGTCTTGATGAGTTATATCGGTAAATCTTCGATATCTCTTATAGGTCACCCAATTAGAGTTGACTAGAACGACACGTACTAAGGATTGTGTGTATTGGTGCATATGTATATCACCGACAGCGATATCTTTGCGAAACGTCACTGAGAAACAGCATTTTGCGTTGCTTACGCCCACTTATTTTTTTTAGCGAAACATGGGAAAGTGTTCATGTTGATCGAATTTGAATATTCGAAAAGTTTTACAGTGTGTTATTTTTATATTACTATTAATTTTCAATGTGAATACCGTACAACAGTCCCAACTGTCCGGAGCCAGTGGAACTATGGCATCCCCAATTGAGGTATGTTGTGAGGCTGAAGGTGGGGAGGGAAAGGAGACGGGGAAGAGGAAGGTTGGAAAGTAGATCACAGTATTTATATTTATTTTGTAAATTTTGAGAATTTTCTTTTCTGAAGTCGAATAACACGTTTGAATCATGCTAAATGCAAGCAATGCATCTATGTAAGTACCTACTGTATTCGAGTCAACTCTGGCTGTGACGCCTATACCAACACATTTTATTAATTACTAATCCATTTATTTTTATGTATATCGTTTTTGCATTGTACCAGCATGATTAAATCTTCCGCTAAACAATATGCAATACATTTTAAAATGTGATAACGTCAAAATAAATAAATATTATAAAATAAATTACATGATTGATTCCAGGACGTACTGAATATTTTATTTCTATAATTTCACAAGCCAATGGTTGATATTAAAATATTAATTAATAAATCATTGAGGCAAAATCTGTGGCATAAAAGCTACACTCTACGTAGAGAAATATAATATGTTAAGTATAAAGTAAAATAAAATCAAAGGGAAATATTAACATAATAAATGTGAATCAGTATTGCGTGACCAGTGGGAAAATCACGTTTAAATACCAGTCTTTCGATTCATACTGTTTGAAGTATTTGAGAAGGATTTAATGACAAATATTAATAAATTGTTTTACTCTAGTGAGGTTGTGTTGAGGGTGCAATGTGCAACCCGCTATATATAAAAAGAATTACAACACATAACGTACACAGTGCCTTACAAAACCCGCAAAGGTTTACCACTCTTTTCGATAAAAATATCATTTGGGAGAATGCTCCAAACTTTTTTACAGGGGAAAGATTGATTGAAAAATGTCGTTTTTTTCATACAGAGGATTTTCTTTTCAACATCCTGACTACAATTCAGATACATAAAAATAAATTATCAGAATAAGCAAACACTTTGTGGATTGGCATGATTAATTAAATAAAAACACACGTTGTTTTAATCCACTTTTTATTTTTGCATGTGTCTACTAGTTTCGATTCAGCTGAATCTTCATCGGGACTTAAAAATACACTCATATATATTTTTAAGTCCCGATGAAGATTCAGCTGAATCGAAACTAGTAGACATATACAAAAATAAGAGTGGATCAAAACAACATAAAAATAACCCTACTCTAAAAACAACCAAATGATTTGTGACAGAATAACGAATAGTGTGATCTGTACTGATTTGAAAAAATATACATATATCGCCAATTAAGTTATGAATTTTCGGCTCCTAGGCCCCAGACAGGTCAATGAAATTGGGTATCTGTTCAAAAAGAATAAATAAATCCCCTGAAAATACAAACTTTTTGGTTTTCTAGTACAAGAAAAAGTACAAATTATTTATCTGTTAATTCTATTCGGGTAGAAATCTAAGGTTTCCAGTGACTACAATTCTCAAACAGTAATTTTTTTATTAAATGCAAACTAAAATTTTAGGTAAAACGTTAAAAAATGTTGCTGGTTTAGAAACTGAACATTTTACTGATATTTCAGTGTGTTTTCCATATACTTAAAAGGATTACAGTTAAAAAATTGTATTCACTGGAAACCTCAGACATATTTCTAACTATCCATATATAATTTTCACATAAATCATTTGTAGTATTGCTTACATTAGAATGCTACAAATAAACGTTTAGTGTCATTTTTGGGTGCTGGACCCTTAAAACCATCAGTTTATCTCTGCAATGATTCATGTGCGCAGAATAATGTTGATTATTTAAAAAAATGTAGGTTTTGAAATACTTTTTAAACTTACGATTCAATTGACAGTAAGATGTTTGATGACTGCTAACGCTTAGTCAATTAAAGCCACCGAATGAGTACACTCACAAAACGAACAAGATTCAAAAGTACAAATTCTATTAGTGAACAGAAAATAAACAACGTTATAATCGGCAGAGCTAACGTCTCTGTGCTCTATGGTCAACACACAAATGACATGCAATCGCATTGTTAAGTGACATATGAAATGTGACGTAGTCATTGTGAGAACCTATCTACGAGTATTAACTTTACCGAGTCATTCCGTGATGCTCATTTTCCAGAAAAAAAGTATATTTACATATGACCAACCGGGCTTTAACAGCATGGAAACAATGAAATTTATGTTCAAATTTGTTTGAAAAATTATAATATTGTGGTTGAAGATTGTATTTTAAAAAAATATATCACTCTCATAAAACGGGAATGAAGAAAAGGCTTTTCAGGAAAAAAAAAAAACTATAAGCAGTCAAAGGTTATCAGACATTTTCCTACATCAAATGTTACAGTTTAAAACGTTTACGTGAACTGACATGAAATCAAACATGCTGTGGTTGACATGTTTAACGGCCTGCGTGGTCGAGTGGTGAGACGTCCGACTACGAGGTCGCGGGTTCAAATCCGGCGTGCGTAAATTACTTTTATTTGCCTAATATGTGTCACAACCAATTTAATTTACATAAAAAATAATATGTTTATAAATGTATATTGCAGAATGGTAAATAATTTAAGTATAGCCCTGGTGAAAGACCACCATACAGAATTGAAACTTTTCTTGAATTGCTTTAGCCGTGCTTGGTGACCAGATCTGAATAGGCAGGTACTGCCCAACCCTGTTATTTCCCATCTCCTTCCCCTCCCCACTACCTTCAACCTCGCAATATACCCCATTTGGGGATGCCATAGTCTCACTGGCTCTAGACGGTTGGGAGCAGTTGGGACTCTTGTGTGGTATTCACTTTATTTTTTTTTTCGTAGAAAGCAATTACTTTGTGATTTGACATATTCAATGAAAATGAAAGAATAACTTTGTATAGGTCCACCGAATTAATTTTATTTTTTATGACTGACCGGTTTCGCTTAGCCTAAGCATCACCAAAGTACAAAATTAAAACGAAATTTAAAGTTTAATTTTGTACCCTGTTGATGTTTAGACTAAGCGAAACCGGTCGGTCATACAAAAATAAATAAAATCTGTAGTGTTATTATGCAAAGTTATTATTTCATTATTAGTAAAAATATGATTTGTTTGAAACACCTCATTGTATATTTGATCAACTAGTTTCAGTTCATCCTGAACCTTATATACTTATTGAATGACAGAATAACAATCAAACATGTTATGATACTAGACTATTCGCATACGTTTTGAAAATAGATTGATCGATTTTATTTCCATAGACGAATAACTATTTCCGCTGACAAATGGCATTTCTGGATGATTTACGCGGTGATCGATTCGCAGCGATAATAAAGTTTATTGTTCAAGTGCAGTTAAATGTCAATTCACCACAGCCTGCACACGCCCATTCAATAAAGCCTCACTCGTCCGTGGCCGAGCGGTTAGGTTCCTAGACCGCTAAAAATACTGTGAAAAAGTGGCTATACGAATAAACAAAAACATTATGTCGATATGTGATGTGAATGGATGTATAAATACCCTAACCTTAGTCTTAGCCACGCCCAGGCGCACCGAGTCAGGTTAAAACTTGGTTAAAATCATCAAAAACTGACTTCACTGCCTTGGATAGATACTACTCTATGTACTCTAAGGTTGGGACTCTTGTGCGGTCTTCACTTATTTATAGTTTGTTAACGTCACAATGCGACAAAAAAATGAGATTAATTCTTACGTAAACTAACTAACAGTATCAGCAGGGGCGGCTCGTGAGTTTTTAGTGTGCTAGAGTTTTGAGATTGTTATTGATGTTGCAGCCGAAAATGTATTTTTTTTTTTTCAAATTGTTTTTTTTTGTGTAAAGATTTTTCAGTTTTAGTGAGTCATTAACCAACCAAAACTAAAAAATCTTTAATATTTCGGTATAATTTTTTTTCTTCTTAAAATTAAAAAAAAATGGTTTTGGCTATAAAAACAACATCAATCATGACGTTTTTTTTTCAATCTTTTTAGCACTCTAGAACACAAAAAAGTCACGAGCCGCCCCTGATTATTACCAAGAGATCAGTGCTTGTGTACGTACTACTGCAACTAACGATCGCCTTGACACTTTTCCGCTAATCTTATCATTGTAGAAAAAAGTTTTGTATCAGCATTTTTGCCGTGAATTCTCTGATGTGCGACACATGTTAGGTCAGTATTCACGTGACCGCTAAAAAAAGCGGATTTCGTTCGTTGTGTGATGTATTTTCCACGAAGAAGTTATGAGGGAAAGCTTTCCTAGAAAGTTGTATTTGTCTCTTCAAACATGGAGCAGCTTAACTTAAAACTTCGTGGGTTTTACCTTATGTTCGAGAAGGTACTATAAAAAGTCGCATTCAGTCAAGAATGAAATGATTCGCTGTCCGTTTAACGTTAACGTGCACGTGCTTTTTTCACCGTAGATATTCGAGCACTTTAAAACGTTTTATTTATATGCGACTAGCCAAGATGATCAAATTCCATAAGTTTTATCACATATCGACTGTGTTTAGGTCAATGGCGTTTTTCTACATTTTTCTACATGGTTTCAACCACTGTCACATTTTACACTGTCACAAATCGATGATTAGCACCCTTATGATTTTTTTACCGCTACCACTTTGAATAATCCCCCCTGTTAACAACCGATCCTCGGCCTGTTTCAAAATTTGATAAATTATGTTCGTATAATCATCTTATTGATAAAGATCATACCTTCAATAAAAAAGGTGCTCATACTCTTCACAAAAATGATTATGGCATCAGATTAAATAGTTTAAAAACACTAGAAATAAAGCAAACCACTGAAATTTATAATCATATAAATTGATCAAATATAATGTAAATTTGTCCAGTAGTCCAATATTAGGAATGTTTCCTGTAAACTCATAAAATTTAGTATTATTCTTTAATAACCTTGAAGTAACAATATATGGAGGAATAGCTAATTTGTTTTACCCAACCCATTCAAAATTGTAATAAATCACTTTTTCCGAGTTTTTACATCGTACACCATGAGAGAGAAAGAGACAACAAATTTCTTGGACCGCTTCTATATACTGTCACAATGATCTTAAGCTGTCTATCTTCGCTGGTTAACGGCGGGACTCCGCCCACATTTTTTTATTATCCCACTAAACTTGACACAACTAAAGGGTTTTTTAGGTTTGATGCTATATTTTTGTTGATAAAAATACTGTGAAAAAGTGGCAATACGAATACACAAAAACATTATGTCGATATGTGATATGAATGGATGTATAAATACTGTAGCCTTAGTCTTAGCCACGCCCAGGTGCGCCGAGTCATGTTAAAATCATCAAAAACAAGTCCAAAACTGACTTCACTGCCTTGGCTTGGGCTACCTCTAGTATACTCTAAGTTAATAACCTTCTCAGTTGACGTTTTGTCTCTTTCAATTCATATTATTTGTCTCTTTCTCTCTGTTCCTTTGTTATAATTTAAATGTTATTCTGTTGTTTTCTCATTGTTCTGTTATTTTATTTTATATATTGTTTTCCCTCTTTATGTATATTTAACCGATGATGCTTAAGTTAAGCGAGGTAGGTCGGTCATAAAAATTAAAATAATATCTACTAAAGTTATTTTTTCATTTCTTTAAATTATGTTCAGGTGTCAAGCAAAACAGCATGGCCGTTTTATTATCACGGAAGCCTAAATTTCCTTGCGAATAATGTGGAATAACGCCTTTGGCCTTAACACAGACAATATGATATTTATCGCAATAATTTATTAAATCGTGTGTGCATTAATAACTTATTTATAGAAAACCTTGAAAAACAATTTAATAATTACATCTGAATCTGTTGTTGATAAGGAAAATCCTTACGTGACGCTACCATCAAGAAAGTTTAAAAATGTTCCCGATGAATAAATTACGCCCCCGGTCATGACAGCCTTCTAAATAATCAATGAAGAAACGACCATGCGACTAAATTAATTCAACTCCGACACTAAATATACAACTCACTAGAACATACGAGCGCGAAATAAATAATTATCTGAAAAAATGTCACATTGCTTATTGCCATTTCGCATAACGGCCAGTGCATGGCGTGATAACACTGTGACCCACGACCCGACATGGACTACGAATCCAGAGGTCGCGGGTTCGAATACCGACATGCGTAAAAAAATAAATTATTCGAAATCTAGCACATATAAATAATACATAAAATCATTTAGTGAAAACAAATGTAACAATAATATCAGGACTGAGTCATGTAGATACTAGCTTGTACCTAGATTGCATGCAGTGGGTAATTCCTTCGCATAAATAGTAGATATAGTCAACTGCACTGAGGCTATAATAGCATACCTCTTCCAAAAATACTAATGTTAACATATTGCGTTCTAATATTTCTAGTAACTTTTTTTTATGTATTAGTGTGTTAATCATTTACTCCGTGTTATTTCTTTATCACTATTATTTAATATTATGTATTGCACAGTTATGGAAAATCCCATAAGGGCTTATATAATATAATTAATAAATATAGTTTGTTTGCGGTACTTTTCAAGGTGGTAGATACTCTCAGTATCGGCTGGTGAAGGACCATAACTCGAAAACTTTGCTTGAAATGGCTTTAGCCATGTTTGGTGACCAGACCGGAACAGTCAGGTATTTCCCAACCTTTCTCTTCCCCATCTCCTCACCCTCCCCACTCCCTTCAGTCTCACAGCATTGGGGATGTCATAGTGCGAATAGTGCGGTATTCGCATAAAAAACTCAAAAGACTCCCACCATTTTTACCGAGAAATTGGGCCAATAATAAACAAATTGGGAAATAAATTTAAATCAGTCTGTGTCAATCGGTTAACGGGTCAAGACGTATGTGTTGTTGAGAGTAGTTTCCATTTACAGGTGGAACGTGAAGGCATTTTTCATTAATATAAGATTAACTTGTTATTTGCACGAGCGTACAGGGGTTCACAATTCACATATCAAAAATGTACTTTTTACGGTACAGCGCCAAACCACCAGAACAAATTGTAGGTAGTTATGCAGAAAGCCATATGTTTAGTAAATTAAATTTCGCAGCCCTAAATTTTGGTAATGCCCCTTAAACGTTGGACTTCTCAAACCAAACTCAATAAAATTTTTAAACATTAAAATTTCATTATGACTGATTTTTAGGACATTTCAAACCTTAACAATTTATTTGTAATTACTCCACCGTATTCCTTCATCCTCCTTTAAGACATATCATCGTTGAAAAGGCAAAAGGGCCTAAGCGACACTTTGGTCAAAAATGAGTTAAATATGCAGTTTTAATCAGTTCTTTTTTATGCATCGAATGATCTGACTCTTGTTTGATTCTAAAGACCTTTGTGGCCCTTCAGCCATCTAATATATATTTACTATTTGGGAGAAGGCTTGACTCAAGTGACACAAGTTTTGGACTTTTTAAGCTTATTGTCGCTTCAGGTAACTCAGTGAGAGCATTAAGTCACCCGAGTCAACTTTTTTTTCAAAACCCAACCAGGTACTGAAGACCTATATATTTTATTGTAACACAAAAAAACTTAAAAGTGACTTCGTTTAACTTCCCAAAATGGCACTTCTGCCCATTTGTCTTTCCGGCGACGATATTTTTTTATATGCTTTTTTTAAAGAAAGACAAACATTCCCGGATCACGAATAGCCTGACAATATTATTTGAAAAACTCCTAATAAATCATCATAATAAGCGGAAGATGTTGCTTGTGCAATGATGGAGGACTCAGCTAACTGAGGAATTTAACCCACGACGCCCGGGTGGAAATCTGACGGGTTAGTCCACTCAGCTACTAACCGGTCTCTTATAAGTATTCTTCATTCATTAAATAGGCATAATATATACCTTTTTATGAGCTTTAATGGTGAGGAAAATCCGTGAAAATACACTACCTTTAAATATAGAAATCCTTGGGTCACGAGGATTAGATTAATAATATGTTGTTAATCATAAATTAACTTTAAATTTTAGAATAGATAAACCCAATGGAGTAAAATTATTGAAATTTACCTAACCACTCATAAATATTTGTACAATAAAAAACCATAAATTATTAAATTTTAAACGAGGCAAGATTTTTTTTGTATCTAGTAGAATATATATTTTTTTAATATTATGCTTTTCTTATTATAGGGTGATGAATCTGTTAACGAACAATTGTGATAGACGATCCCAGATATATTATTATGTTATTTCGTCGTCAATTTTTAAGTGGAAGAAATTAATTTGTTTCATGATTGTTTATTGTTGTACTTATAAAAATGTGCACAAAAAAAAACAGACATGTCTCTAGGAATTTCAAAAACATGGCTATTGTGAATTAATAATGTTTTTTCATACTTAAAAGAAAATATGCGCAATATACAACATATACAACAACAACAGACCGGTCGGTAGCTGAGTGGAGAACGCGTCGGATTCCCACCCGGGCGTCGTGCGTTCAATTCCTCTGCTGGCTAAGTCCTCCATCATTGCACAAATTAAGGATGAAAGTAAACTGAATGCTGTGGAAATGAGATCTTTGAGACGGATGTGCGGTAAAACCATGTATGACCGTATTACAAATATGGATATCCGGAAAGAATGCAAGGCTGATATGAGCGTAATGGATAGGATCAAGAAAGGGACGCTTAGATGGTTTGGGCATGTAGAGCGAATGAACGAAGAAAGGAGTGTGAAAAGAATATATGATGCGAAAGTGAATGGAAGAAGAAGTCGAGGACGCCCGAGAAAGACATGGCACGATCAAATAAATCAAATACTTGAATCGGGTCATGTGAAGAGTCAGAATAACAGAAGAGTATGTATGAGACGATGTATAAATGTAAATGAAGCAAGAAGTGTGTGCCAAGACAGAGTTATATGGCGGTCCGTCCTCTCTGCCTACCCCTGCGGGGAAACGGCGTGATGGTCAGTTAGTTAGTTAGTTAAGAAATTAACGCTTATCTCGTAACGTTATCAGAGTGATTAAAACAATAATGAGTTACGTTTATCAATAAATCAATAAATTGGGAAAGGAAATTACCTTAAAATTCTCCTTTCCGTCCAACTTATCAACGAGCACAACTATAATTGTTTTCATATCGTGTTCATGGAGAATATGGTAATATATGTCGATAAGCAACAATACCAATCGATAAGTGCCTATCTATTGGTGAAAAAACCTGATTACTTTACCGATAAGTCATCATTTCATCATGCCGAATTGTAAATTGCAGTATGTACAGCAAAGTATTCAAGCTATATCAAGATTATACAACAATCTCACAGGCACAGTGGGTATGTTATAAAAAAAATATAATTCCATACTCTTATGGTTGGGGGAAGAAGAGAAGGATTTTTTTCTTGGCAACATCATTATAATTAATTCAACTGTTGATACATTCATTCTTGTACGAATGATAAACTTTTACAGGTGTATTGTTTTAGTTGATAGTGTTTCGTTTGACAGACTGTTCCTTTAATTCTGAGTAAGTATCATAAACCTGAATGACATTATTTTTAACTACATGAAATAAGTAAAGCCAGACTCCTGAATAACACGCTAGTTCGGCATTAATTTTGATTTCACTTGTGTGTGTCTAAAAGTTCCAAAATTAACAGTCAGATGCCTCTATGATATTTTCCAAACGAGTAGAATTTAACGTAAAACCCAGAATCGTTTAGAATGCGAGGCTCTAAGCTGTAGTTTTTTAGATTAATGTAAAATCTAGGCTGCCCGTAGGTAGTATAACGAGAAACATATTTAATCTGCATATTATTTGTAAGATTTTTTTTTAGTGTAAAAATACGGACATCATTGGAAAAATGGGGCAATGAAAACAACATGGTACTTACATCAGTCTTTAAATCGTTGCTGAAGGTGGACTCCTCACTCTCCTGGCGGGTGTAGAGAAGCTGGCTGCCGAGGCGGTCCGCCAGGTCGGCGGAAGAGGCCGGGCCCCGCGCCCCCACGCGCTCGCCGCTCAGGTTGTCGATGATGCGGGGCCTGGGCCCGGCCACCACCGTCCCCGTGGCGATGCCCACCGGGGAGCCCCCGTTGTTCAGGCTCTTGTTGGACCCCCATTCGAAGAGACCGGCCCGCGTGGGAGCTATCTTTATCACAGTGTCTCTGATTAATAAAGCTTCTTTTAGGCCCGGGCAGATGTCTTCGTCGATACCACCACACTCGAAAGTTTCTGCTTCTTCTGTTCCGTCTACGCTATCCTCGTCTTGCTTGTCGCTGTCGATGTATCGCAAGTTGGCTAAGTTGGCCAGAGTGAATTCCTTGGGGGTAGGGATGTCTATCTCGTACTTGCCGTCGCTGCTGATGTCCGAGATGACGTCCTCGGCGTTACCCCACTTGGCGGCCGGCGGGGAGAGGGGCGTGGAGGGCCCCACGCGTCCCTCGACCCGCTGCCGCTCTGCCACCCCTCTGCCAAAGCAGAACATGTCCCAGACGGCAGAGCAGCAGCTGGAGAACCGTCATAAGACGAACTCCGCTTTCTGCGGCATCTAGAAGGCCGAGCGGAGCACCAAAAACCTCAAACTCATCAGACGGTATATATTCAGTTACTAGCCTCGCGGGATGAACTGCCACTCACTTTATCAGTTTTGAATAAACATCACCACTATATATTTTTGTTTTACTGGAGTTGCGTGACGACACGGCATAAACTGTAATTTCAAAAAGGAACTTAGAATTACCTACGAGAATTGCACACAATATAAAGTTATTGTTTTATGCTTGGTCAAAATGCAAATAGTTTCTGTATTTAAACATGATTTATTACTGGAACGCATTTGCATTGACGTCAATGCTAAAGAATAACATTAACAAAGGTCTAGAAAAGCGCAGCATTGTAAAAAACTTACAACAACGTTTCTCCAAGATGATTAATTCAACATTGTTTTATTAATAATCAAGTTTTAATGAGATAATCTACATTATTAAAACATAAATCTGGCGGGTTCATATTATTGTACCCATAACTAGTTTTGTGACACTACCAACATTGTCACTAACGAAGAAAATAGAAAAATCTTTGAAAAACAATAATATTGGTAACATGCTTCAAGATTAAAAATACTCAGTGGCGTAGCGAGAAACTCCCAAAAACAAGACAAGCTTTTTATCGGGCCCTCCATTAGTTTTCCTCTAGACAACTTTTATAGAATTTAAAAAATATATATTTCGTAAGCTAGTTTAAGTATAATTGGTTAATTTCTATAAAAAAAATATTCGAAACATTAAAATCAAAAGATAGTAGCCTAAAATCAGAAGAAATTCAAATATTAATAATTTTCAATAGAAGTATGAGATCATTTAAAAAATCCGCTTTCTAATAAGGTCTTGATGGTTTGATTGGCAGTGTTATTCCCGGATAGAGTAGAGGTTTCAAGTTCGAGTTTCGGTCATGACCATTGTTCTTTTTAATTTCTGTTTTTTTTTCTGTTTCATATTATTAATATTATTTAAATGTTTGAAGTTTTATATTGAAACAAATAATGCTCTTTTCAAAAATGTTGGTGAAACGTTATTAGATAATTCTACAAGTGATACATTATTACCCAACTTTACGTTTGACATGTAAAAACGGCCCATACGGGTGGAGTTCCCCGTATTCTACGTAATGTTAACGTTTTGTTGAGCCCTAAAACGTCCTCGAGCGGTTGCTAAGCCACCCTATTCCAAATTCCACGAAAAATAACTGATGGAGACGATCGTAATTTATGTGATCACCGAAATATGCATAGTAATTAGCCTCAGATGAAAATTCAGCTCGGAAAGCATTAGCGGAACGCCCCGTGAAACCCAGAGCCCGCGTCACAAGGCATTAACCACTAATGGCTGAACATCTCACCAACACTGGCACAAGACACGTGTGTGGCGATAAAATCGATAGCTTTATGGGAAAATTCCAATATTAAGCCACCAACCTACTTTACCCAAGAGAGGAGTTAAGTCCGATAAACCGTAAGCTGATATAAGCTATTCGTTCATGTCGCATGCAAATTGCCTTATCGTATCGGATAAATGCACTATATGAGTTCATTTAACCACCCAGGGAAACTTATAAGCGTAGGAAACAAAATGAATATTGCAACAAAATTAGTTATCAAATCATGAACAGTAGACGACAGACGGGAAAAATATGATATTCTCGCGACAGGAGTTATTTGAAGTTGAGATCTTTTGCTAATCGAACGACTCTCTTATCCGTAACTTGATCTTCTAATAAAAACGTTTGAACTTTTGTTCTCTAGAGGCCTCCACCTTTATAAATAGTGCAACGCGACGAACCCGATGACAGTCTTTAATCGATTTTTAACCACCTTTAAAGTAAAAAATTTGAATGCCATTTTCCTATAATACGACAATTATTCTTTTAAAAACAATATTTTACATGTCGCCACAGCCTAGAACATTCTGTACCCCGGACAGTTCCGTCTGCTCAATACTGTGGAAAGGGACGGTGCGTACCATGCGATTCACACTGTTCTATTCTGTGTTTTAGCCGGTGGCGACATGTGAAAAAAATATTTAAAAACTAAAATGATGATACATGACCGATATTTGAATGATGAATTTACTGGTAACGTAAGTGTGTTTGATGCTTGCCACATTTTGTGTTAATATTCTAAGGCTATATCGTGTCTATATATTTGTAACGTCATTGAAAAAAAGAGCAATAGAGAAAGAACAGCACATACATTATGTTATAGGAAATCAATTACAAAAATAGGACAAAATATATATAAGAAAGAACACTCAAGTCAAAGCCAAGATCAAGTCAAAGTTTTGGTCGTAAATAATGAAAAAAATCATTTTGACTGGCACCATAAATTTCAAGACCATGGCCCGAGTTAATAAAACATTCTGGACATTAGAGAATGATACCCATAATTAGAAGTAATGATTGAGGAACAGCAATTCGTTGTTTCCGAATGTACGGCTAGGAATGTTGAGCTGGATGAGTTGCAACAAAGAAGGTGAGTCAATAATAAAATTGATAATTGTGAAAATGCAAATAAAATCAAAGTCGTTCCTTATATTTTTTATAGGTAAAACGTCAAAGTAGAGCAAATTGGCATATTTCCTTTTTACTCCAAATAAGCTAATAATAACGCCCTGTTACACCCCACATATATTTCATGCGAACGTGGTTTTAAATAAAAAATCGCTACTAGGTAATACACTCAGAGCAATAATATACCAGGAGGGAGCGCTAGTGTAGTCAGGATTGATGATTTTTTCCTGACTGGGGCGTGGCTAGGGCTAGGGGTAGGGTATTTATGCATCCATTCATAGCAACATATTGACATTTTTTTTTTGCTTATTTGTATAACAACTCTTTCAGAGTATTGTTCTAAGCAAAAATGTAGGATATAACCTAGAAAACTTGAGTTGTGTATTGTTATGTCGCATTGGAAAACGTAGTAGGCGGAGTTGCCGGAGACGGAAAACATGCATACATACCTAAAAGCGGTGCTATATTGTGTGAGAACTAGTCTTTTCTCTTTCTCTCTCACGGTTTACGACGTAAAAACCCGGAGAAAGTGATTTATCGTAAATTTGTATAGGTTGGGTAAAAATATTTAGCTCTCTCTCCATATATATTCTTGCTGTGAGGTAATACATCATAATGCCGTCCCTGTTTTGGCAGGTGTGCTACGGCAGTTATGTGATGTGGGTAGGTACCGTGATGTATAATTTTAACAAAATGAAAACAGAATAGCAACGGCATGTCAGCATTGAAATTGTGCTCATTACGTTTCGCAAGGTTAATACGCCGATTGCAAGTTTGTTCCGAAGAACAATAGTCAATTAAACTCTTCACAATCGCGTTACGAATCTTCTTAAGGTAAATCCACTTAATTGTTCCGGTTATATTTTCCTTCATTCTGTAATGTTGACGAAGATTATTATAGTTCAATAATATTTTTATTGCATTCATCCTTGGAGTAAAAATAAACATGGAGAGAGAGATAAAATATGTTTACCCAACCAATACAAATCTGAGACAAATCACTTTCTCCGGGTTTTTACGTCGTATACCACGAGAGAGAAAGAGACAAGAAAAGTCTTCAAATAATATTTCAGCACTTCTAAGGATGTAATAATGTTCACCGTCCGCCCTAACTTCACATCATCGAGTCCCATAACTTACGTCATAGGATTTTGAGGATATTTATTTAATTATATACGCCCTCATGGGTTTTTACATAACAGTGTAATATATAACATAAAATAATAGTGACATAAAAATAACATAGAGTAAATGATAAGCACCCAAAAACATAAGTAAGTTAATATAAATATTATAATGCAGTAAATTAACAGTAATATTTTTGAAAGAGGTTTGCTATTATAGCCTTCTTGTAACTCAATTCAGTTCAGTTGAATATATCAACTATTTCAGCGAAAGAATTTTGATTAAAAAACTTGCGGTGGTTATACAAATAAATCAAACATGGTGGTGATATGTGCTGTGCGTGAATGTTCAAATAAGACCAAACAAACATTATAAAACATCCCTTTTCAGAGGTATTTCAAAGTTTTAAATATTTTTGACCGTACTCATGGTATACGACGTAAAAACCCGAAGAAAATGATTTATCGTAAATGTGTATAGGTTGGGTAAAAATATAAGCTGTACCTCCTTACATCGTTACTCCAATCTTCTTACTTGAGGGTCGTAATAAAAAATAAGAACTACGATATAAGTTATTTACTAAACTACATTTGAGGCATATAGTCCTTGGTGATCAAAACTTTTCCTGCCAACAGGATTTTTTAAAATAAAATTGTCAAAAATTCACCTTTAACCCTCATGTGACTGAAGAAAACTACACCTTTTTAAAATTGAAATGAAGGTTTCTTTTACAGTATATAAATTGCTGAAGTTTGCTGGACCACTTTTATGACGTAATACATTTCGACTCAGTTCAAGACTTGGGGAAGTGGGTGGGAATTTCACCCAGTACCATCTTTTCTTGGGTTTTATAATTCAGTAAGTGATTAAAAATAGTATTAAGGATACAGGCGATGTAATTTGAACACAACAGGACTTCATATTTATCATTTGAAATCAGATAAAATAATTAATAAATATGGACAAGCTTCAAATTCCATATAAAACACATGGGGGTACCCGGCATCAGAAGGTTTAAGTTTTACAACGGTTATGTTTAATTGTTCATTTTCACTATTGTGGAGAAGTCAGGAAGTTTCAGCCGGTTAGACTAACTGGAACATTAAAGAAATCCATGTTGAAAACCGAAAAGGGTACCCGGGTACCCTTTCAATCACATTAAGGTTAAAAAAGAAGACGAAAAATTGCCCTAGCTGTTTATGTTGTATCTACACACACGTTGCAGCTTTTCAACAAGTTTATTTGCCGTTACTATGTACAAATGTCAAAAGCTAAATTATGTTTACGTTTCGCGTTGAGTTTTCATCCAAGATTTTAGTTTTCCTGACCGCCACAGGTCGCCGGACAGCTTTACAGTGGCGTGTAGGCGAGCCCATAAATTATAATCAAACAATATTTTGACAAAAAATACACGCGTGTGTTACATAAGATATGTTATTTGGCATGCGAAATTAAATGAAATAATGATAAAAAGGAAGTATTAATCCCAATACATTGGTTAAGAAAATTATAATAATGAATTAGAATAAGATGTCGCTTTGCATCGTTTTGACAATGGGCCAGCATTGTGGACCTTTTGTCTTCTGCTACTGCGTGCGGTGAATTTATGTCCACCCCGTCGCACTGTCCTACTTGAGAGTATGCAAGCAGGATGCAAGATCAACTACAGGTTTGCCCCTATTTTAATGTTTTACTTATGGCCTGGTATAAACAACGAACCTCAGAGCAATAATACACAAGAGACAGCGCTGCTGTAGTCAGTTTTGATGAGTTTTGCCGGACTCGGCTAGACCTGGACGTGGCTAGGACTAGGGCTAGGGTATTTTTACATCCGTTCGTAGCACATGACGACATAATGTTTTTGTTTATTCGTATAATCACTTTTTCACAGTATTGTTATAAGCAAAAATATAGCGTATAACCTAAAAAACAGTTGACCTATGTCCATTTATGTCGCATACCAAAACGCGAGGGCGGAGTCAACGGAGACGCGGGACACGAAGAACATCCTTACAATACTTTAAAGCGGTGTGATAATTTGGGAAATTTTGCTGTCTCTTTCTTTCTTATTGTGTACGACGTAAGAACCTGGAGAAAGTGATTTATCCTAAATTTGTATAGGTTGGGTAAAAAGAATTAGCTCTCTCTCCATATATTGTTTGTTACTCCAAGCTGCGAACACCTAATTTGACGTAGTTATGCAGAAAGCGTGCAACCCACAATTTGCCAAAATCCAGTTTTACATGTTTTCCTTTAGATAAATACTAGATTTATATCTGCTGAAAACATTTAAGCTTCAAATGCAATAGATTTTTAATCATTACTTTTTTTGGAGATATTTGACTTAAATTGGAGTTTAAAAACATTATGAAATGTAGGATAACGTCAGAAATACATTTAAAAAAAAATATAAGCACATTGACAGAATATAAATAATCTATTTATAATCTGTCAAGCTCATTAAAAAAAATACAACACTGAAATTCACTTTGCAAATGCCGACGACGCATATTAATGGTTTT
The DNA here is from genome assembly GCA_022651775.1 of Drusus annulatus. NCBI lineage: Eukaryota > Metazoa > Arthropoda > Insecta > Trichoptera > Limnephilidae > Drusus > Drusus annulatus. Next base: position 346,014 of record JAGWCC010000044.1, on the reverse strand, counting down.
TTATCGTCATATCTTCAAACGCCTTTTTCTCAGTTTCATATTTTTGGGTTGGATGCTTTCTGCATAACTACGTCCAATTATAATTAATTTTATGCATCGAATAATGTTCTCACACTCCCTCAAGGAGAGATTGAGTGGGTGTTCTGGGTCCCATGTCTTGGTGTGACCTGCACTGTTGGAAGAATATTCTAGACATAGGCTTAGGGAATATGTTCGTGTATGCAGCTCTTGTAATATGAACTATAAAACAATTAGGATATATATTTTTTTTTAAATCAGTAACTGGTTATTTCCGTACTCAACAGAAAATTCATTGAAAAATATATTATTGCTTACACATTTCTCTAGTCATAAAAATGCTTGGCAAGAAAAGCAAATAAGTTATTCCCAGATGCTCGATATTCGGAGAATCGCAAATTGCTTTATTGCTTACAATCGAACTTTGTTATTATTTGTATTAATAATGACGATACGCAGAAATTGTCGGGTCCATAATATTTGAACAGCGAAAACCGTGGGCTTAATATTGCTCGGATTTGCTCTAATAGGACGAATGTTGAAATGGCGATGGTAATGATAATATTGAGACGTTCTTCTGAAATAAGCCGTTTAAATTAATTATAATAAATCAGTTTCTAATTGTTTCGAATAGTACGCCCCCACCTCAAGGGGCGGAGAGACGGCTTTTTTCAACATTCATCTTGAAATGAGACAAAAAAATAAGGGATGAATATGAAACATCATTCTGTTTTAAAAATGTTTCGTAAATTACTATTTCAACTAGTTTAGTCATGACACACACGTCAAAAGGGACATGGTGAGTAAATCGTGAAGTTGCGTAATCGGAATAATTTTTTAAATTTTTTACGTATGAGCAAAAATTACCAGTATTGTTTTTGGAGAAATTAGCCCCCCACACGGCGATCTAACGAATGACGTACAGAAGACGGCTTAGCGTATTAATACTATCAGACGTAGCTACCAATATATTGAATGCTTTGGTGGCAATTGATAAAAGTGTATGTTTTGTAAATCAAGGGCTGAAGCGTCATTTTGGGAAGTTAACAGAGCACTTTATTTTTTTTGTTTTACAATACAATTCATTAACTCAGTCTTCAGTAGCTGGTTGGACTTAGAAAAAAGGTTAAATCAGGTAATTCAATGCTCTCACTGAGTTACCTGAAGCGACAAAAAGCTTAGAAAACGTCCCAAACTTGTGTCGCTTGAGTCAAGCCTTCTCCCAAATGGTAAATATATTTTAGATGGCTGAAGGACTACAAAAGTTTTCAGAATCAAACGAGAGTCATAGCATTCGATGCAGAAAAAAATTATCAAAATTGCATAGTTAACTCATTTTTGACCAAAGTGTCCGTTGTCTTAAGCCCTTTGCCTTTCCAGCGACGATATAAAGATAAATGGGGTAACTTTTACCACCCGTAGTTACCTGCATTAGATAAATCCCCTAATTAAAAAAGCAACTTATAAAAGGGACTTCATTTATTAAGATGTTATAAAAAGTACATATTTAAACTTAACATAGACAAGGATTATTATCATTATTATTATAAACATTGAATTTTATTATTCTCAGCATAAACTCGAGGCATCATAAATATATCATAATGTTGGCAATATTTCAATATTATATGAGATATTCCCAGAACAGAACACCATTACTTAGATAGGTACCTACTCCATATCTCGGTAGGAATATAAATGTGTGACGTTGGGTGGGTTTGTGGGTGGAGTGGCGTGAGGTGACTACTTTTACACTTTTTGCCATTTACAAAAACGGTTTTACGATAACTTAATAAAGTGTCAAAAAAAAAATTATCCAACTTTTTGTTTAGTTGTCGTGATATTAAAATACTAATCTATGACTGCTGTAAAAAGAGTAATATAATGTTTTAAATAAACTAATGATTATCTGTATAAACACCTGAATGATTCATATTGTTTATGTGCATAAAATAACTGGTATAAGGCTTCATGTAATAGAGAACTTATAAACAACTAAGATATCTCATTTTAAAACTTACATATATTATAGTGAAAGTATCGTTTACTATTGAGTTTAGGGGAAATCTATTCCATAAACCAAAAAATAATAAAAATGCTTTTGAATATAATGCCCGTTTTTATTGATTAGTTAACATTATGAGCTGTTGACAGCGCCGACAGCAAATTAAAAAATACAGTGTTTTACTTAAAATTAAAGATGAGGGTAGGTTTGACAGGCGAACGTAAAAAAAAGGCTTTCAATGGACGAACTTAGATTACTCGTAATAAACTGACACACGTCTCTTCAAGAAATTTCGAATGGATAGTTTTCGAATGTATATAGTCATCGTGAAAATTGATTTTACAGTTTTCGAGAAATTTAACCCTCAACGTTGAAAATAAGGGATGCGCGATTGGTATCCAGAAAAGTAAAGCCTACCCATGTTGTTTTTAGATAAAAACATTATTCCAATATTTAAGCTTATAATAATGCCATAACTTTGAGATAATAATATTCCCAATTGCTCCAAATAACACCAGTAAAAAATTAAGTCTCCTTTTATAAATACGCACTACAATTAAGATCAACTACTCCGATAATAACGATATTATCATCTATTTGCGCGTACTGCAAATACATACGAACACTTACATGGACCTAGACTAAAAAGGGGGCATAACATTGTTTTTTGGACAGAAACGGTGCACTCATTTTACTTGTTAGTGGAGTATGTATTATTCACTCAATGATAACAGTATGTGGATTGTATACGTTCAAAATAATCATTCAGTAAGTCGGCACCACTGTTATATTTCTATCGATAATAAATTCGCAGACACGGCGCGTACTAACCACATCACGGGATTTTAGGAGACTGACGTGAACACCTTACAAAAGGAACCAACACAACAGTTTGACAGCTAGCTACCGAAATAGAGCGACGCGACTGCCATCTGCACTGGGCATTTGAAACAGCGCTCGTTCTTTTGTGAAGACTAGCGACATCTGTTGGAAAAAAGTTTAAGAACAACCTTAAAGAAAAGGTCTCTGTAAATTATAAGCTGGTTGCCAAATTAGGTAGGAATTAATTGAACGCCGTAGTTAGATCATTAACGGCTTTTGCTAAAAAAATAACGAAATCCATATATCTTTGTGGATTCGTATTTGGTAGGTATTAGGAATAGAATTTCATAACGTGTAAAAAACCCTTTCCAATAAATTATGTTGTGGATACTTTTTTGTTGTTAATGTTGAATTTATGGGGTTAGTATATTAAGTACTTGTGTTGTTATTATTAGGTTATAAGAGAGCATTTAATACAGAAAATAATGTTTTCCAAAAGAGCATTTTTTTTAAGAAAAGCTGGTTTTCAAATATATTTCCATGTGGCCATTTTTACAATACAATAGTTTTGAAATAAAAGACCTCAGTATTTGAAACGCAGGTCCGGCCCTGAGCCAAAAAAAATTCTTAAAAAAGTTAAATTTAAAAAAAATACTACTTTGCAGGCCAAATTCGAACCTTGGGGCGAAAATTAGATGCCAGTTCCTCAGACTTTCTGGAAGCGAATGAAGTGAACCTTTGGAATTCTGAAAAATGATGAAGGTCTAACAATTAAAAAAAATAATTGTAAAAATTTAATTTAAAATTTGATTTTAATTCAATTAAAAAAATTCCAAAAGTAAAATTTGTAAAAAAAATGATACTTTGTGGGCAAAGTGAGAGCCTAAAAGTGAAAAATGAGATGCTGTTTTTTCATGCTCAATGGGAACGAATGAAATGAACCATCGGAATTCTGTTAAAAATGATACAATTTTGACGATTCAGTAAAAAAGTATTTTCCAAAAGTAACATTTCTTAAAAGTACCACTTTGCAGGCAAAATGCCAGCATTTGGGCCTGAAACAAGATTACGTTTTCACATGCTCAATAAAACCTCATGAAGTGAACTCTTGAAATGCTGTTGAGAATGATGGTGGACGATTGAATGGAAAAATCTTACGAAAGTAATATTTGTTGAAAAAATACTAATTCGCGGGCTAAATGCGATCCTTGGTAGGAAATGAGATGCCGTTTTCTCAGGCTCCATTGGATCGAATGGAGTTACGTTTTAGAATTCTGATAAAAATGATGTACCTACTTCAGACAATTAAATGAAAAAATCTTCCAAAACACCGTTTGTTAAAAAAACGATATTAATTTGCGGGCTAAATAGGAGACTTGGGGTCGAGATATAAATGCCATTTTCTCAAGCTCTATGGAATAATTTATTTATGGTTTTAAAGATTATTTTGTAGAACTCCATTTTAATTTTTAGGTTTTTTAATTTTATTTAAACAACTTTTTTAATTATTTTAAATTAAAAAATACAATTTTTAGTTAAAAGCTCTGCGAAGTAATTATTTTTATGCGTGACAGCTGTTTCGCTTTCGAGGGCATTATCAAACTGTATGGAATAAAATCAAGTGAAATTAAGGGATGCTCTTAAGAATGATAGGTTAGGGACGATTAAATGAAAAAATCCTCCGAAAATAACTTTTGTTAAGAACTTACCACGTTGTGGACAAAATGGAAGCCTTAAGCCTGATTCACACCAACGTCCGGTTCCGCTCAGTGCCGATATTGTTCCGCAAGAAAACTTATTGATATGGTATGAATATCAATCAAGGAGTATGTGCCAAGACAAATTTGTGTGGCAGTATATCCTTCTGCCCACCCTTGTGATATTTAACTACTTATTTAGTTAAATAATTATTTTGAAGTGTAAAAATACTAACATCGCAGATTTTTTTTTATTATCAAAAACCATTTTTTTATCACTAAATAATATTTTTATTAATTATTAATTATTAAAAAATCATTTAGTGATAAAAAAATGGTTTAAAAAAAAAAAAAATCTGCGTTGTAAGTATTTTTACACTTCAAAATAATTATTTAACTAAATAAGTAGTTAAATATCACAAGGGTGGGCAGAAGGATATACTGCCACACAAATTTGTCTTGGAACATACTCCTTGATTGATATTCATACTATATCAATAAGCTCTCTTGCGGAACAATATCGTCACTGAGCGGATCCGGACGTTGGTGTGAATCGACACTTAGGGTCAGAAATAAGATGCCGTTTTCTCAGGCTTTATGGAACCGAATGAAGTAAAAATTTCAAATGCTCTTGATAATTATGGGTTATGGACGATAAAATTAAAAAATCTAATAAAAGTAACATCTGTTGAAATAAATAACTTTTTGCGGGCCAAAAGTCTTGGAGTCGGAAATTAGATGCAGTTTTCTCAGGCTTTAAAGGATTGAATGAAATAAAACTTCCAAATTCTGTTAAAAGTGATGAACTTTTGACGATTCTATGAAAAAATCTTCCTCAAGTAACATTTTTTTTTAAATAAATACCTTTTTGCGGGCCAAGCCTTGGGTTCGGAAATTAGATGCCGTTTTCTCAGGCTCTATAAGTATTAAATGAAGTAAGCCCGTAGAAATCCGTTCAAAATGATACACTTTTGACGATTCAATGAAAAAAATCTTCAAAAGAGAGATTTATTAAAAAAAATATCAATTTGCGGGATAAATGCGAGCCTTGGGGTCGGAAATAAGAAACCGTTTTCTCAGGCTCTATGGGACAGAAAGTAAGTAACATTTGGAATGCTCTTGGGAATTATGGGTTATGCACGATTCAATAAAAAAATCTTCCAAAAGTAACATGTTAAAAAAAATACCACTTTGTGGACAAAATGTAAGCCTTAGGGTCGGAAATAAGATGCCGTTTTCTCAGGCTCTATGGAACCAAATGAAGTAAAAATTTAAAATGCTCTTGATGATGATGAGTTATGGACGATAAAATGAAAAAATCTTCTTAAAGTAACATTTGTTGAAATAAATAACTTTTTGCGGGCCAAATGCAAGTCTTGGGGTCGGAAATTAGATGCCGTTTTCTCAGGCTCTATGGAACCGAATGAAGTAAAATTTGAAAATGCTCTTGATAATGATGGGTTACAAACGATAAAATGAAAAAACCTTTTAAAAGTAACATTTGTTGGAATAAATACCCTTTTGCGGGCCAAATGCAAGTCTTAGGGTCAAAAGTTAGATGCCGTTTTCTCAGGCTCTAAGGAATTGATTGAAATAAAATTTCTGAATTCTGTTAAAAGTGATGAACTTTTGACGATTTAATGAAAAAATCTTCCTTAAGTAACATTTTCTGAAATAAATACCTCTTTGCGGGCCAAATGCAAGTCTTGGGGTCGGAAATTAGATGCCGTTTTCTCAGGCTCTATAAGTACCGAATGAAGTAAACCTGTAGAAATCCGTTCAAAGTGATAAACTTTTAACGATCAATGAAAAAAATCTCCAAAAGTGAGATTTATTAAAAAAATATTAATTAGCGGGCTAAATGCGAGCCTTAGGGTCGGAAATGAAAAGCCGTTTTCTCAGGCTCTGTGGGACAGAAAGGAAGTAAAATTTGGGATGCTCTTGAGAATTACGGGTTATGGACGATTTAATAAAAAAAATCTCTAAAAGTGAGATTTATTAAAAAAATATCAATTTGCGGGCTAAATGCGAGCCTTGGGGTCGGAAATGAAAAGCCGTTTTCTCAGGCTCTATGCGACAGAAATAAAGCGAAATTCGGAATGCTCTTAAGAATTATGAGTTATACACGATTCAATAAAAAAAATCTTCCAAAAGTAACATTTGTTAAAATAAATATTACTTTGCGGGCCAAATGCAAGCCTTGGGTTCGAAAATTAGATGCCGTTTTTACAGTCTGTATGGGGCCGAATGAAATGAACTTTCAGAATTCTGTTAAAAATGATGACCTTTTGACGATTTGATGAAAAAAATCTCCAAAAGTAAAATTTGTTATAAAATCACTACTTTGCGGGGAGAATGCGAGCCATCGGGTTGGAAATTAGATGACGTTTTCTCAGGTTCTTTTTGGTCGAATAAAGTGAACCTTTGGAATGCTGTTGAGAATGATGGGTTTGGGACGATTAAATTCAAAAATCTTCCAAAAGTAACATTTATGTAAAAAAAATACCACTTTGCGGACCTAATGCAAGCCTTGTGGTCAGAAATTAGATGCCGTTTTCTCAGGCTCTATGGGACGGAATGAAGTGAAGTACTGTTATTTTTTTTGCGAAATGTAGGTCTTGGGGTCGGAAATTAGATGCCATTTTTTCCGGCTCTTTGGGACCGAATAACTTTAACCTCTAAAATGCATTTGAAAATTACGGGCTTAGGACGAATAAACCAAAAAAATATTTCAAAAGTAACCATGGGTTAATAAAATACCGCTTGCGGGCAAAATGCGAGCTTTGGGGGGTCGGATGTTAGATGCCGTTTTCTCAGGTCCTGCTTACAGGCACTCTTTGCTCTATTCGCATTCATATTTCCATTCGTATTTTAGAAAAATATACTTTTACTAAAGACTGATCCAGAGATACATTGATTTAAAATTTTAAATATAAGTTTATATCGTTAAATATTAATTATTTGCGTTAGTGTTACTGATTCTCATGTTGTCATCGTAATTTATGAGTTTTGCTCACATTCACCTCAGAGATGGCCTCACATTCTACTGCATCAAGTTGATTTACTTTCATCCTTCCCTGCAAATCCAAGCCCCGCTGTTACATATAGCTTTAAAAGAATAGAACATTAATATATTTATACTTTGTAGAGTGGCGCAGCTTGTGATCAGAATGATAAATAACTTAATTATTTTAATATGAAGCAGGTACCTGGTTAGCACCATGGCACCCACCGTACGTCCTCATTCTGATTCACGTCCATAATAATTGTCATCATCATTTGTACTTGAACCAGATTATATCTAAAATTAAATCCAAATAAATAAGTTATCCGGAAACGCGACAATTGCCAAATTATAATGGTTATGCATAAATTTAATAGCTGTATTTATAAAATAATATGTCAGCATTTTTCATGCGCATCATCCGTCCGTGTGTTTTCAGTACCTATGCATGTACACACACATAAATGAATAATGTGCTAAATCACCTTTTAAGTGTATGGGTGATATTTAATAAACAAAATATTTATTATTTTGCTACCATTAAAATTTGTAAGGTTATATTTGGCGGTCTTAATTCACTTATGCTAAGCCTTGTAACACAAAATAATTAATTTAGTAAAGAAGACCAAAAGGTAGCTGGTTATTCAGTTCTAGTTATTAAACACCAAACCCGGGGCTTAGGTGGGATACTAGAGTTACATATTTGAAGGGTGCCAAAATTACCAAAGTGAAAATAGTGTAAAGTGGAGTTCGAATTAAAAAAAAAAAAAATTGCCATAAAAAAGGGAACAGCATTGTCTAGCATCAACGCAAACATCCATAGATCAGGTAACACTGCGTACACTTGCGATTTTCGAATACATTTTGAGTGAAGGGTAGAATCTGTCAGAAATTGTATTAATTTATTTATTCCTGCAAAAAAAAAGGATTGAAAATAATTGAATAATCAACTTCAGAATAAGCATGTATCAATTATGTTTATCTTCTTTGTTACCTTAATTTATTGAAATTATCTAAATGTAGAATAATAATCCGACTTAACTTGCTTATATAAAATTATAAATTCAATGATTGACAGCCCAAAACTGTTATATTTAATCGCATTTTATGTTCCTGGCAGGACAGTTACAATACAGTACCTACCATATAATTGTGACAATTCTACTTCAACCTCACAATATTACACTCCCTTCGACGAATTCAACATCTGGGAAACAAATACTCCACAGTTGTTGATATATTTAGTACATCAATATCACACTATAATACCTAAGTACAGTTTTTTTTCCATCTAATAGAGTTAAATTAATTGTAGAAATTATTTAACTCTGGATGTACCTGTTATTCAATAATATTATTTATTTTCTTTTACAATTTTTTTTTTTCACTGTTTATGAGTTTATTGTTGAAAAAAAATGAAAATATTTGTGTAAAAAGCCTTTTAACATTTCCGTTTCACCAGTATATCACCCTCAGCATGTTATGGGCTCAGAGCTAAGATTATTACTGATTTGTCACCATTAATTATACCTTTTTCGTAAGAATTTTCTATCAATCTCGAAGAGGCTTTGGATAAAGTTGATCGTATTATGCTTCCACTACAACAGCAACATTTTGGAAAAATCGGAACACCTTTAAATCTCCTCCAAAGCTACATAACTGATAAAATTTGTCGAAAGCAGAGGTGTTACAAGCCAGTAGTTTTGGAGTGCCGCAGGGTTCGATTCGTGAACCTCTGTTTTTTTTTCAATAATACCATTTATAAACAATGTCTCTTAATGTGACATTTCTGAAAAACAATCAAAATCTACGTAAATTAACGAAAATGATATTAATCCACGAATTAGCTAAAATATAAAAGTATTCAAACTAGTGATAATCGTTAGCTTAAATGGTAGACATGAAAATAACAATGTGACAAAAATTTTATGAGAATTGTCTCTAAATAATGTAAGCATTCGTGGAATGTTCATGCCAAACACATCTAATTGAAAATTTGACCAATAACCAGAGTATTTTTTTGGCTTTAAGACATGCTCCTTCGAGGACTTTATTACCACGAAGTAAACCTCTCTTTTATTTTGTTTATAGCGAATACCGCACAAGAGTCCCAACTGTCTGCGGCCAGTGAGACTATGGCTTCCCCGATTGGGGAGTGATGTGAGGCTAAAGGTAGTGGACCTGAGAAGGAGATGGGAAAGATGAAGGTTGGGAAGTACGTGGCTATTCAGATCTTTTCAATAAACACAGCTAAAGCCATTTTAATTCGGTGGTGGTCTTTCACCAGGGCGATACTTAGAGTGTCTTACAGATTTGCCATAAAAATCCCCTTATAATACTTGGCTTATATGTATATAGCGCCGTTTTTGTGAAATACCATTTCGAGGGCATTTTGTCGAGAATATAATGTTATCTGGCAATTATGATCTTTCTTGCATCCATACTTTTTTATAGTGTTTCCGACGCAGTTATAGCGAATCACAACCGGCCGCAATTTTTCTGCAAGTAAGTATGATAATCAACTTTTTGGGGATTTTTTCCCCGTTTTCCCAGAATTTGGGTAATTCGACCTTATTTGCTAATTTGCCATTTGAATCACAGTACTCCCGCGAATCTAATAATCGGTTTATAACAGATTTAATCGGTCATTTCACACGTACGCGCACATCCTGACCGAGAAATGGATCAGTTAAAGCAATTGTGAGCGAAATATCCATTGTGGAGACCAGATCATTGGTCACCAGCCATTGTAAGAGCGGCAGCGGGAAAACCAAAATACAATTATCCTCAGATAGTAAATTGCTCGAGATAATGATTCGGCGGAAGTGTATATAAACCTGCCCCGCGCTGGGAAATTGCTATTTCCACTCATGGTTCATAATAAGTAGTGCCTTAGTTCAATGCAGCATAGTTGTGACAGTGATTTTATGGAATATACGAAAATAAGGTAAATATTTTTTCATATTCAACGTAAAGTTCTGTCTTCCACTTTGCGCTTTTGCAAACACATTATTTAACTCTCTTCGAGGGCTATACAGATGCACATATTAACCTGTGCAGGCAGACGGAAAAATAACTAACAAATGAACCAATCAAATGTGTTTGCACAATATGATTTTCGTAATTTTTTACGACTCTACCAAAACTTGGACTTAACCTTGGCATTGACTTGAATGTTCTTTATAATGTTCTTTTGGTCCTATTTTTGTCATTGCTTCTTTATTATAATATTATGCATGTGCTGTTCTTTCTCTGTTGCTCTTTTTACCATTTCGTGTTGTGTATTTTATTTGTAATTAGAAAAAAAACCGTTAGTTTATAAATATATCTTAGGTTTTTTTAAATTTTATTTAAACAATAATTATTATTATTGTTTAAATAAAATTAAAAAACCTAAAAATTAAAATGGAGTTCTACAAAATAAACTTTAAAACAATAAAAATAAAATAATAAAAAAGTGATATCCCCCAACTGCATAAACAACAGCTGTAAAATTATTTTTGGAAAAAAGAAAGAGATTTTCAAAAATTAATCCTATTTATTAACGATATTCCTTCTGCAAATATTTGTCTTATTATTAAAATTATAATAATCCATCTAATCCAGGTAAATTGTCAATGCTTGATATCTTCAGGGCACTAAAAAAAGTATTATAAAATTATAATACATACCTAGTTATTTAAAACAATGCTTATTACAGGATATAAAGAAAAGTGTGGTTTGAAAGTGTGCTTTAAATATGTATTTTCATTTTTTGATAATATTATCTGAAAATAACATGAATTAGATGAAGTATTTGAATAACCTGACAGTATTTGAAAAACTCCTACTGCCATCATAAGAAGTGGAAGATGTTGCTTGTGCAATAATGAAGGACTTAGCTAGCAGAGGAATTGAACGCACGACGTCCGGGTGGGAATCCGACGCGTTTGTCCACTCAGCTACCGACCGGTCAAATTTGTTTACCAATGTCTATTATCACTATCGTGAAAGATAATATTTTTTACCATCTCTCAGACTCGTATTGCATGTGTGTGAAATATCAAAGTCCATAAGTTTCGCTGTGTTGGGAAACAAGCACGCAGCCTTCCGACACAAAGTGGAACGCTTACACTACAATAATATAGATTTAAAACTGCGAATGATAACATCAGTATCGTAGTAGTCCAGCTGTCTGTGTGTGACTTCATGTGGGGAAGTTTCGGGTGGCGCTGTACCTGGAGCCGTGGAAAAAAAACATATTTATGTGTCTTGGTGCCAGTGGATGCCACTAAGCTATCTAGGTAGTCTTTAAACTCGCCGACAGTAGTCAATATCCGTAAAGGTTTCGTAAGGAACAATTAAATAAATAAGATAAATAATCAAATAATAATTGTTACAGAATGTGTCTATGGGTACTGACGGCGTGTCTCGGGGTAGTGGGAGCGCCACAACCATACTACAACCAATATAACGGGTATGGATCCTACGGGGGTATAGTGTCGGGCGGACCTGCTCCTCCAATCATCATCCCCACCGTCGCGCCCCCAATCCCTACCTCTCCACCAGTCACCCTCCCAGCAACCTTACCGCCAGTCACTCTCCCACCAACCTTACCGCCAGTTACTTTACCACCAACTCAACCGACTCTTCCGCCGACTGCAGCACCCACTCTCCCACCCCTCACGCCTGTCCCGACACAACCCACCGGGCAGCAAACCTTCCCCACTGCTCCCCCGACGGCAACGACGACCACCACGACCACAGCCCGGCCTAGTTTACCTCCCCTAACTCCCGTCCCCACGGGCCCGACCCAGGCTTTCCCCTTGATAGACCCTCGAATGCAAACCCAAGCGTCTATCAGAGACACGGAGACTCTCTTCAAATTCGGCGGAGATGAGGTCGATTACAAAGACGTAGTTATCGAACTTCCCGAAAACGTTGGCGATATGTCGTTCCCCAGGGACAGGAGGCAGACACCAGTGGTCACAGCTGTCACAACGGCCTCGGGCTGTGCGTGCTATCTTTCTGCGCAGTGCGGCACCACTCCCAACACTGACGGCACAGGCCTCATCGACTTCAGGATCGTAATAGGGGTGAGGAGAAAATTACTTAATCAAAATAAAATAAATTAGAAACGCTTTCGGCAATGTGAAATGGTAACCTATTGATTTTTCCAGGGCAGTACAACATGCGCAGTTGGCTTCCGTTACTGCTGCCTTCCCATCAACTCTGGCCAACAGTCCTGTGGGTCCCGCGTTACAGGAAACATTGTGTACCCCACCGTGGCTGGACAAGCGCGTTATGGGGATTACCCGTGGATGGTAAGTTATACACCATGGTTGGTTTACACGGTTTATTTCCTCACGTGAAACTAAAAGCATCACTTAATTATGGGTATTAGAAAAGTAAACGACCAAAATGTATTTTCTGAGATGGATTTGATCGGAAACATTTGTTTCCCAGGCTTCCTTAATCCTATGAGCTTTCGATGAAATTTTTATTCGTGCTGTGAATACAATTTACCTCTTTTAAATATATAACTACTACTAGCGTGTCAAGCTTTCTTTACTAAGGCTTCCGTATTTATTTTTTAAATAAGATGCTACTCTCTAAATGGCTAATCGAAATTTATTCACACTTCACTGTTTTTTTAATAATTTTACTTGTATTTTTGAACAGTCGATTCAATTGTTCTGAATGTATGTCTTTAATGATTTCTAGGCAGTGATAATGACGACCACCAATCAATACATCGGCGGAGGAGTAATGATAGACTTGCAAAACATTTTGACCACTGCACATCGAATTTCTCCTTATCCGTAAGTGATCTACTATTTAGAATCAATACATTTTTCAACAGTGACATATCAACTAAGGAGCGCTTTTTAACTAGAAAATAACTTATTGTGAAATAGTGTTTTTAATAATGAGCAGTTGGGATAAGTAAATCATTAGATTGATTGCTTTCAAAATCTTGCCATCGACCAAATATTATATCGATCATTGAGGTTTATAAATGGAGTAAAGATCAGCGTTCGAAATTGGGCAATTGGCATCGTAGAGATGTCAGTCGGTTACAAGCGCTCGTCGTTTATGAGTCTCCCGCGGCAACTGCTAAATGCCTACATGTACGTTAAGATAATGCACTAGTCATTCTGGAAGAGAGGGAAAAAAGCAATGATGTAATCTTTCGTCAATCAGTAGAGTTTTTCATAATCAATATTCGTGAAAATAGGTTTTTTTGATGTTAAAAAACTTAGTGAATATTTAAATAAACGCGGGCGAATGTCATTCGGGTGTCACTCGGGTGGTTTGTCGGAACTGGCCGAAAGCATCGGATGTCTGGTTCGTTCGCGGTCGGGAGGAGTCGGTCAACATCGGCACTAGCCTCAGCCCCCTACCACTTCTCGTGCTGGAACAATATTTTACACGGACTTTGTAAGGAACGTGGACTCTATGATTTCTATGGTTATTCCAGATTTCAAAGTTTTTAGCGTAAATATTACTTTGTAGGAAGAGGGCTTCTGTTAATCATTATGTCTTTCTTTTAGAAACGGGGTTGGTCTTAAGATCCGTCTCGGCGAGTGGGATGGCTCTGGAAACTACGAGCAATACCCCTACAGGGACTTTACCATCTCCCGCGTGTGGGTGCATGAGGCCTTCAACCCCAACACCCTCCAGAATGACGTGGCCGTGGTGAGGATGACAGGAGGGGTTGCCGCGGGTACTCCAGCCGTAATTCCAATCTGTCTCCCTACAGCTGGACAAACCTTCGAAGGACAAAGGTAAATCAAATATCTGTGCATTTTTAAATGAAAAGTATTCAGTGGTTTCATACGAACCGGTTCACTTTTAGGTCGGTGCCTACCATTGTAAAACAGAGAAAAACGGAAAAATATTTAAACTGTTTTAACATGTTTTATCTCTTTTATATGATTTGCGATTTATTCATCAAAGGTTTAGTTTCGTTTCCTAAACACTAAATCACAGATGATCCCCAGCTTGATGCACAATATTTTAATATATTATATTCATCCACTTAGTGTCAGTAAGTACCCACTTAGCTGATCAAAACAAATCGATTAATTTATTGCAATCACTGGCGCCTACAACTAAGTCGTAACAAAAGGAATGGCGATATACTATGTCAGGCAGTGTAAGAGAGGCAGAGCACACGCCAATCAGCGTATTTTTTTTGTCTCCAGTTACAAAATTGAAAAGTTCACATTCGCACATATGTGCTCCCAAAGAAAATTATTTATAGTCAATTATTCAAATATAAAAATATATTTCAAAAGTTTTACAATGTGTGAATTCCGGAATTGTTTTTTCAACAGTAACGCACTGATCATAAAATACTGTTTTTAGATCGAAAGATTCTCAAATCGAGCCCACAAACAATTGTTGTATTAATCAAGTACATCATTCTAGATTTTAATGTACACAGGTGACAATATTGTTCTACATGCATTTATTCATTGGATGATTCTATTAATTCGTTCGCATTAGGATGATGATATCTAATATCAGATGTGTAGAGTATATTTTTAGTTTTATATAAAGCACATATGTATTTACACTATCCGATCAATTATTTATACATTTAAAAAAAGCCTTATTTTATTTTTAAAATACCGCAATTTACAAATATATTTATATACAATAATGTACCAGAGTCCCGACTACCCGGGACTATGGGATCACGAATTAGGGGAATGAAGATGGCGAAGAGGAAGGTTGAAAAGTACTTGTCTCAGATCTAACCACTAAACATAGCAAAATACATTTCATGCAATGTTTCGAATCCGAAAGATTGTCTCTTACCAGGGTGCTACTTATAAAACCTTCTACTCTGCAACTAGGTGCAATTATACTACGTGTTTAAGAGCTAGGGAGCTTACCGCTCCGCCACAGAAGTGGAACGTTTGAAGATAACATTTGATACCCGAGTTTTAGAACTATATTTCGAAGCAATTTTTTTTTTTTTTAATTGAAGAAAATTAAATAATCAACATGCCAAGTATTTATTTTGGTTCATCTTAATATTTCCTCTATTTTTCACTGTTTTATTTATTTATTTTTTTAAATTAATACATTTTTTTAAATTCTCTGTAATATTGGATATGCATAAACTAATGACATAATTAAATAACCAAAAAATGTAATCTCTCAAAACTATTTATGGTTTTAAAGTTTATTTTGTAGAACTCCATTTTAATTTTTAGGTTTTTTACTTTTATTTAAACAATAATTATTATTATTTTAATTTTTTAAAAACAGTTTTTAGTTAAAAGCTCTGCGATGTAATTATTTTTACGCGTAAAAATAATTACATCGCAGAGCTTTTAACTAAAAACTGTTTTTAAAAATTAAAATAATAATAATTATTGTTTAAATAAAAGTAAAAACCTAAAAAAAAATAAAAAATTAAAAAAAAAAAAAAAAAAAAAAAAAATCAAAACCATGTCCAATAAGTTCATCAACTTTTATTAACTAACTAATCATAGCGCCGTTTTTCCGCAAGGAGAGGCAAAGAGGACGAACCGCCATACAACTCTATATTGGCACACACTCCTTGCTTCATTCACATTCATACATCGTCTTATACATACTATTCTGTTATTCTGACTATTCACATGACCGACTCAAGTATTTGATTCCCTTGATCTTCCATTCACTTTCGCATCGTGTATTCTTTTCCCACTCCTTTCTTTGTTCGTTCGCTCTACTTGCCTAAACCAACTAAGCGGATCTTTCTTGATCCTTTTTATTATGCTTACATCAGCCTTGCATTCTTTCCGGATATCCACATTTTTAACACGGTCACACATGGTTTTACCGCACATACGCCACAGGGATCTCATTTCTACAGCATTCAGTCTACTTTCATCCTTCCTCTGCCAGTTCCATGCCTCACTGCCATACATCAGGGTTGGTATAAGCACTCCATTGTGGGCTGCTAGTTTCGTTTTTTTGGTCATTTTTTAATTCTTACATAATATTTATGTATTCGTTATTACTTATTATCTTATTTTACTAATATTATTTTTAATAACTGTTAGTTGATGCTTTACACTCAATCGCCATGTAAAAGACCCGTGGGCGTATATACAAAATAAATAAATAAAAATTTAATATAAACGGTTTTATACCTAAAATTGTAGACTGTGAGCAAATTTCACAATGACAAAGATCACCATTTGAGAGTTTTTGCTGATTTATAGTTCGAATGTGTATTTAATTGTTCAGGTGTTGGGTGTCCGGCTGGGGCAAGGACTCATTCGGCGTCAACGGCCAGTACCAGAGCATCCTGAAGGCGGTGGACGTGCCCATCATCGCGTCGGGCTCCTGCGAGACCACCCTCAGGACCACGAGGCTGGGCACCGCCTTCCTGCTGGACCGGTCCGCCTTCATCTGCGCGGGCGGGGAGGTCAACAAGGACGCCTGCACCGTGAGTACTTATTGGTGGCCTCCGTGGTCGAGTGATTAAGACACTTGACTACGAATCGCAATTAATTAATTCAAAATAATATAAGGTAAGTCGGGAGAAGATGCCTAGTGGGGGAAGACGCTCAAGCTCACCTAATTATTTCCCACGTCATTAGATGTCACTGTTATTACCAGTTTAGTGGTCACCAGCAACTATAATATTTATGAAACCGCACATTAATCTTTGAATATGCGTCTTGCAGCTCGTTCAATAGCACAATCCATTGGAATGTGTCGTGAAGAATTAGATCCATATTGACGTGACGATTTTTTTTTACTTATTAACGTTTCTGCTATTTGCGAAGGGAACTATTTCGACCTCTGGAGATCTCTTCGGGAGATATTTGTGACCTCTGCTTCAATTCTTTATATGTTTTACTTTGTGGCATCTTACCCCGACGAAATGCGGAAAGATGGCATTTAAAGTTTTTTTTACTCTTTTATTTTTTATTGTTGTTCCATTAATATTGTTGTTACCTGTTCTGGTAATGAAGTATTTTTTATTTGAGGCTAGAACCATAAGTAGATCTTTAGTCCCCAAGCTAAGTCAAAATTAGGTATCTTCCCGAACTTACCTAATAGTATATTTACAGCACGTTCCTAAGTGGAAGATACCATGAAACACTTACGGCCCGTTCCAGAGTGGTAGATACTCGTATCGCCCTGGTGAAAAACCACCATTCAGAATCCAAATTTCGCTTGAAATGGCTTTAGCCGCGTATAGTGGCAAGATCTGAATAGACAGGTACTTCCCAACCTTCATTTTCTTCTTCCTAATCTCCTTTCTCTCCTCACTACCTTCATCCTCACAACATACCCCATTTGGGGATGCCATAGTCTCACTGGCTCAAGACGGTTGCCAAGATTTCGGGCATGCTGTAGGGTTAAAAGCAGCGGGAAGGGGAACAAGATGAGGTATAGGATGGTTGGGAAGTTACTGGCTAGTTAAATCTGGTCAAATATGCTGAATGGTAGACATTCACTAGGACGATTCTGAGACTATCTGCTAGTCTGATAGAATTTTGATTATGTTGTACAGCAGGCATGAAGCTGTTATTTATTATAATATCAAGTATATCATGGTTATGCATTAAAGCGATATTTTTATTCATTACTTATAGACAGGGAAAAACGATTAGTGCAAAAAATCGACGAAAATGGATACATATATATTTTTACTGTCCCAATAAAATTTCATGTCGTTTGACCCTGTTTTTTTAAAATTATTTTTCTTTTATTGAAAAATTGGTGCAATTGTGTCCGCTGCATTCTAAATAATGCAAGCTATCAATTCACTTACAATGAAAAACCTAAGCCCAGTCATTGGTGAACATTGTGCTTTGGACTATATTTGTAACAGTTGTATACTACATCAATAAATGGACTGAACCTAGAATCGTGATCTTATTGTCTTGAATACATAAATAGATAAATAATTAAAAATCAATTTTCTGAATTAACTCTTTTCTCATTTAGGGTGATGGAGGATCCGGCTTGGTCTGCGAAACGACTGCGGGAAGATGGACTCTGGCTGGCCTGGTGGCGTGGGGACTTGGTTGTGCCACACCGGGCTATCCCGCAGCTTATGTCAATATTCCTAACTACATACCATGGATAGCAGCCAGGCAGGCTATGACTGTATAACTCCTGACAATACTACAAAATTATTTCAAGACCCTTAGCATAAACAAGTCGATAAAGTTTTATCGACAAAATCGGTAAAAAAAAAATTACACTCTTAGGCACGACCGCAGATTGCCAACGAAACAACAACACGTAGACTACCATAAATGAAGCGAATGAATATTGTTTGTTCATTGGCAATCTACGGTCGTGCTTGGAAGTGATAAGCAAATAGCCGATATAGTCGATAACACTTTATCGATGTGTTTGTGTTAGGGGCCCAAGGGCCCTAGCACAAACATTAATACAGATTTTATCGACAATATCGGTAATTTTGAATCGTTTCCGAGCCCCGTTGCAAATCGACAACGAACAAACAATAACTCACGTCGACTAAATAAAGCAGAAGAATATTGTTTATTCATTAGCGATTTGTGATCGTGCTTGGTAGTGTTAAACAAATAATCGATATAGTCGATAAAACTTTATCGATGTGTTTGTGTTAGGCCCAAGCACGAAACGTCGATATAGATTTTATAGACAATGCCGGTAACTTTGAATCGTTCCCGAGCCCGACTGCAGATCGCCAACGAACAAATAATAACTCGCGACAACTAAACATACTTAATTTAGTTGTTGTAAACTGTCGTTTGATCGTTAACGATCTGCTGTCGTGCCGGGGAACGATTAAAAATTACCGACATTGTCGATAAAATTTTATTAATGTGTTTATGCAAGGGGCCTATATTGTGTAGGCTATGACGATAAATAATGAAGATATTATATTCGTCATACACATTTTTTGTAACTTTAGGGTTAGGTGATTAAAAATTAGATTAATTCCCTTAATCCACTTTTTCTGACTAAATATGAAGAATTTAAAACTTTTTAATAACAATCAATAATCTTATGTTATTCTCATAATATATCACCTACCTTCCTCAATATTTTTTACACCTTTTAATAATAATATTTTTTTTTAATAATGTAGGTATCACTTAACTTCCTTAAAATATAAATAAATACATAATTTGTTATTTGCAATTTTCATCCCTATTTATTTATTTATTAAGTCATTAGAACAGATTTAGGCTAATGATTTTCGTTTTATTAATAAACATAATATCGTAAGCGTTTTTAATCGGTTGAAAATTTTATACTAAATATAAATAATTTCCTTTTTTGAGGATGTACGTCTGTACGGGTGTGCATTTAAAAAAAATTTAGAATGGTGTTAAATGAAATTATCAAATTAAAAAAAAAATCTTTTCAAATCCCTACCTACCGATAGTGTTTTTAGCAGGCATTATTCTATATTTTGAATGGGTGGATTAAAGCAACTTATATTTATCTTCTCTTTTTTGGCAAGTCAAGATATTTTCCTTATATTTTCACTAGTAGTTATGCAGTGTTTTTTTTTAATAAAATTGAAAAAAAACGTGTGTTTTATCCATATCGTTTATAAAATATTTTTGAAATCATTATTTTGAATACTAAAATATATTTTTTATACTTCATGTCCAAATGAATCATATTTGTATTAATCGGTTGGATTTTTTAAATCTTTTAAGGTTAGTATATGTTTTGTGTGCCTTTATAATGTAAATATTAAATAATATTTTTTACACTGATATAATGTGTTTTAAATATAAACAAGTTTTTTTTATTTATTTAATACTTTGGTTTATTAAGAGCAAAAATAAATACATTGATTCAAATGACACTCTTCCGCTATTTTTTGTTTATTTTATGTGACACCTCACAAGAGCACCCCTGTCTGTACCCACCTAGCCACCTGGCAACGTTGGGAGGCGGGTCAATGAAGGGGCTATAGGAAGAGATTTTCCAATGCGTAGAAGAATCTTGGATAAAATGAAGGAGGAAAGACAGATGCCGGTAGTTCGTTCCATATACGAGTCGACTTACACAAAAAACGAGTCGGTCAAACGACCCGTTCTCATGAAACCGACATAAGCTGTTAACGAGTGTTGGGTTTTACAAACGTGCACCTGTGCGTGGGGGTTCAATGATGATAAT
Organism: Drusus annulatus; assembly: GCA_022651775.1. Taxonomy (NCBI): domain Eukaryota; kingdom Metazoa; phylum Arthropoda; class Insecta; order Trichoptera; family Limnephilidae; genus Drusus; species Drusus annulatus. The sequence goes on along the minus strand of JAGWCC010000044.1, from coordinate 325,337 downwards.
ACCTTCGAGCAGGCTTCACTGAAATACCAGTAGAAGAGACTCAGCACACCTACGTTGCGTCTGTGCATTAGATATGGCAAGCTGTCTGTTAGGAGCGAATCGTCAATCAGACGTTGGTAATAATACATTTATTCACAACTCATTATATTAAATATTAATAAATAAATATAAGAATTACGAATGATTTATTTCATACAACAGTTAGTTCACTTTTTAACATGTAAATAAATAAATAAAAAGCTTAACGATACGTTTTATAACAAAATGTTTACATAGTAAATAATACTAGTGTGACAGAGAGACTACAGTTTAAAAAAAACGCTATCAATATACAAACAGGTTTTTATAGCGAAAAATATAAATCAAATTTATAATTATTAGTGATGCAACGATTCTTAAAAAATATATTACAACATTTTGTTTCGTTACGCTCGGAACCAATTGTTTACGTTGCTATAATTTGAGCATTTAAAAGGTTTTTACAATTTTGCAAAAAGTTCAACAGTGTTTTCTTTTATTTTTTTATTAAAAATGAACTTTTTTCAATGTAATAGAATTATTTCCTTTACTGAAGTCGAATAACATGTTTGAAACATGCTGTATGCAAGCAATGCAACTGTGTCCGTGGCAACTAAAATTCATGTAGTTACGAATATTTATTCAAATACATTTATATATATATATATTTTTTTTTTTATTTATATATTTATATATTGTATATATATATATTATATATGTTATAAATTATATTGTTTATATATATTATATATGTATATTATATATTGTATATATATATATATGTATATATATATATATATATTTATATATATATTTATATATATATACATATAAATATTTATGTGTATTTATATATTTTATTTTTAAAGAAAGATGAACATTCCCGGGCTACGAATAACCTGAAAATACTTTAAAAACTCCTACTACCATCATTATAAGAGGAAGATGTTGCTTGTGCAATGATGGAGGACTTAGCTAGCAGAGGAATTGAACCCACGACGCCCGGATAAAAATCCGGCGCGTTTGTCACTCGTTTGACATTCGTCACTAGCCGGTCGTATAATTACGATAATTCAATCAATTATTATTAATATACAGTTATTTATTGTATAAATCCAGGAATCAGCAATCGAAAAGGTAGAGATTACAGAGAATTGTAACCCATGATCTTTTTGTACTCAGAAAAAATACAATATATGCACCTACATATTATTCAATTATAAATCATTTTCTTTTTCAGTACGTACGATCGAACGAGTGTGAACTTTTAAAATTTAAAACTGATATTAATTGAAATGATAAAATTTCAAAAATAGTCTTTTCAAATCTCTAACTACCTGGTAAAGTACCTACCTAAAATGTACTTTAGCGGCCATTATTCTATATTTGAAATGTAAACTAAAAAAAATCTTGGCACGTCAATCGCAGTCGTTACATCACTAATAATAATAATTTTTAAACTAAACAAAATATCTATTTTATCGTTAACAACTTATCAAAATAAATTAACAATGCGCGTTCATATAAATATCACTAAATAGCTGTTTTTAATTTGGGCAGTCAAAACAAATAGTGCCTAATGATAATATTACATAAACACTTAGCGGTGAAATTCACGTAAAAGTATTGCGCAACATATATTTTAAATAAAGATTAAAACTATAAATTTGACCGGTTTTTATCATTTAACTTCTATTTTACATTCTCCGAACACTTTATAATGAAAATATTGATATTTCCTCAAAACGGATAGTTGTGGAGCCAATGCAATCGGTTAAGATGATCATTATAAGCTTGGAGTAACAATATATGGAGAGAGAGCTAATTATTTTTACCCAACCTATACAAACTTGCGATAAATCACTTTCTCCGGGTTTTTAGAGAGAGAAAGATACAACAAATATAATACACCGCTTCTATGTATTGTCACAATGATCTTGGGCTCCTGGGTCACCGCGGGACTTCACCCACATTTTTTTATTATGCCACTAAACTTGTCACAACTAAACGATTTTTTAGGTTATATGCTATATTTTTGTTGAAAACAATACTGTGAAAAAGTGGTTATACGAATAAACAAAAACATTATGTCGATATGTGCTATGAACGGATGTATAAATACCCTAGCCTTAGTCTCAGCCACGCCCAGATCCGCCGAGTCCGGTAAAAAGCATCAAAATCTGACTACACTGCCTTGGATAGATACCGCTCCAAATATGTAATAAGATATATTTATGCTAAGGGGGCAGATTTGTATTGTACAACGACTTATGTGGTTAAGCGGCTAAAATCCTCGAGTGCAGATCAAGAGAACGCGGATTTAAATCCCGCCGTGCGCACATTTTTTTTATTTAAATAATTCACCTTATTTAACATTTAATTAAAAAAAAATAATACATTGTATATTTGCAGCACGCACCAGAGCGGCAGATCCTCTCAGTATCGCCCTGGTGAAAGACAACCATTCCTAATCGAAACTTTGCTTGAAATGGCTTTAGTCGTGTTTGGTGACCAAATCAGAATAGCCAGGTACTTCCCAACCGTTCCCTTCTCCATCTTTTTCCCTTTCCAGACTTCCTTCATCCTAACAACATACCACAATTCGGGATGCCATGGGCCAACTGGCTGTGCGGTATTTATAAATATTTTTTATATATTGCGTAATACTTTTACGAGAATTTCACAGCTAGTAAGAAGGGCCGTTAAAAACAAAAACTTTAATAAATATGGAATGTTTTATGAGGTATTAAAATTATAAATATGGGTAGTACAGGAATGTATATATGTGAGTGAAAGAGTACGTAGGTATATACTATATCTTGGTTGTAGTAACATTTTAAGCTACCTGTACATAAAATTAAAATACTTTTAAAATAATCTATTTCACAATATTAGCAGTTACCTAAAATAATTAAACACTTCAAAAAACATATTTTTCATATTATAAAATAACAATTAACATTGAAAAAAAACCAAACGTGAACATAAAAATACCAAACGCTTTATAGTACAACGCTTCAACAATAGCTGTAAGTTAGTGCAACAGATAATAAATGTGATTTATTGTACGCATGGGCATAATAATGTTTATTTTCTAATTCAAATCGTGGTGCACCTTTACGCCTCAAAGTTTAATATTAATTAACCGATACATTTATCTACACTAGATAAAAAATGGATGGTGCAACTTCTTTGCTAAGAGCTAATTTTTTTAATAACCACAGTTCCTTACTATTTACTATCATAAATAATGTACCTCATCACGAAGCATAATGAAAAAAAAACACTAAGCCTTTCTTAATAATTTACATAGCTCTATTTTAAACAGATACATCGTTTTGATTCTCAATACGTAAAATATTAACTAAAACTTTTCATTCTTCGACTGTTTCTATTTTCGGACTCAAGAGGGGCGTGCTTCCGTTCGAAGCACTGAGATCTTCAGCCGTGTTTCCGTTGTTTTCGTGCTTCGCTATTGGAGAACTCACTTCGATATATTCATCCCCCTTTTCTTCTACTTCCTGTTTTACAGCAACATCTTCGTTCTTAACTTGAGTCACCTCTGGGGTTGCGCTTTCCCTCTCCGCACTATGTTTTCGTTTGTGAGCGTGTAATCCGAGCATGTTATTGAAATCTGCCGGGCATTCGGAACATTTATACAGACCCGGACTGTTGGACACCTTCATCTTTTTAGAACTAGGTGATGTAGAAGTGTAAAATGCAACACTATCGATTCCGTGGAATCCATTTTGACCCATAAAGTAGGAATGCTTCAGAGAGTCTGAATCCGCGAGTTTCATCCTGACATCGTCCTCGAGGTGGGAGTAGCTGTGGTTGTCCAGTTCTGCTCTAAAGAAGAATTTCAGTCCGCACCGCGCGCAGTCGTACGGCCGGGCAGCGAGTCCGTGCGCCAACATGTGGTGCTGCAGACCCGACGCGGCTGTAAACACCGCAGAACACAGGTAGCAAGTGAAGCCTCCACAGCCTGCGAAGGTGTGCTCTATCAAGTGAGCCTGCAGCTGCATGGGAGAGCCCAGAGAGCGGCGACAGAGGCGACATTCGAGTCCGCCCCCCGAAACGTGGGCTTGCACGTGCACGCGAACTTCTTGCTCCGATTCGAAGGTAGCTTGACATTCGATACACGTATACGTTTTTCTGTGAACCGTTTCCATGTGGTTGTCCAATGCCGAGACGGATTCGAACTTCATGTGGCATTCACCACACCTACGTTCCGTCGCCGCAACTGCTCCGCTATGCTGTCTGTAGCAGTCTCTGCATACGTGAGTTGTGGGTATTCCATTGTTAACTTCAGCTCCTGTAGGTATGACCTCCTGTTGTGAAAACGACTTCAAGCAGAGGGCACACTGAAAGTTGTCAGATGATAAACCAGAATTCTTCAAGTGAAATCTAGCGTGAATTCTCGCTTCCACATCCGATACTAAAGTTTGGCGGCAGACTACGCAAGACGTCGGTAAGTTGAGAGGCGACGGAGAGTGAGGGCTGCTCGGAGCGTTGTTATTGTTGGAGTGCTGCGAAAGATGTGAAAAGAACTGTTCCTCAGTGGTGAGAAGTGTTTTACAATGTGTACAGTTGTTTCCACCGAGGACTTTACAGTGGGTTAGTTTGTGTTCCGCGAGGATAGCAGACGAAGGAAACACTTCGTCACAAATGAGGCACTTGTGCTTTCCCCCGGTCGCACTTCCCTGGGAGTGACTCTTCATGTGGTTTTCCAACTCCGCCCTGGACTTGCAATTCTCGCTGCAGTAAGCACAACTCAGGCTGACCGCTCCATTCTTGGCAGCACCTTTCACGTGATGAGCCAACTTGCGATGGGCGAGTACTTCGTTTTCCGAGTGAAAGTCGCTCCTGTCGCAGATGTCGCATACATTTGCTTCTTTCTTCGTATTATTGTTTTCTGTCGGTAGAGATTTCACACTTACTCGGTTTGTAGGTGATTGTTTCGGCTTTGGACTATCGCCATTTATGCTCTGTAAAAAACAAAGAGAATACATTTAATAAAATAACACATTTTGCTACAGAACGCCTTGATGTGCCTTGTCGAGTCGATGGAACCCCAACTAGAATAGAACAAGGGTATAATGATGAAATCAGATGCTACAGCCGTACAGCATGACACTAAAGCTTAACAAATTAAGCAATCAATAGTTTTATATAAATCCACTTATTAGGATCTAATATCAGTAATTACGATGTGTAATAAAATACAGCGCCTAGACGCTTCTAGACGTACGTAACTGGTACGAACGTTAAATTGTTCCATGCTGGAGTCTGCAAGATGTAGGTTACCACGATGATAACTAACTTCGGATGGAAAAGAGCATTCGAAAATAAAAAAAGCAGATTTCTTCTTCTCGTAGATATGCATATATCTGATTTGTTAGAAGTCTTACCTGCTGGTGGTGTTGTTGCATATGCTTGTCCAGCAAGAACTCCACGTGGAATCCCTCCCGACACAGCGGACAGCGGTACTGCTCCGCGTGGGCGGCCAGGTGGAACTGCAGCTCAAGGTCCGTGGCGCACGCCGCGTGGCAGTAGGGGCAGCGCGCCGCCCCCGCCACGGCCGCGCCCACGCCCGCGTGCACGCCGCGCACGTGCAGCGCGAACTCGGCCTCGGAGCGAAAGGTGGCGGCGGGGGAGGCGCATGCGGTACACTTGTAGACCTTGCACTCGTGGCTGTGCTTTACGGCAAAGTGGACCTGGGGAAAATGAAAAAGCGGAATTTTCATTTTAAGGGACCTTTCGATTTTTAATGGTGGCCGCTCCCAGAGCGATACTGAGTCTATATTAAGATGGGAATAAAACATTAAAGATAAACTATTGATATAAACTTGATATATACTATATTTAGACTAGCGGGCGGTTTTTAGATGCTAGGTCAAATGGTCTCCATTTATATGGCTTTACCTTTTTGTATTACTAACAGCCATGTGCCAAATGCATGGTATAGCAGCTAACCAATCAACATGCCGTTTCCCCGGAAGGGTCAGCAGACAGAATATACTGCCACATAACTCTATATTGGCACACGCTCCTTGCTTTATCCACATTAATGCATCCTCTCAAAAATTAACTTCTGTTTTTCTGAATCTTGACATGATCCGAATCAAGTATTAGATTCACTTGGTCATGCCGTGTCTTCCCCGGGTACCCTTGACTTCTTCTACCATACATTTTCGCGTCATATATTCTCCTGGCGCCCCTTTCTTTGTTCATCCGCCCCAAATGTCAACACAATCTCAACGTGCCTTTCTTAATCTTGTTCACTACATTTGACTACATACGCCTTACATTCTTTCTGGATCTCTACTTTTGCAAAAACGCCAACCGGACTCCACAGCTAATTGCGGTAGGGACTGAAACACGCTGTCGATGCTGGCATACGTGTATACTCTACAAGATATCTAATTGTTTAGTGTTGCCACACATTTCAAACAGGTCATAGTGAGTTAATCGTGCAGTAGCGTGATCACAATTGAATTACAATCTTTTTTCGTACGAAAAAATAGTACTATTTCGATTATTTTTTTTATATCTACCGTGTATGCAGGAACAGCAGCGTAGGATCTGATATGAAATCGAAGCGATTAATGTATGAAAATATTTGAAAATAAATAATTAAAAAAACTTTATACCTGTATTGCAACTTTGGAGTCAAACATCTCTTTGCAGATTGCACAACGATACAGATGGTGGGCGTGTAGATCCATCAAATGCTTTTGAAGTTCATCTGGCTTCGGGAAAGCGCGCGAGCAGCTCGGGCAGCCGAACTCTGCTCCGAGCGCCAACAAATGGGCGGCAGCGTGACGCTCCAAAGCGCCGGCATCGGAAAATCGTGCCCCACACGTGGAGCACGAGAGACAAGCGCCACCCTCCAAATGAGCGCGCAAGTGGACGCGGAACGACTCAAAGTCTGGAAGGGCAGCACCACACTGATTGCACAGCAGCGTCCCGGCAGCCATGGGATCTTCTCCACTTCTCGGTCTTTTCATTGGACGGTCTACAGTGGTTTTCTTGCTCAGATCAGTAGGACGGAGTTGCTCTGACGGCCCTCCATGCACGAGCAGATAGTGCTCCGCGAGACCAGCTGGCGATGCGAAAGGAACAGAGCACAAGTTGCAAGACAGAGGAGAACGCGGACTCAACTTCGAATGAGCCGAAGCGATGTGTTGATGCAAGGAAGAACTCGATGGAAAACGCATGGTGCAGGAATCACAGGAATACGTCAGAACTGGTGACTGGACAGGTGTTAATCCGTTCTGTTCCGGTAGTAACGGCGGCGGCGGTGGAAGCAGGGCGGAGTGCATGGAGTGGACGTGTCCCTGCAGCTGTTCCATGGTGGTGAAGGTGTCTCGAGTGCAGTACATGCAGGCCAGTTTGGGCAGGCTGATGGAGCGAGGTCGGGGTGACGGGGGAGTCAAGGCAGGCGGAGCGCGAGGACTTCCCGATGAACTCACGTCTGACGAGTGGACGGCACTCATATGGCTCTGAAATTAAAAGAGAGTTGCAAATAAATAAAATTGTTGATAATACGTAAATCATGTGTAAAATTAATAATGTAATTATCAAGTATAACTATTTTTTAAGCCATTAAAAGGAGAATAAAATAATGTTTCGAAAGGATATAATTTAGCTTAAATAAAAGGTTATATTCGATAATGAAAACAAACAGTTTCGATCCACCACCACACAATTTTTAACATTTCCGCATACGTTTATCTACTCTAAATCGATTTTTTCTATGTCATTTGATTTTCCATGCGGAATTTAAAGCAAATTGCAGGATCTTAAGTTCATCAAAATTGAGGTTTGACCTCTTTTACAATTGTCTCCCTACATTTCAGGTCCCTAGGCATTCGCTTCCAGTCATCAGACTTTCCCGATCTCCTTCAAATTTACTTCCAAGCATTCAATCCACCTCTTCTTCTATTTGAGTAGTTATTTAACTATTTACGCCCTTTAAATATTTTTTACACAAATATTATCATTTTTAAAAATAATATACTCATAAACAGTGCAAAAATATTGTAAAAGAAAGAAAAATTAGTATTGAATAGCAGGTAAATCCAGAGTTAAATAGTTTCATCAAATAAATTAGCTCTACTCGATAAAAAAAACTGTATTAACGAATGCTTATATTGTGGTATTGATGTACTAAATACGAGTATATCAACAATATCAAAATATTTGTTTCCCTGATGTTGAATTTGTCGCATAGGAGTATAATATTGCGAAGTTGAAATAGAATTGTCACAATAATATGGTAGGTGCTGTTTTGTAACTGTCCTATCAGGAACATGAAATGTAATTAATATAGCAATTCAGGGGTATAAAACATTGAATTAATGATTTTAAACAAGCACGTTAAATAATTCTACGTTCAGACATATTTTATTAAATTTATTGAATAAAGTAAGTAATGGTTATCTAGGCTAGGCATTCTATATGATTCTTTCAATCGTGTATAACGATAAAATGTTTCAACGGTGGATCACATAAAAAAAATTATTTTTTATTTATTTATTTTATTTTATTTTAGTACATATAACAGGCATGATGCCCAAAACTTATATACATGAGTGGTTATTTAATTGGAATATTTAACAATAGTAAGTAATCAAGTAAAAGTGTATGAAAAATGCAAAATAAATAAATAACAAACAAAATCAAAAGAATAATATTGTACAAGGTAGAACATAAATTCATGGATTATTGGCACCTGTACTGAAGAGATGCCTATTAGCCGTTTGGTACTTGGTACTTCATATTACCAGTCCATAACTAAAGGGCATCATCACAATATCAGCTTGATATGAGTGACTGATTTTTTAAATGGTTTATCGTATCAAATATATCGTATTAAATAAAGCAATCATGGAGAATCACCGAGAAAATCAGTACGTTTAAAAAATATAATAAAATCAGGCACGAAACACCGATGATGAATTTATATGTAATCTGACAATCGTATCAACATACCTGCAATAAATCCGGTCTCCTGAACCTCTCCCCGCACTGCAGGCACCTGTACCCCCGCCCCGGGCCGCCGCCCCTCAGTGGGGAGCGGCCGCCGCCCCTGCCGCCGCCCTCCGCCCTCTTGTGGTTCTGCATGTGCGAGGTCAGGGCGGCCGCCGTGTTGTAGCCGCGGTTGCACACGGTGCACTGGAAGGGCTTCTGGTTGTCGTGCGTTTTCATGTGAATCTTCAGGTGGTCACTGGGGACAAAAAGGTCATGATCAATAAGTTGTTTGATAAAATCGCATATATGCCCTCCAAATAAAACCATGGTATTACGTGTTCAATTGAAGGTCAGCGCGTGCGCGGTGAGAGATTAAAAATGTTGCCCTTGTGCTGTTTTTAATAATAATAATAGTATTTGGATAATTTGTATACGCTGTTTTTGGTGAAAATTCACCTCAAGGGCGCTGTGTTTTAAGGCCGCTGTGTTTTAAGTGATAATAAAATGTATGAAAGTTCGAAGTGGAATATCAAATCGTACATTACATTAGTAAAAACAACTGGTTGTGAATCTTGAGATGTTTGAAAGATAGTGCAGTTGTAAGGATTATGTGAAATATTTGTATTTCAGACTCTGTTTCATCATTCTTTTTGGTATAAATGAGATGTTGTTTACGATGAATATTTAACTAGACCAGGTGACAAGTGTTCATTTGAGAACATTGAATAAGATTTGTAATAAAAATAGTAATTATATTCATTGTTATTACTGTATTGTTATCAACGTGACGTTGACGGCCTCCATGGTCGAGTGGTAAGACGCTCGAATACGAATCCAAAGGTCGCGGGCTCAAACCCGGCGTGCGCCAATAACTTTTATTTAACTAATATGTGTCATAACACATTTAATTCATATAAAAATAATAAAAAGTATATTTGCGGCACGTTCCAGAGTGGTAGATACTAATAGTATCGTCCTGGTGAAAGACCACCATTCAGAATCGAAACGTTGCTTGAAATGGCTTTAGCCGTGTTTGGTGACCAGATCTGAATAGCCAGGTACTTCCCAACCTTCCTCTTCCCAATCTCCTTCCCCTCCCCAGTACCTTTAGCCTCACAACCAACCCTATTTGGGGATGCCATAGTCTCACTGGCTCTAGACGGTTGGGAGCAGTTGAGACTCTTGTGCGGTATTCATATTAAAGAAAGTCTACTGAAGGATATTGAGTTTAATTCTGGGTAAAGTGTATGTGAATATCACATCTCTTCACCGTTATAAAGCTTAGATAATAAAACTGAGAATTGTGAAACTGTATATTGGTATATTCTACGAGTTATTTTTAATTCCCATCTCCCCTACGTGTATCAATTATTTATTTGTAGATAGTTATATCATATTGTTCACAGAAGCGACCAGAAGAAGTTTATGACCTGTTATAAATCATGACGACAGTCATCTCTATAATAGATTTAAAAAGACCTACAGTGAAAGACCACCATTTAGAAGCGAAACCTTGCTTGAAATGACTTCAGCCGTTTTGGTGACTAAATCTGAATATCGAGGTACTTCCCAACCTTCTCTTCCCCATTACCTTCCCTTCTCCACTACCTTCAGCCTCACAACATACTCCATTTGGGGATGCCATAGTCTCACTGGCTCTAAACGGTTGATAGTAGTTTGCACTCTTGTACAGTGTTAAGTATAAAGCCATTTTGGATGAGTGGTTTGTTTTTGACAACTGGAAAGGTTAGTCACGTTTTTGTGTGTTCTTCGATTTTTTGCTTTTTGAAAAAATGGATCACAGAATAAAATCCATGATTTGTTTTTCCACAACTCCAGGACGCTCATCGTCATCAACATCTTCTCGGCCTTCTGTAAAGCGCTTGTACCACTTATAAACACTTTTTTGAGACAAAGTAGACTCGCCGAATGCCACAGTCAACATTTTAAGTGCGTTGGAAACCTTTATTCCATTTTTAACGCAAAATTTAATACATATTCTTTGATCCATTTTTTTCAAAAGTAAAAATCGAAGAACACACAAAAACGTGACTAACCTTTCCAGTTGTCAAAAACAAACCACTAATCCAAAATGGCTGATAATGCTTACATATGATAAACATATGTGTGCCAACATGACAAAAAAAAAAACGATAATCGAATGTACACAGCCCGCGAAAATTCAAAATTCACCTTTTCTTTTGAACAGGCCATGTATATAGAATTAACTGATGAATCATTAGTAGTATTGCTTGTACTAGAAAGCTAAAAAGTGTCTATTTCGGGTGCGGACCCTTAAGCTTATACCAAAATAAGATTTATTAATCAGCTCCTGCTCAGAAGATCTCCTATTCCAAATCGTTTATCCATATCGCAGGCATCAATAAATCTCTCCGCGTCAATCAATATTAATCCATCAAGGAGCATATAAAAACAGCATCACGGGGATTTCAATTGCTTCGGGTTTACGATACTCCGCGTTTACAGCGCTAAGCGAGTGCCGCGGGCATTGAGCAAGGTGGACGTAGAACAATTTGAATCAATCATCTTTTTGTGCCCGAGACATTCCATTCCAAAGGCGGGCGGAGCTTTTGATCCCGACAACACGGAGTAATATGATTAATTAATTATCATCACCTCACTGTCTGGTCGGAGGAGACACGTCGCGTTGGTCGTGGACGTGGGACAGTCTGTCAGCTGCGGAGAGTGGCATGTATTTTATTCTGGTGTGTCACCAATTTAAATTTTCTGTCATGCAGGAAAGAACGAATTAAAAAAAATATGTAATACCGAATAGTGGTAAAGAATTATAAATTTGTTTAGAATGGTTGAAATTAACTAACTAACTAACCGTCACGCCGTTTCCCCGCAGGGGTAGGCAGAGAGGACGGACCGCCATATTACTCTGTCTTGGCACGCACTCCTTGCTTTATTAACATACATCGTCTCATACATACTCTTCTGTTATTCTGACTCTTAAAATGACCCGATTCAAGTATTTGATTTACTTGATTCACTTTCGCATCATATATTCTTTTCACACTCCTTTCTTCGTTCATTCGCTCTACATGCCCAAACCATCTAAGCGTCCCTTTCTTGATCCTATTCATTACGCTAACATCAGCCTTGCATTCTTTCCGGATATCCACATTTTTAATACGATTATACATGGTTTTACCGCACATACGTTTCAAAGATCTCATTTCCACAGCATTCAGTCTACTTTCATCCTTCCTCTGCCAGTTCCATGCCTCACTGCCATACATCAGGGTTGGTATAATTACTCCATTGTGGACTGCTAGTTTCGCTTCTTTGAACAATTTCTTATTTGCGCCAACAGCGTTTAGTTTTCCATTAATGGAGTTTGCTGCATTCACCCTTCTTTCAATATCCTAGAATAGTTGAATAATGTATAATTTAATATAAAGGTATTGAACACTGTTCCTAGAAATCAGGATTAGTACATGCAGATGTAACTAATCAGCTATAATACCTAATTTTACAATAAAAACTGATTAAATGTATTTGATGCAATTTTAATTTTATTTATTTTAGGGAAAATTAACAGCAAATTAGTCATTAACATGTATATAATAATAAAAACAAAACATTTTCTACAGATGACGATGAAATGATATAAGTAAAGTGTGAAAATATACAGTTATTTTATCAGACTCAGATGTCAGAATATAATGAATTATTAATTTAAAATATTTTTATTACTAAATTAAATTAGTATTAGTCCAATATTAGGTATATATTTTCCGAAAACTCTAATTAAATTATTTTCATCACTTTCTCAATTGACGTTTTGATTATCTGTCTCTTTCTCTCGGTTCCTTTGTTTTAATTTAAATTTTATTCTTTTTTTTTTCTGACTGTTTTATTATTTTTATTTTATTTTTTGTTCTCCCTCTGTGTGTATGAGTTTATATAACCCCACACTGTGTATTTTTAGTTTATTTTACTTTTGTACCCTGATGATGCTTAGGCTAAGCGAAATCGGCCGTTCATAAAAAATAAAATAAAATCTGTAGTCTTATAACAAAGTTATAATTTCATTTTCATTATTAATACAATATATTTGCATAGATGAGATTTTAACAATTTGACATTTATTTAAACACGTAACTTGATAATCACGCGCAGAAGAACATACGAAATTACAACAACAAAAAAACATTGCCCAAAATATGATGCACGCCCCTGGCAACGTGACAAATGACAGTGTGGTGGGCACAAAGGCGCGCTCAATTAGTCAGCGGTTATCCAACACAGCATCTCCAACTCTGTTGATCCCAGCCTCTTTGTTTAGCCTTTAGTTCCTGAACCACGAGTCGCCCCTGCCGCCATCCACCCCGCCCCACCCTACAGGGATCATGTCTCAATTATTGGCCCCGTCCCGGCTAAAGACACTTTGATGTTTGGAGATATATTATCTGTGATTGTACTTTATCTTATTTTTTTCAGTTTCATCTAGTTTTTACATTCATAATAAAGTGAGGAGGTAAAGTATTCTCACATTAAATGGTTGTAATTTTTTTTATTTTTTACTGATTTATTTATTGTTTTAAAGTTTATTTTTTAGAGCTCCATTATAATTTTGATGTTTTTTAATTTTATTTAAACAATAATTATTATTATTTCAAATTTAAAAAAAACAATTTTTAGTCAAAACTAGCAGAACTTTTGAGTAAAAATTGTTTTTTAAAATTTGAAATAATAATAATTATTGTTAAAATAAAATTAAAAAAAGATCTTTTTTTACGTTAATATGTTGGCAACGAAATTCCAATCAGCTGCTGTACAAAGATTCATTTTATGCAGATGACTTGGATTTGGTAGACGCGAGACCTATCTACTAATTAGCATGGGTAGTTACCTACCAATTTCAAATTTGATTTGGCAGACAATCTCTCAGAATCAAAATGGCTTGGTTAATGACCAGATTTCATCTTAAGAGCTTGGTACTCCTAATTTTCATTTTATTGATCTCATCTCCTTCCCTCAATTTATTCAGCCTCTCTAAATTACCCGAATTGGGAATGCAGTATTCCACTGACTCCGTGCGGTATCACATCAAATATTTATTATTAAAACAGAGATCATTTGGTAGAACTTTTACAATGAAGGTTCCAGTACTAAGAATTTCTTTCCTGCTAGTGTCAGAATGACCCTGCCAAGACAAATTACCGCCGTCCATCACTCTTGTTGTGTTCCATGGATCGCCATTCTTCCTCTTGTCAAAGGAAGGTGACACCATATATTATGGCCCACGGACTGAACCAGGTGACGTATTATCTATACTCTATACACCGTGGACAAGCAACATATGAATCTTATGCCCTCGAAATCCCAAATAGTCGTATAAAGATGACTTAAATACGTTCTGAAAAACACAGCTTTATTTGTAATAGCTATTATTCGAAACGATTTAGAAATAAAACTTTAACTGCTCCGATCTATTGACACTACGTTTTCATACTTCAGAAGGTCACACAGGTCTTGAAAAGCCTCCTTTTTGTTATTCCACTTATTATATATTTGTATCCAGTATTGCGTCATAGAGCATCCCCAGGAACAGATATAGTGAATATTTAAGGTAGTGCAGCTTTGAATGACGTCAACGCGGCCCACCTGCTCAATCTTTGTAATCGATAATAGATTATGAAATTGTAGTTATTGATGAGCTCTTTCCCCAGAGCAAGAATATATATGGAGAGAGAGCTAAACGTTTTTACCCAACCTACACTAATTGACGATAAATTGATTTCTCCAGGTTTTCACGTCGTAAACCATGAGAGAAAGATATAAGACAAGTTGTCACATAATATCGCAACACTTTTTAGTATGTAAGCATGTCATCCATCTCCCGCGTCTCTGGTGACTCCGCCCGTTACGTTTTGTAATGCGACATAACAGGATATAACTCAACGGTTTTTTAGGTTATATCCTATATTTTTTGTTGATATCAATACTGTGAAAAAGTGGTTATACAAAAAAATTTAACAAAATATTATGTTTTCATGTACTATGAATGGATGTATAAATACCCTAGCTCTAACTCTAACCACACCCGAGTCAGGAAAAAAAACAACAATCTTAACTACACAAGCTATCTCTCCTAGTATATTATTTCTCTGAGGCTCTTACCTACGTTATGTACATTAAGGTATCAATGACTATACCCATTTCCATTATCATTACCTGTATGAAGTGCTTATATGGAAAACTTTTGAAATCAGGTAATTTTTTATGTTTATTCAGCGGTTAGAGTTCGAGACAGCAAATATTATTTGCTATGTTGGTTAGTGCGACCGAAAAGGAAAATCTTTTCATAATTGTGGCCGAGCCTCCGTGTCAAGGCGGCCCCCGCCTCATCAATCACCCTTTCACCTCGCTATTCACTGCGCATTGTCCGCGCGAGGACGCGGCCATCTAATCTGTGGGGCCTTGTCACTAATTTGTGGTGCGCTTAAATCCTAAATGGTTAATCCGCCTCACAATGAGAGTTCTTCAATAGAGGGCGATGTCGCAGCGTCCTGATGTCCTTATACGGCCGCGCGGTGACGGAAACCACAGTATTTTGACTAATTGATCGGTGGTTTCAGAGACAAAGTAGGCACCAGGTACCAGCTTACCTGACTACGTGAGAAAAAACTGACTTGTTCAGGACAACTCTATCAGTGGACAAATAAGGGTACTACTTGCAATGTCTGTAACCTCCACTCTTTATATTTTTATATGTGAATGATGCATTGTTCTCACAATGTTTTGAAGTATTTTTTTCTGAATTTAAGAACCACAAACCCTAGCACATAAAATCGATATAAATTTTATCGACAATGTTGGAAATTTGAAATCGCTCCCGAGCCCAACTGCATTATCGCCAAAAAACAAACGATATTTCACATCGACTAAATTAACCATTATTATCATTTTTTTGTTGGCGATCTGCAGTCGGTTTTGTAAATGGTTCCAAATTACCGACATTGTTGATAAAATATATATCGATGTTTCGTGCTAGGGCCCCAGATATCGCTTAATTCCGCAGAAAAATATGTTTGAAATTTTATGTTTCTTGCGAAACCAATCACATGTACTCGCCACCATCTTGACTATGATTTGGCCAATAGCAAAAGAGGCGAGTGTTAAATGTTCTCCTAATTTTTTATCTCACAATAATATTGTCAGTACAAATATAATATCTAACATCCAGTAATCAAATAATAGGTTTGTTTTTAATTTATCTCAAAATAAAGATTCATGAAGTTACCAACTTTGTTAGCAGAGTTCCCTTAAACAGTATTTCATTACATGTAGCTTTTTCTTGTACCTATTTGCCCTCCTATATGCCAACTATTCGAGTTTATTTTGATAGTGTTAAGTATAATATGACAAACAAAGCTATTGGGGATATAATAGGGTCATATATCAGTACCAAATACGCTTCTAAGTTGGAAGTACTTGTTCGTAAGACGAATAAGAATTGTTTTATGGCTTCGTTCTGACAGAAAAACTTGGTTCATCTTCGTGCCATACGCCAAAGCTTTAAGTTATCTCTGGGTCCGAGCAAAGCTTCCGACTCAGAGGATTTGGTTTTGAGAAGCGACATCAATGAACGGTAAAATATGAAGCCTATCGAAATTTTCGAAGTATGCACTATTTATTATTTTAATTTGTTGTTTCGCTATCATTTTACTGGATAGTTTTAAGAAATGAAATAGTATATCGTCGCCGGAAAGGTAAAAGGACTGAAGCGCCGTTTTAGGAAAGTTACGTCTCTAGTAAGTCTTTAGAACCTGGTTGGATTTGGAAAAAAAAAAGCAAACTCAAAAGATTAATCAATGCTCCCACTCAGTTTTCCGAAGCGAAAAAAAGCTAAAGTAAGTTCTTAACTTGTGCCGCTTGAGTCAAGCATTCTCCCTAATGGTAAATATATCTTAGATGGCTGAAGGGCCACAAAAGTCTTTGGAATCAAACGAGAGTCATCAAAATTGCATATTCATCTCATTTTTGACTAAAGTGTCGCTTAAGCCGTTTTGCCTTTCCAACGACGATATATGGTTACTTCAATGAAGACAGCATTACATAAAATACCTTAGGTGATATCTGCGCGAATACGAAGTTATCAACAATACAAAAAAAAATACTATCGAAACGATATCAAATTTCAACGAAATATGAAATAGAAGAAGCCATAAAAAACAAAAAAAAATAAAGATTTGGTTTTACCAAGACTTGAACTTCGCACCTATTTGGGAGTCACTTCTGCTATTTAAACTACCGAAACCTTGAAGTAACAATATATGGAGGGAGAGCTAATTATTTTTACCCAACCTACACAAACTTGCGATAAATCACATTCTCCGGGTTTTCACGTCGAAAAAAAGAAAAAGTGACAATAAATATAATACACCGCTTCTATGTACTGTAACGATGATCTTGGTCCCCTGGGTCACCGCGGGACTCTACCCACATGTTGTATTATGCCACTAAACTTGATACAACTAAACGGTTTTTGAGGTTATATGTTACATTTTTGTTGATGTCAATACTGTGAAAAAGTTGTTATACAAATTAACAAAACCATTGTGTCGATATGTGCTATGAACGGGTGTATAAATACCCTAGACTTAGTCTTAGCCACGTCAAGGTCTGCCGAGTCGGGTAAAAATCATCGAAAACTGACTACACTGCCTTGGATAGATATCACTCTATGTACTCTAAGACCGAAACCTTTTTAGATACTGTTATTTTTCATCGATCCCATATTTATTTGAAAATCAAACAATTTCGCAATTTGTTAGAAAGTTTTCAATCTGCCTACCCAATCGAAGGAAGATGATGGTATATTGGTAAGATCAGTAAGATGCCTACCTCCTAGAGAAGGCAGCCTCGCAGTGCGCGCAGCGGTACTTGCGGTCCCCCGTGTGCAGCTTGACGTGGCGGTCCCGCGAGCGTTTGTGCTTGAACAGGCGCGAGCAGAAGTCGCAGCGGAAAGGCATCTGGTCCGAGTGCGTCTGGAACGAATGACAACAAACATTACATTACAAAATTGTTAATTAATTTAGAAACAGATTAAGACAAATTCTAAATTAAAAAAAAAAAATCATATTTCGTCTGATTTTTTTGTAAAAATAATAAAAAAATAAAGACACATCCTCAAAATTTTGTTCATCTTTTTTTCTTGGACACATTTCTAGATTCTATTGTTAGTGTAATTTTATGATTTACCCACATGCTACTATGCAATATACTAAGGTTATTGTTTCCTTTAAAATAATATTTTATTTTAATTTATAGTTTAAATCTGTAATGGCTTTGCTCTCCAACTCAAACACGAGAATCGATTTCTCTCCTGAGTTGGGTAGTTTTGTTTTAAAAAATACATATTTATTATAATAAACCGGTCGGTAGCCACGTGGACAAACGCGTCGAATTCCCACCCGGGCGTCGTGCGTTTAATTCCTCTGCTGGTAAGTCCTCCATCATGGCACAAGCAACATCTTCCACTTCTTATGATGGCAGTAGAAGTTTTTCAAATATTGTCAGGTTATTCGTAACCCGGAAACGTTTAACTTTATTATTTTTTTTTTCTATTTGAGTATATTAACTGTATTATTCAAATAATTAACTAAATTTTTAATGATTATGATATTATAACTTTGTATAAGACCCCAGATTTTATTTTTATTTTTATGACCAACCGGTTTTGCTAAGTCTAAGCATCATCAGGGTAAATCTTAAAACTGAAAAAATAAATAATTTAATTAAACTAAATTTTTGCACAACTTGTAAAGACATAATTATTTTTTTAGAACAGGCATCTGCCTAGTTTGAAACTAATGTTGACTGGGTCATAATGTATTCCCACTTATATTGCTGCTTACTTTTAACACACATGTATTTACTACTCGTGTATTATGTATTAAATAAATAAATATATGCCTGCTAGCATTTCGCCAACATCCAAAATTGTTATATATGATTTTGAATGTATATTTATGAGATTAATAACTTCAGGCAGCTTACCAAAGGATCACCAAGGACAACAAACGCTAGGATAGTGAAATTTTAGGATGCTGGGTTGCTTAATTGTGTGGAGACAAACACTGCACCCTTGACTCATAAGAGAGACAGCACGGGACCGCATATGCGCTAATGATGATAAGGATGATAAATATTGAATTTCTTAGATCATTAGCATAGTTATCATATCCAATTTAATTCTGTTTCTCGAATAATAAAGACGTATTTTTTAGGTAGAGAAAGGGGCATTAAAAAAATTATTTGTCAATATCCATTACACTGTCAAAAGAAGTTCAATCTAATTAATAGTTGATATTGTTTTTAAATTACTTTAAATTAATTTTAAAACTTTTTTTAATTTGATTTTAATTATTGAAATAATATGAATAATTTTCAACGAAAATAAAATAGAAAAAAATGGTAGTGACCGAGACTCGAAGTCGGTAAAGCAACATCTACGTATACAAAATGCGCTCGGGTAGAGCTTTGCATACCATTACAAAGATGGCAGCCTATAAAAGTAGAAAAGGTAAAAATTACACATTAAAATGCCGACTTCTAATAATTTTCAGTAGCTCAATTGGCAGATACGTTACTCCCGGATAAATGAGAGGTTCCGAGTTCGAGTCTCGGTTGCGACCTTATTCTATTTATTTTCTGTTTTATAAAATAATAAAAAACAGTTGTTTAAAACAAAAACGACTTCACAGGGTATATTTTTAACAGACTGATAATATTTGATACGAGAGAATCATAGATATATCTTTTTGAAGGTGTGGAAAGCAAGAGATAAAGTATTAATCCCTTTTTTTTAAACGTGACATGATTTTTAAACCTAATGTAAAATAATACCTGAGTTTAGTTGTAGTTTGTGATTTGAACCACAAAATAATCACTTATCCAACACCCCATCACAAACCCACACGTCCAGAAGTGTCAACATGATGGGTGGAGGTGTTCATAACACCGTGATATGGAACCATGTAAAGCAGTAAAATGTGACAGCTTTTCGTGCTAAAGATTCCATGATATCTAAGAACCTACCATTCCACCTATGGAAACTCTAAAGAATAATAAAGATACATTACCGACTCCAGGAAAACACACAGATGATTTATATTATGGCCCAACACCCTATTATTTTTACGTTCATAAGGGTGTCATAAATATTCCCTCTCATCACACGGTATTATGTTCCGTATCAAACAAATCGTTAAGTTTACGCCTATTGTAAAAATAAAGTACGTATATTTGTGATTTCTACGGAAATAAAATTATTTGTATCCTTTCATACTTAGGGTACTTACATATTATAGTTTAATTAATACACTTACTGAATAAGAAATAATAACTTTGTATAAGACCACATATTTGATTTAAATTTTTATGACCGACCTACCTCGCTTAGCCTAAGCATCATCAGGGTACCAAGTCAACTAAAAAAATACAAAGTTTGCGGTTATATATATACATAGAGAGGAAGAACATAATATAAAATAAAATAAGAGAACAGTGAGAAAATAATGAAATACCATTTTAATTATTACAAAGAAACAGGAGGAAGAGAAAATAATATGAAATAAACGAGGCAAAACGTCAACTGATAAGGGGATTAAGGAATAATGAGAAATTTGAGTTAAATGAGAGTTTATTGATGATGCTTAGGCTAAGCGAAACCGGTCGGTCATAAAAATGTAAATAAAATCTGTGGTCTTATAGGTACAAAGTTATTATTTTATTTTCATCAAATATGTCAAACCACGAAGTGATGGCTTTCTACGAAAATATAAAAATATATTTACTAATGGCAAAGTATCTTATTTTTGACAACTAATTGAATATTTCAAAGCTCAAGTTGGAAACAATGCTGCCAGCTGAAAATAATTGTTGACCTAGAAATTACAGACAGAAAATGCTTTGTAAATTTCATGACGCCAGAGCTCACTTTTCGAGAGTTTCTATTGGTTCAACTGAAGTTTATTCTGAGTTTCTGTATTAAAGTTAAGATTTTGGTGATTTAATTATTTTCGAGGCTGTATGTTTTTTAATGAATACCCAGGATTTTAAAACTAGTTCATTTTTCTTAATTTTTGGTGCTTTTGATGTATTTATCAGCAAGTTTTTTTGTATTGTTAACTTTTTAAAAAACATTATTACGACAGGAGGCGTAGGTCTTCAGTTTTAGTTCGAAGAGGGATAAAGAATTACTGATTTTAGCTCATAAACTCTTGAGTTGTGTATTATTAATACCCGACATCCTGGCGAAAATTGGATTCTATGTTCCTGATAATTCCACGCGAGGCCGCCAACACAGGCTTCTGTTTCTGCCCAGGTGCAGAACTAACTTACCAATGGTGATGCCCCTGGGAAAACTTACCAGGTTAATTAAAACTGCCTCGCGGGATATGTGGATAATATATATATATATATATATATATATATATATATATATATATATATATATATATATATATATATATACATATATATATATATATCATTACCTGACGGTTTAGCATTTTATGTGAGTGACGATCGCGATGGATTTATTTGTACATGGGGCGGATTCTTGGTTTGCGCGTCTATTACCACAGGGTACAGAACACAGAGCGTGCCGAAGAGATGCAATCGCAGCCGAAGTGAATAAGGATTGGGAAGGTGTACGAGATGATGTTCAGATAGGCAGGAAGACGTGGAGAACTCTACCGAGCCTCCACAAAGAGACGAGACTGCTTTATGACTGATTTAGGCCAAGTTACTGAGAATAAGGGGATGATTGGTTAGAAGAAATAAGAACAGTGACTAAAGAAGTGCATTTAAATGTTTCTTAACTCGTTGTTGCCTAGTGATTTAATTAAATTAATAAGTATTTTAAAAACATTAAATAAATAAACATTTCATGGCGTTTTAAAATAAAATGATTAGGGTTATATTTTTATTTTTTTACAATAACTCCACACAGGATGCCTCGAGGAAATAATTTTCCTCAGGGCTTATGTCATCTTTAGGGATGCTGTGTAGAGGGTCTTTTTGAGGAAAGGAAGGAGTGAACCTGGGTCTTGAAGAGGCCTATCTTGAATGAGGGAGGAAACACAGAGGCCGGAAAATCGTTCCACAGCCGAGCTGTTAAACATAAGAACGAGTCGTAGAAGCGACCTGTTATAATGTGTCGAATGTCAACCGTGTACAAATGTATAATATATATTTGTGTATAACTTAGCTTAATAACCTTCCATATACCCTAACAAAACTACTCGATTCAAAATTTGTAATTTTGTAAAGTAATAATAATATTAGGACTAAGTCATTTAGATATTCGCTTGTACTTAGAATGTATGCAGTGGGTAATTCCTTCGCAGAAATAGTAGATATATTAACTGCATTGTACATAGCTACAAGAAGGCTAGCATACCTCTTTCAAAAATACTAATATTAAATTATTCCATTGTAATATGTATAAATACCTAGTTATGTTTTTGTGTGCTAATAATTTACTTCGTGTTATTTCTGTATCCCGATTGTATTAAGTTATTTATTTTTAAAACATTTAAAAACCTATATGGGCGTATATAATAAAATAAATAATTATTTCTACAAAAGTGATGAATACGAAAAATCACACAACCCCTAGAAATATGAATTAGATTGAACGTAAAGTAAGGACCAATTTGAAAATATTTTTTTTTTTTAAATGTTGTATAAAAAATAAAAGTATGATTTTTCAAATAGCAATAATGCTTGTCGTTTGATCGAAGCCTCTGTGATGAAAAATATATCGACATTCGAAACCATTATCGACATTTCAACCGACTGATATAGAGTGAGAGAAGAAGTGAGAAACATATACAACATATACATATAGACACATTTTTAGTATCACCATTTTTTATCCAAGTACCTACTGCACTAGAATCCCAACAGCCTGCAGCCAGGGGGACTATGGCTTCTTCAATTTGGGGTATTTTTTGAGGCTTAAGGAAGGGGAAGAATAAGAAGAAGGTTAATAGTACCTGGCTATTCAAATCTGGTCATTAAAAAAGTGGAAGATACTTTAAGTATCGCTCTGGTGAAAGACTACCATTCATAATCAAAACGTTGCATGTAACGGCTTTAGCCGTGTTTGGTGACCAGATCTGAATAGCCAGGTACTTTTCAACTTTCTTCTTCCTCATCTCCTTCTCCACATTACTACTTTTAGCCTTATAACATACCCCATTTGGGGATGCCGTAGTCTCAATGGCTCTAGACGGTTGGGACTCTTGGGCGGTATTCACTATTAGAAATTTAAAAAAAAACACCCGACTTTTGCCGTTTTAATTCTGAATGGTCTCAAATATTTGATTATTAGTATAGTAGGTGAAGAACTTTGCTTCCGCCGCTTTCCTATAGATGGCTTTAGCGGTAAGTAGTAGTAGAAATAAATAGGTCATAGACGTCATGCAATAATATGAAAATACAAAATGCTTGAGACATTAGATAAGACCTAAAATCATACCCACACACGCAGCGGCCCTCTCGATGGCACAATTTATAATATAATATCAAAGATATCCATGAACCCAATTCTCTTCAGCCCACCGTCCACTGTACCAACGTGTATACTGTAGGATTCCGTCCCCCGCCGAGATCGCAGTTAGGTGTTCCTGATAAACCTTACCCACCTTACTACCAGCACGGTCCCCCGTCGCAGCATCACACGGAGATGCCCTTTACGATAGCGGCGAGATGAATGGTGAAATAATTTTGGAGGGTGTGTAAGAAATCGTATTTGTTTCACGACAGATTGGGGAAAAAACAAAACTGCACAAAAAAACATGTCGCTTAAGTGCCTTCCACCCTTTGAGGATTTTTAAAATTATCTAGAGAGCGGAAGGGTGGACCTTTATTTTAACGGTCACTCATCATAAAATCTGATCACCAATCAAAACTGAGCATCGCCAGTCGAAAAATCACACCTGGTGGACAACTTTTAGAAAAAATGTTCTAAAAAAACTTAGCAATAAATATATTGGTAATGTCAAGATATAACTAATGTATTTTATATGTAAGAACCATATAAAATACATTAGTAATATCAAGTAGTGTATAAGTATTTATTATTATGACAAAAATAATAATTATAACTAGATAAATATAAACTACAAGTAACTAAAAAAAAAACTTAAAAAAACAAATGGCAATGGGCATTTATTATCATGTTTTATATTTATTTTTATTTTATGGTATTTTATTTATTTATGTATTATTGTATTAATCTTTTTAATTAATTATTTAAGCTCATTTAATATGGCAGATTGCGTATTGAACCAACCACCCAGTTCTGCTAGTATAAACACTGAAATAACACCAAATAATAATAGTAATAAAATTTGTCGAAGTGAAACTTTATGATGTCGTTTTAATATGAATCATAAATGCCTATTATGTGTTTCATTAAGTGTTCATTTAAAAAAATATTTGTGTATAGTCTTTCTGTGGCTATTTGTGCCAGCAATTTTCAGCTTTCATACGATTCCGTACGGATTTTTTTTTGTATGTTATAGAGCAGTATAGGTGTTAATCCAGATATTCAGACAATTCCGTAAAGGTTCCGTATTTGACCGTGGAAAAAGTGGCAAGGAAAAATACACAACAAAAGTGTTGGCAAAAGCCTAATTATATGACTGGTGGACATTTGAAAATCTGTGGTCTTTTGCAAAATTATTATTTCACTTATGTTTAAACATGGTTTGGTCACAATACTACTAAAATAGGAGTAGAAGTTGAAGGTAATTTGGGGGTTAAAAATATCTAGGTTAGTGACCTATTTGAACGTGACTTGCTTCTAGTTATTTATTTTTCTCATTCAAAACCATTCATTAAGATTTCTTTGCTTATTATTGCACCTTATTTTGGATCATTTGACGATTATCCCGTAAATGTGATAAAAATGTGTCATCTCTTCTTAAATCCATGTTTTTTATGACAGCCTCTACACGTTAGTGATCCATGGCGAGATAGGCCTCCGGAGAGCGCGTCTGTGATTAAATTGTTACCAACCGTTCCGCCGGAGTATCACTTATCGACACACAATTAATCATTTCATGAAATGGTATTTAGCGGCGGGGCTGGCGGGGGCGGCTACGTCTAAACCTACATACTTCGTAGTGCGTAGCTCCCCTCGGACAAACACGATGATCATATATCAAGATCTTGTGATTTCCAAACAAAAAACATGTTATGAGATATGGTTTTATGATATTAAAATTAGAATATAGGTGGCTACGTTTATTTTTTTAAAATTTTCGAACCTGTTTCGAACAAATTTTCCGTAGAATCTTTGTTTTAATAGTGAATACCGCACAAGAGTCCCAACTGCTCCCAACCGCCTAGAGCTAGTGAGACTATGGCATCCACAATTATGGTATGTTGTCAGACTGAAGGTAGTGGGGAGGAAAAATAATGAGAAAGAGGAAGGTTGGGGAATACCTGGCTATTCAAACCTGATCACCAAACACGACTAAAGTCATTTCAAGCAACGTTTCGATTCTGAATGGTGGTCTTTCACCTCTAAGGTGAGGCACCGTCATAACAAGTCGATTCCCAAAAGGAATGTCCTTTATATTCAAAATAAAAAGTCCTTTACTATATATATTTACAAAATAATATTTAAAAAATTGTAAATTGTAATGTAAAACATTTCTTAAATACTATAATCTAAGTAGATACTCTAAGTATCGCCCTGGTGAAAGACCACCATTCAGAATCGAAACGTTGCTTGAAATGGTTTTACTAGCCGTCTTTGGTGACCAGATCTGAATAGCCAGGTACTTCCCAACCTTCCTCTTCCCTATCTCCTTCCCCTCCCCACTACCTCCAGCCTCACAACATACTCTATTTCGGGATGCCATAGTCTCACTGGATCTAGACGGTTGGGAGCAGTTGAGACTCTTGTGCGGTATTCCTATAAAAAATAAAAAATAAATCTGAATGACCGGAAATATTTTTTTACGCTTTTTCCCTGAAAATGTATAATTCCTAAAAATCCAGCGTTATATTTACAACGCTAGTTGAGGTACAAGGTTTTAATGATTATGAAATGGAAAAACAAAAAACCGAAGCGACTCAGCATCTAATATGGCGGAAAATTTCTGTAATTAAATGATGGTCATAACCTGGAAGACTGTTGGTCTCAAACACTTCATGAGGCTCTCGTCATTGAAAGGTTAAACTGGGTATTTGAAAAACATTAAGCTACACAAAGCGCGTCGTAATTACATAGTAAAATCCTTGAAGTCTCGGCGAGAGGAGACTGCTCATTCAATTTCGTCTTCGGCCATTGTCAGGCGCACAAAGCGCGCCTCTTTTTTTACACAACACCTCCGCCACAGAGCGCGGGATGCTGGATACATAGTCGTATTAAGCCGAGATCTTCGGTGACAATAATACTCATTAACAGGGGCGCCGCATCCTTGTGGGCGAGGTGTGCGGCGCACGGAGCCAGCCGAACTTGGGGCGGCCAGGCGATTTCCGCACAGTTCGCTCCTTGATTCGCCGGCACGCAATACTTTTCATTTATGTATTTATAAATCAACGGACTAAAGTCCAATTATAAAAAAAAACATACAACACACGAAATGGGAAAAAAGCAACAGAGGAAGAACAGCACATACATAATATTAAATGAAGCGATGACAAAAATAGGAGAAATTTTTTATTTTTTAAGAAAGAACATTCAAGCCAAGGTCTAGTCAAAGTTTTGGTAGAGTCGTAAAGAATGACAAAAATCATTTAGACTGCTACAAAAATTTTTAAGACCCTGGCTTGAGTTAACAAGTCTCGACATTCTGACATTAGAGAATGATACCCATAATTAGTATAGTGATGATTGAGGAACAGTAATTCATTGTTTCTGAGTTTACGGCAAAGAATTTTGAACTGGATAAGTTGCAACAGAAAAGGTGAGTATAAAATAATCAATAATTTTGAAAATACAAATTAAATCAAAGTCTTTCCTGCGCTTTTCTAATCAATTTTTTTTTTTCAATGATTGTTCAATTTCATCACATGAATAATCGCCTCATTCTCGCCCTAATCTCCATGCAATCCCGCGTATGAAGCAATGTTGTACGGATTCAATGATGAATATGAACGGTGTAGAAAGGGGACTAATATTTATTTTAGATACATTCATCTTTTCTAAGGATTAATTTCACTCAACGATATCCCCCAGCTTTAGAGTAAATCCACGTATGGTAGAATTAAAAAATAAGGAGATCATTAATGAATGCAATCTAAGGGAGTATAATGAACACGATTAAGAAAAGAACGACATATATTCTTAAAGTTTTGGTCGTTGAATCAAATTCACCGAAGACTATGTTTATTTTATTTTAACCTAACAACATTTGAGCTCATTTGAATAATATTGGAGATAAGTTTTAAAGAATTATGGTAATGTAAAAACAACGTTTTGAAATTTAAAGTACAGATATATATTGAGAGGGAATCAGCAACAGAAAAGAGCGCTGATATTTTCATCTGAAACTTTGCAAAAATTTCAGGAAAAAATGGACACACATCCTTAGTAAAACCATGCGAAAATGATAAAGATATGGTCAAAAAGGCTGTTTTTGTTTTTTGTTTTACAGTGAATAACGCACAAGAGTCTCAATTGCTCTCATCCACCTAGACCCAGTGAGACTATGGCATCCCCATTTAGGGTATGTTGAAGGTAATGAGAAGGGGTAGGAAATAGGGAAGAGGAAGGTTGGAAAGTACCTGGCTTTTCAAATCTGGTCACCAATTACGGCTTAAGCCATTTCAAGCGACGTTTCGATTCTGAATGGTGGTCTTTCACCAGGGCGATACTGTGAGTATGAACCACTCTGAAACGTGCCGCAAATATATTATATTTTACGAATTAAATGTGTTATGACACATATTGACGAAATAAAAATCTATTTGCGCACGCCGGGTTTGAACCCGTGACCTCTAGATTCGTAGTCGAGCATCTTACCACTCGACTAAGGAGGCCGTCAAACGAATGATAGCTAGAAAATCTCCCGGTTATAATATGCCGAGCATTGAACATTTAAAAATTCCGGTCTTTACAGTATTATTATTATATTTATTATTAATATTATATGTTTTTTGGTATGTTATTATTATTATTATAACTAGATAAAATAGATACTCAAAAGTAACTAAAATGTCAGAAGAACTAAATTTGCTAACAGTAAAACAGATGCTTACATTAAACACATTGATGTTTATACATAAAATGAAGAACAACTTGTTACCAAAATATTTTTCTGACAAAAATATCTACAATGTCGATATTCACAAATATAATACAAGGGCATGCAAAGAAATTAAACTACCGGAAAAAAATAAAGCCAACACACAAAATAGCTTATTATATAAAGGAATGAAATCTTATGATGCTCTGCCGGAAACCTATGCCTATCAATAAATTAAAAATAGCCTGTAAAAAATATTTAAAATGTATATAAATCAAAATAATAAGTAGTATATAAGTTAAAATATTATAAAGATAAGAAGAAAATGAAATAATTAGCTACTTGTTAACTTGAATGTACAAAGTAACTAATATAAAATAAATAAAACTAAAAACTCATAAGATAGCACCGCCCTTCCTGAGATTTGTGATAACAGGCGATGGGAATGCCTGGCACCGGCCCTGGCCGCCGCTCGCCAAGAGCCCGTTAGGCACACTGTCGATTTTTCACCACTTCCCCACAATGGAGTAATGTGTGACCGAGCAAAGACAGATTGCAAATTACGAGTAAATATCCGTGAAAGAGCAGCGCGACATAACGATCCGTTTTTTAATGCAAATCATTGTGCGCGAGTCGGAGAGAATTGCACATTAGGCGGCTAATGCACTTTTAATTTACCCATTTACCCATCAGGCGCATTGTGTCCCGCGTCGGGGCTATTGTGGACTTTTTGCTGCAGTTCGTCAGTTCGTCAGGAAAGGCCGAGGAATAAAGCTATTCTTGTGCTGCCGATGAAAGAAGTAACGCGACTTTATACCTACATGTACATTGTCTGTGCACCTACTCGTGTGTGTACCAGAGTATAGGTCGTACAGAGTTGAGGCGACTAGCACATTCTTAGCAGTGTGTGTATTGGTGCATATTTATACACTTTCAACAGCGATTTCCTCGCGAAGCGTCACTGAGAAACATTATTTTGTCTTGCTTACGCCCATTTATTGTTTTTCAGAGAAAAAGGGTCGACAAGTGAATACGTTGATCAAACATAAGTTTGAAAAAAAAACACAACAAAATATTGTCATCTACTTTCTCAAAGATTTTTTACAGTTTTTCGAAAAGTTATAAAATTGGAAAAAATGTGGATATCCGGAAAGAATGCAAGGCTGATGTGAGCGTAATGAATAGGATCAAGAAAAGGACGCTTAGATGGTTTGGACATGTAGAGTGAATGAACGAGAAAGGAGTGTGAAAAGAATATATGATGCGAAAGTGAATGGAAGAAGAAGTCGAGGACGCCCGAGAAAGACATGGCACGATCAAGTAAATCAAATACTTGAATCAAGTCATGTGAAGAGTCAGAATAACAGAACAGTATGTAGGAGACGATGTATGAATGTAAATGAAACAAGGAGTGTGTGCCAAGACAGAGTTATATGACGGTCCATACTCTCTGCCAACCCCTGCGGGAAAAAGGCGTGATGGTTAGTTAGAATAAAGTTTGTTTTTTTAAATATTATATTAAAGATTAACTTTTTTATTTTTTAAGTCTGATAATAATTTTTTTTAATGCTGTATGCTAGCAATGCATACTGTATTTGCATCAAAATTTGCTGCGATACATATAACTATAATTTATTGTTGTATCTTCCTTCAAACGTTTTTTTAGAAACAAACAAACTTGACGAATATTTTCTTTTTGTATGATTTTTATGTTCTTATGGAATTCAAAGGCTTCGATCGTCGGCATATAGATGGCTGGAGATACACATAAGTTAAGTGTCAGTTTTTCAGAGTGGTAGATACTCTAATGGTGAAAGATCACCATTTAGAATCGAAACGTTGATTGAAATGGCTTTATCCGTGTTTGGTGACCATATCTGAATACCCAGGTACTTTCCAATCTTCCTCTTCTTCATCTCCTTCCCCTCCCCACCATCGAATACAAATTATCCAGTACTACGATGGTGACAGGAAAGACTTTTAGTACTTGGCCACTTTATTTGTTGGTATTTTGGACACCGCATTCCTATACTTCTAAGAGGTTTTTTTGTGATTCTTTATTCCGTATTATCCCATTAAGGTAGCAGAGACGTATTAGAAACTTACGATTAGTATCCTTGCCCAGTAGACAAATAATACCGATTAAACTAGACGATTTGATCCGGTCACTAGCGCATTGCGCCCAATACAAAATTCACCAGTAAAGAGCATATCATTTGTCTTTGAGTCTCCTTTGCAACGGTGCCAAACTTAGAGTAAGAATATTTATGGAGAGGTACCTTTGCGAATCAGTGTAGTTAGGACGGTTGACTTTATATTGACCCAATAGAAAGCGACAAAGATGTATAAAAGGTTGTTGGATAGCCTATTAGTTACTGCCCACATGGAATTCGGATATTTTTAATAAACATAATTGAACACATTAAACAAAACAATATCAATACACCATTAAAATGATTTATAAAGTCAAAATATCACACAAACACTAATAACAGAAGGTTTGCCTAAATAATGATGGAAGATTTTTGTTGATTTTATGTCTTAATATCATAAAACAATGTAAAAATTCTAAAGTTCGGTCAAAAATATTCCAAACTGTTAAAATACCTCTGATAAGTGATGTTTTATAATCTTTGTTTGATCTTATTTGAACATTCACGCATGGCACATATCACCATCATATTTAATTTATTTGTATAACCACTGCAAATTTTGTAATCAACAAAAATATAGGAAATATTCTCAAAATCCGTGACGTAAGTTATACGACTCTCTAATGTGAAGTTAGCGCGAATGGAGAACATTCTTTCATACTTAGAAGTGTTGCAATATTATGTGACGACTTGTCTTGCCTCTCTCTCTCTCTCTCTCCGCAAATTTGTATAGGTTGGGTAAAATTATTTAGCTCTCTCTTCATATATATATTCTTACTCCAAGGTGCCAAATGATGTTTTTCTTGCAACACCTAATGCGCACGACGCATTGATGGGGCGATATAAGATGCGCTGTGAAACAAATGTATTTCACAATGACAGCTAATGCTCGGGAATTAATGGCGATTTGACCAAAATTACGGTTGATTTAAAGAAACGACATCACTTAGCATTGTTCGCCGAGAAGTTGTCACGCCAACTCCTAGTTATGTCTTGTGCGTCCATTGAAAATTCGACAATTGATTCATTTCGTACATTAGACCTAATTTCACAGCCATGAGAAAAGCTCACGATGTTATTTGTGTGGAAAAAATATTAATAACCTGAAAGTATTGTGACACTGGGACAATTTGGGTCACCTTTGCCAAAAGGAACTCTAAATGGCACACACGACTCCTTGATGATAGCTGAACCCATAAATATGTTTTTCTGTTTTTTTTTCCTTTTTATCAATAAAGGGTAATGTGATACATAATGGACATGAAATAATAACTGTGCATAAGACCACAGATTTTAATTTCCTTTTTACAACCGAACGGTTTCGCTTAGCCTAAGCATCACCAGGGTAAAAAATTAAGTTAAACAAAATATACACAGTGTGCGGTTATGTATACATACAGAGGGAGAACACAATATAAAATAAAAAAAGAGAACAGTGAGAGAATAATAGAAAAAAACATTTAAATTGTTACAAAGGAACAGAGAGAAAGAGATAAACAGTGTGAAATAAAATAAGCAAAACGTCAACTTTGAAGGTGATCTGTGGTCTTATACAAAGTTATTATTTAATATTCATTAAATATTTCAAACCACAAAGTGTATGTGTTATATGTCAAAGGAAAAAATATTTTAACTGAAAGACCCTTACACATGATATTAGTCGAATCTTTATCATTCTCGACTATTGGCCTAAATGAAATTATTTTCCTGCAAAGAGAGAATATTTGAAATGTTTTAATTAAATAATTAATACTAGTATCTGATCAACACTGTCGTTTAACTGGTAAACATATCATTTCAAATCAAATAATTCTACTGATTTGTCACGACGTTATTTCTCAGAAATTTATTTTAATGTATACGATTATTTTGAATAGGTACTTGTTTGTTTTAATATTTGCTATGTGATTCCACTTAGCCGACAGCTTAAACTCTTCTGAGGCATTGAGATTATGAATACAGTTTCACCATTTGGGATATGCCTGACTATTCACTATTTAGATCTGGTTAATAAAACGGCTAGATATTTAGATCATGACTTTAGCTTACAGGGTAAATATTGACCTGATGAGACTATGTTACATTATGTTAAATTATTTAAATTCCACGTGAGAAATAGTCTTATGCAAATAATAATATTAGATGCATGGATGTAAATAGACAATACACATAAAAAAAAACCAGGGTGAAATGAAATCTGAAAATTTTATCGCTGACATCTTAGGGGAAAAATCTACAAAGGATAACACCCTGAAGTGTACCTATTATGATAATATATTTTACCAATCGACCAATGTCAGTATAACTGGTATAAAATACATTAGGCAACCGAGATGAGAAAATCAAAAAGGGAAAACAGCCAACTGCTAAAAATAAGGCCGAAAACAATAGATTTTATTAACATAAAAGGAAACCTTGTTTTAAACCAAGAATTTATTATGTTTTAACGCCAACCGGTTTCACTTAGATCATGCTTCGTCGGGGCACATATATGATAGTTATTATTCAAAACATAATAAGTTTGTGGTTTAAAACAAAGTGTTTAACTAGATAATCTAGATAGTAAAATTAAGATGGGAAAACCTAAAATAAACTCATTAATAATCAGTATTCACCAACCTTGCATTATATAAATACATTGTTAAATCATACTTAGAGAAATACAACTGTAACCCATCTTAAATAAACATTCATACCAGATAGATATATAAAATAGTAAACTAAAAGTAACTCATAACTAGTAAAATCATGCAGCAATACTGATAAATATAATTAAAGTAAAATCATGGTTTACTACCCCTGACATCCCAAAAATAGTATTAAAGCCATAGAATAAGAACAACCTGTACTAGTCTGAAGATGGCCGTTATAGGCTGAAACCGGTCCAGTCAAAAAATAAAAAAGTGGAATAAAGTTATAAATTTGTTTTATTAAATCATTAAAATGGAATTCCACCATGAATTAACAGTTACAAAATTAGAAATAATACAAAGTGTTTATTTATTTTAATCTAATGTCACACCACAAAGTGATTGCTTTCTGTGAAAAAAAAGAAGAATTTATATTAAAATCCACTGATTTATTCAACTCATTACTATGTAACCCGTCTTCCGGAAGGTAATGAAAACCACCAGAAGGTTTAATTGCAATGTAATTGTTAAGCCGTTCCTGGCAGCAATCAAACAAAATACTATGTCACAAATATTTTTTTAACATATTTTTTTAATAATAAACAATATTAAATATAAAACATATGGAATTCGCCTGCATTCAAAGTATTTCCCACAGGTTAAGCACTTATAAGCAGCTATGGATGAACCAAGGTAAATGGCGTAATACCTACACACAATTAAATTTGAAATAGATATAAAAGCGATGAAGAGTGTTGTTTAAATACAACAAGCAGTAAATCTCATGTTATTATCATGTGCTTTACAGAATTAAAGCCTTTATATTTCTAGTTAAGATGAGGGATGAATCAAGGGGTAAGGTTGAGTTCAGTACCCGCATAAAAATATGAATAATACTAAGAAAAATAGTACACAATTTTAAAATCAAATTTGTCAATTACAAGAATTTTTCAATTTTTTACTGAAAGTAATTAATGAATCAAAGAACATGTCAGAATCTTTGAAATTTTGATTAAATAATCCACACATTCTTCTAATGTGGAGTAAGTCCTTAGACCTAATTTCTCTAGGTACATTTATATTTGTATGTTCAATATTATTTAGAGTCAATAGCGTCCATTCCGGATATAAATAGGTTATGTACCTAATTATTGATTCACTTCAAATTGTACTAGTCTACAATTTTATCAGTTTACTCATTTAGGTCATCTAAGAGTGGTGTCTGTGAGATTTTTCAGACTATGCGTAAAAAGGATAGGTAAGGCAAATCTATCTACTAAAAATGCTGGTGTTGATGATTGTACCGTTCCCCCGTGTTAGATGTAGGTCCGATAACCGCCGACTGGCCCCTTGTTAAGTGGTGCTTAATTTGAGGTGTTAAAACGATGCTGTGGGGAGATTAGCGAAGGGAACATAACACCCACATTGTTAGCACGGGTTATAAGAAACAGTAACACTTAAGAAATAAATAAACTGTCTTAATTGGTACACGGAAATTTCTATCGCAATCTGAATGGAATCAAACATTGAACGTCCGAGAGGAAAACTTTTACAGTGGGATTAAAAGGTTTTGTTCACTAGCGCAAAACTTGTTTGAATGAGAAAATTAAGGCTTTCAGAAATAAATTAATTAAAATTGTTTCCGCAGAAAAACAGGTTCCACGAAACTT
Source organism: Drusus annulatus (assembly GCA_022651775.1). Taxonomy (NCBI): domain Eukaryota; kingdom Metazoa; phylum Arthropoda; class Insecta; order Trichoptera; family Limnephilidae; genus Drusus; species Drusus annulatus. The sequence continues at coordinate 290,637 of JAGWCC010000044.1, read as the reverse complement.
GTGGTAACTGTTTTTTTTTAAAGAGAAACAACGGCTTTAAAAATAACACACAATATTTAATAAGAAGCCAAAAGAGTTGTGTCTAAATACAAAATTTATGGAATAATATCAACAATCTTCAACGTAAATATGAAACAGAAAAAGCCAGAAACTAAAAAAAAAACGGTCGCAACCGAAACTCGAACTCGGAACCTCTATTCTATCCGTGAGCAACGCCTCTGCCAGTTGAGCTACCGAGACTTTATTAGAAACCGGCATTTTAATCGATCTCATACCTCGTTGAAAATTAATCATATTATTTTTCAATTTCTTCCGATGTACGCTGCCATCTTTGTAATGGTATACAAAGCTCTACCCGAGCACATGTTGAATATCTAGTAGTTTATGCTAACTTATAACGTTACTCCCGGATAGAGTAGAGGTTCCGAGTTCTAGTCTCGGACCGTTATTCGTTTAAGCTTCTAGCTTTTCCTGTTTCATATTTACGTTGAAGATTTTTGATATTATTCCAATAATTAATATTTAAAAAAAGCTCTAAAGTTAATTCTAATTTAACAAAATATATGGTTTAACGCCAGGTAAAAATCCGCTTCTTATTTTGGTGTCCTCTAATAGAATTTTGGATATAATGTCTCTATAAACGCTTAAACGGTGAACTCTGACGTCATGAAATTTTAAAAGCTTTTTCTAACAAGAATATCAGTCAAATCAACTATTTTCTAATTCACAACGACTCCATCGTGAGCTTTTAAAAAATAAGAAGATTTTTTTATATATTTTTTTATCGTTTTTTAATATAGAGCAAAGCTAGGTATTTATTACTAGTTACATGTGAATGTATGGTAGAAGGTTATGCTATCGTCAGAACACATGTCCATTTAACTCTATTTTATCATAATTTTCAAAAGTTTTAAGAAAGCTGTGACATGCTTACGAAGAACTGAATGATGTATGGTTTAATTAAAAATTATAATGAACAGCCAAATAATATATCCCTGTTTCGCGGTGGTATAAATTTACGTGTTATTTATGATATTAAAACTGCATTCATTGCGCGAAATGAGCTTTCTTATCAGTGACTAATTTATTATGAGCCGCGAACTGCACACGAATTATGTGCAGTTTACTGCGATTGCGACATTCTGCAATGTGCTTCAAAATGTTTGGAAAATCGGATGTATTAGGCAACCATTTTGGAAACTAATTAGTTACAAAAATTAATTTATCTCGCACGAATAACGGATGCCAAGTGCACCGGAAAATGAAATTAAGCAGCGAAAATGTTCTTTCGTTCCATAGAATTAATCTGGAATATTTACTTTATTCACACTTTTAAACGCAATAACCGTAAAAATTATCTGTAAATGAGGTAAAACAAGATAAACTAAAAATATGTTTGAGAAGATGACATTGACTTTGTGTAGGTACACCACTTTAAAAAAAAAAGATGATTTTTACAATATTTTCCAAAAATTTTCAACCACAGAGGACGTCAAAGTTTAGTGACTGACTCTTTTTTAAAAAATGCTATGAAAATAGCCAAATAATCAATAAAACAGAGAACATATACCCACATAAAAGAAAATAACAATCGTAAATAAGATAATAATAAGATACCTTGATTTAAAAAAACAAAATTGTAGTGAATACTGCACAAGAGTCCCAACTGCCCCAACCGTTTAGAGCCTGTGAGACTGTGGCATCCCCAATTGGGGTATATTGTGAGACTGAAGGTAATTGGGAGGGGGAGGAGATGGGGAAGAGGAAGGTTGGGAAGTACTTGGCTATTCTGGTCACTAAACACGGCTAAAGCCATTTCAAGCAACATCGTGGTCTTTCACCAGGGCGATACTTATAGTATCTTCCACTCAACTTTACTGTATTTTATATGAATTTAATGTGTTATGACACATATTAAACAAATAAAAGTTGTTGGCACACGCCGGGTTTAAACTCGTGACCTTTGGATTCGTAGTTGAGCGTCTTACCACTCGACCATGGAGGCGATCATTGATAATATTTTAACTATGTTATACCAGCCATCAGAAGTAAAAATATTTAAAAAACACAATTTTTTTATGCTGATTCATATATCTCTAGTTGTCATCAGAGTTCTCCGAAATCTGGAATATGTTTTTAATTACGTTGTGTTTAATGACGAAGAAACAAAAACCTGCGGCCCGTGGCCCGTCCGGCGCTTTCCTCGTTATTCATACGCGTGTATAAAGTAAATTAATGCTCAGTCCATCAAAAGAAACGGCCGTAAAAACTTTCACCGAAATTCAACTTGGTGACAAGATCTCTTATCAGCTTGTTTTCAAGAAAAATATCCTTTTCTTCGTTGTTTAAAATTAGTCATCACCTTACAACAGGTTGCGCAAGATTATCGTTATTATTATTATATTGTCGTGGTATATATGTTGTATATGTACGAAAACATAAGCAAATATTTGAAAAAAATAGTTTTGAATCGAAAAATGTCTGCAAAATAAAATCCTTCAAACACGAAATTAATTTTATTTTCCTTTTATTTTATTGAATTTTTTTACGTGACGACTCACAAGAACTATATTGCCACCAGGCTGGGCATCGTTCTGAGGCGTGTCAAGGAAGGAGCTGTGGGAATAGATTTGTTAATGCAGGCCTTGAAGAGGCTCAGATCGAATGAAGGAAGAAAGACAGATGCTGGTAACTCATTCCTCTTACGAGCCGACTCACACAAAAAACGAGTCGGGGAAACGACCCGTTCTCATAATGCTGACATCAACTGTGAAGGGTTGTAAAAGTATTTTTTAGGACATTGACGACCTCCGTGGTCGAGCGGTTAAGATCCTTGGCTACGAATCCAAAGGACGCGGGTTCGAACTATTAATGTAAGTAATACATGTTATTTCTCATTTTATTAATATAAAATTATATGGAGTAGGTATATTTGCGGCATGTTTCAGAGTGGTTCATACTCTCAGCATCACCCTGGTGAGAGAGATCAAAATAGCCTGGTTTTTTTCATCCTTCCTCTTCCCATTTCCTTCCCTCTCCCGCTCCCTTCAGCCTCACAAAACTCTACAATCAGGGATGCCATAGTCCCACTGGTCCCGAGCAGTTAAGACTCTGGTGCGGCAATTACATAAATAAAAGAAAATTTAATATTGAACACCTATTGCAGACCGTTTTCTCCGTGATTAAGTCGCTATAATTCTCTGTATCACGACGAACATGCAAGAATACTATTTTGAAGTACTTATTCACCCACCCTCTAAATGAACACAATTCGAAATACTCGTAAGTTAAATATGGGTATTAATATTTATTTAATTTTACATAATAAGTATGGAAAATATTTAACTAACTAACTAACTAAACTAACTAACCATCACGCCGTTTCCCCGCAGGGGTAGGCAGAGAGGACGGACCGCCATACAACTCTGTCTTGGCACACACTTCTTGCTTCATTTACATTCATACATCGTCTCATACATATTCTTCTGTTATTCTGACTCTTCACATGACCCGATTCAAGTATTTGATTTACTTGATCGTGCCATGTCTTTCTCGGGCGTCCTCGACTTCTTCTTCCATTCACTTTCGCATCATATATTCTTTTCACACTCCTTTCTTCGTTCATTCGCTCTACATGCCCAAACCATCTAAGCGTCCCTTTCTTAATCCTATCCATTACGCTCATATCAGCCTTGCATTCTTTCCGGATATCCACATTTGTAATACGGTCATACATGGTTTTACCGCACATCCGTCTCAAAGATCTCATTTCCACAGCATTCAGTCTACTTTCATCCTTCCTCTGCCAGTTCCATGCCTCACTACCATACATCAGGGTTGGTATAAGCACTCCATTGTGGACTGCTAGCTTCGCTTCTTTGGACAATTTCTTATTTGCCCCAACAGCGTTCAGTCCTCCATTAATGGAGTTTCAGAAAATATTTAATAGATTAGAAAAGCAATCGTTCTAAACGTTTCGGATCAATTTTCTCAGATAAGCTAGATAAATTATTCATAAAGACATTTTCATGGATTAACAGTTTAATCTATGATCTAGTGATGCATTTTCCCATGTGCTCGATACTTTCTAAGTGAGTGCATTATACCGTATCTGTATCTATTTATCTGTAATGAGTTACGAGTACACACCTAATGGATAAGCTAGCAGAAAATGCTATGATTTACGGCTGCACAGTGCGCAGCGTCATTAACAAGCAAGGGAGATATCCTGTGCCGATCTCATTGCAGCATCCGGTTCCCAAGGGTCAAGACCGGTAGCGGGCATTATAGCGGACCAAGCCACACCTCGTAAGCCTTATTTGATCTGGCTTTGGAAAAGTATTTAATTCATTTGATATGTTTACCCAGTCGACATCTTCAGCTGTAGTTTTGACAAAGAAATGTAAGATTTAAATAAAAAATATTTTAGTTTTAAGCCACTTTATTTATGCGCATATAACATTCGACCGGTTTCGGTTAAACTTAACCTTCTTCAGGAAAGTATATATATAAACTAACCTAGTTTATATATATACTTTCCTGAAGAAGGTTAAGTTTAACCGAAACCGGTCGAATGTTATATGTGTATAAATAAAGTGGCTTAAAACTAAAATATTTTTTATTTAAATTATAATGTCAAGCTACAAAGTGATTGCTTCCTTCGATAAATGTAAGATTGATAAATTTCTAATTTTGAACGGAAATAAATAGTTTGTTGAAAATTATTTCATTTTGAGTGTGTGTTAGGTAGGAACAGTTTGTAGGTATAATTAAATACAATTACATTGTGAAAAATATAAAATGTTATTACTGAAAGAACACTGACAATCTTTAAAGAATAAAGGAATAGATAAAAAGACAAATAAAAAAAATATATAAAGTTTTGACCGAGACTCGAACCCAGAACCTCTATATTTCTGTACACAATCAATATTTCCATGAAACGTAAATCTGAAAGCGTAATTTAAATTTTAACCTATCCAAATATGAAAACATACCGTAACAAAACATCCCTTTCCCAAATAAAATAATAGAATTTTCAAAAACATACCATATACCAGAGTGGTAGAGACTCTAAATATCGCCCTAGTAAATACCACCAGAATCGAAACAATGCTTGAAATGGTTTTAGCCGTGTTTAGTGACCAGATCTTAATAATCAGGTACATCCCAATCTTTCTCTTCCCCCATCTCCTTCCCCTCCCCACTATCTTCAACCTCACAACATACCCAATTGGAGATGTCATATTCCTACTGACTGCGGACGGTTTGGATCATTTGAGACTTTTGTGCGGTATATATAAATATATTTTTAATTATAAAAATCCCTATTTAGTAAACACGTAATTATAAATTTGAACAAGGTAGAAATTTTAATTTATGTTATCTCTTTCATTATTTTCATTTAGGTTAAATATTGTATTATTTATATGGCAGACAGAGTATTGCACTTACTGTTCTGTTCCGCTGAAATAAGATGTTGCATTTTATTATTATAGCTTTCCGTCAACATGAAAAATACAATAATATGCTACCTTAATGAAGTATCTTGGTAGGAGATTATGGTGGGTAATAGTAAAAACGGTTGTGAAATTCTTAAAATGTGAAAAACGACATTATAAAAATGAAACCCCATGAGGTAACTAAGTTTACCTTTTATTTCCAGACACCTATTGAATACAAATACCTATCTTTATCGTAAGATAAATATTTCAGACAGCACATTACAGTTCACCTAATAATGACTTCGACAAAAAGCTGTCACATACAACAACAAAAAATAGAATTAAAAAAACCACATACCCGATCTTGCTAGTAGCCAGTTAGTTAATGTGCGTAAAGTGTTAATAAAGGGTGTTCTGGACTAGCTGGGAACATTGTCCACTCCTGTTATATGTTTCATAATTATGTTCGACGCGGCAAACAACGTGGAAACAGAGTATCCATAAAAGGCGTAGAATATCAGGAAAGCAAAAGCCACTTAACTTCGTATCAATCTCAGAGCAATAATAAATATGGAGAGAGAGCTAAAAACAAATTACCCAACCTAGACAAATTTACCATAAATCACTTTCTCCGGGTTTTTACGTGGTAAAACGTGAGAGAGAAAGAAATAAGACAAGTTCTTACACAATATAGCTCCGCTTTTAGATATGTAAGCATGTTCTCAGTCTCCCGCGTCTTCGTCAAGTCCGCGCACTACGTTTTGTTGTGCGACATAACAGGACAGAACTCAACGGTTTTTAGGTTATATCCTACATTTTTGTCTAGAACAATACTGTGAAAAAGTGGTTATATAAATAAACAAACATTACGTTGAGATATGCTATGAATGGATGTATAAATACTCTAGTCCTAACCCTAGCCACGCCCCAGTCGGGCAAAAATCGTCAATACTGCCTACACTAGCGGTCCCTCCTGTATATTATTATTATGAGGTGGGGTACTCCCTCATCTTGGAGAGGGTTCAGAAGAAGTTTCTGAGATTTGTTTACATGAAGGAGTACGGCCACTATCCGTGGCTCTACCCGACGAACTTTCTCCTGGTCACGCTCGGACTTCACTCCTTACAGCTCAGGAAAGAGAGGTATGCCGCCACTCACTTCTTCAGACTGCTGCGAGGCTATATTGTAAACCCTGCTATTTTGAAGCGCGTAAGTCTCTGTGTTCCAGATGACTATCTAAGACAGCGTCTTCATAGATTATTATATCTTCCTGCCTGTAGGACCAACCTGCCAATGGTTCTGCCGGTGGGGAGGAGTATTTTGCTCCTGAACAAAACCTCTTCTGATATTGAGTTATTTCATGTCAGTGAGGAGAGATTCAGAAGTGAAATCCCATTGATTTTTTAAAGAGTTTCTCCTCATTGACCTGATCATCAACACTGCCTGAAATTCTATTTTTCTTGCGTATCTATATGGTACTTTAATTTGTATTTATTTTGTAAACATTAAATCTTATTTCTTATATGCATTAAATTTAAAAGTTTGTCATGTGTAAGAAATTTAATAAAGAAATTATTAATACTGGCTACACTAGCGCTCCTTCCCGTTGATTATTGCTCTTAGGAATTAATGGTCATTGAGCACGGCTCACCGTGGAGTATGCGGTAGGCTGTAAAGCTCACCGTCGTCAGTTAGTTTGGCCGAGGGGGGAGGAAGGCTGTAGGAGCTTCCTGTCGCCGCGGATACCGACAGATCTCCCAAGATTCTTTCTTGTCACTTCTCGAAGAGGATGGGAGCCGGTTTAGCGAGATATCGGACGGACACGGCCAGGGATGGAGCATTCTCTGCCATACGTATTGATGATTTATGTTAAATGGTAGGTTTTCTTTACGTTTTTGTTGAAATGCGAAAAACTTTTCCGTTTTAATAATTTGAAGAATATTATAGGAGTCCATATCGATCTACGCACTTTTCAATAAACTAACAGACAGTAAATAAGCGTTCACCTTTTTTCGTACGGTGCTAGAACATTCCGTTGAAATTCAGTTTTTTAGAGTTATGTTATTTAAATTTGGAATAATACGGATATTTTACATATTTATAGTAATAATAATTGAGAATAAATGATGAATACGAGAATAAAACATTGGCCATGCATTTTAAATTTTATTTATCAATTTTTACAGTGAATACCGCACAAGAGTCCCAACTGCTCCCAACCATCTAGAGCCTGTGAGACTATGGTATCCCTACTTGGGGTATGTTTTGAAGATGTAGGTAGTCGGGAAGGGAAAGATATAAGGAAGAGGTTGGGAGTACCTTACTATTCAGATCTGCTCACCAGACGTGACTAAAGCCATCTCAAACAACGTTTCGATTTTAAATGGTGGTCTTTCACAAGGGCGATACTTTATCTTATATGCAATGTGTTATTACACATATTAATTAAATAAAATATATTTGCCCCCGCCGGGTTTGAACCCGCGACCTCTGGATTCGTAGTTGAGCGTCTTACCACTCAACCACGGAGGGCGTCATAAAACACATGAGACAACCGTTACAGCCGGAAATCCAATGACAACACAATAAGTTCGTCCACACTCTATACACCACGCTCCACACATTCTATGCAGTTCCCAACTAATAACTTAGCAGTTAATATGGTTGAATAAAGTGTGTGAAATCATTTGTGCCTATGATAATATATTCTGGCCTTTCCATTAATGTTCAACCACTGCTTGGTTTATTGTCTGGACGAAGTTATACACGTATACCCACTAGACAATACGCGTATATTTATATGAAAATATTGAAAAATTTATGCACGATTTGTCGGCAAAACATATGTTTCTGTTGCGTCGAAAAATACTTTTTATTTTGTTATTATATTACCAAACTTACAACGTAGGAATCTTCAAAATATCAACTCTGTATTTAGTATATTTTCAGAGATATTTAAATAATTAGATACGATGTCAACTCAGTCAACAGCACCGGAAAGAAATGTAAAATCAAAGTGAAGAATAGTAAGTTGTACGTCCTATCACTTTACTCGGTTTAATTTTTAAAGGCACCGACCATCCTGAATTCAATCCTGTCCGTACGTACGGAAATGTTATTCTTGAAACTACACACTACTTATCTTGTGAGATGTGACTGTTAGGCGGGTACAGTTTAGCATTGCGGAAGAATGTCTCCTGGTTTTTATGTCAGTGCGTATAGACAATAAAAAGTACTCTGATCACTGGATGGCGCATATACCATTGAAACCTACAGGGGATCTTGACAATAACGATCACGATCGTATATATAGTCGTTTATTCTTTTATTTTTACCATCACGTATTACTCGGTACTCGGTTTACCAACATAGACAATATGCTGACCGATATAATAATTCAAAATATTTCATGATATCTGCAGGCTCCTGATTAAAGAGATATTCAATCTTGTTCGATCGGTCCTCGTAAATAGTTTCCTTTGTCAGTGCGGATATCTGTCGCAACAAGACCGCGGTCGGCGGAACAGGAGCGTCTTATCTTCAGCCAACAGTTGTTGGAGAGGATCGGTACTCAGCTTCCAACAGATCGCGGCTCCTTTGTAGAGATCCGAGTTCAGATAGGAAAACTGCCTCGCTCGCACAGCGATGTGGTCCGGAATACTCGATTCCGTTTCCGAGTTGCCTTCCAGCAAGCAGAAAGGGATAACTGTCGCGTTTGACTGTTAGAAACTCGAAGCGAAGAGAGTGCTGGGTTCGTTGCCGCGCCGGTAGCTTGAACGGAAGCTTCAAACAATCCAGCTTTAAACGGCCAGCCTCCCGCTGATCTAATCGGCAATCCGAGGTTTGAAAGCATCCAAACCTACGTGACCCGCCGCGGGCCCCGGAGTGTGGCGGCCGGGGAGGTGTCGCGCAGGCTTTGCGTTACAGATTACCGTAAATTATTCGGGTTCGGAGTATCTCACGGGTCCGTAGCGATCCGCGCTCATTCTGCCTCCAATTGACCCGACACGTACCGCTCTAAAGTGTGTTGACACGACTATTACGAGCTGTTCTGTCGCGATAGCTCTAGTGCGTTCCGGATCTCACCAACTTAAAGAAAATACGCAACAATAACACCCACTTCACAAAAAGAATTCAACCGTGTTTACGGTGTCTCTGGGAGCTCGGTCGTTTCCATCGAGCTTTTTGTGAAAGCCTCGTTGTGCTGGGGCGGTCACGAGCTGCCCGCGGCCGAGGTTTTACGAAGCTTTCTCGCGACAGTGTGACGGAATGTCGAGTAGACTATTCTCGTTCTAAGTTTTTTCTCCGTCAATTATACCTGTCACAGGATTGTGGCTATTGTAACTCCGAATGATGAATCACTAAACACGTGAGCACGCGGCTTATAAAATATGGTTTCTAGGAGAAAATTTCTCTATGCGTATATCATATTAAATATGCTCGTTTACAGCAAAAGTTACGTAAGCTGGTTACCAGTAAAAACTAACAAATAACAGTATATTGTTGAATTATGAGGAGAGACAATCTTCAAGTTTATAAAAACTTCGAAGTTAGTATAATATGTAAAGTTGAGTGAGCTATTAAACTAATTTCGTCTCTTATGAATTATCAGAAGAACGAAAACAATGGAAATCAAGATGCGTGATGAATGCAAATACTTCGATGATGCTGGAAGAGGGGTTATCGGGTTTTTAAGGTAAAACAATCTGCGGCTAATATGAAATATTCTGGCAGAAGTATGAATGAATAGAGGTAATTTCTGACCTGCTCATGCTTCTTGAGGTAAGACAGCCTGGGGAAGGCCTTGTCGCAGAACTGGCACTGGTAGGGCGTGTGCTCCGTGGCGCCCAGCGTGAAGCTGAGCTCCCGCTCGGAGGAGGGGCTGGCGGCGGAGCGCGGGGAGCCCGGGGAGCCCCCCTCCGGAGTGGACGAGCGCCAGGAGCTGCCGGGGGTAGTGAGCGCCTCTGGAAAATAAATAACGTTAGTTTCTGAAACGCATTCCAACTAACGACCTTCAAATTGTCACCATTTTGAACATTTAAAATATCGAGCGACCAGATATACAGCCAGTGGGGTAGGATTTCGCATTTCAACGGTTCCAAGTATGTCTTGACCACATTGGCAACATGGAGTCGAGCATTGACATTATTATTTTTATTTGCACTTTATTTTTACTTTTTTTATTTCATGTTGCCCCTTCCGCAAATGACGAGAATTAGGCTCGTAAACTAACATTTTCAATCGAGAATAACTTTATGATGCAGACACAAATCAACTGATGTTTCTATGAGGTTATGTTGACAGATGCGTAAGTTTATTGCATGACATCTATGATCTATTTATTTCGACCATTACTTACCGCTAAAGCCTAATCCATAGGAAAACAGCAAAAGTAAAGTTGAACACCTTATAATTATCACGATCTCTGCTAATAGCCTTCTCCTATAAAGGTGTGACACCAGGCAGCAGGTAGCGGTAGGAAGTGACTATCAACCTAATAACGACGGTCTCATAATACGGTGCTGGGAATAAAATAAATATCACTCAGCCGCTTCATTCCGCCGAGGAAATCTTGACAAATGATGTCGTGAAGTGAATCCCAACCAACGTTAGGGTGGTATTTTATTTTCATTTTGCACTTTTATACAAGCATAATGTGGAGCAGTGGCAGCTTGTGGTTTGTAAAAAAAAATAAAGGAAATAATTTGATTTCCAAAGGTTGTAATGGGTCGGTATGAAAACAAAATGATTTGAGGACATCTTCTGAAGAATCATAAGGAAACACGAAATGTCTCAACCTATCAAAGTAAACCAACAAAATGTATCTAAATTGGTTGCTAAGTAACTATACACTGTGATATAGATTTAATTAATAGGTTTATAAGACAGTTGGAAGTTTCTTCTGATTTTGAAACTGATAATTCGTGTTGGAAATCCATTTTTACATGAATGCATGATTGAAAAACCTTTTGAATTTATTTTCATGTATTATTTATTTTGACCTTGCCACGGGCATCTTCACGTCAGTCTGAAATAGAAATAATTTTAAAAGGTTTTTAAATCAGACATTCAAATTTAAAGTTGCTGCTAATGAGTCCTTAGTTATTTATTTATTTAATTATATACGCCCTCATGGGCTTTTACATAACAGTGTAATATATAACATAAAATAATAGTGACATAAAAATAATATAGAGTAAATGATTAGCAACCAAAAACAAAAGTAAGTTAATAGAAATAGTATAATGCAATAAATTAACAGTAATATTTTTGAAAGAGGTATGCTATTATAGCCTTCTTGTAACTAGATTCAGTGCAGTTGAATGTATCTACTATTTCAGCGAAAGAATTACCCACTGTGTGCAATCTAGGTACAAGCGAGTATTTAAATGACTCATTCCTGATATTATTGTTACATTTAAAAAGAATTTCGGATTGAGTGGTTCTGTTAGGTACATGGAAGGTAATTAAGCTAAGTAAATAAGGGCTGTCTATGATACCATTAAAATTTAAAAATAAAAGTCAAGTCGGAAACAAGCCTCCTGTCTGAGAGTGTTAATACTTTTAATTATTTTATTAAATAATTATAATTTATGGTTTCAATAGGTAGACTGAGTTTGTAGTTAATGTATCTTAGAAATTTATGTTGCAATTTTACAATAGAAACAGAGTGGATTTTAAAGTGAGGGGACCAGACAGAAGAATTATATTCGACTTGACTTTGAACTAATGAAGAGTACAGGATTTTCAATATGGAAATATTTCTAAATTTGCTGGCATTTTGAAGAATAAAGCCTATCAATTTTGACCCTTTAGGTACTTGTTAATATATTGATGTGAAAGAAATAAAGTAATTATAATATGTAAGTGGTAATTTAAAGGACATTCGCTTGAATTTTATTTCTCAATTCCCTGTTTCGTTAAATCAATTGACTAATTCAGTAGCGCAGTATATTATCATGTCCTTTTGCGTTAATGCCTTACCATTCCAGGATAAAGACAAATATGAACCAGGTTAGGTCGTCCTAAAACGACCATAAACAAAAGATTGAAAATCATTTTTAATTTTTTTTATTGCAACGTGTCAAATTGTTCAATGTCATTATTAGTATATATTTTAACTAACATATGTATGTATGTACATAATTTACGGGATATTTAAAATTGCACTAACCTTCCCAAATTTCGGAATAAATAATAAATAAATAAAAAATGAAATAAAATCCTAGTGAAAAACATATCAACTTTTTCGATGTTTTCAATAAAGAAAGCACCGACGCAATGCTGCTATTTTTTAAATAAAAATATTAATTTCGTGAAGCTAATTTTTCCGATTCAACACCGCGTAGGTCACGTACTTTTTCAGTAGCCAGTACCTAAGTAGCTGCCTACCTACCCAACTTAACTACACACCTTCCTGTCTTTCATTTTGTATGCGGCATTAAATCTAGACCAGAAATTTATGGTTCTTACCGATTTATCAAGTGAGACGAGATTCGATCGGGCGATAGACTGATACGCCCGTTTCGCGCAAATTTGTACCCACATTCCGACGCGATATTCTGCTCAGATTAGAATTGGACGATGTAAAGATTAAAAAAATCACTCAAGAATGTTTAACGATTTCTCCGCAGAAATTGAAACGATTTTAACGGAAGCTAGTAGAAGACAATGAAAGAGTGGGTTTTAATTTTAGGACTTAGATTGGAGGATAAGAAACGAATTAACATGGTTCATTGAAAGATCATCGATGATTTGTATGATCGTACGAATAAAATTAATAAAAGGAACTAACTAAATGCGATGTGCGTACAATTTTACGTGTAATGCAAATTCCGGTTTATTTTACCGTCGATTTCTCATTGGAGCTTTATTGCATTAATTCTGAAGGATGTTATATGCTAGTGAGCAAAAATACAGAATAATATTGAGTTATTAAAACTGCATTTTGCATGCATAAGACGATTAATCCCTCTTTAATGGCGCTTCAGGTTGTAATTGGTTTATTTGTCCGCCCCAACTCTTAAGTGGAATAATTTACATAATTCAAATGCGAGAGAATTTTTCTAATATTCTCAAGAAACCGCAAAAATTACAGCCTCCGTAGCGTAATGGTTCACGTATTTGACTTTGCGTCACGAATCGGAAGTTCGATTCCCGGCGTAGCACAAAAACAGTTTCAATCGGTTTTTTGTATGTGTCGTGATATTTCCTTACAATTTTCACAAAATTGAAAAAGTAATCTACCGTCTTCTTCATCAAAACAAAAATTCAGTAATAAGTGACAATTAAATAATGTTTTAATCTGGAAAATAATTAAAATCGCAACATGCCACTGTTTTTATTTTTGTTGTTTTTAATACATATTACACAATAATAAAATTAAAAAAACAAGGTATAAACATAGGTGTGTCGAGGGTGTTCTGCAGTACAAGTGTGAATACGTCATTATGGCCCAGTCAACATAAGTTTCAAAATAGCATTAGTTAGCAAAGCAGTTTAAAAAACTACTATGCAGCTGTCGTATAAGAACGGAGATAGGTAATTATAAATATGTTTTCGTAGAAAGCAATCACTTTGCGGATTGACGTATTTAATGAAATAAAAAAAAAATAACTTTGTGGAAGACCATATATTTTATTTGAATTTTTATAACCGACCAGTTTCGCTTAGCCTAAGGATCATAAGGGTAAATATTATTCTATTGTTTTCTCACTGTTATTTTATTTTATATTGTGTTCTCCCTCTGTATGTAAATATAACCGCATACATTGTATGTTTTTTTAGTTTAATGTAACAGTTTGTACCCTGATGATGTGATGAGGCTGAAAAAACCGGTCGGTCATAAAAATTAAATCTGTGATATTTTACAAAGTTATTATTTAATTTTCATTTATAAGATAAATGGGATTTGACAATTAGTCATTTTGTGGTGTAAAAAATAATCAACGCTTTATGTCACGTATTACTTGAGTGGTAGCCTACTAGTTACGTAACTTCCGTATCTTTTTATGTCATACCTACCAACACTGAGAAAGACATTTACAAATTTAAAATGCTTTATGCTTTATAATGTGTGGATCATTCCGCTATCGTTTACGAAGCTGGAAAAACCTCGCCGCCCTTGGTCCATTGCGAAAGTTACGAGCACCTAAATAAATGGCACATTCGTTGCCGAATATAAATGATGCCGTATCTATTACAGGGAACTCCTTGCGCTAAGGAGACGGAGACTTACACATGATGTACCGACACAAATTGTGATTGATGGCTCGGCCGGGGAATGAATGGAGCCATTTCTCCTAAGTGCCTCCCATCTCCTTGGCTGGGTGTTACGTTAATGGGCGAATAGGGCTGATAAGGAAGAATGATATTTATATGATTTTTTCACATCAGATTGTGGAATATACAAATGCATTTGATTTCTAGAAAATTCTTAGATGATGGCTGGTAACTGTAGCTGTGAAAAAACTCATTCGATATTTAAATCAGAGGAAAATATAAAAGCTAGGTAATATATCTTTGGTGCTTTGTATAGAGGGCTTAAATGAAAAATCTTTGATATTTAAGAAGTTTTTTTTTCAAGTAGAGGAAATCAATTATTGGAATTGAAATAAAAATAAAAATTGAAGATTACCGTTTTCGGGTATGTTATATATTAAACGATAATTATTTAACAGATTTGAAAAAGGATTAACAATGTTTTTTTGACACCAAGCACCAAAGAATTATATAATATTCCGATTCAGTTAAGCAACGGGAATTTAATGCTTAGATAATGAGGAACTACAGCAGTTCATTTGTTTATTTATTCACCGTCTAAGTTAATGCCCGCATATAAAATAAATAATGTAATAACGTTTGTATAGTAGAATTCATTTTTAAAGATTTTTTCATCTTGTGAAAACGAACCCGATTTTATGTGTTTTTATTCAGATAATAATATTTGGATAATTTGTATAGCGCCGTTTTTGTGAAAAATCACCTCAGATGACGTCAAAACACTTGCAACTTATCCACATTGTTTCACAATGGCGCTGTGAACAGGGAAGAATGACGTCAGGGGCGTTTTGATTATTTTAATCGCTGTTCAAAACCGCCACAAGTCATACAACTTATTTAATAAAAAAATGACGATCTTATTTATTTTAAAGTAGGTAATAACATCAGAGTTGTGTGGCTGTTCATCCCTTCTGCCTACCCCTGCGGGGAAACGATGGGATTGTTAGTTAGTTCAGATTTAGTAATAATATTTATAACTGGAGTTTCTTATCGACGTACTCGCAATAATAATGACCAAAGTAGAATTCATCGCACTTCTGGAAGAAGTCATACAAACATGAAACTTGTCAGATTCAAATAATCTTTACCAGCACTCGGCCTCACCCGAGATTCGGTTGTAAAATCCGGAACACACTAACATATTATTTTGTTTTATTGTTTGTTAACAGCTGAATTAACTTTTTTTTCTAAGCTCAATGGATAATTTATTTATAAATAAAACAGAGAAACTTTGTTTATAACCACTTTATTATTCAATATTATGTCTACCGGTGTCGGAAGTACCCTTCCATCATCAGGACAATATTAAAATGTCCAATAGTAAATTGTCCTGATGATGAAAGGGTACCTCTGAAACCGGTAGACATAATATTGAATAATAAAGTGATCATATATTTATTTATAAATATAACACATACACTTTGTTTATAACCACTTTATTATTTAATATTATGTCTACCGGTTTCGGAAGTACCCTTCCATAATCAGGACAATATTAAAATTAACCTTTAGATAATAACTTCATCTCTTCTGGCAGAAACACATGTGGAGATAAATTCTGCACACGATCAAAAAATGTATGTTTTGGAGTATCTGGAGAATGTTTATTATTTAAAAGGTAATTTTAATATTCTCCTGATGATGGAAGGGTACTTCCGAAACCGGTAGACATAATATTAAATAATAAAGTGGTTATAAACAAAGTGTATATGTTCTATTTATAAATACGGCAAGCCACAAAGTAAATGCTTTTTACGAATATTTGTTTAGATATTGATGCATTGAAGGCTGATACATGTATTAATTTGTAAAATAAATTAAAGAGTACATAACATAAAAGCAAGAATTTAAAATAAATTAGTAATTATATATTGGGTAGTAGTAAGTAATATAGGTTTTACAATTAGTTATATGACAGCAAAAGAGAATAATATGTGTATAATACATAATAAATTTCAAATAAGTTAGTAGGTACAATAGAAGTATATACTCACAGCGTAATGTAGTTATAATTACTCATAATATTATAGAAGATTGCAAAAAAGAGTATAATAATGATGGAAATATATATATCTATAAATCTCTTAGAATTTTCGTGAAGTTTTCCGTTTAAGAGTTTTAGCCGCCTCAGACAAACAGATCTCTGCTTTAATTTTATCATCTACGAGTACATTAGTGCAATAAACCGCTCGCGCTAAACGCAACTGGGTGTCCCGGAGTCGCCCGCGTCCAGATGAATAAATCAGCTTTACAAATGAGCCGCGTATGATATCACCGGACGCGTAAGACGGGAGGTGAGCACTGAGTAGGAAGAGTGGCGCCGGCGCATCATCCTTTATTGCCCAATTACGTCCCCGCGAGCCGCAATCAAATGCTCGTTGGGATTGCTGGTAGCACTCGCCGATATGTATTCTTCCCAGCCATATGCCTGCCGCTGAGAGCTCCGTTGTAACCTCTCTTTCTGTTGCGCATATCGTTTAGGGGGAAGATGGAGAGATTACAACAGAGCTATCAGCAGTACACCTTTACCACTGACTGCTATTTATTAATTTTAACCACTGAACACAAAATCTCTACAAATTTGATCTATTTACATTTGAAAAAAAAAATGTTTACGAAAATGTACGAGTACATGAAATCTTTTGACTTCCTGGGGAATGAAATTGGCAAGTGTTCTTTTTTAAAAGAATAACCAGCCCCCCAGGGTTACGAAGAACCTGACGACATTTAAAAAAAACTGCTACTGCCATCACAATAAGCGAAAGATGTTGCTCGTGCAATGATGGAGGACTTAGCTACCAGAGGAATTGAACCCACGACGCCCGGGTGATTCCCGGATGGGAATCCGACGCGTTTGTCCACTCAGCTACTAACCGGTCTGATCTATTTAGATTTGAAAAAAAGTTATTTTAGCAAATGTATAAAGACCTTATGACTTCTAGAACCCAGAGATAGGCTAATTAAATTGATATGACGTGTTCAAGAACGAAGATATGTTAAATATTTGAAAAAGTTTAACTAATTTCATCCGAAGTAAGGGAAAGTTAATCGTAATTCTGACACACCGGATTAGCTTACAAACTAGCGTTGTGACCGCTTTGAAAGAACTGCTTCAAAGAACTACTTCTTTTGGCAACAGTTCGTACTTCATTCATTGGTTCATTGAAGAAATACTTCAATTGAAGTCGGTAGTTCATTATAGCGTTCATTCTTTTTAATAACTTTATTTCATTGAACAAATATTTCAATTGAAGGTGGTAGTTCATTTTAGCCTTCATTCATTTGATTAAGTTTATTCCATTGAAAGAAGTACTTCAATTTGAAGCAGTACCGTTGTGAAGGCATTGACATTTCAAAATGAAGGAACCAGTTTCAGTTCCTTTCGTATTCAAATGTCTATCGACTAGTACGCGATTTTTGTGGCAAGGAACCGGTTCCAGTTCTTTTTACTTTCCAAACTCTACCGACTAGTACGTGCTTTTTCGGCGAGGAACCGGTTCCAAAAAGAACTGAACAAACAAGCGGATAAATCCAAATCTCTTTTTTCCCGAGTTCGACTTCAATTGAAAGGTTCACTTCGAAGGGTTCATTTTAAAGAACTTACAATTCGTGAAGCATTCACAAAACATTGAAGTTTTTCCCAACGCTATTACAAACCTTCTACAGGTTTTTCTCTCGAGTGATTTCAACCGTGAACTGCCACCGAGAGCTCCGTTATAACATCACTTTAATGTGTCGTTTATGGAAAAGAGGTACAACGGAGTTATCAGCGGTATACCTTCAACACTGGCTGATATGTATTCATCTCAACCCTGGACCTGCCGCTGAGAGCTTCGTTGCAACCTCTCTTTCTAGTACATGCGTCATTTATGAGAAAGAGGGATAGGTTTCAACGGAGCTATCAGCGGTACGCCCACAGTTTGTATTTTAATGGTTTAATGTGTGAGATTCTTACATTGTGGAAACGATTCACAGCTAAAGTGGACTTTAAAGACAACTGTACGTGAAGTATTTACATATTTCTAACATTATTACAGAATTGATTTTGCGGAAATATTAATTTTTTTAATGAATCTTGTCTCATATCTTGATTAATTTTAGATGAGAAACGACTTAAAATAAAACAATATATTTGCAAAAAATTCTACACTCTCATAACATTTATTGAATACCTAACGAATAAAACAATTAAGAATATAATAAAAATACTGTTGATATATTAAATGCATAAATTTCGATAAAACGTTGACATTATATAATCAGGGGCTCTAGCACGAAACATTGATATAGATTTTTATCGACAATGTCGGTAGTTTTTTTGTTTAGTTGTAAAAAATCTAATTTTGTTGTTTTCCATTGTACTGTAATTGGGTTTGATATCTGTTGTACAATAATAATAATTCAAAAAAATTGGAATCGTTCCCGAGCCTGACTGCAGATCGCCAACGAACAAACGGCAGTTCACATCGACTAAATTAAGCATGTTTTATTAAGGTCTTAACAGAAATACATTTTTTGGTCGACTTCCATGTTATAATTTCTAATTACCTTTTTATGAACATTTCAATATTTACCTAAATTATATATTGTTATTATTGGCATCTGATAATTTTAATTATAATTCGGTTATTTTGGCGTTCAAGGCCATTATAAAACGTATTAATGGTCTTGAACTCCGAAACAGCTGTCACTAAAAATAAAACCAAAACTGGCCGGTTTTTTAATAATATATTTGTATTGTTTAAATCTTGGATTAAACCATGGATTACGCAATATTTTTACGTGAATTTGGTGGCAAGTATGGAAAGCCGTTAAGGTTATTTTCGACAAGTAGATATAGTTCATATTTATAAGGATACTGCCTAGCCCTATATCTAAAAAATGCTGGATATTTATTACGTAACTAGATTATAAATTTTCTTTTTTCTTTTACATTAATTTTTGTTTACACCATCCAACTTAGTTGTTTTCATAGTTTAACAATTTAATTTTAAAATATATATTTTTTTTAAATTCGTAATACAAATAGTAGTGTATGTACGTACTACTTATTTGATGTTTTAATGAGCGTAATACAAATAGTAGTGTATGTACGTAATACTATTTTGATGTTTTACTAAGCGTAATAAAAATAGTAATGTGTATACGTAATACTAATTTGATGTTTTAGTAAGCGCATTACAAATAGTAGTGTAAGTACGTAATATTAATTTGATGTTTTAATAAGCGCATTACAAATAGACATGTATGTACATAATACTAATTTGATGTTCTACTAAGCGTATTACAAACAGTAGTGTATGCACGTAATACTAATTTGATGTTTTAATAAGCGCATTGCAAATAGATATGTATGTACGTAATACTAATTTGATGTTTTTATAAGACCAATACTATGGGTGTAAATAAATTTAAAAAACATTATAATAAAGGTACTCAGATATTCATTTTAATGGATATTTACCAATTTTGAATATTTAACACAATTTTTTAGTTGACAAAAAAATATATTTAAGTAAATTGTGTGGATTTAGATGATGGATAGACATACAGGAAATGATAAATTAGGGTCAACCGCTGGGAATAGCGCGGTACTCCCATAGACTTTAGTCAGACTCCCATGGGTAATGGGAATAGGACTGGTCCCTTCATGGTGCTATAATCTTAGGTATTTATGGCATTTCACATCGATGTGACTTATATACCATATTGAGCTTTTATCTGATTTTAAACTGTACAATATAAATTTTCTATGCCTTTTAATGAAGTTTTAAAAATACCTATGATTTAATTAAGTTACGACTGAGTATACTTTTGATTGTGTGGCCTTTAACCCATTGTATGTCCATTATATGCATATAAATATTTAAAAACACTGAAAAAATGATATTACTTTGTATTGTGCAACGAAGACAATAAAAAAAACGCAAATGATTTAAAGGGAAATAGTCATGTGGATGGTTTATGTAAATTTTTTACAATTATATTGGTAGCTTTCGGTGTTAGCATAATAATTTTGAAAAACGTAATTCCAAATAGACAATTTATTAATTAATGATAATAAAGAGATAGGTGGCTGAAAGGAGTGTGAAAAGAATATATGATGCGAAAGTGAATGGAAGAAACAATCGGGGACGCTTGAGGAAGACATGACACGATCAAGTAAATCAAATACTTGAATCGGGCCATGTGTCATAATAATAGAAGAGTGTGTATGAGACGATGTATGAATGTGAATGAATCAAGGAGTGTGTGCCAAGACAGAGTTGTATGGCGGTCCGTCCTCTCTGCCTACCCCTGTGGAGAAACGGCGTGATGGTTAGTTGGTTAATTTATATTTGGCACATCAGTGCAGGCAGTATCGCGAAATTTATGTTGAATATTTAATAGTTTGTGGTGAGCAGCATTAGATGTGATGAATTTGATGAGGCAAAAGAATTCTTAAAACCATTTGACTCTCCCTAAACGGGAAAATATTCCTAGTTAGACAGTGATTTTTTGTATTGTCACATGTAATGCTGTCCGTTGTAAATAAACTAGTAAATACATTTTAGGTATATATCATATATTGCATATTTAGAATATCAACCATTACATATCACAATTTTTAATGATTTTTTAACGTCCAATTTGGAAGATGTTTCCGTTTTGGGAGAGTCAAACGATTTTTCTCCGATTTGACCATCCAAAAACGGAAGAAAACTATTGATAAGTATTTACATCAATCATTTTCAAGCCGCCACTGTTTGTAAACGACCTCAGCATCTCCCAGAGAGCAAAGTGGTAAATTTCAAATATTTAGCAGATAATTCGCCAATTATAATTTATTGGCGAGGTCTCCTTCCGTCGCCCACCGCCCACCGCCCGCGGCGCCGCGGCAGAGGAAGCGTCGTTTGAGGCCGTAAAAACCATTTTAGCCGTTTTACAAGCAATTTACTTCATTTGCTTAACTTTGTGGCCTAATCTACTCACTTTTAGAAACAGGGCCGTCGTTTATTTTGTAAAACATTATATTTATCGAAAATTATTTTTCACAAGTTTCAGTGACGTTTGGTATAAATTAGCGTTGTGACCGCTTCGTATGAACTACTACAAAGAACTACTTCATTTTGCGGCAGTTCAAAGTTCATAATTTTTCATTGAACACATACTTCAATTGAAGTTAGACTGCAAAGCTACAAAGAACTACTTCATTTTACGGCAGTTCAGTTGCGATGTTGAACTTCGAAGCCTAAAAAGAAGTACTTCATTTTAACTACTTGAAGTGAAGTTCGACTTCAAAGACTACAAAGAATTATTGGCAAAGAACTGTTTTTTCCCCAATGTTTGCTGATGTGTTAGTACTTTTCGATTTCAAATAGAGATAAATTATATTCCTGTCCCGGTTCCTAGCCGGTTGATATCCTTTGTCCTCTTGTTTTGAAAATCGCTAGCAACTCCCCCCCCCACCCCGTGAAAAATTATTTTGGCGAAAAGAACCGGTTCCAGTTCTTCCCGTTTTCAGAATTTTGCAAGCAAACCCCCCCACCCCCTTAAAATCTCCTTCGTAGAACTTTTCTGACACCAGGAACCGGTTCCAAAAAAACCGCTTCATCTCTTTTTGGTGAGTTCGACTTCAATTGAAGTGTTCACTGCGAAGGTTCATTTTAAAGAACTAGCAGTTCGTGAAGCATTCACAAAACATTGAAGTTTTTTCCAACGCTAGTATAATTAACCTGAAGTGCAAATCGGTAGATTTCAGGAGAGTAATTTTAAACATAGAAGTGCCCCCATAAATTCCGCTTAAGTCTTAGTAAAAAAAAAATAGCATTTTTAATTAAAGAAATATTGCAATTATTATGAGCACTTAACATATACGTACTTTACAGCTTTTACTCTTAGTTTGGTCGAAATTTGTTAAGATCTCTTGTCATGTGTCAACACACATTTTTTTTAATTTTTATTATTAATTGTACAAAATGATTTTTTTTTACTTAATACTAACAGTAGGTATAATATAAATTGAATAAATGTACAATGTCTTGTTTCTAGTTAATGATAATTACCTAGATATATATATATATATATATATATATACATATGACCATGGTGTTTATGGCGATTTCGAATTGAATACGGATATCAGGATTACACCAAATGAAAGTAAATGCATCAAAAATTGAATTTTTACACTTTACAGAAAATAACTAAATATGCAATTATTAGGTTATTCCTAAACGCCACCGGTATATTACCTGTCTTTTTTAAACATATTTCTAGTTCTCACAATACTAAGTACATAAATCCAATGGAAACTTAGCTGATTACTGCATTTAATTCCTGATATATATGTAAGTCTTCTGTATTTATAAGTGCATGTTTCCCAAAGAAGAAAAGTAAAAATAAAAAATACGTAAAATTAATAAAAGCACCCAAATCACACAAACTTGAACCAAAACTTCAACCACATTTTTTAAATTTATTGAGAAAGTGAATAGATTTTTCCGTTTGTAAATCTTCTTTGGTTGATTAGTTTAATTATTATTTGTAAGTAGGTACTTTATAAACGAGTCATTTCAAACACGTTTGTTTAGTTATTTATTATAAGCGTTAAATATTTTACTTGGCGTGAGAGCAGTTTAAACTTTCGGACGCATTGCGTTTTCAGTCAACTTATCTTGTGGTTTGAGTAATAATACAATTTTGTTTGTATGCTCACTAAAATTATAACTTTACCTTTCAGAAAATAATTGAGCATAATTTATCTAATTAATTAAAAAAACTATTCTTAGATATATTTCAGGAGACTACTCAAACAATTAGTGGCTTCCTGAAAATAACAACAGTTGGCTAATCAATTAATAGATGCGTATAAGTTAAGCTACTACCTAATGTAGCCAAACCATAAATGGTTATTACTTTGGAAGAGCAAAACAGCTGTCACGTATATGAATAAGATATAAGCCAAGTAGAACTTAATAAAACACTCGGTAATATAAAATCTCAACCAGAAACCTACCTAATACTAAATATATTATTATTTTATGGAAATAATTCCCTGCGTTAGTGTTATGAAGGCACAATATCCCTTTCAAAATGAAATCCCACCGCATTTTAAAAAGCTTTACCGAATGAAAAGTTTATCCTTTTATTTCACCCCTTCCAACACATGTGTCTGGCCGGGCTGAAAGCACGGGCACTTTTGACAACCCTAATTGACCCGTTTAACACTCTTCCCTTTTCCCTACCACCTCTCCCTACCCTCGAACTCCTCACACCCCCGACACCCTTCACACCCTCCAAACCCCTGCTATTTGCCCCACCCAACCCCCGGCAAAGGTAAGTTAGGGGATCGGAGAATGGAGAAAATGGGTTTGAAAAAGTTTCGGAAAGTTTTAGATTTGGACCTGCCCGCGGGGTTATATTTCACCCACGTATATTTTGAATAGTGGTTTTCGAACTTTTGAAATTCAAATCGGAAAGTACTTATCTACCCATGTCCAGAAGTTTAGAAATGTGGCTTCGATAATATTGAACGAGTCACCTCACATAACCACTGAAATCTATGAATAAAAAAAATGCCAACATGATATAAGCCCTTTTTTAAAAATGTGTTAATCATTAATTAATTGAAAAAAACTTGACATTTAATGATTAGAGCCATTTTTTTACATTTTAATGGTCCGCTCTAAATCGTCGATTCTGGGCCCGTTTCAGTTTTGAAGAATTTTTTATCAGCTGAAAAGCATCGGAGCATCAAAAAACATCAGCTGATCAAAATTTGTTCAAAAGCAGAAACGGACCGATAGTCGGTATTTGACGGGACCGATCAAATAAACATAATGACGCTAAATTATTGAGTTATGACGATGCCAAATGTGACAAAAGTTTGAAACAACAACTTTAGAAATCAAATATTAATTCATTTAGATTGGAGGGGTTAATAAAAAACAACGTTTTGAGCATGGTAGAAAATACTCATCAATTGGGTAAATTGTGTAACGTATTTATGTAAGTAGACCGGTCGGAAGCTGAGTGGACAAACGCGTCGGATTCCCACCCGGGCGCCGTGCGTTCAATTCCTCTGCTGGCTAAGTCCTCCATCATTACATAGGCAACATCTTCCGCTTCTTATGATGGCAGTGGGAGTTTTAAAAAAAATTACACTTGATTCGTAACCCGGGAATGTTTGTCTTAAAAAAGATAAGATCTATTCATAGATCGATTGTATTTTTCTATATTTTAAAATTATTGTCCGGTAGGTTGGTACATAACCAGGTATATTTAATTTATCTTACGTATCCTCCTCTCTCGACAATCCTTTGCTAGGACGGAAAAATATGTTTTTTTTAAGCGGTTGTCATATTTTGTTTTAAGGTATGTCCATTTCATTTCTTACTCAATAAGGAGTCAAAGATTATGGGTAAAAATTCTTCTGATCACGCAATCGCTAAATTTGAAAGTTAAAATACTTAAATACGTTTTAAAATACTAAAGAAAATGAAAATCTTTTCCTGAAAATACCATGGCTACAATTTTCTTAACGACTGGGTTAAGCTGAAATTAATAATTTTTTTTTTTTTTTTTTTGTAAGATAAATAACTGAAATGTAACCAATGAAAGGTTTCCTCTATAATTGCAAAGAATAATAAGAAATATAAGATAGAAATGAGGTAGGCAATTTTAAATCTGCTAATAAGTTAGAGGGGTATTAAATATTTGAAAAAGCTTTCGAAGGTTTTCCACTTTATCCTTATCTGAGCATTGAAATCCCGCCCTTCGAAATACAGATTAGGTGTTCCAAATGGCCCGCCCAGGGCTGTGGGTGGGCGTGCTGAGCGCAGGGTGGGCGGGAAGGGGAACAGGGGGCGGGAGGTTGGGCGGGCTCACGCGTGGGCGGATCAAAGCCTTCGGCGAAGGTGTCTGTTATTGATGCAAATATTAATTGGTTCCAAAGAAGTTAACTATTTTGTCCGTAGGTAGGTTATGATGTCATGTTGTTATTCACAGTCGGCAGATGATGCCTTCAATGAAAATATAATATTTCATTTGACGCTGACCAGGCTCTGGTTAATAAAGCTACGGTGGTAGTGAAAGCTGCTCGGTATATTAGTACGAGTATATATTAAAGCGCTCTAATGCAGAGAGATTGTTTTATTTTTAAATTATAACTATTTGTAGTTTTTATACGTAATTTTTAATACTGCATGTCAATTTCTTATCATATTTTTTACTAAAGCAAAACCATGGAATATAAATTCACCTTTCATTGGACGTTTCCACCTGAACGATGTTTCCACCTTGAACGATGGATTAGAAGACCCTTTTAAAATCCATTTCCTATGAGAAGAAAATATATAGATACTATTATTTGTATTTCCAGCAAAATACTTCACCTGACGATCCAGGCATGAGATTCTGTATTGGTATAATCCAAATACTGAAATTATATCTCGTATTAGGTTTCAGGATGAAAATACTAATAAATGCATCGCGTACATGAGTTGCTTTCCAAGAAATCATTACTCTTTATGAAACAGAAAGGAAAAACGCAAGTTATATATCTAATACTAGAGTTTTAAGAAGACGTTTTAAATATTTTCAAAATGGTGAAGTATAACAAACCTTTGATATCGTCAGCTGAGACTTCGTGGTTTTCCTTGTTGGCCTGGATCTTCTCTATAAGATGCTCCAATCTGCTGCTGTTTCCTTTAAACAGCATGATCATTCTCTTTTCTCATAGAGTCTCTTCTCATCTAAATCCAACATCAATACAATCTTCCGATCGTAGATCAAAATGGGATAAAATGATTTAACCAAAATTCTCCCAACATCAAAATGATTGCAGTTTCGAGAAAAAAAAACAATTAGAGTTTTTAATTACGGCTATTCTCAAGATGAGTGACGTATCTTGACAATTGGTTGGAATTCCAAATGCCAATGCGAGAACTTTCTTTCTCGTTTATTCGGCTCCCATGGGTGCTAGCAGACAGGTGCGGCGCACAGGTGAAGAAGATTGTTCCCGGTCAGGTGTTGACCTCCTTGGCGGGAGATGGGATGCGTAGGGCAGGTGCGTTACGGTGTCCGGCGTGACGGACAAGCCAATTATTCGCGCGATTTTTCGATTTTGTTTTTGACAGGTGCTCGAAGTTAAAGATCGTCAGCGCTATTATCCCTGTCACGGTTCGGGGGCCTAGCGCGCATCATTAGAGCGAAAAATACGCAAATTAAAGAAATTTGAGGGACATACACAAATCAAAGCAGATAATTTATTTAAAAATGTTGTAGTTGATAACTGTGTTACCAGCGAAAATGATCATATTTGCTAATTCAAATCACAACAAAATTTAATGAATCATAGTTTTACAATCAATTAAAAATATTGCCTTTAAAAGTTTGTTGTACGAAGCACAATACACTGAATCAAAGTTCCAAAACTTTTCAAATGGCAAAATCAGACCGCTACACAAAATTCAAATTCCGAATGTAAACATTTTTGTAAAGGGTCAAACAATCCGATTCCGATTCGAGTTCGAATCTTTCGATTATGAATTGAACCGCGTGTTTTGATGTCGTCCGTCCGGCGTGCTATGCGCGCAGTCACTGGGTTGCGGGTCCCTTCGCTCGGCGGGCTCCCGCGTGGGACCCGCGCGGGGAGGCGGCCGGGGAGAGGTGCTAACAGGCTCTACTGCCCCTCCCCTGGCCCCTCGGCTGTACAGCCTCCCGCCCCACCTGCCAGAAGGGTTCACTGAAAGGATTCAATTTGGAGGTGTTTTTAACAATGATACTCCGCTTGTTTGAAAGTTCGTTACAAGCTTTTACTGAGTGTCCATCTACAACTGGCAAATCTACGATTTGAACATTTGAAGGTTTTATGGTAAGGTACCATGTAATTATAAGTGCCTACTCGATAAACCGTTGCAAATAGAAGTTAATAATAAATTTACCCCGAAGAGTTTTTCTTTTTTTAAATATAAATATATGTCTACCTAATTCTGTTTTACGATATATCGTTATATATTTTATATAGTATGTTAACAGATCTGAATAGCCAGGTACTTCCCAACCTTCCTCTCACCACTACCTTCAACCTCACAACATACCCCGATTGGAGATGCCATAGTGTCACTGGTTCCAGATGGTTGGGAGCAGTCGGGACTCTATTGTGGTATTAACTATATAAAATTTAAAAAAAACTAAACTACTGAAATGGGAGAAAATATGTGTTGGCATCATTTTTTTAAAAATTACTTACGTCATTTAAAAAGCAATACTTCATATCAAATGCATCAAACATAGACCAAAAGCCTATGAGTAACTTTCAGCATATATGTACATATGAAAACTAGTGCGTTCGATATGAATCTAACTTGCAACCAAATTGAACGTGAATTCTACAGCTAGGTGCCATCTTGCTACGGTAACTGTTTTAATGCTAGAAACCTTGGTGTTGCTTTAATCGACTTAAATTGTCATTTACCCTACTTATCTACTTCGATATGTTTATTTATTATTTGCACCCCTAGTGAAATAAGGCAGTGACTTGACCATTTACTGTGATTGGTAAGTATCCATATTGCTCAATAAAATAATAGATTTTAGCATTATCTTAAAAGTTCATTTAAATGTAGGTACCTATATTGGTGATCATATTCTCCATAAAAATGGTCATGGCAACAGATGAAATAACTTAGAAGCACTATAAGTAAAGAAAGCCATTCAAATTAAAAGTCATATGCTTAATAATCACCATTTTTCCAGTAGTCCAATATTAGGTATATTTTGACCGGTCGGTAGCTGAGTGGACAAACGCGTCGGATTCCCATCCGGAACTCGCGCGTTCAATTCCTCTGCTGGCTAAGTCCTCCAACATTGCACAAGCAACATCTTCCGCTTCTTATGATGGCAGTAGGAGTTTTTCAAATATTGTCAGGTTATTTGTAACCCGGGAATTTTTGTCTTTCTTTTCAAAAGAAAAATATTTTTAAAAATTGCCGTAAACTGATAAAATTTCTAATTATTTTTTAATCACCTTCTCAATTGATGTTTAGCCTCTTTTATTTCGTATTGTCTGTCTCTTTCTCTCTGTTCTTTTGTTTTAATTTAAATGTTATTCTTTTGTTTTCTCACTGTTCTCTTTTTTAATTTTATATTGTGTTTTCCCTTTGTGCGTATATACCATATAACCGCAAATTTTGTTTTTTTTTGTTTTGTTTAATTGTGTACCCTGATGATGCTTAGGCTAAGCGAAACCGTTCGGTCATAAAAATTAAAATAATATCCGTGGTTCTATACAAAGTCACTATTTCATTTTCATTACCCATGGTTTAAACTGTTAGTGCTCGTATTTTGTAATATTTGACTGGGTGTACGATATTTCAAATTACTGGATTTCATTTTTAACTTAGATCTGCCCTAGCTACTTACTTTGTTTATAATTGTACAATGATGTAGATTTCTACCTATAACACTTACCAACATGTTACATTCTAATCAAAGCATAAAACCTCACTAATGGTAGGTACTTAGAGTACATAGAGTGGTACCTATCCAAGGCAGTGTAGTCAGTTTTTGATGATTTTTGCCGGACTCGGCAGACCTGGTCATGGCTAGGACTATCACATGTCGATATAATATTTTGTTAATTTGTATAATCACTTTTTCACAGTATTGTTATCAACAAAAAATAGCATGTAACCTAAAAAATCATTTAGTTGTGTCCAGTTTAGTCGCATAATAAAACATGTGGTCGGAGTCCCCGGAGACGCGGGAGACCAAGATAATCCTTACAGTACATAAAAGTGGTGTGTTATTTTTTTTGTCTCTTTCTCTCTCATGATATACGACGTAAAAACCAGAAGAAAGTGATTTATCGCAAGTTTGTATAGGTTGGGTAAAAAGAATTGGCTCTCTCTCCATACATTGTTACTCCAAAGTAGGTACTGAGGTGATTTTTCACAAAAACGGCGCTATACAAATTATCCAAATATTAAATATTATAACTCGCTTTAAATTACCGAAACGCGTAACCGATTAATAATCATAAAGAATTTACCTAAAAATGTCAATAATAAAATAAACTATTCATTAGGCACAACTAATAATTTCCAAATATCTAATATCAGCTTCAGATATCTGCAGTGAAGTCATCTAAAAATAGCAGTGATTTTCAGCTGGTGGTGTCGGTTTCAGGTTTTCAGGAAACGTTGAAATATTAAAAACCAGATTGCGCCAACAGCCGCCAGTTCTATTTCCTGACAGGCAGGAGATACGAGTAGTAACAGCCTCCATTACTACCAGGGACGTCGATTCATTTTTTGTAATTTCTAGGTTTTGAAAGAAATGTTTTTGTTTCAGCCCTTTTATATCCAAAATATTGTTTTCAGGCTTATTCACTTTCCATCAACGGCTGGTAATAACCTCGAGTGGTGACTCGATATCATTTAAATAATCTTTCAAGACGAATTTGAGAAGCTTTAACAAACATTTCAGAATGTCGACGTTTTCAAATCACGAAATCTAAGAGTTTGAATCAGTTATACCTATTAATCTGTGAGTTCTGCGTGTATTAGCGTGGTTTTTTATGTAAGAAATGTATATGCGAACGAAACTCCTTTCAGCTCACAACGTCATTTTCATGATGGAATGTAGATCCAGTCATCATCCACCATATTGATGAAAATAAATAAGACGGCATTTTTAAAATTCGAATTCTCTTAAAAAAATAAAGGTAATTTGTATTGTAGACGTTTTTCATAAAACTAAATCTCTGGCCAGGAAAGGTAACTAAACTCAGCCGGGGACTGTTTGGATTTCTCCAACAGTTCCAAGTTTTTATTAAACAATCTTATGTACCTACTTCTTAAAGAGTATAAACCCTCCCTCCTGTCACTCTACAGCAAGACATAAACTAGAATAATAACCAAATGAAACATAAACACATTTGAGTAATCCAAAATAAAAATCTTTCAAATTGATAATTGAAATAATATCATGCCAAATAAAAATAATAATAATAATATTTGGATAATTTGTAAAGCGCCGTTTTTGTGAAAATTCACCTCAAGGGCGCTAAATCAGCAAATCGAGAATTTATAAGAAACCGGCATTTTTAATCGATCTCATTCTTCGTTTAATTTTTTCTTTCGATTTGACTGCCATCTTTATACGGTATACAAAGCTATACCCAAGCACATATTAAATACCTAGATGGTGTCTTGGATAAACCATCCATTTTTATATTACAGATGATTTTTGACTTCTAGAAATTTGCAAAAATCAGATTTTAAAAGTCACACCACCATTTACATTATTTTTTTCAATTTTTCTTTCGTTTTGACTGTCATCTTTAAACGGTACACAAAGCTCTACCCAAGCACATATAATATACCTAGATGGTGTCTTGGATAAACCATCTATTTATATATTACAGATGATTTTTGACTTCTAGAAATTTGCAAAAATCAGATTTTAAAAGTCACAACACCCCCCTGGCTATATGTGCTACCTTCACCACCTCTCTTGCCACAGCCTCCATTGCAGCCGTGAATAGTGTCACAGCGCGAGGTGAGTGCAGCCCATATTCAGTGCGGAGTGAGATCGCTGAACCGAAATATCGGGAATTATTGATGGCGGGCGAAAATCGCAAGTGCAGTCGGCGGTTTTTGCATCCGTGTGTTTCATTTGGTGGCATAATTACTCAAAGAAAAACATATATCAAGTACTTATTAATTAAATAATGTAGATACGTTACTAATACAACGCGCGTGAATGCACTAAATCGAGTCTGTGAGACATACCTGAGATTTACTGCATTTAGTATCGAACAAATATTCGTTCGACAGACAAGCTGTCACCAGCTGTCACAAATGCGTTGCTGTAGGCTTCTTTCTGAGAAAAAATGCCTTGAGTGGTGTAAAAATCATTCGGAAGCAAAAATCATATCTCATGGAGTTTTTTCCATTCATAATTACCAACAAATCATTATTATTTCAATTCAAAAATACAATTATTCACAAGGTTTTTAGGTACCCGAACGGTGTGAGCGAATGCAGAAATACATAAGTATGTGGAAGACAACCACGGCTAGTTCTAGGCTATGCCCGATTATAACAGTAGCGTGGGACGTTCGTATAGCTATCTCATCCGTACACACATATTCTTTGAATGGCTATCCTTTTCGTACGCGGGTGAAACGTAAAACAAGACAGTACCAGTGGTGCTACATTTTTCGTAAGATTTGAATGAATATGACGTGCCTTGTATTTTATGTGTATGATCAAGTAGTCACTTTTATTCAAATGTAAAACTATCCTTACAAGTGAAGTTGTCAACAATACAATTGCAATTCTTTTCAACGATACTTACAATAGTAAAATAATAAAAACTTATTTTTCTTTAGTCAACATATAAATTCAAATAAAATTATTGGCCTGTAATTATATTAAGCCAAGTTAAATCTTAGATTTTTCATTTTCAATAGAGAATACCGCACAAAAGTCCCAACTGCTCCCGACCGTCTAGAGCCAGTGCGACTATGGCATACCCAATTGGGGTAGTTTTACAATTAAAAATTTTGTGTCAGCGATTATCTTTCCTGCATACGTACATACCTACCTATATTCTATTCTGTTAATACCAGGTAATTTAATATTTCACGTGTCGTTAGTTTGCTTATTTATAGATTTTCCCAATTTTCAATCATATTTTTCTGTATTTTCCAGTACATATGAATATTATAATGACTGTTGTAATATTTTTTGCATGGTTTCCTAAGCGTTGTCTCTTTCATTTAATTCAGTAGTTAGTTTAATCGTTACTTACTCGAATCCAGTTTAGAATCAGATAGGAAGTGTACTTTTTCAGTACTTCAGAAAATGAAAAACAAAAATTCGACTATATTTTTAACAAAATATTATTTGTTCTTTTAGATTTAGGGGATTTCCCTTCAAACACCCACCACCCATAAACTTATACACCCATTATAACCGCGATCACGTCCACGAGCGAGACAACCTTATACGGTTTTCCAGCGGTGGGAGTGGGCGGCTGCGGTAGGCGCGGGAAGGGCGCCCATTGGTCGGGAGGCGTGCCCACGGGACGGGGATTGGTTGCTGGAACTCCCACCCAAAGAATCGAAGCCTATTCGAAGTTTGAATTATGAACCGTGGATTTTACGACTATATTTGTGGAACTTTTTGGAATTTATTGTTCCATTTTATTGGGAAAGTCACATTACGGGTTGCTTGATAAAAAGTTTTCAAGAAATACGCGGAAAATTTTATTCAAGTTGATCAAAATTGGTACCTACTTTATGATGCAAAAGTAAGTCAAATAAATCATTTTAATACGAGATTCCATGTTCTGCTAGATACTACATCAAAATACGTGGAATGAGGGCTGTTTCGCCCTTTAAAGTTTATCAAAACTACGCTTAGGTACAGCTAAATGTTGAAATGTACCTTCCTATGCAGAGGTAATTTTTACCTACCTACTTAGGTAGGTACTTATTTTGTAAAAACAAGTATTTGGGTACGACCGAGAATCTGTACAGCCGAAATTACGAATAAAATTTACTTTTTCTATGTAAAATATATTTTATACCTACTAAGAAGGTATGCTTAAACAGTACAACAATAAT
This sequence comes from Drusus annulatus, assembly GCA_022651775.1. NCBI lineage: Eukaryota > Metazoa > Arthropoda > Insecta > Trichoptera > Limnephilidae > Drusus > Drusus annulatus. Next base: position 257,292 of record JAGWCC010000044.1, on the reverse strand, counting down.
CAAAGGATATTCAATACCAACAGAAGTAATTTTTTGTTTGAATAATAGCTCACTTATATTGACCAGTAAAGTTTACGATTTTATAGGTACAAGATATACGTTGGGTAACAGGTAAGTATGTTGCTGTATATTTATATAAACTAAGAACTAATATTAAGTAGAAATTAAGATTTGTACAGGGCCCTTGAGGTGATTTTTCACAAAAACGGCGCTATACAAATTATCCAAGTATTATTATTATTATAACATTAACCTGTCGAAAATAAAAAATAAAAAAATTAAATTGGTCCCTCGGAAAACGAACGATATAAAAATATTGGGCTCAAAAGAAAAAAACGGAATAATCTTTGTACTCCAGAAAAGTACAAGAAACGAAAAACCTAGACAGGTAATAGTAATAAATGACATTCTCAGTGTAGGTATATCACCTCTCGTCCCAGGGAAAGAGGGGGAGGGGTTGGTTAATGTCTTCGAACATCGGCTCCTGGAACTTTAAACTAAATGGATCCTGGGTTATTCCGGAATCTTGAGAAATTCTCCTTTGTCAAGATTTGGGCGGGTTTCCAAAGTTTGCGCGGGAACCAACACATTCCTTCCTTCGCATACCTCAATACTCCCAATACTCGGAATCTGGTTACAAGATTCCACCAATATTAATTACATTCTTGATTGAGGACTTTGCCAAGAATCAAATAGTTAAATTCACGCCCACCTCTTTATCGATACGAAACGATTATTTCTTACTGACGTTTTTGTCATTATTACGCATTTCGTTTATATTTTTCTCAATGAGTCTACACCCATCACAGAGAGGTTGGTACAAGCGAGTTTATTCCCTATTCTGAAATGTAACTTACTAAATTTCCACCAAATACGAAGTAATTTGTTGAAGCAGCAGAAATGATCGAACGGTGAACTTGGGCGTTGTGAAATTCACACAGCTTTTTCTTTCTGGATTTTCTAGGTCAACGCTGCAACTAGTGACGGCTATTGGCATTTTAGAGTTCTATGAAAAATACGACGCTTTTGATGTTGCTGTAACCGAAAACTTATTTTATTTTTTTGTATTTAGACTTTTAGGATTTTCAAATTTTGGTGCACTGCACGGTTTGTTGAAAAATCTTTATACGAAAAATTGAAATTTTGATCAAAACATCAATAAAGTCGTATTTTTTCAATTTTAGCACTTTGGCATACTAAAAAGTCACGAGCCGCCACTGCCTGCAACCTCATTTTCAACAAGAGCAGCGGGGCTTTGAAATATTACTTCAACAATACAAAAAGGACTCAACAGTTCAACTAGGAAAAATATATAAAGGGTGTTTATATATCGAGCGGAGCCAGGTAGTCTACGAAATTATTATTATTAGAAACGTGTTTTTTTATAAAAGTCGACGGTTTTAAAAAAAATAACTCCATGTTATTATAATGAAGACATTTTTCATGGTGAGAATTCGGACTGTGACGGATATTTCCGTGCAATCGAATTCTCCACCGCCGAAAGCCCGTGCTAACATGTGCCGTCAGCACTGCTTGGGTAGGTACTTACTCTACGTTAGGCCCAGTCTCTGGCCGCTGCGGGAAACCGAAAAAGAGTATTTTTTTCTAATTATACCACTGTTGCTTTTATACAACAATGACTCTTAGATGTGACAGCTGAATTTTCATTTTATTTTAGGTAGGTACTTGCCAAATTTTGTAGACTTTCTATAACCAACTAATCATAATTATTCATTCGTTGAAAACTCACATTTTCCGGCGTCGTTTTTTTACGTAATGTTTTTTTGTTTGTTCTGGCATGAAAAGAAAGCAATGAAATCGAATTTATCTACGGTCGAACTAGCAAAAAAACAACAACTCTTTAAAAATACTTTTCTATTTAAAACTGAACTGAATACCTAAATAATTTCATAATGAAAATTAGGCACAACCTCGTGCCTTGGCCATCGCCCAGGCAATATAGGTTGGTCGCAATGCCACTGCTATTCTATATGAATATTGCCCCTAAAGGGGAGTAAATATTATAAATTCTCACCAACTGACAGTAATTACAGCATCTATTTATTTTCTGGGCGGTCCATTTGGGGAGAGAAGGCGTTTTGGTGGGCAAGTCTCTCAATCGGGAAATAGATAAGCCGAGCTTTAAGAAATTAATCCCAAGATATAAATTGATTTAAGCACGCTACAGACCTAACTACAACCCTTTAATCAAGCTTTATCATATATGGATTGTTATGAACATTGCTAAAAATATTTAAATAATTATTGTGTAGGTAATGTTTGAATCAAAATGTTGCCAATCAATTCTCCGTAATATTTATTTTTTGTTCAGATTCACAATCAGCATGGCCAACGTATCATTAATAATGTAGGTTCGGAGAGCTTTTTATCTTGTTCAGAATATCTCTTCGGATCTTTAAGTAACAATATATGGTGAGAGAGCTAATTATTTTTACCCAACCTATACAAATTTGGTAAAAATCACTTTCTCCGGGTTTTTTTTACGTCGTATACCACAAGAAAGAAGGAGACATTAAAATTTTCCAAATTATCACACCGCTTTAAAATATTGTAAGGATGTTCTTCGTGTCCCGCGTCTCCGTTGACTCCGCCCACACGTTTTGATATGCGACATAAATGGACATAAGTCAACGGTTTTTTAGGTTATATGCTATATTTTTGTTTATAACAAAAGTGGTTATACGAATAAAAAAAACATTATGTCGACATGATTGTGCTATGAATGGATGTATTAATACCAAAGCTCTAGTCCTAGACACGCAAAAGTCTAGCCGAGTCCGGCAAAACTCATCAAAACTGACTACAGCAGCGCTCTCTCTTGTATATTATTGCTCTGAACTTCGGATATTGCATGTCACCTAGAGTGCACAAAAAAGTGTTGCCAACACAATATGGAAATAGTAAAATAAATTAAATCAAATGTACCTATCGATTCAAAGAAGGAACTAGACACGAACCCGGTATTTTATTTGTATTCATAATTGGAAGGAGTTTTATTATCTATGTGAGTTATGATCGTCTTTATAATAGAAAATGTTCGACATTTAAAAAAGGAACGAATAAAAAATCTAATAATTCGCACACATTTATGAAAAAGTACTTCTTGTTTTACTGGGCGATTATGGAAGCGCCGCGAGGGGTGTTGCCGTCTGCGTGCAAAAAAATCCACCAAAAAATTAAAGTAACATTGTTTTCGTTGCATGTAATTTGATGTATGTAATACAAAATTAAATTAAATCAGATTTAGATTATTTTTGTAAGAAAAATATACCTTCTTATCATTATTATTTGCCGAAGCCAATGCTTACTTTTTTACTGTAGTTTTGTATTTTGAAAATATGGAGCAAAAATAAAATTATTAGAAAAAATATTTTTTAAGGTAAGCCTTCAGTTGAATTTAACAAATTCACCAAAACGCGTTAAAGATCTCTGCCAGGTATTAAAAAACTAATATTTTCAGCATTATTTACAGTTTACTAATTAATTGTTGACAATACAAAAAAAAAAGTTAATTTAATTCGTTAATATTAGCGATATTTGTTCGTATAGTTAAAATAAATGTGAGGAGTATAAATCAACGAACTAGCTGAAAATGCATGTATTTTTTTTCTGATCCAATTATTATTATTTATGTTTTTAAATAGACTAATTTATTATGGGCATAGAAATATAAACATATTTTTAATTTCTTTAAATATGTATATTTTTAAATTAAACGTTTTCGTATCTTTGAGCTATAGTGAAAAAAAACGATTGCCCAAACATGCAGAACAAATAAGCATGAAAAAAAATTTGCTAATTTTTTCAAAATATTGTAGCAATGAAGTGAAAGATGATAACATAATAAATAAAAATATTAAAAAGCAGTTGACAGAAGTGCACTTTTTTGATGGCAGAAATAAGACTGTTTATCAAATTCTATTTTCATTATTGAGGAGACATGAGTAAGCATAATATTTTATGATAGTCGTATTTCATTGTTGTGAAATTCAATCCATCGTGCCGAATTCATTTATTTTAAAGATGGAACAGAATGTCTTAAGTACAATATTATCGTTTCTTAAAACCTATTACGGTCCTGTACCATCAAACATTTAGAAAAACTTGCGCATCAATAACGTTATATTTATTAATAATCGCGCACGTGTACACTTTATTGTTGCAAGCTACTTTTTTCAATTTGTGTTTTTATTTTACGAGGATTTTGCCGAAATATTAAGATTTTTCTTAGACATGGGAACCGACGGGCGGTCTACAGCCGCCCTTGTGATCGGCCGCCTGTGTGCCCCGCTCTAATTGCGCATGTAGACGCGGCGCCCCTGTTGCGATACCATTAAGCTTAGGTAGATTAAGTGTTCCTCCAAGGTTTATACTTTTAACAGTAATTATCATTTACTTGTTTTCATCAATGAAATTCTGAAAGTCTGGAATTCTTCCTATCGGCTATCTTCAAATGTCCGATTCCTCGCACTAAATTTCACACTTATTTGCTTTTTAAAGCATTTTCTAAAATACGAGTTTTTTTACATTCTTTAGTATTATCATTACACCACCTCTGAATCCGTAAATTTTGTCAAGTACCTGTTGGGTGTACCGGTAGTTCTATATAAGCTTTTTATTAAATTAATTTAATCCCCTCGCTTTGTGGAACACATGAGGTCCGCATGGGGACAGATTAATTGAATCAGTATTGACACATTAGCGTAGCCCGCCTTGACCAGCGTTCCCGATGTTATCCCAGATTATCCTTACAACTCCCACAGGCGTACTGGGGGGGGCGTGAAATACACAAGATACGGGGAATTACCCCGCAGGCAGCTATTATAAAGAAAATAACGATGACAAGGTTTTGGGCGGAAGAAAGGGAAACTTATAATGGCATGTTTTATATGAATTATTTTACCTTTGGAGGTTGTATTAATAATTCAGGCACAAATCCTCGCAGGTATCGGATATAATATTTTGCTATCTGTGGGCTTATAGTGGAATTAGTCAATTGTTAATTATTGACTAATGTTAGTTTCCTATAATTTTCCTTTCCAGTAGTTTTTTTCCTATCACCTTGTGATTCGACATATTTAAAGAAATAAAAATATATCTCTTTTTTTTGGTCTTAATCACGAATATTATTTTATTTTTTATGACCGACCGGTTTCGTTTAGCCTAAGCATCATCAGGGTACAAATTTAAACTAAACAAAAAAATACAAAGTGTGCTGTTATATGTAAATACTGTCTCTTTTCTCTCTGTTCTTTTATTATAATTTAAATGTTATTCTTTTGTTTTGTTATTTTATTTAATATTTTTTTCTCTCTCTTTATGCATATATAGGTCGGTAGCTGAGTGGAGAACGCGTCGGATTCCCACCCGGGCGTCGTGCGTTCAATTCCTCTGCTGGCTTAGTCCCCCATCATTGCACAAGCAACATCTTCCGCTTCTTATGATGGTAGTAGGAGTTTTTGAAATATTACCAGGTTATTTGTAACCCGGGAATGTTTGTCTTACTTTTAAGAAAAAAAAAATTTTAATAAAAAAAATAATCGCACACTTTGTATTTTCATTTAGTTTAATTTTGTACCCTGATGATGCTTAGGCTAAGCGAAACCGGTCAGTCATAAAAATTAAAATAATATTCCTGGTTTTATACAAAGTTGTTTTTTTTAATTTCTATAGATATTCTTTCCTTTACACGGTTTAACACCTATATCTAGACTTCTATTATTCACACTAAAATCATGTTTCTTGATAAAGAATTGCATTATAAAAACATTTGTTACAATAACGTAACGCAGAGGCTGATTTTTCAGCCAACAGTTAAGTCCAATAGCGGTTTATGGTCTATTTAATCGGGAGTTTAATCCATGTTTGAAATTTAAAAAAATCTTTAAATCCTCATTGGATAAAAATTTACCCAGAATTTTCTCAAATTTTCACGAATCATAAAACTTTGTCACAAATGAGCATTATATTTTCCTTTTTTAACCCATAAATTTCTCTAGATGCATTAAAAAATACGATACTGATTATTTTCACCATCATTGCACCATCGATTAGCAACCTAGCAACAAGAGACAATTCGGCGATTCATAAAAAAAACGTCTGTGACTAAATAATAAAGTAAAAAAAGGTCGTTTTTTTGGCATACTGATACAAATGATAGCTATTTCTAGAAATGCGGTAACGAAATTTAGTGTAAAAGAAAAGAGAAAAAAATCTAGAGTAATTATTCTATTTTAATAAGAACCAGACCAAAATTGCAATTTACGTGAGAAAGTCTGTTCATTGTTTTTCTAAACGTTTTTTTCAACATTCCCCAATAATTGAAAATGGCACAGTTAGTGGCAGCGAAACACAAATATTATATAAGTTAAATCAATTCCTTGCACAATACACAATACCTTCGACGGTTAGCGTGATCAAGTGGTTAGAGGCTCGACTAACGAATCTAGATGTTGCGGGTGCAAACCCAGCGTGCACAAATATATTTTTTAAATGAATGTGTGTCAGTAATGTAAAGAGAGCTAATTCCTTTTACCCAACCTATACAAACTTGCGATAAATCTTTCTCCGGGTTTTTACGTCGTACACCATGAGAGAGAAAGAGACAGCCAAAATAACACACCGCTTTTATGTACTGTAAGGATGATCTTGGTTTCCCGCGTCTTCGAGGACTCCACCGACATGTTTTCATATGCGACTAAACTCGACACAACTAACCGGCTATATGCTATATTTTTGTTGATAACAATACTGTGAAAAAGTGGTTATACGAATAAACAAAAACATTATGTCGACATGTGCTATGAATGGATGTATAAATACCCTAGCTCTAGTCCTAGCCACGCACAGGACTGCTAAATCCTGCAAAAATCATCAAAAACTGACTACACTGCCTTGGATAGGTACCACTCTATGAATTCTAAGTTCATAACACATTTAATTCATAATATATAGTGCATTTGCGGGACGTTCCAGAGTTGTAGATACTCTAAGTATAGCCCTTGTAAAAGACCACCATTCGGAATTGAAACGTTGCTTGAAAAGGCGTAAGCCGTGTTTAGTGACCAGATCTGAATAGCCAGGTACTTCTTAACCTTCCCCTTCCTCATCTTCTTCCTTTCCTCACTACCTCTAATCTCACAACATACCCCGATTGGGGACGTCATAGTCTCACTGGCTCTAGACGAGTTGGGAGCAGTTGGGACTCTTGTGCGGTACTTACTTTAAAGAAACACCCAATTACCTATCTCTTACTTGTTTTATGATATTAAACACTGCGTGCCTTATATGGAATCAAGATAGCAAACGAAACCTACACTCCACATAAATAGGATTAAGATAACAATGGAAAGTAGTTATATTACGAAGGTTGTACCAACTTAGTACCTGAATTGAGTTGTATATCATTCTGAAAGCGTGCTCCGTCCGCTGTGGCAATTAAGGGTAATAATCATTTAATCAACCATTCAAAATACTACGCCCCCTGTCGGGAGCCGGAGCCACCGGACGGGAGTTAGTGGGCAGATCGCCGCTGACAATGCTCGGGCCCCACTTTGGCAGCCGTCGCACTCGCCCTAGGAACATCCTTGATAATAATCGTAAATCACTAGCCAATAATTTCTATAGAAATCACGAGTTTTTAAATGAATCGTATTATATATCATAGAAGTTTAAATTAAACTTCAGTTTACCGGGATTCGGAATAAGGTGTTAGGTGTGATTCATAATTATTAGTATTTTAAGAATTGGATGAATAGCGTTTTCTTCAAAGATACGACCTCAGAGCAATAATATACAAGAGAGAGCGCTGTAGAGAGAGCTGTGGTCGTTTATACGAGGTTTGCCAGACTCGGCTAGACTTGGGCGTGGGTAGGTCACGAAGAACATTCTCACAATACTCTAAAGCGGTGTGACAATTCGGGGAAATTTGTTGAAATTTGTCTCTTTCTTTCTCATGGTATACGACGTGAAAACCTGGAGAAAGTGATTTATCTTACTTAAATCTGTATAGGTTGGGTAAAAAAATGGCACTCTCTCCATATATTGTTACTTCAAGGATACGACAAATACAAAAATATAAGAATGTGCTAATTTATCGGACCTAATTCCGGGGCTATTTTTTTTTTTGATTTATGAAATATTGCTTTTTAAATGTTTTACATAGCAATTAAGTAACTTTAAAGCGTAGAAATATTATTTAAAATGAACGTGATTCTGTATAATTATACATTGATGTCACGGGTTGTAAAAGGGTAGAAACACTTTATAAAAATTTCATCACTGCTAATCACTTATTTTTGACAGGTTTCCCATGTGAAAATATCTAAATATGTAATACTAACAGATCAAAAAAAAATTACATTTTTGAAATTTGATTGTTTTGTTATGTTAATTAACAAAGTAAATGATTCGTAAATTAAAAACGACAACGTTCGTCATAAATTCCAAAACGATTTGCAAGTAGCTAGATATATCTATTGTAAAGTGTATATTTCTTAACGCACAGTACCAAGTATAAGACAAGAGGAGAGGGGGTTTATATTCTGCGCGGTTCGATTGGTGTCCTTAAATTTAAAAAAAAAAAAAAACAATTAATTTCTTTACAGTTTTTTTGTGTTTATAATATAAAGGCGCTCAGTTTATATTCCGGCGAAATATAAAAACAAAAATGTGAATAAAATATTTGAGTTAAAAACTGTTTTTTTTTCTCGGTTTTTTTTAACATTATTTTATTGTTGAACGCATTGAGATAAATACAGTCTCGTGTGAAGCTGAGATTTTTTCTGATTTAATGGTCTGAAATCCGTTATTCTTAAGAGAATTAAAAGTCACTTGATTCGGTCCTATATAGCGTGAGAAAGCAGCATTTAATTTCCGACCCAATGGCTCGCATTTTGCCGGAAATTGTTTTTTTTTAAAGATTCATTTAATGGTCTTTGGTCCAACATTCTTAAGAGAATTGCAAAAGTTCACTTTATTCGTTTCCATATAGCCTAAGAAAACGGCATTTGGTTTCCAACCCCAAGTCTCGCATTTTGCCCGTAAAGTGGTCTTATTTTTTCAAAGGTTACATTCTGAGGATTTTTTTGTTTAGCAGTCTTGAGTCTATCGTTCTTAAGAGAATTGCGAAAATTCACTTAATTCGGTCTTATGTAGCTTGAAAAAACGGCATCTGGTTTCCGACCCCAAGTCTCGCATTTTGCCCGTAAAGTGGTATTTTTTTTTCAAATGTTTCTTTTTGAAGATTTCTTTCGTTGAATCGTCTTTGGATCAACATTTTTAAGAGAATTGCAAAAAGTCACTTCATTCGGTGTCATATAGCCTGAAAAAACGGCATTTAGTTTTCAACCCCAAGACTCGCACTTTGCCCGTAAAGTGGTATTATTTTTTCAAATGCTTTTTTTGAGGATTTTTTCATTTACTGGTCTTGAGTCTATCATTCTTAATAGAATTGCGGAAATTCACTTAATTCGGTATCATATTGCCTGAAAAAACGGCAATAACTTTCCAACCCCAAGTCTCGCATTTTGCCCGTAAAGTGGTATTTATTTTTTCAAATGTGACTTTTTGAAGATTTTTTCGTTGAATCGTCTTTGCTTCTACATTTTTGAGAGAATCGCAATATTTCACTTAATTCGGTCCCATATAGTCTGAAAAAACGGCATCTGGTTTCTGACCCCAAGTCTCACATTTTGCCCATAAAGTGGTATTTTTATTTCAAATATTTCTTTTTGAGAATATTTTGATTTAATGGTCGTAAGTCTATCATTTTTCGAAGAATTGTAAAAAGTCACTTAATTCAGTCTTATATAGCTTTAGCTTGTGCATGTGGTTTCTGACCCCCTGTCCGCATTTTGCCCGTAAAGTGGTATATTTTTTTTAAATGTTACTTACTGAGGTATTTTTCGTTGAATGGTCTTTGGTTCGTCATGCTTAAGAGAATCGCAAAAGTTCGCTGTGTTCGGTATCATACAGTCCGAAAAAATGGTATTTAGTTTCCGACCCCAAGTCTCGCATTTTGCCCGTAAAGTATAGTCGAGGATATAATTAAAGGTTAAAATAAAAATTCGTGCTTCTTTATTTGAAATGAATAATAATTTTATCTCAACGTCCTGAGTATATCAAGTATAATATTGAACCGTCGATTGGTCACAGAGAGAATACCAACACACTATCCCAAGGTTTGGGGCGCACAGTGCCCTTCGGCGGGGGGTTAATGGACAGGGTGTGGTGGCTCTGAGGCCCCAGGGCAGCGGCGGGTTGGTGGGGCCTTTGATTGGGTGGGCTCGGATGCATTTCATTCAATGCGGTGACATCTCTATGAATGTATGAATTTGCATTTTTTACCATTTTTGTGCAATTCGCACTTAATGCATTGTGTTTACACGAGTAAACATAGGTTACTTACGAAAGTAACCTATTTTTGTCTAATCCCTTTCTTCTTTAGTTTTTGAAAAAAAAAACTAGAGTCATTAAAACAAAATTATTAATTTTTCAATCAAATTGAACTTTAATTATTATTATAACAAATTATACAATTTACATAAAATATGATTCTTTTGGTTTTTTAGACCCATCGTAAATAGCTGATCCCTATTCAAAATACATTTTTTTATCTAGATGTTAGACGGCACTATATATTATTTTATTATTGTTTTCTATCATTATCAGTATCATTTTATTACTGTACATTACTTTGTTATTTTGTCTATCATTATCAGTATCATTTTATTACTATACATTAATTTGTTATTGTTGTCTATCATTATCAGTATCATTTTATTACTATACATTAATTTGTTATTGTTGTCTATCATTATCAGTATCATTTTATTACTATACATTAATTTGTTATTGTTGTCTATCATTATCAATATCATTTTATTACTGTATATTACTTTGTTATTGTTGTCTTTCACTATCATGTTATTACTGTATATTACTTTATTATTGTTGTCTATCATTATCAATATCATTTTATTACTGTATATTACTTTGTTATTGTTGTATATCATTATATTTTTATTACTGTATATTACTTTATTATTGTTGTTTATCATTATCAGTTTCATGTTATTACTGTATATTACTTTGTTATTGTTGTCTATCATTATCATTGTCATGTTATTACTGTATATTACTTTATTATTGTTGTCTATCATTATTAGTTTCATGTTATTGCTGTATATTAATTTATTATTGTTGTCTATCATTATCATTGTCATATTATCACTGTTTATTACTTTATAAGTGTTGTCTTTATATATTATTGCATATTACATATAAAAAAATATGTTTTAGCTATTTAAGGGTTAAAATAGTGGAAAACCACGTCAGTAAAAAAAGTACCTTCCGTGATTGCAATCGGCTTTAGTAATATTCTCAAACGATCACTGCCCTACAAACTGACATAATATTATGCTCAGGCTTAGGTATATCGACGGAAATAATAATCCTTCAAGAAAATTTAAAAAGCCCTTAATTCCTCAAAAAGATATTGTAAAACAAAGCGTCCGTGAAGATAGGGATACACTTTTCAAAACGAATAATGTTGTATTGTATTTTCTGTAAAAAATACTGCCATTTGTTTTTATTTCGTCGGCTCCGTACCACTCCAGTTGAAATCCGTGACGTTTTTTGGAGTCGTGGGGTGAGAGGGGTGGTAGAGACATTCGGGCGCAAATCCCGCTGTCAGGACTAACCCCATTAAATATTAATCGCGTCGCTAACCCGGACTTAACCCTTGTAGGGCCATCTTTTACGAGATTGGAGCAACTCGGTTCAGGTACTGAATCTACACTTACAATATACCTACTTGTCAGAACAGAGATGAGAGAGATGTCTCCATTTGGACCTCTACTGACTTAATTAGTATGGTAGATCTACAGTGCATTAAATTAGTAATGCTATCTTAAGCCATTTCATGTGGGTCAGTAAATTAATAAAAAATTTAAAAACATGCAGCGTGTCAAAATAATGTGTTTGTAATTTGTAACCCTGCTTACCTAATAATTTAATGTCAACTTTGAAGCGAAAATAAAAGAGGCACTTTTTTACATCACTATTTTAATACTCTGCTTTCCCTCATCACTTTTTCGTGACCTTACTCTATCCCGTCACCCAATATAAGAAAATCTGATAAGTTATTTTTTTTTGTTTTTAAACATTCATAGCAAGCCGTTAAAACTACTACTTTTTTGTTTTTGACTGTCTTCAATGTTTGGATTTTTTATATTGAAACATATACAAGTATATCTATTAATATTATTTATTTATGTAATTGCATATGCACATACATTATATTATTATCATATTTTTTTAAACTTTTATTTTTAATTTTATTTTATGTTATTTTTTTCATTGTTTCATTTAACTCATATGTATTGTTTTTTATATGGCAAACAGAGTATTGCACCCACCCTCTATTCCGCTGAAAAAAATGCTATTATTATTATTAATATTGTGTAAGATTTTCAACCACCATCATACAGGTAAGCGCCTAGTTTGATTACTCGCAATAAATAAATTATTTCGTAATGATCCAGCATTTCAATAATTAACTCTACTACGTTTTTGCCCAATAAAATATATACTACAATGAGCGTATCAGAAATAGAAATTGACAAAAAACATTGTCCATCATTTAAGTAGGTATTTCAAATAGGTACTGTTTTATATCTGGAAGCTCTTTTTATGATTATTCGTAAGTGTTATATTTTACTGATTTACTTAGCTCAATTCCAATCCTAACAGAACTACTTGATTAAAAAATATTTTTAAATGTGACAATAATATCAGGACTGAGTCATTTACATACTCGCTTGTACCTCCTAGATTGCATACAGTGGGTAATTCTTTTTCGCAGAAATAGTAGATATATTCAACTGTACTGGATCTAGTTACAAGAAGGCTATAATAGCATACCTCTTCAAAAAATACTAATGTTAATTTATTGCATTGTAATTTTTCTAGTAACTTATTCATGTTTTCAGGTCTTAATCATTTACTCCATGTTATTTCTGTCACTGTTATTTTATATTGTGTATTGTACAGTTATGTGAAAGCCCATAAGGTCGTATGTAATTAAGTAAATTAATTATTTTAGCGTATTTAAAATATATATATTTACATAGTAGCGTTACACTTTTGTTGCACCCAATGGTGCAAGACTCTATTTGAACGTAAAAACAATCTAATTTTAAAATAATAAATAACGCAAATCAGTAATCAAGGTTGAAAGAACAGTTGTTATAAAATTCACAAAAGTAAACATTCTTGGAAGCGAATTTCATGGGAAGGCATCGAGAACTGATTTCCATGGCGCGGCGGAAAATATTCAATTATAGATCTTTTCTGCAAAACAAATTCGATTTAATTGATCGGTGTGAGAAAAATAAGTTCACCCACAGCTGAATTATTTTATACCGTAATTCTAGCAGAACTGGAGTCAATCTAATTATTGTTTATTTCAAGGTCTGTGGATTGTGAATGGTAGAGCAGTAAATTGAAATTTGATCTGAAAATCGATCATTATTTGCTATTCAACAATGTATTACTGTATTCCTATCATTGAGTTTTGGGCGATGGTGATACTTCAATTACTAACACAAGGCTGTTTTCGATGGCAGACTTGGAGAGAGATAACATGCGTAGGTAACATGTATGATAGAATCTGACAAACGAAAGAATGCGACTGATGGCTCTTAAGCAGCCCACCCTAGTATTACATAGCGTTCATATGTTGTAAACATAGCATATCCGATTTTTAACAACGAAACTTTTAATTTCTGAAATTGAGGTAAATAATTCCTAAACTCCGTTCCTTCCAAAGTCCGTGTAAAATATTGTTCCAGTGCGGGAAGTAGAGGGGAGCGGGGCGAGTGCCGATGTGGACCGACTCCTCCCGACCGCGAACGAACCAGACATCCGATGCTTTTGGCCAGTTCCGACTAATCACCCGAGTGACATCCGAATGACATTCGCCCGTGTTGGTCGAAATCGTTTTTTAACATTAAAAGAGCTAATTTTCACGAATTTTGATCATGAAACCTCACCATGCTTTTTCCATCTCTTCCAAAACGACTAGTGCAGTATCTTACCGTACATGTAGGCATTTAGCAGTTACCGTGGGAGATTCATACATGACGAGCGCTTGTAACCGACTGACTGAAGCCCATGCCATCTATATGATGCCAAATTTGGCCTCAAGTTTGTTCCCTAAATGGTTTCTGAATAAATTTCTCTCACCAGAATGACACCCAAACCAAATTAATTACATATTACCTCAACCTATAAAAAAATCTTTAAAAAAATCTGATCTCTCAAAAGTGGAACAATTTTTCGCAAGCACAAAATAAACAAATAAATAGTTGCATTAAAACTAGTTGAAACAGTGCTATGGCATACCGTTTTTAATTCGTACATTGATACCTACACTGGCTAAAGATTTGGCCTATATTTTGGACAACGAAAGAATACAGCACCCACAAGTCTACCCTTAAACCAATATTGGTATCACAATAGAATTATGCCTTTGCAGCGCCCACCAATATTGCCACTGACCATAATCTTACACAGAAAAGGATAAATATTTGTAAAAGCAAATGTGGTGTCATGGGTGATCGAATCGTTAAAGTTTTTTTTTCTTTCTTGTTGAGACTCTTTTGTGATCCGCTTGGGTTAAATGAGACGTCTGGGATAGCTTTATTCCTCCTGGACCGAGTTTTCAAAGCGAGTTTAAATTAAATTAAAAAATAAATAATAATACTTTAACAAATTTGAAAAACTTTAAAGCATTAATGCTTATTTAAATAATATTAATAATCTCAAACACAAATATGAAACAGAAAAAAAGCCAAAAACTAAAAAGAGCAATGGTCATGACCGAGACTCAAACTCGGACCTCTACTGTATCCGGGAGTAACACTCTGCCAATTAAACCAACAAGACCTCATTAGAATGGGGCATTTTTAAACGATCTCATAGTTATATTGGAAATTACTAATATTTTAATTTTCTTGATGGTTTCATTGGCAGAGTGTTACTCCCGGATAGAGTAAAGGTCCGAATTCGAGTCTCGGTCATGACCATTGTTCTTTTTAGTTTCTGTTTTTTGTTTGTTTCATATTTTAACAGAAAAACGAAAGGTGCCCAACCACTTTTCCTCTAATGTTGTCAATTCACTCATCCAGCTTTGAGTATCACACTTATTTGCTCAGTTGATGACGTGACCGCAGCTTAAAAAGATAGATAGAATATCTAATGATTAAAGTAATCTGAACTAAGGTCAGAAAGCCGAACATCAGGATCGCGTATCGAAACGTCACTTGGGCGAAGTAAATCTCTCGGGATGGTGTTTTTGTTGGTGTCGGGAGAAATGTCCGCCCGTGTGCCCATTGTGGTATTGTGAGGACTGACGAGTCACTCACTCACTTCTCAGTTCTACGTTCCCATCTTCCCGCATTCCTCCCTGGGCCCACAAATATTGTGGGTGACAAACCAAAGGTACGCGCCGTGGAATCGCAATTTGTTCCGCCTTCATTTTCATTGAACTGCGAGTGAACTCAATTATTTAGAGTATTTGAAAATACCAACCCATTGTGGAAATCGCCTGCAACAACCAAGTTGTTCCAACTTAAATTTTGAAAATACTTACTACTTGAATATCTTATTCATTATTACAGCAACTATTTTTAAGGATAAACAAAATAGAATGTCATAGCGTTGAGAAAAAAAATAAGATTATTGTGCTACCTTTTTTAAATTACAAATCAAAACTGCTTAAAACTAGAACAAATAGGTAATCTTTATTCTAACTCCAAGGATTTGAATCAGCATGATATAAACAGTAAGTGAAAAATCAGTAGTTAAAATCTAAAAGTAAAATATTTTCACATATTTTGAATGGGTAAGTACTATGAAAAATTATGCAAATAATAATAATATTATTAAAGAAAACCACGTCTACTAAAGAGCTATTCCAATATACTTTACGTGTCCCGAAAAAATGTGTTACTTTATTATATAATGATTTAATATCCTTATCTTTCATTTACATGTATATATTTTTTTGGCATAGTTTTAATATCTTTATGATTATGATGTTTTTTATTTATAAATTTTATGTATTCCTAACTTAATCGACTGCTGAAAAATCAACCTCTTTGTGAGACTTTTAAATATAAATGTAATTTTCGCCTTTTCTGTAAACAACGTGTTTTTAAGTGATGGGTGTGAAGGCTCGTTAATTTGACTACTAAATTTTACATTGTTTGAACTGAAATCAGTATAAATTGAAACATAAGGTGATTTTTCTCACAAACAGCGCTATACAAATTATCCAAATATTTTTATTATGATAGTTTTAATTGAGTAAAAACTGTATTTATTAATTTTATTTCAATATTCGAGTACGAAAAAACTTTCTTTGTGTTTATGTATGGTAGAAAAAATAGAGGAAAAGGGCAGAGTAATTAAAAAAAAAAACGGAGCCAAAACTTTGTTGTAAGCAGGCGGAATATTTTAGAATTTCATATATGATACTCTTATTAGGAATGAAACTCTTTTCACAAAACTGCTTAACTCGTAAAAAAAATATGAACCATCTGATACATCAAGAAGAACCTTATTTTAGTGTCAGTTTTGGGAGTTAATCTGGCTTCCTCACAAGGTTTGCAGAACTACTGAAAGGTTCTTCTAAATATCTCCGTATTTATTAAATGTGGTTCATTGATAACTTAACTATTAAAGGATAAGGCCTTTGCGTTGAAATTAATAAATCGATAAATAGATAATATTTATTTTACTACCCTTTTCTGTGTTATTAATCTAATCGATTATATGAAACTAAAATTCGAAATTCAAATATGAAATATAAGCCATAAACAAAAGAAAAAATAACAATCTTAACTGTCAATGAAGTCAGAAATAATTAAAAACGAGTTTGAAATTGGCAAAGTTTTATTTGTAGATAATGAGACATTTCAGAAGTCAAATCACTAATTTTCAATCTAATTAAATAATGTATTTTAAAGAACGAAATACTCTTTAGTTGGGAAAGGTTTTTTATGCACGGGTATTATCTAAAAATAATAACCTCAGTACCGTCATTACGAGCCTTCAATCATTTACGCCTCCCCTCCGTAAATATTCGTAATTTCACTAATGCCGAGTCACTGCTGAGTGTACCTGCGAGCATCTCACTGTCTTTATTCATTCCGACACCTTCATCAAGTTTTTATCAGTTTCTCCCAGACTTGTTTAAAATTGCAATCGAAATGGAAATGTCTCCCGAACACTTCCCTCCGAAGCAAAATTAGCCAGATTAACAATTCAACGGATTCGTTAGGCGACTTTCGTTCGGCAAAACATTAACACCTGTAGGAAGGTGTCGAGGGTGGAGGGGTGTTATTTGTTTGTCGGGTAAATTGTAAACTGACTGAATTATTTATTCAATTGTGGCAAAGGGATTCATGAGCCCACCCCCTTCTCCCCGGCCAGGGAGGCAGACGTCTAATTACTCGGGTGACATGTTTAATCAGAACTGTTTATAATTTACTGTATCATGTTGAAATTTATTTATCTTCGATTCACTAACAAATATACTGAAAATATATCATTCAGATGTGAATTCAATTAAAATTAAATATCGTTTTTTTTTAATTATATGAATACCGCACAAGAGTCTCAACTGCTCCCTAACCGTCTAGAGCCAGTGAGACTATGGCATCCCTCAAAAACAGGGTATGTTGTGAGGCAGAAGGTAGTGGGGAGGGGAAAGAGATTGGGAAGAGAAAGGTTGAGAAGTACCTGACCTGGCCATTCAGATAAAACACGGCTAAAGCCATTTCAAGCAACGTTTTGATTCTGAATGGTGGTCTTTCACCGGGGCGAAACTTAAAGGTATCTGCCACTCTGAATGTGCCGCAAATATTGTATATTATCTTATGCGAATGTAATGTGTTATGACACATATTAATTGAATAAAATGTATTTGTGCATGCCGAGTTTGGACCCGCGACCTCTGGATTTGTAGTTGAGTTTAAATCGTTGTGAACGTAAAAACAAATTTGACATCAAAGTTGCGGAAGGCTGTGTGGTATAGTTAATAAGTGTGTCTATCTGAGGAGACTTACCAGGTAAGTTTGTTTTGAAATATATTCTCTTTAAATAAATATTGATATCGACTAGGAAATAAGATCTGTACAGCTCTTGCGCTCTTGAGGTGATTTTTCACAAAAACCGCACCATACAAATCATGCAAATATTATTATTATACAAAAGCATTGTGCTCAACACGAGAAATAAAATAGTTGAATGAATTGTTACAATTCTGTAATATACCTCCTATATCATATTTTATGACCAATGTTATATAATCCACCTCGGCATACTTTTTGGAATAAAATGTTTATTTTACTGATTAAATAAAAACAAATTTTTAACTTTATTCCACTTTTTTATTATTTTTTGACTGGACCGGTTTCAGCCCTATAACGGCCATCTTCAGACTAGTACAGGTTGTTCTTATTCTATGGTTTATATACTATTTTTGGGATGTCAGGGGTAGTAAACCATGATTTTACTTTAATTATATTTATCAGTATTGCTGCATGATTTTACTAGTTACAAGTTACTTTTAGTTTACCATTTTATATATCTATCTGGTATGAATTTTTATTTAAGATGGGTTACAGTTGTATTTTTCTAAGTATGATTTTACGATGTATTTATATAATGCAAGGTTGGTGAATACTGATTATTAATGAGTTTATTTTAGGTTTTCCCATCTTAATTGTAATGTCTAGATTTTCCATAAAATTTCCTTTTATTTTACTTTTTTTTCCTATGCGACCACGAGTGTCTGAATTTTGACTAGTTTTGCTAAACTCCATTAATGGAGGACTGAAGGCTGTTGGCGTCAGTAAAAAAATGTCCAAAATAAGCGAAGCTAGCAGTCCACAATTGAGTGCTTTTATACCTACCCTGATGTATGACAGTGAGGCATGGAACTAGCAGAGGAAGGATGAAAGTAGACTAAATGCTGTACCAATGAGATTCTTAAGGCGTTTATGCGGTAAAACCATGTATGACCGTGTTAAGAATGTGAATTTCCAAGAATGATAATAAAAGTTGATGTAAGCGTAGTAAATTAGATAAAGATAGGGACGCTTAGATGATTTGGGCATATAAAGCGAATAAACGAAGAAAGGAGTTTAAAAATAATATATGACTTGAAAGTAAATGAAAAAAGAAATCAGAGACGTCCAAAGAAGACATGGCACGATCAAGTGAACAAAATACTCAAATACGTTGGCCTATGTGAATAGTCAGAACAACAGAAGAGTATGTATGATGTATGAATGTGAATGAAGCAAGGAGTGTGTGCCAAGACAGAGTTGAACGGTAATCTGTCCTCCCTACCTAACCCTGCGGAGAAACGGCATGATGGTTAGTTAGGTTATACTATATTTTAAATTTACTCTCATGCCCTAAAACAAAAACAAAAAACAAAAATGTGTGTAAAAATCAGCTAAATTTTAAGTTGTTATGATATAGTGACTGTGTCCTGCCAGAAGTGACCTGCCAGGTAAGTATGTTGCTGTATATTTATACACAGCGCCTTTGAGGTGATTTTTCACAAAAACGGCGCTATACAAATTCTCCAAATATTATTATTATTATTATTGTAAAAATGGGTGTACAGATTTTTTCAGACGCTGGGATAAATCACACCGATGCGACGGTACGTGAAAATGATTTTTCAGTAAAAACATCGCTAAAATAAGCAAAGCAAATTGCTTGAGTCGCTCGTGATGGAGTAGGTTGGTCGAACGATGAAGACATTTTGGCTGACCGTTTAAGTGGAATCTCACGTAGTTCTACAACGTTTCTTACAAGATCACGATATTTCAGAAGTGTAATCATGTTTCGGGCCACTGTACAAGGCAAAATAAATACTAGGTACTTAGTACCCAATGCATTAAATTTAGTAAAAGTATCATATGAAACACTGATCAACAATAATTAATAACAAGATTAACTAAAAACAACCACTATCTAGTCAGTCCGTGGGTGTCATGATGGACCAAAGCGGACAAAATGGCACATGTGCTACAACTTGCTTAACACCATAACTGCCGATTTCACCAATCAAAACTAAGTTCAAATTCATGGTTATGTGGAGATTTGGCGAAAGATTAGTCAATTCCATTTTTTGACTTAACTTTCGAGGTTTTCCCTTTAGACAATAAGCATTATATTACACTTCAACTCTATAATCGTATTTCTCGTTATTATTTAAATATTATTTAAAAATTATATTTAACACGTTCACTGCTGACACTGCACGTCGCGCGTTGACAGATATGTGACCGGTATGCGCACAACGCGCCTCGCCCGTTTTACCGTATCTTCGCTTTGAACCGATTTAAAACAAACGCAGTCATGTGGTTTTGAGTCGTTCCACAGGGCACAGGGAAACCCGTAACTGTTCGTCAGTTTGAATTGATCCGTCATTCATATGGCATTAACATGTACGAATTTTAGCAAGCAATGAACGTGTTAAATAGCTTAGATTGTTATCATCTGATAGTATTAATACGCTAAGCCGTATTATATACACGATTCGTTAGATCACCGCGTGAGGCGCTAATGTCTGCAAAAACCATACTGGTAAATTTTGTTCATCCGTAAAAAAGTTTGAAATTGTATTCCGATTGCGCTACTTCACGATTAACTCACCATATCCCTTTTGACGTGTTTGTCAAGACCGAACTAGTAAAATTTATTACAAAAATGTACATTATTCTAAAACATGAAAACCCACTTAGTTGAATAATATTAGTTATCCAATACTTCTTCTTCTGGTGCCTCCTCCTATCGGAAGTTATCTATTATCAGGGAAATCTAAGCCCGAAACAACTCACATAGTTACTACTATATCTACTTACTCGGAACACCTTTAACACTAAGAGGGTAAGAATTACGTGTTGAACCAAGTTTTGAATAACATTTCGCTCTATTCGATCTTCTTGAGTTCGATCCTGTTCTTAATTCATCATCTCATCAGCAGATCCCACAAAAGAGGCGCCTTTTTCATAGGGACTCCGCAGACGGGGGCGCGGGGCGCAGGCACAGGGGCCCGGTTCCCACGCCAGCCGCACAATGGGGCCCCCACAATAGCGGCGCGTGATACCCCCCACCACCGTTCAAATACCGGTAAAACCATCCAGTCGATACCCCAACTCGGAGATCCAAAAGATACTCTGTATGAAAATAAGATGCGAATGTGTCGAAGGTGAATAAAGTTGTAGTTTCTTAGTTCGTACTGTCTCTCATTGAGGAATATCGACACCGCTGATAAAATTTGATCTTGAACTTTTTATTTCAACTTTTTATTCATTTATTGTGTCGGCGATTTGCCAACAACTTTAAAAATATCTATCTGTGGAACTAATATGTTTTTTTAGTGGGTGAAAGGTTTTTTTTTTAATTTCATTTACGCCACCTTTGTAGCATTTGCCAATACATTTTTTTACACTATTGAACTTCTCAGGGGGCTTGAGGTAAAAACTTAATGTCATTTAACTACGGAGGATATACATTTTTTAAAAGAGTGATATAAAAGTCAGCGGTAAATAATAAAAAAATAAAAAATTTATGTATCGTCGCCGGAATGGCAAAAGACATTTTAGGAAGTTTACACCAGAGCACTTTAAAGTTTATTTTGGTTTACAATTAAATTCATAAGTCTTCAGTACCTGCCTGGATTTAGAAAAAAAGCTAACTCAGATAATTAAATGCGAGTTACCTGAAGCGACAAAAATCTTACAAAGTCACAAACTTGTGTCGCTTGATTCAAGCCTAAAATGGTAAACATATTTTAGATGGTCAAAAAGCCACAAAAGTATTCAGAATCAAACGACAGTCAGAGCGTTCGATGTAGAAAACAACCTGATCAAAACTGCATATATAACTAATTTTAACCAACGTGTCGCTTAAGTCCTTTTGCTTTTCCAACAAAATTATGATGTTTTTAGGGCTATCTGATATGACGTGATGTCTAAATATCCACTAGATAATTTGAAATACAAAAAATACAAAATTTTGGTAGATCAAAATTGTTTTTTTTATTTTGTTTTCTTCATTCTTCCCTTTCTCATTCGGCAAAGTAGCCAGTCGCGTTTGAAGCTCGAATGAGTTAACTAAATTGATATATCAACAAGCTTAGTGACATTAATCTGTTCAGTCATCCAAAAAGTTTTCTAGTAAAATCTTATGAAAGAGGGATGTAAACACAAACACCTTAATCTAAAAATAAAATGAACGTGGCATCCTGTTTACTCGTAACTGTTGAACCAATATCAGGGTTACCTAATCGGAAGAGATTATTAGATACAATGATGTACTGTACAGACAATGAAATACAATAACAAGTTATACATGAAAGTGTTTAGGTAGTCGGTAGAATGGTGGTTGATAACATGGTATGAGATTTTTAAAAAAATAATTTGTATGACCCAAAGTAAGTGATTAACACATAAAAATGTGTAACCTTTTCTAATAAATGGCGACTCCCGTAACAGTTGCTTGTCCTAGGACCTAGAAGTAACAGGGCTTAAAACTAGAAAGGCAATTAAAAAAAGAGATAAATGCGTTACTCCCAGATATAGTTGAGGTCTTGAGTTTGATTCTTGGTCGTAACCAAATCTTTTTTCAAGCTTAGATTTTTTGTTTTTTAAAGAAATACAAACATTCCTGAGTTATTTGAAAAACTCTTTTTATTATCATAATAAGCGGAAGATGTTTCTTGTGCAATGATGGAGGACTTACCTAGCAGAGGAATTGAATCCATGACGCCCGGATGGAAATCTGACCGGTGTGTCTACTCGGCTACTAGCCGGGCAATTTGTTTTGTCATATTGTTTTAATAACTAATGTCGCAATGAACACTCAAAAAGGCTATTTCTAATTTTTTAAATTATAATAAATTTGTCGTTGTTTTTTTTTAATAGAAAACATATATAAATACGCAGTATCTATGTTAAGCGTTTATTTTTATATAAATAAGCAGTATCTATGTTATGCGTTTATTTTTATATACCCCCTTGGCTTTTACATTTTATAAAATGGTAACAATAATAACACTCTGGTTATTATTATTATTATTGTTAATAATTTATTACTCACTTAATGGTTTACAATATACAAATCAATCAAAAAATATTTATTAGATATAATATTGTGACAAGAAAAAATTGTTGTTGTGTATTTTAAAAATCTAACTTTCCATCTTAAAATGTCAATATCATTTGTATATTTGTTTGCTAAAGCATGTTAGCGATGAATCGACGAGTTTGCGGGCAAAATGCGAGCCTTGGGGTCGGAAATTATATTCCGTTTTCTGAGGCTCTATGAAACCGAATGAAGTGAAACTTTGGGATTCTATTAAGAATGATAGACTCAAGACGATTAAAAGAAAAAATATTAAAAAAGTAACATTTATTAAAAAAAATCCCACTTTGTGGGCAAAATGCGAGCCTTGGGGTCGGAAATTATATTCCGTTTTCTGAGGCTCTATGAAACCGAATGAAGTGAAACTTTGGGATTCTATTAAGAATGATAGACTCAAGACGAATAAAAAGAAAAAATATTAAAAAAAGTAACATTTATTAAAAAAATCCCACTTTGTGGGCAAAATGCGAGCCTTGGGGTCGGAAATTATATTCCGTTTTCTGAGGCTCTATGAAACCGAATGAAGTGAAACTTTGGGATTCTATTAAGAATGATAGACTCAAGACGAATAAAAGAAAAAATATTAAAAAAAGTAACATTTATTAAAAAAATCCCACTTTGTGGGCAAAATGCGAGCCTTGGGGTCGGAAATTATATTCCGTTTTCTGAGGCTCTATGAAACCGAATGAAGTGAAACTTTGGGATTCTATTAAGAATGATAGACTCAAGACGATTAAAAGAAAAAATATTAAAAAAGTAACATTTATTAAAAAAATCCCACTAAAATGCGAGCCTTGGGGTCGGAAATTATATTCCGTTTTCTGAGGCTCTATGAAACCGAATGAAGTGAAACTTTGGGATTCTATTAAGAATGATAGACTCAAGACGAATAAAAAGAAAAAATATTAAAAAGTAACATTTATTAAAAAAATCCCACTTTGTGGGCAAAATGCGAGCCTTGGGGTCGGAAATTATATTCCGTTTTCTGAGGCTCTATGAAACCGAATGAAGTGAAACTTTGGGATTCTATTAAGAATGATAGACTCAAGACGAATAAAAAAGAAAAAAATATTAAAAAGTAACATTTATTAAAAAAATCCCACGTTGTGGGAAAAATGCGAGCCTTGGGGTCGGAAATTATATTCCGTTTTCTGAGGCTCTATGAAACCGAATGAAGTGAAACTTTGGAATTATATTAAGAATGATAGACTCAAGACGATTAAAAGAAAAAATCTTAAAAAAGTAACATTTATTAAAAAAAATCCACTTTGTGGGCAAAATGCGAGCCTTAGGGTCGGAAATTAGATGCCGTTTTCTGAGGCTCTATGAAACCGAATGAAATGAAAATTTGGAATTCTGTTGAAAATGATAAACTCGAGGTGATTGAAAGAAAAAATCTTCAAAATATAACTTTTTTTCAAATACCACTGCGTGAAAAATGCAAGCCAAAAATCATAAACCTTTTCAGCCTCGCGCTAATTCTCTCTGAAGTAAAAACAATTGTTTTTTTCCGAATAAAAGTACACGTGTTTTTTTTTATAATTCAAACCTGCATATTATAATAATTGCATTTGGAAAATATTTATTATGGTTAAAAAAGTAATAACAAAACAAAACAAAAACGTACGTCACAATTCGAAGATAATTTGCAAGCAGCCAGATGTCTATGTTGTTTTGCTTATATATCCTAAAATTATAGTGTGCTGCTTGCAATACGTTTCGAATTCATGTGCATTAAAATTGTGAAAAAATCTGCGAAATGGCTGGTATTGCGGAAAGAATGCAACAGCACTACGAATTCGTACAGAGCTGTCTCATTATTTAATTTAACAAAATTTTCACCAATTTTTCTCTCAATGCACTTCTTGACTTGTATAAATTTGTCTCATTTATCACCCAGTGTGAAATTTTCGATCAAACAGAAGATAGGTAGTAACTCGTATCAAGTATTAAACGAGAGGCGCGGATTTTCTACTTGTGCCGTCGAATCAGGAAATTGTCGGTTTGATTACCCTCCATGAATTGAATGTTTTTTTTTTAAATTTTATATTAAGGCGCTGAGCGCGTAAAAAAGCACTGTGATTAGGTTATTGATGATAACACCATTAGCACCTTAGCACTTCGCCCCTTGAAGAGGACTGCTCTAATTGCGCCTACACAGGAAAGGCCCTTTTCTTGATCAATTAGACAAGATAGATTTTTTTTCAAATTTGCATAATGGTATCTTATCTTCAACCGTAAAAAACGTCTTCAACAACAATTTTCAATGAAATACAAAAATAGAAAGAACGTGGAAAATTATTGACATTGTTTCAATCATTAATAAAGCATAAAGCGTCAGTAATTAATTTTATTTAAAAAAAAATATTGTTTGGAAGACATTAGAAGATATAAGCTATGGTCGCTCTGGTATTTTTTTCAACCATTTCCCTATTTTTTGTCCCTTCCTAACACTTGCAAGAAAGTGTACAATAGCTAGGTACTTACAATATTAATATTCGAGCAAATAAAATAAAAATGAGTGATAGATTAACCTACGTAATAGTAATCTAAACAATAACATTTCTAGAAGGTAGCTGTTAATTTCCGGGATTCCAACAATAATCTTTTCATTCCATCCAACCGAAACAAAGCTACTTAAAGGCTTAGCGTTTGTCTTGGAACATCTTTCTGACAAGAAGCATCAAACCTTACAACCACCTCACAAAACTTAAGCACGTATTAGTTAATAGATTAAATAAAGCATCCTTCTTTATGAACTTAAAAGCCGTTACCGATCTAAGGAAAGCAATACATTAAAGCCTTGACAATTAACCTACAATGAAAGAATTTTTTAAATGTGTATATATAAGGTGGAGAAGATACCGGTTTCTCTTATTTAAAAAGATTGCGTAGGTGATATATTCTCTGCTAAAAGGTTGGTTGAGATTCTACCTCTTATTTAAACAGTATAACGCTAAGATATGATTAAATAATTTCCTGGGCAATTTAGGAGAACTGCGACAAAAATCTGACAAGTGTTACAAAAGCGTGTAACAGATGAAATTCTGGTTTGTAACGCACAAGAGTCCCAACTGCTTCTAACCGTCTGGAGCCAGTAGGACTATGGCATCCTCAATTAAGGTAAATTGTGAAGCTGACGATAGAAAGGGTAGAAGGTTGAGAAGAGGAAGGTGCAGATGTACCTGAATATTCAGATCTGGTCACCAAACACGGTTAAAGCCATTTCAAGCAAGGTTTCGAGAGTATTTCCAACTATGGAACGTGTCACAAATATACTATATATGATTTTTAATGAATTGATTGGGAAATATTAACACAAATTAATTGAATACTATTTATTCGCGCACGCAGCGATTTGAGCCCGCGACCTTTGCATTCACAATCGAGGATCTTAACCACTCGACTATGGAGGACTTCAAATGAACGTGGGCAATATTCATCTTAGCAGCATGATAATTTAAAAATTACATTTTTACAATAATGCATTGTATTTAAATAAAAGATAAGTGTTCAGAAAACTTGAATGTGGTTGCCTTGCTGTAAAACATGCAATCTTTGTTTTTTTATTTTTTTTTATTAATTTTACAGACAGAACACAGTCAAATTGAAAAAAAAAACATTTCACGAAATGGGAGAAAAAAGAGCAACAGAGAAAGAACAGCACATTCATAAGATTTTAATGAAGCAATGACAAAAAAATACATTTTAAAGAACATTCAAGCCTGAATAAGGTTTTGGTAGAGTCATAAAAAATAACAAAAATCATTTTGACTGGTACCAAAAATTTCAAGACCATGGCTTGAGTTAACAAGTCTCGACATTCTGGACAGTGAAGAATGATACCCATAATTAGTAGTGTGAGGATTGAAGAACGGCAATTCATTGTTTCTAAGTTTACGTACTAGAAATATTGAACTGGATGAGTTGTAACAAAGAAGGAGAGTCAATAATACAATTAATAATGAACTAATATCGACGTGACAAAACATAGTACCACGCATTTGCACTCATTTTCGAAAGAGGTACAACATTAAAATGAATTTGCTATTCGGTTTTGGAAAAGTATATATTTTTTTTAAGATTGTTTTAAGCCCCTTCGTTCAGGTTCGCTTAAGACGCAGGGTGTTCAAAATTTCAAAACGCCATTTGCGGTCTACTTCAACAACTCCGAGCTCAATAAAGAACAACAATATGGCTGTGGCAGTCGAATTGCCCGTGATTACAGTACTGATTAGTGATCTTCAATGGCGGGTGGAGATGGCAGCTGCTTCTCGGTACCGACAGCTTAACTTATCGGCGATTGTTGGGTTGTTGTGTTTAATGGATTCGTCGGGTTTGTTGAGTTTGTGTTGCGCGACATTTAGTCACGGTGCGCAATACTGACACCTGTCTCACCTGCGTTAGGCAATCGATTCTTTTAAGTATCCGTTTGGTACATCTCCGAATTGGTATTGTTCAGAGGCATTGCATGGTTCGGGTGATTAAACCGTTTTTATTTTCAGAGTGGGTTTGTTTGCGTGGTTTATGTTTTGGTAAAAAATTGTGTTTTTAGAAAGAAAGAGGGTAACTTTTGAAAATATTACTTAGAACGATACAAAAATGATACATGTTAATTACAAAAACATAAAGCAGTACCAATTTCACAACTTTCCATAACCTAAGCTAAGCTAGCTTTAGAATTTTTTCCACTGTTAAATAGACTTGTGCAGGAATAGCGACAAATACACGAATTACCGAACTAACTAACTGACCATCACGCCGTTTCTCCGCAGGGGTAGGGAGAAAAAACGGACCCCCATACTACTCTGCCTTAGCACGCACTCCTTGCTTTATTCCCATTTATGCATCGTCTCATACATACTATTCTGTTATTCTGACTCTTCACATGGCCCGACTCAAGTATTTCATTCACTTAATCGCGCCATGTCTTCCTCAGGCGTCCCCGACTTATTTTTCCATTCACTATCACGTCAAATATTATGTTCACACTCTTTCTTCGTTCATTCGCTCTACATGCCCAAATCATCTAAACGTCCCTTTCTAGCAAGAATTACCGTCTGATAATCTTAGAGAAAATTGATGCAAGACCTGTCTAGTGACATTGCTATTCCGCTGAGTTGTTATGGGCGATGTATATACGAGGCCAAGATTATCCTGACGTCAGACAACCTCCGATAAGTAAGTTGCTTCTTAAGTTATAGGTAGTTAGGTACTAAAATTTCGGATGAACGTATGAGTCTCCGGAACTAGACCTTCTCAACCAAAGAGGGAAGAAACAAGAAACACCCTCTTTACCGGAAGCAGAGAACCCCGTCTTAGTTGGCGGGCGTGTATTCTAGCCGTTTCCGGTAGTGGCTTCCCCGCCATTCCAGCCGCTCGCCGCCGTCCATCTTGGACTTCCGGTCGAGAAGGAGGGCGGGAAACCCACGAAAGGAGCTGGGAGAGTAACTTCCTGTCGGCACGTTGGACGCATTCAGGTTTTGTAGCAACCCTTGACCAGGAGAATGTCTTAACCTTGTAGAATTTCACTGCTTTGTTCATATACCTCTATAAATTTAATCATGGATTTTGTTCCGGTCAGTAAATTTGTTTGTATTCAAGTATATTGGTCAAGAAGTCAAAATTTCCTAAGATTTTAGTGTTATGTTAATGAAGGGAGAGAATAACGAGTGTTTTCTTAAGTTACATATATTCAAGAGTTCATATATGTATACTTACCTACCTAAACAAATCTCCAAAAAGAAATGTCAATTCGAAAATTAGAAACGTTAAATAAAATAATTATTATAATTTCCTGTAATTAATATTAATAAAATTTGGTTTTGTCTCTTTCAATTCATATTATATGTTTCATTCTCTCTGTTCTTTTGTTATAATTTAAATGTTATTCTATTGTTTTCTCATGGTTCTGTTATTTTATTTTATCTTTTGTTCTCTCTGTGTATGTATATATAACCGCACACTTTGTATTTTTTGTTTAGTTTAATTTTGTACCCTGATAATGCTTAGTCTAAGCGAAACCGGTCGGTCAAAAAAATTAAAATAAAATCCGTGGTCTTATATAAAGTTATTTTCTTATTTCAATAAATATTAAATAATATTTACACTAATCATATAAAAACGAATGAAATGATTATTATTTTTTATATCTTAGAACACGACCAAATTACGGGTTATCCCGGGTTACGAATAACCTGACAATATTTGAAAAACTCCTACTGCCATCATAAGAAGTGGAAGATGTTGCTTGTGCAATGATGGAGGACTTAGCCAGCAGAGTGATTGAAAGCACGACGCCCGGGTGGGAATCCGACGCGTTTGTCCACTCAGCTACCGACCGGTCAAGAAGAAAATTACTTGCTTCTTCTGTACTGTGAAATGTTTTTCTACCGTATTTCGCTCGAAGAATAACGATTTATAAAAAAACTGTTTTTTTTTCAATCCGGGTTGGTACACCGTAAGGTTGTAATAATTTCATCCCTTGATAAAAATGGATGCTCCTCTGTGTAAAATAGCTTCACACCTACAACTAGCTTTACGTAAGAAA
The DNA here is from genome assembly GCA_022651775.1 of Drusus annulatus. Taxonomy (NCBI): domain Eukaryota; kingdom Metazoa; phylum Arthropoda; class Insecta; order Trichoptera; family Limnephilidae; genus Drusus; species Drusus annulatus. Next base: position 227,486 of record JAGWCC010000044.1, on the reverse strand, counting down.
CATTGATACCTAAAAGAGTTCATTTTTTAAAATCTGTTGATGTACACATGCACTGTTATATCCATATCTGAACCTTTTTCTCTCATGATTTATGATAACGATCATGATTTTGAATAGTTTTAATATTTTGTATTATTTTCTCCTTGTTAGTTAATCTGAATGAATTTCATCTGAATTTTTATACCCTTAGCTTCTGGAAAATTGTTTTTTTTTAATTTGTTGATGTACACATGCACTATTATACCCATATCTGAACCTTTTTCTCTCATGATTTATAATAAAGATCATGATTTTAGATAGTTTTAATAGGTAAACATATTATGTATTATTTTCTCCTTTTTAGTTAATCTTATTAGCATAATTAATTTAGTATGAAGCGCACTTGAGGTGAAATATCACAAAACTGCGCTATATAAGTTCACAGTTATTATTATTATTCAACGGTGTATGTGTATACACCATCTATACAGGTAGCAAAAGTAGTAATTTCCAACAAAACCTTCAAGTGTTCAAAACCACAAAGATTATTTTTAGGGAGGGAAATAAAATGGGAGGGGAAGAAGTTTTGAAGTTCATTGAAGTCAGAAGACAGCTGTGCCATTCACCTTGCTTTAATTCAAACTGGAGCTCTGTATAAACAATAAATTGGAAATGCATCCGTTTCTTATGGTAATGGGCTAGAATGTATCGTTAAAAAAATATACGTTACGATGCAAACTAAATAAGTAGATTTTTACATAGTACCTACATATAGATCGAAGTTTTGAGGATCTATTGATGATAAATCTGACTAGATGAGCCTTGTATGAGGATTGTATTAAAGTTAAGTATGGAACTACCGTAGGAAGGAAGAAAGTAGACTAAAGACAGAAAAAATAGGATCACTAAGGCGTTTGAGTTAGTTAATGGAAATTGCCACGTAACAAATTTTATATACATATATGAATTTTAAAGAGTAAATAAATAAATAATGAGTGTAATAACCGTGTGACCGAAATATTATTGTCGAAAATATGTAATTGTTAAAAATAATAATAATAATATTTGGACGATTTGTATAGCGCCGTTTTTGTGAAAAATCACCTCAAGGGCGCTGTACAGATCTTACTTTCTATCGTTACATATTAATTCCTAGTTTAAATAAGAAAATATACAGGAACATACTTACCTGGCAGGTCCCATCAGATAGACACAATTATGAACTTAAAATTATGATTATTATTTAATTATTATTATTTTATTTTTTTCCGATTTAGGGCATGGGAGCGAAATTAAAAGAATGGACTTTCTGAATTTGTCATACAGTACAGGATTTGGTTAAAATTTGCATATCTAAAGGTGATTAAAGGTAAGTGTGGGTTGTTTCAAACATTCGTCATATTTAACATCGTTACATTGGACATCGTCATATTTGACATCGTCACATTTAAAATCGTCATATTTGACATCGTCACATTTGACATCGTTACATTGGACATCGTCGTATTTGACATCGTCACATTTGATATCGTCACATTTGACATGGTTTCATTGGACGTCTTCAAATATGACATTTTCACATTTGAAATCGTCACATTTGAAATCGTCATATTTGACATCCTTACATATTAATGATTAAGGCCATTTTGTTTTTACCACATTAAAACGTTCCCCGCTAAACGCCGATTGTCGGTCCATTTCAGCTTTTGTAATCAGCTGAAAAGCAGAACGGCCATGTTGTTATACTTGTGGTAAGACGCTCGACTACGAATCAAAAGGTCGCCAATTCAAACCCGGTGTGCGCACGTAACTTTTATTAAATTAATATGTCTCATAACACATGTAATTAATTCATATAAAATTAAAAATAGCATAGTATATTTGGGACACGCTCCAGAGTGGTAGATACTCTAAATATTGTCCTGGTGAAAGACCACCATTCAGAATCAAAATGTGGCTTGAAATGGCTTTAACCGGGTTTGGTGACCAGATCAAAATACTTATTGTTATAATACTTCCTCCCTTTCCTCTTCTCCATCTCCTTCCCGTCCCCAATACCTTCAGCCTCACAACATACACAAATTGTATATGCCATAATTTCACTGGCTCTACAAGTCTACGGTTGGGAGCAGTTGGGACTCTTGTGCGGTATTAACTATAAAAAAAGGTAATCACATTTTGTTCATACTGAATCGGCCCTATTCGTTGAATTGTGTCAAGTTTGTTGAGTGTTTGGAACACCCCGACCTTAATAGAATAGACGAACGAATAATGGGGTATCAAGATAATACATGCATTTCAAGCGGATAAAAAGTCAGCGACCAGTTTTATGATAAAAATTGTTAAAACAGTCGATTAAAATATGGTTGTTCGGGGATTAAACCATTTAAAATAAGGTAGGCATCTGTTATACCGACACGTGATTAGTAAAATGAGAAACCCTTGATTTTTTCAATCCCTCCCGAACTACGCCGCAAGTCCAATTATTTGGGTATTTATTCTATAAAGCAAACGGAGTTAACCCTTTGCAGACCACCGGGCCGTCTTAGCACCTGCCACCTTGACGGGTGGCCGCTCCTTTCAGCTCGCATTCGAACCAATTCACGGCTCGCACTTCGCAGTATCACTGTTACGTAGGCACTTTATTGGGAGGCGACCCCCTCAATCTGTGGTAAGATACTATAATTAAAAAAGATTGCTCAGTGTTCTTTTCAAGTAGGTAACTGAAATATTTATTTCTTGCTTATGTGACTGATGGTGAATAAGTGTGTGATATAAATTGGTGAAATTGTAGCGAACTCACATTAAATACTAAATATTTTTCCAGTGCTACCCTCAGAAAAAGAGCACAAAAAGTTGTTTTGTGTAATAGTAGTGCTGCAACAGCGTTATTTCCCTTTTTTCTGATACTTACGCAGGTGATGCAAAAATCGTGAAGTGAATAGGTATCGCAACCAGTGTTGACCCGAACACAGTAGGTACTCACACAGATGCATTGTTTGCATACAGCGTGTTACAAACTTGTTATTCGACTTCCTAATAGAAAGCTCAGTGAAATTAAAAACAAAAAAAAACACTTGAAAATTTTTAGAAGAGTCTATTTTCGAACGTACACACACGTTATTCATTTCTTGCTTAAAACAATAATCAGGCATAAACAAGATTTTTTCCGTTTCTCAGTGACGTTTGGAAAATATACCACTGTCGGAAGTGAATATATATGCACCGATACACACAATCCTGAGTGTATTTTGCTAGGGTCATCTCTAATCGCCTGAACTCTATAATGGCACTGAACTATCTCACCACACGAGAGAAGAAAAATAAAATAATATATTTTTTAGTATCTTCCAATTTTATGTTTTTTTCAAACAATGAATATATGATATAATGAGAACCTGAATTACAAAAAAAAAATAAAAAACGTGTAATTTCTACCTGAATATCATAATTATTGTACACTAATCAAAACAAAATGTTTGAGAATCTCGGTGTATTAATTTAATTGATCCAGATTCCATCACGCCCCTCCAATTTCTTCCTTTTATTGACGCCTTTAAAAACCTTATAATTTTATTTTACAATAAGACATCAATCAATGCACAGATCATATAACATCGGTACGCATGGTAATTTGCCAAATATTGACCAACAAAAATCAAAGATAGATATTATTTTTATTGATTTTTGAAAAAAATATTAACAATAATATTTAAAGAGTACGAAAATAAAAAAAGATAGTTGGAATAAAAAAAAAACACGGTTATAACCGGGCCTTTACACCATCCGGGGATAACGCAATAAGTATTTTTTCCATCCCAACCATTTCATTAACCGTCATTTTTAACAATCTCATACTTCTTAAAGATTAATTATATTCTTAATTTAATTTAACTTTTTCCTGTATTTGACGTAAATCTTTATAATCGTTTTCAAAGTTCTAGAAACGTAAAGGTATAGTAAGTTATGTTTTGTTTTTAATTTGCTTTTATTGATGATTTTCCATTCTGTTGATATTCAACCGAATGGAATAAGCCATAGTACGCATGCGTTCTAAATAAGGTCTTCATTGGTCCACGCGGGGGGTGGAAGGGAGACAACACCCTAATGTAGGCGTTGTGGTTACTGTGTTTAACTTATCCACCCCTAAACTGTACATCGAGAAACAAAAAACTTTAAAAACATTAATTAAAAAATGATATTCGACTTCTGATGGAGGCTTTTTTCACTTGCTGAGAATCAATAGAATTGGAACAAACAAATCGGCATTTTTATTAAAAAATATTAATTTTATGGGTAATTTAACACTCACATTATTTAAAACATGAATACAGTTACGTTGACGTAGAAATTATAGAACGGAGTAAATTGTGAAAAAATTATGACGTCAGAGTTTACCGTTCAATGTTGATTGCTGCTTTAGACAAATAAACAGATGTATGTTATATTTTTAGTTAAAATCATTGTTTTTTTACAACAACACTAATCTTTATCTTATTTTAACGCGGATTTCCCACACCAGGAACAGGGGCAAGGAAAAGGCGAAGAGAAAGAGCACGAAGATTTTCTTACAGAACATGGTTAAAGTGATTTTGACGATGCTGTAAATACTTCCTACTTTTTGTTTTGGTATTTGAAGCTGGTATCGAAAAATAGCAGGTTGTGATAAAAAAAAAACATTATGATTAATACCTATACATTTGCAACTAGAATATTTTAGTAATAATAATTGAATCATTATCATAATAATTGAGGCCAACTGTACTTGGCAGCGTGTTTTGCGAAACATTCACTAGATGCCCCTAGGATGAGCAAAAGTGACTTTCTGTTAGCGCCGCCCCTTCCGCCCGGAAACTTAGCCGAGAACCAAACCATTCTAGGAAAACTCACTTGCAAATTTGGCCGCGAGGTTTTGCGAAAAACAAGTTTAGCAAAGAATAAACACGTTTAACTGAAAAAATGGCTTACTAGTCTTACTACCCGAGTTCAGCCAGAATTTGAATTCATGTGCAGTTATATTAAATTCATATCACCTCCGAAGAAAATTATTGCAAATATAAAAGGTGAAATAAATTAAATCATCGCGATCTCTGTTCCACCAGTGTTTTCACAAACGAATTCCCCTTTTACATTGAAAAATATTGAACAAATAATATCGTCACAGGAAAGGCAAAAGGGCTTAAGCGACACTTTTGACAAAAAATAGTTAAACATGCAGTTTTGATCAGTTTGTTTTTCTGCATCGAATGCTTTGACTCTTGATTTAATTATATAATAATTTATACTTTATTGATTATGAAGACTTACTCGTATATAGCCCTTCAGCCATCTAAAGTATACTCGTATTTACCATTTGGGAGAAGGCTTGATTCAAGCGACACAAGCTTAAGATTTTTTGTTTTTGTCGCTTTATGTAATTCCGTGAGAGCATTAAGTTACGTTATCAAACTTTTTTTTTCAAAATCCAACCAGGTACTGAAGACTTATGAATTTTATACTAAATCAAAAAAAAAACTTTAAAGCGCTCGGGTGTAAACTTCCCAAAATAGCTCTTCAGTCTTTTTGCCTTTCCGGTGACGATATGGTGTCTTTAATATTTTTGTTCAATAAAGTGCATATTTCAATGCCCCAAAGCTCTTGATGGAAAATATAATACACTCTGGATTGTAAATAATTGCGTTAGCCTAAAGTTTCTCCAGTAAAAGGTGTGTATATTTCATAACGCTAGAGCTCACAGATCGAAAGTTTTTACTGCTTCGGAAAAAGAGATATCTCTCAAATATAGTAAATATATAATATAAATGAAAATTAAATACATAACAACTTTGTATTAAATATATTTTATTTTATTTTTTATGACCGACCGGTTTCGCTTAACCTCATCATCAGGGTACAAAATTTAATTAAACAAAAAAATACAAACGGTGCGGTTATACATAAGCACAGAAGAATAACACAACAGAATTATTGGCCCCATCAATCTAAACGCTGCCTGGATGGACTCCCTCTTGATGGCGTTTTGCAGAAATGGGGCCTAATATCCTCCATTAATATTTTTTACTTATATTATTGAAAAAAAAAATCTCATGAATTTCTATTAATTTTTATTTGTTAATATTATTATTACTATGTATTGATATCAATTATTGAAGGTATTGCATTGCACTACTCCTGCATACCTTCTGGATTTTTTTTTTTGATTTTATGGATTCTTTCGTAATCCTCTACTAACTAGCTGGGGCTACCCCTCATAATGACTATCTAACTAGTACTGCGGCTCATTAGGCCTTATTACTATCACCATCTGATGGTTTTATTTACTTGACTGAGTTTATTTTTACATTAGTGTTTTCTTAGGGAAAATATCTTAACTGGATTAAAAACCCTAAGTACCTTCCGGAATAAAACGTTATTATTATTATCATTATAAGAGAACAATGAGAAAACAATTTACAAAATTTAAATAAAATCTTTGGTCTTATACGAATTTATCACTTCATTTTTATTTAATATGTTAAGCCATATGTGATTGCTTTCTACGAAAATATATAATATTGTAAGTATGTTCCTGTATATTATCTTATTTAAACTAGAAATTTACATGTAATTATAAAAATAAGATCTGTGTAGCGCCCTTGAGGTGATTTTTCACAAAAAGGCACTGTACAAATCATCCAAATATTATTATTATTATTTACTTTATCATGTGTATTTTTAACGTCATTACTTAAAGTATTGCATCATTGGATTGCCCCTTTGATAAGTGCAGTCATTCAGTTGCGGATAACAAAACTACGTGCGTAATCTGTACAGTTGGACACGTAATTTGATAATAACGCGAGCGTTTAGACTATTCGAGAAACACACAAAAAAAAACAAAAGTATTAGAGAAACAGCTTAGGTGAGGAGGTGAGGTTTTATTTAAGCTTTTACCGGGTATTGGATATTGAAAGTTTCGAGTCATTCACCTGTATAATCGCTAAACACCCGGTGACGGCTTCTTTAGCTGGGATATCTCAATCACCGTACGTTTTGTATTAAAACCAAACCCAATTGATTGCGGTTGGCACGACCGGCGATGGCCAGGTGAAAAGGTTCGTTTTTTTTTAAATTATAAATCTCGATGTTTTTAAACTAATTGTGTAGATTTCTACAAAAGTTTCTTGCCGAATACACTAGTAGCTACTACTGTACTTTAAGGCTGTTTGGAATTATTATAAGTACCTTAGATTTTTTACTGTCATAGACCCAGTGAGACTACGGCACCCTGAATCCGGGGAATGTTTTAATGCTGAGAAAGAAAGTAAAGAGATAAGATATGGGAAGACGATGGTTTGAAAGTATAGTTTATAAAAAACGATATTCTTGAATTTCAAAGTGATAATTTGATAGGTTCTTACCTTTATGTTTTTCATTCAGTTCCTACATTATCTAACCATTTAAAAATATTGAATTCCGGAACAACATGGTGTTCGAAACAAGTGACAATCGAAACAAAAGAGTTATGTGAAGAAACGTGTTTCGTGTTGTTCGTTGGTCTTTCGCTTATTCGTCGGTTTGTGGTTGTCATCCAAATAATATAAAATTAAGTGTGGTGTTTTGTTGTGATTCGTTTCGTTAACAATATAACTATGTAATAAGAATCAAAAGCTTCCACTTCGACTACATCGGTGAGTGAATGGTTTCCTATTTTCCCTTCATTTCCAATAATCTTTCCACATCCGTAATTAGACACTTTAATCAAGTAGTAAAGTTTATCGTTTTACAATCCACTATTTTCAAATTCATCTGAAGCTGAAGACACAGCTTCGGATCTAACAGAATATATTATTGTTGTTCATTTATTTATTTGCCCAGCCCAGGTTTTGACCACGATCAACAGTGTGAAGTCTCGATCAACAAAGTTATTCACTCTGCTACGGATATCTTAATCTATGAATGATGATAACGTAGGAATTAATTGCATATTTTTAGGTAAATTATTATATATTAAAGATTATCATCATAAATTAATTTATATTGCTATTAAAGTACGATATATTTTTATATGTATTTATTGCATAAAAAATAAGGTTGTACAATATTTTCAGTATTTTTTGCCCATCATACTAGGGATTTCCTTGAACACAATGACAATGTAATGTTTTATGCCACTTAAATTTAGACCTACCAATTGTGGTGATCTAAAATAAAAACTGGAATGCGTTTAAGTTAATCACCCAAGTCTTCTGGTAAAAACAAATGCAGAAGCTGTGCGAAGAGAGACCGAGCCCGCAAGGGATCGGGGCCACCAAAGTAGCACAAGATAGGGATGCCCAAAGTTTCCTTGTCCCAAACCGACTAAGTGGAAAAGGGGGTGAACATGATGATAATGTGATCAATAAAACTGATTGTTGTCAGAACATGTTTTTTTAACCTCAAAGTAATTACGACCCTATGACCACCTCGGGTACCTGATGTAAAAAAGCCAGGTAGTCTGCTACCTGGTGCCTTGCAGGGCAGTAGCCGCATCCGATCACAGAATCCGCCTTCTCACCTGGTCTGGTAGGGATCCGAGGTGACACGGCACCTTTCGGGCAAATAACTTCATGGACCTTATTGGAATGTTACAGTTTTGGATGGATTAGAGAAATTTTGTAACGTGTGAATTAAACTTTACGTTAATGAAAAGGAAAACAGCTGGAATGTGTTCTTATTTAATGTTTTAGTATCGGATTTGAATAAAACGTTTGATAGGTAAAACAGGTGATTTGATTTTTTATTTTTTTAGATGGTATAATGAGAATTACTTCTTTTCAACGTCGAGTAGATTTTTTTCCCTTTTTTTTCTAAAATCTTTAAATTCAACAGCATTCGAGTTGACAATATTCAAAATAATATTTTTTTATTGTGAAAACTGCACAAGAGCTCCAAGTGCTGCCAACCGTCTTGAACCAATGAGACTATGGCATTCCCGATCGGGGTATGATGTGAGGCTGAAGGAAGTGGGGAGGGGAAAAGGAAGGTTGGAAAGTACCTGGCTATTCAGATCTGGTCACCAAACACGGCTTAAGCCATTTCAAGCAATATTTTGATTCTGAATGGTGGTCTTTCACCAGGGTGATACTACCATAAGAGTAGATATCTACCACTCTGGAACGTGTCTCAAATATACTACATATTATTTTATATGAATTAAATGTGTTTTGATGCATATTAATTAAATAAAATTTATTTGCGCACGCCGGGTTTGAACCCGTGACCTCTGGGTTCGTAGTCGAACGTCTTATCACTCGACTACGGAGGCCGTCAATCTATTAAATTACGTTAATTAGAAGCCTTTAAACTTCAATTTTTTTTTCAGAGAAATAGATACCTTTTGTTGATTGCCCTGGTAATGTGGAATCGAAAATTTAAAAATTTTCAACGTGTCTATATTAAGCAGTCAGTTTTTAATACCCAGGAATTTACAAACTATCTTTCCGCTCTTTTCTTTCCATAGACAAAATTCCACAAATGTTAATAAGCTAGTTTTCCATACATTAAAAAAAGCCAAAATATAAAGTTTAAATATCAAATAAGTTTTCTCATCGCCAATCTCGCCTTCTTTCCACATTATTCACATCTCTGCGTTGTACAAAAACGGTGAAAAACAATCTTAAACCATAATATTAATACAAGAGTTTTCCAATTATCTATGTAGGGAAAATGTGAAGTTTTCCCCCGGCGCCGTCCTGCCCAGCGCGATTGTAATCGGGAGATTAATCTTTGCATTTTTTTTGTTGTAAAACAGGTTTTTATCAGCGCAGAGGGGTGGCCAAGAGACCTCCCATAATGCCACCCTGCCACCCTCGTGGACGCCCAGTCTCTAGGTCGGGAACCTCTCTGAAGCCTGACAACTTGTCATTGTTAGAACTTTTATCTGAATATCATGTATAACAATTTAACGGCTTAGGTATATTTGTAAATTTTAGCCATATTTCTTTAAAAGTGTCCGTAATTTGCTTTGTTTCAATTTTCTCTTTACTTGTATCCTCAGAGCAATAATATATAAGAGGGAGCGCTGCTGTAGTCAGTTTTGATGAGTTTTGCCGGACTTGGCTAGACCTGGGCGTGGCTAGGACTTTTTTTTTTTTTACATGAATACCGCACAAGAGTCTCAACTGCTCCCAACCGTCTAGAGCTAGTGAGACTATGGCATCCCCAAATTGGGTATGTTGTGAGGCTGAAGGTAGTGGGGAGGGGAAGGAGATCGGGAAGAGGAAGGTTGGGAAGTACCTGGCTATTCAGATCTGGTCACCAAACACGGCTTAAGCCATTTCAAGCAACGTTTCGATTCTGAATGGTGGTCTTTCACCAGGGCGATACTTAGAGAATCTACCACTCTGGGACTAAGGCTTGAGTATTTATACATCCATTCATAGGACATGTCGACATCATGTTTTTGTTTATTCGTAAAACCACTTTTTCACAGTATTGTTATAAATAAAAATATAGCATATAACCTAAAAAACCGTTGAGTTATGTCGCATATCAAAACGTGTGGACGGAGTCAACGGAGACGCGGGACACGAAAAACATTCTTACAATACTTTAAAGCGGTGTGATAATTTAGGAAAATTTGTTGTGTCTTTATTTCTCATGGTGTACAACGTAAAAACCCAGAGAAAGTGATTTATTCCAAATTTGTATAATATATTTGTTGTGTAAAAATAATTAGCTCTCTCTCCATATATTGTTACTCCAAGCTTGTATCCTTACAACTCAATATCTTTACTGTCTTCTGAAAACCATAGGGTTTAGTATTGACTAATTTTCATAAAATATTTATTGTTCTTTTGTTGGTTGTTCACAATTCACACTTATAATAATTAAATATTGATGTATGACTAATATGTTAACTGTCCTCAATGTGATTTCCTTTTCCTTGCTTTGACATTTTTTAAATATTAATACACGCTTTATATCTTAATTTTACACTCTTAGCTTCTAATAATCTGTTGATGTACACATGCACTGTAATAAACATCGTAAACTTTTCTCTCATGATTTATGATAAACCATCACGATTGTAGATAGTTTAAATTTGATTTATTAGGCGTACAGCTTTGCTTCCACTGTTTTTCTATAGATGGCTTTAGCGGTAAGTAGTGGTCGAAATAAATAGATCATAGATGTCATACAATATCATGCAATAAACTTAGGCATCTGTCAACATAACCCCATGGACATATAAGTCGATTTGTGTCTGCATCATAAAGGTATTCTCGATTGAAAATGTCAGTTTACGAGACAAATTCTCGTAATTTGCGGGAGGTTTTAATTTTCTGCTCCCTCTGACTATCACTTGTTTTGATCAATGGCACACGACCTGGCTGACCAACACTCCCGGCTGTATGAAGAAGTACAAAATTGGATCGATTCGTGGATCACTTCAAAAGATGACCAGTTTTTTCAACGCGGCATTCGTACGCTGCCCGAAAGATGGGAGAACGTGGTGCCCAGCGATGGACAATACTTTGAATTATAAATGTATAGCCAGTTTTTTTACAATAAAGCCTCAAATTTTGGAAAAAACGGCGGAAGCAAAGTTGTACACCTAATAATAATACCAAATTCGATTCCCTTGGTCGTGCAATGTCTTCCTCGTGCGTCCTCGACTTCTTATTTATTCACTTTCGCATCATACATTATTTTCACCCTCCTTCTTCGTTAATTCTCTCTACACGACCAAACCATATAAGCGTCCCTTACTTGATCCTATTCAATACGCTTACATCAGCCTTGCATTCTTTCCGGATATCCACGTTTTTAACACGGTCATACATGGTTTTACCATACATACGCCTCACGGATCTCGTTTCTACAGTATTTAGTCGACTTTCATCCATCCTCTGCCAGTTCTATACCTCACTACCATACATCAGGGTTGGTATAAGTACTTCATTGTGGACTGCTAGCTTCACTTCTTTGGACATTTTTTTATTGGCGCCAACAGCCATTATAATGCATGTTTTATTAAATGTTCAAACGTATAATATTCCTTCCAATATCAGCACTTCTGTTGAACAACTCTTCTCACTGCCATACAAAACACAATGAGAGTGGTTTTAATTTGTCGCGTCTATTGCCATTTTAGTTGCAAAAGCAACGCTGTTATCTCGCTGCGATATTTCCCACCACCTTTGAAGCCAGTCGACTAAACTTGGAATCGCAAAGTTCCTGTGATATTGCAAAAGAGCTTTAGGACCTCTCCCTTCATTAAAAGACGCGGGGAGAGATAAGGAAATAAGGAAAATCGTTGCGGATATTATACAACTACGCTTTTTATTATCCCATTTTGTTTTGAATCACAATGAAATCATTTAAAAAAATATAATTTCAAAATGAATGTTTGGTATTAATGCATTTTCGGTAACTCGTATAAGTAGTAATATGAATTTTTAGATAATTAATTTAATTTTAATTGTAATTTTTCCAAAAAAATGCTGTACAAAGTGTCAGGTTAGATAAGTTTAGGTAAGGTAAGGTTTTGACGGCCCCCATGGTCGAGTGGTAAGACGCTCGACTACGAATCCAAAGGTCGCGGGTACAAACCCAGCGTGCGCAAATAACTCTTATTTTATTAATATGTGTCATAACACATTTAATTAATTTGAAACAATATAAAGTATATTTGCGGCACGTATCGCACTGGTGAAAGACCACCATTCAGAATCGAAACGTTGCTTAGAAATGGATCTAGCCGTATTTGATGACCAGATCTGAATAGCCAGGTGCTTCCCAACTATCCTCTTCCTCATCTTCCCCTCCTCACTACCTTAAGCCTCAAAACATACCAAAATTAGGTATGCCATAGTATCACTGGCTCTAGACGGTTGGGAGCAGTTGAGACTCTTTTTTTTTACGTGAATACCGCACAAAAGTCTCAACTGCTCTTAACCGTATAGAGCAAGTGAAACTATGATATCCCCAAAAAGGGTATGTTGTGAGGCTGAAAGTAGTGGGAAAGGGAAAGAGATTGGGAAGAGAAAGGTTGGGAAGTACCTGGCTATTCAGATCTGGTCACCAAACACGGCTAAATCCATTTCAAACAACGTTTCGATTCTGAATGGTGGTCTTTCACCAGGGCGATACTTAGAGTATCTACCACTTGTCGGGTATTCACTATACAAAGATTAATTTCGATAGGTTTTCTTGTTTATTACAGGTAACCGAAGAATTTATAAAAACTGTATGGGTATATCTGGTATATAATATTCTCAAATAGTTCATACGTTATTGTTGTGTTTGTTTAATGCGTACCTACCTAGTGACCTGCTTTAATTGATATATTGATTTAATTAGTAAATAACTAAGACTGGTCAGTAGCTGAGTGGACAGACGCACCCGGGCGTCGTGGGTTCAATTTCTCTGCTCGCTAAGTTTTTTATCATTGCACAAAGCAACATCTTCCGCTTATTTTGATGGCAGTAGGAGCTTTTCAAATATTGTCAGGTTATTCGAAAAAGCACGTACTAGTCGGTAGAGATTTGAAAGTGAAAAGAACTGGAACCAGTTCCTCGCCGAAAAAGCATATGCTAGTCGGTAGAGATTTAAAAACGGAAAGAACTGGAACTGGTTCCTCGCCGAAAAGCACGTACTAGTCGATAGAGATTTCAATGTGAAATGAATGAACTACCGACTTCAATTGAAGTATTTGTTCAATGAAATGAAGTTATTGAAATGAATGAACGCTAAAATGAACTACCGACTTCAATTGAAGTATTTGTTCAGTGAACAATGAATGAAGTACGAACTGTTGCCAAAAGAAGTAGTTCTTTGAAGTAGTTCTTTCAAAGCGGTTACAAGGCTACTTTAATTACAAGGGTTGATATTTCACTCACTATGTATATCCTGTATAATATGTCAACCGCTTAATTTTTAAATAAACCTTGAGTTTGCCGTCTATTAAAAAAATCTACGGTTGCCCGTACGCAGTTGGCATTGATTTTGATTTGTCAAAAAAATATTAGGTGTATCATTTATGAAAATGAGGGGCGATTTTTTTTTTCTCAGTTATTCGACATTTGTACGAGTAAAATTATTTTGAAAATAAGTTTAATTGCGAATGTAATTCAACTAATCTGACCCACTGTTCCTTTATTTAGTGCCAATTGCCGAGTCGGGAGGCCAAATAAAAACAATGAAAAATTCATGCCAAGTGGAAAATGTGCGGCACTAACGGCGGCCATAACGACAATTCCTATTTGAAGAACGGACCGAATGACTGCCATTAAAATTACGTTATAATGTACCGCCCGCTGAACAAATAAACCGATAGAAGTGTATTGTCCGTGCGCCCGAAGTAAGCTCAGTATTTTTTCTTACTTCTGGTGAAATTGATTTTTCTCTTGAACAGATTATTAATTTATTTAGATTCGTCCAGACAGCGCGCCCGTTGCCTATTCGCTATTTCCGGAACCGTTCTCCTTACGTTCGCTTCCAAACGCCACTCAAACAAAGTGCTCTCTTTTAATATCCTTCTGATAATCGTTAATGCGTACAGTTACAGTAATATCTTTGAGTAAGAATATATATGGAGAGAGAGTTAAATATTTTTACATAACCTATATAAATTTACGATAAATCACTTTCTTCAGTTTTTTACGTCGTACACAATGAGAAAGAAGGAGACAAGACAAGTTGTCACATAATATCGCACCACTTTTAGGTATTTAAGCATGGTTTCCGTCTACCGCGTCTCCGGTGACTCCGCCCACTACTTTTTGTTATGCGACATAGCTCAACGGTTTTCGAGGTTATATCCTATATTTTTTGTTGATCACAATACTGTGAAAAAGTGGTCATACAAATAAATGCTACATAATGTCGTCACGTACTATGAATGGATGTACAAAGGTGTGTCCATGAAAACTCTAGCCACGCCCGAGTCAGGAAAAAACAACAATCCTGACTACACTGTTTCGAAAAGCTCTTCTTCGAAGTATATTATTGCTCTGATAGTAATATTAAACAATATAATTTCGGTTGTGATGTGCGCACGTAACATTCTAAAATTCAAAAGTATTCAATTCTTATTTTCAGTACATATAATGAATTTGTGTCACCATTTTTTACAATAGTTGATGGTGTTTTTTAAATACATTTATTTTTGGTTTTAATTTTACTTATTTTTTGAGCTTCACAAATCCTACAATTATAATATCCGGTGATTTTTTACGGGTCTATGCTAGTCTTAATAAATTAATTCTTCTAGCCTTGAGCTATCTTAATCATTAACCACTAGATGTCACTTATGTACATACAAAATACAAGACACGTCATATTAATACAACTCTTACGAAAAATGTAGCATAACTAGTACCGTCTTGTTTTACGTTTCACCCGCTTATGAAAAGGATAGCCATTCAAAGAATATGGGTGTACGAATGAGATAACTGTATGAACGCCGCACGCTACTGTTATAATCGGGTATCGCGCCACTAGCCGTGATTGTCTTCCACGCACTTATGTATTTCTGCATTTTCTATCTCACACCGTTTTTGTGAAGCTTTAAACCTTGTAAATAATTGTGTTTAATTAAACTGAAATGATAAGTGATTTGTGGGTAATTTAATATGAATGGGAAGAAATTCCATGAGATAAGTTTTTTGCTCCCGAATGTTTTTTACACCTCTCAAGGCATTTTTCTCAGAAAGGAGCCTTCAGCGACGTGTTTGTGACAGCTGGTGACAGCTTGTTTGTCGAACGAATGTTTGTGTGATACTAAACGCAGTAAATCTCAGATATTTCTCGCAAACTTGGTTTAGTGTATTAGTAACGTATCTACATTATGTAATTCATATAAACTTACTTAGGCACCATACAATAAATTATTACATTGGCGACCCCTGGACGTATGATTCATCGATATAGCGTGTTCTTGTACAAACACTGTAAAAATGAGAGTGCCATTTCAAAGCGCACGTCCCAGAGCACCTTAACACAATCGTAAGTCCTTTTTTATTTATAATCATTTGTCACATAATAATAAAAGTTTTATATATTATTTTATAAAATCTTATGCCAACCATTCCCTGGTAAAGTGATCACTACAAAACTGGTGTCGAACATTAATGGAAAGGCCCGAGCATATAAAGCATATATTATTGTAGTCACCATTGATTTAATACTCTTTATTTTCCCTTTTTCACTGCTTAATTTTCTATTTACTATTTTCGTAGAAAGCAATCACTTTGTGTTTTGACATATTCAATGAAAATGAAATGACTTATCAAACTTATTTGTATGATCAAATCATCTTGTTGAAAAAGTTCATTCCTTCAATAAAAGCACCGGTGCTCATATTCTCCATAAAAATGGTCATGGCAACAGATTAAATAATTTAGAAGAACTAGAAATAAAGGAGGCCTTTAAAACAAATCAGTCATATTCTTAATAAAGAGTTAAATTTGTCCAGTAGTCCAATATTAGGTATATTTCCGTAAACCCATAAATTTTCTCAATATTCTTTTATCACCTTCTCAGAGAACGTTTTACCTCTTTCATTTCATATTATCTGTCTCTTTCTTTGTTCTTCTGTTATAATTTGAAGGTTATTTCATTGTTTTCTCACTGTTCTCTTTGTTTTGTTTTATATTGTGCTCCCAATCTGTATGTATATATAACCGCAAACTTTGTATTTTTTGTTTAGTTTAATTATGTACCCTAAAGATGCTTAAGGCTCGAGCGAAACCGGTCGGTCATAAAAAATAAAATAAAATCTGCGGTCCTATACAAATTTATTATTTAACTATCATTTTGTTTATTTGCTAGTTGGGAATGCCTCATACGCTAGCCGCGAGTGTTTGGGCGAAGCTAATGGCTTGTCGGGGCTCGAAGGGTCGGAAGGTCCTATGTGCACTTCTTGAAATGATCTGTTCAGTGGTGGCGCTAGATGGCGCGGGGCGATGGGGCGGCGGGGCGCGGGGCGGCCGGTACGTGCGGATAAGTATTGCTCGCCGGGGAACCCCGCAACTTCGGTGTTGCAATATGATAAAGTCCCGCGGGGAGGCCCGCCATAATGGGTTGTGGGTCGCGCGGTGTGGCAACCCCGGCGAAAATGTATCACTACGTAGAGACTATACGAGCAAAATGGGAATTATCACGAGTTTTAACGGATGATTGCAGTCATAATAAGGTTTGCTGAACGTGTGCAAATAAAAAAAAATGTGTCAATGCGCAAAAAATGCTGTCGGCAACTCTTGGCTGATCACTTTCAATTGTCGCACAAATAATGTGGAGCAAAAACGTTCTTACCCCCACAGATCCCCGTTCTTACCCCCATTGTGTGTGTATTCCTGAAGATTCCAATTCGCGACAGTCAACCCTTAGATCGGCAATGTCATCGGCTATCGGAAGGTTGAAAGAACCAAAGCGTACACCAGACACTAAGTTCGGAGAGCGCGCCTTGGAAGTGTCAGGTCCTAAAGCCTGGAATGGACTACCACACGATCTGAGAGTAATAAAAGACTCGACAGAGTTCAGAGCCAAACTCAAAACTATGTTTTTCAGAAAATCATATCCATAATCAAGATGTAACAAGCCCAATAGAATTTCTGTTCAAACCAAGAAAACTTTTCAGACTCTCATTCCTTAAATTCATTAGAAGATTATCACCATTATCTGTTCCTCACTACTAAAAATGAAAAAATATCTCCGACATACTTTATTTTAAATTTGCTCTCATGCCCTCAACATGAAAAAATATTAAATAAAAATATATGTAAGAATCAGCTAAACTTTAAGTTATGATGAAATGGTGATTGTGTCCTGCCAGAAGTGACCTGCCAGGTAAGTATGTTGCTGTATATTTATATAAACTAAGAATTAATATTAAGTAGAAATTAAGATTTGTACAGCGCCCTTGAGGTGATTTTTCACAAAAACGGCGCTGTACAAATTATCCAAATATTATTATTATTGACTTTATCCAAAGCTGCTGCAGGCCTTCTCAAAGTGTCTTATCAGAGCTGATGGGACCCACCGTTTTATTTTAGGATTAATGAGAAGATATATTTTCGTAGATAGCAATCATTTTGTGGTTTGAAATATTTAATGAAAATCAATAATATTAACTTTGTATAAGACCACAGTTTTTTTTTAATAATTTTTTTATGACTAACCCGTTTCACCTTAGCCCAAATACTTACGTGTAACGTCACCAGTTTCACTAAAACAAACTGCTGCAGCCGTCACAGACCTCACCCCACTCAGCGGTTACGCAAACCATGTACGACAAACCAGAGTATTAGATACTAAGTATCGCCTTGGTGAAAGACCACCATTCAGAATCGAAACGTTGTTTGTATTGGCTTTGGCCGTGTTTGGTGACCAGATCCAAATAGCCAGATACTCTCAACTTTCCTCTTTACCTTCTTTTCCCCTTACCATTACTTTCAGCCTCACAACATACTCAAATTGAGGATGCCATAGCCTTACTGACTCTAGATGATTGGGAGCAGTTGGAACTCTTGTGCGGTATACAAAGTTTAAAAAAAACGTTGGAATAATAGGGGAAATTTGAAAAACCACGGTTTTGAATTTTATTTAATATTTTATTGGTTTATTAATAGTTTATTCCCGAACGTATGTAGGTTAACACTACATACAAGTTTTGATGTTGCATAGATGTTTACATGTATAAGATATCTACAGTTTTTTTTCATTTGGGTTTGAATTGTTTTTTTTTTTTTAATATGACGGTTTGTGGACCAATCACGCTGCAATACAATCATGTTATATTCACATCATACTCAGTGGCGGCTCGTGGCTTTTTAGTGTGCTAGAGTGGTAAGATTGATAAAAACGTCATAATGGATGATGTAGCCGAAAACATATTTTTTTTTTGTTTAAATTACAATTTTTCGTGAAGATTTTTCAGAAATACGTGCAGTGCACCATCAAAACTGAGAAATCCTGAATGCTTCATTACAAAAAAAACTGGGAAAAATCAAAAAAATATTTTCGGCTACAACAACACTAGCAATGTCGTATTTTTCGATCTTAGCACTCTAGCACACTAGAAAGTCACGAGCCGCCCCTGAATTCACACTAATCGAAACAAAAAAGCGGATATTAGGTGAACAAACAAATGTAATTTGCGCGTACAGCGGATTAGCCCCATTTCGCCGTCGATCCCGCCTAGTCTGTTCGCAGCGGCCGCTCAGCATTATCATTATTTTGATACCGAATACCTGCGCGCCGCCCGCCCCCCGGGACCGGCCAAATTAGGCTGGGGCCTTGCTACGTGTACGGCTTGTTCTATCTCAACAATACCTATGTGCTTTATCTATGCTACGCAATGCTATTCTATACTATGCTATGCTATGCTCAATATCAACCCGCAATGCCCCGCGGCCCCGAGGCCCTGGTCAACTTATTAGCATAGCTGCCGATAAGTTTATCTATTCAACTGAAACAATTACAGAAACAGAGGTATTAAATAATTATTTGTTTTCATTCTTATTCACGGATCTTTCTTCTTTCTGTTGATTCATCTCCTAATATGGATATTCGAAAAGATAAGGGGCATCCAACCTGGTTCACTTCGTTTCGATTCTTCATTCTCTTCCTTTTTTAGTCCCAACTGTTCCCAACCGCCTAGAGCCAGTGAAACTATGGCATCTCCAATCGAGGTTGGAGGTAGTGGGGAGGGGAAGGATATGGAAAAGAGGAAGGTTGAGAAGTACCTGGCTATTCAAATCTGATCACCAAACACGGCTAAAGCCATTTCAAACAACGTTTCAATCTTTGAATGGTGGTCTTTCACCAGGGAGATAATTTACGTATCTGCCACTCTGTTTTGTCGTACATGGTTTGCGTAACCGCTGAGTGGGGCGGTAACGTCTGTGCCGCAAATATACTGCTTATTATTTTATGTGAATTAGATGTAAAATAATACATATCGATTAAATAAAATGTATTAACGCACGCCTGGTTTGAACCCGCGACCTCCATAATCGCACTCGAGCGCCTTACCACTCGAACACGCAGGTTGTTAACTCAATATTTTCCATCATGATAACACAAGGGAGACAGTTTAACTCATTTCTGATGATATAACCAATACCATAGTATTCAGTTTTTCTATTATGGATTTTACAAAAGAGTTAATTTTTTGGTACAAAGTGAACAAACACATCATCGTTATTAAAGTGTTGTTTTTACCAAGTGTTAAAAAGATTAATACGTACGTGTAGTGGTTTGTAAGTTTTATGAAACACTCCTCATATGGTAGAAATAAAATATTCAAGTTGTTGTTAAAAAAATATTGCCACAATATTCCCTTTGACAGGGATTTGTCGATAAAGGTATGTAAATAATGATGTTAATCGTTGTGGCGCTAGAAGCGTATAGTTTGTGGTAATTTCCTCTGGCGCTGGAGGGAACAATAAGCCAAACAACCTTCGCCAGAGCCTTCACTCCCCCTAGCGCCCCCCCGCCTACCACCCCCTCTGCTGGGACTCATATGGGTAATCAAATACTCTACAGCCTAGGTGGGATGTGAATTGTTATGTTGACACCAATTTACATTTATTTTTACTAGGGAAATAATAACTTTCAAGCATAGGAATATCTACCTCACTTTACAATAGAGATACTTCATTGAAAATCGTTCGTAAAATGCGTGGCATTAAGAAAATAATTAAAATACATAGGTTTTCAAAAATATACGCATTATTTGTACGGAAATAAAAAAAAGGAAAAAAAACTAAAATCAAAAAAATTGACCTTCTTACTTATTATTTTTTTACGCGCCGGTTCAACGTTGGTTTAGTTACATCGGACGTAGACCAGTAAATTAGACGCATAAGTCGTAGTTATAAGGCGAGTTTTTCGCTATTCTGACCATGCACCACGCGTAAAATTTATACCTCGTTTAAGTAATCGCGTAAATGCTAACGAAAGTGAAAGAAAAATATTTTTTAATGCAGATAATAAAATACAAATGATGAAGCTGGGAAGAAATTATTTTAAAAAAAATCCTTTACGCTTACGTTCTTCAAACTATTCATAGCAAAATAAGATACATAGACCTATGTGTTTGAAAACCCGTCACATTTGACACAGTCGAATTTTTTCGCATTTTTCACTTCAAATATGTATTGTGTTAGCCACCGATTTTCGGCCAGTCAGCGTTTGCTCAAGTTTTTATGACCGTTATGCCCGACGACTGTTCAAACTAGAGATGGTCTCTCTTTTCGTCCTCAGAATATCGCTAGCAAACCCCCCCCCCACACCCCCCCAACTACTTTTTAATAAATATATAAATCTTCCTTGTGGAACTTTTTTCCTCGCCAGTCACCGTTAACTGGAACCGCAGTGACACCCAATTTCCGATATCAACCATCTCTAGTTCAAACATCTCAAGGTAAAATTGGTTTTTATTTATTTTTTCGATTTTCATATTATAAAAATCTACAATTCCAGGGCAATGAGCCTTGAACTCATTACCTCGACAAAATATATTTTTATTTAAGAAAAAAAATCAAATCAAAGCCGCCAAACTCGCTCACCCGTGGAATAGTAAACACTGTCCCAGGGAACTAGCGCCACTTTTTAATAATAACCTGAGATCGCCGCGTCTAGTCTGGGTCACTCGAGTGCCGCGACACCCGGTACCCGACACCCGACACCCACAGGACGAACCGGGTGCCATCCTCAATTTGAATAATACGTCAGGATACAAATCTATCAAATCTATGGAAATGAAAAATATTTTTTTCAAAAATGACGCAATCAAAATTACGCAACTTTCACAAAAAAGCCCCTCCACACAGCATTCTCAAAGATGACATAGGCCCTGAGAGAAATTCTTTCCTTAAGGGCCTCTTGTGTGGAGTTAAGGGTCAGCACTCAAGAATGACGCTAAACGTTATTTTGTAGCATTCTAATACAAGCAATACTACAAATTATTTTGTGTCAATTTTCAATGAGTACTTAAAACAGTGTCTGAGGTTTCCAGTGAATCGATTATTTTTAACTGTAATCCTTTAAATTCTATGAAAAAAATACTAAAATTTAATTAAAAGGTGCAGTTTTAAAACCAGCTAAGGTATTTTTGGATGTTTTACTTGAAATTCTAAAATGCATTTCATAAAGAATTAAAGATATTATTGCTTGAGAATTGTATTCACTGGAAACTTTAGACAATTTACTAATTACCCGTCTAGGATGAATACATGATTAATTTGTAGTATTGCTTGTACTAGAAAGCCAAAAAAACATCATATAATAAACATGGCCTGTTCAAAAGAAAAGGTGAATTTTGAATTTTCGCGGGCTGTGTACATTCGAATATCGATTTTTTTTTTTTTATGTTGATACACATATGTTTATCATATGTTAGCATTATCATCCATTTTGGATTAGTGGTTTATTTTTGACAACTGGAAAGGTTAGTCACGCTTTTGTGTGTTCTTCGATTTTTTACATTTGAAAAAAATGGACCAAAGAATAAAATCCATGATTTGTTTTTCCACAACTCCAGGACGCTCATCGTCATTCACATCTCTCGGCCTTCTGTAAGCTTGTACCACTTATAAACACTTTTTTGAGACAAAGTAGACTCGCCAATGCCACAGTCAACATTTTAAATGCGTTGGAGCACTTTATTCCATTTTTAACGCAAAATTCAATACATTTTCTTTGATCCATTTTTTTCAAAAGTAAAAAATCGAAGAACACATAAAAACGTGACTAACCTTTCCAGTTATCAAAAACAAACCATTAATCCAAATTGGCTGATAATGCTAACATATGATAAACATATGTGTACCAACATAACAAAACAAAAAACATCGATAATCGAATGTACGCAGCCCGCGAAAATTCAAAATTCACCTTTTCTTTTGAACAGGCCTCGTATATACATACATGTGACCGGTATGCGCACAACGCGCCACGCGCCTCTCTGCTTTGAATCGATCTAAAACAGGCGCAGCCATGTGGTTTTGAGTCGTTCCACAGGGCACAGGGAAACCCGTCACTGTTCGTCAGTTTGAATTGATCCGTCATTCATGTGGCATTAATATGTACGAATTTTAGTTAGCAACGAACGTGTTAAAGTAAAAAAAAAAAAAACGGATTTGAAAAAGTAAATATTATTTTCAATGTATATAACAACAGAATTGCTACCCGGAACAACGAACCCGTTTCGCTCTGATTTGCGATATTAAATAATATCTGTTCAACTTATCTATTCCTCGCACGGGTGCATCGCTTCCCTGCGGCTGATGGCGGTATATCCACTCACACCATCGCCCACAGTCGTTTGCACAGCGCGCTATCTTGTCGCGGGGCAACTATAATATTATTGTTGGTTCTCAACGGTGACTTCGCTTACTAAGAAAGACATTTTCCCAGAGTTAGGATAAATAATATTCTCAAGTGCCAATTAAATTAACTACTACCTGGTAATGCACAAAGTGAGAATAGGGATATACGCCACCGAGAAGTGGTTTGGGTGACGATTTATAATGATATCTTAGATATCTAATTCTCCAATGTCCAGAATGTCAAGACTTGTTAACTCAAGCCATGGTCTTGAAATTTTTGGTAGCAGTCTAAATGATTTTCGTCATGCTTTACGACTCTACCAAAACTTTGACTAGACCATGGCTTGAATGTTCTCTCTTATGTTTATTTTGCCTTATTTTTGTCATCGCTTCATTTATTTCAATTTATATGCTATTCCTTCTCTGTTACTCTTTTTTATATTTCGTGTTTTATATGAATTTTTGTAATTGGACTTTGAGTCCGTTAATTTATAAATAAATAAATAACCAGGTGGTGTGTAGGTTAGGTTAGGTTAGGCTAGGTTGGGTTAGCAATCAGCCGATCTATCCATTCTGGAGTTACAACTAGGCATACAAAAAAAGATTTTCACAACATTTTTTTTACTCTCTTTTTCAATTTCTTCATAATCTTCTTTCCTGGACCCGCACTCGAAAACAGAATGCATGGTGTGAAAGTTGGTTTTCTTAAGTGTCCCAAGCTTTATATAAAAGTTAAAACTTTCAAAAAATCCGTTTTGCAAGGTAAAACCCTTCCCCTTGCAAGTATCAGGTAAATATGTAAAAAAAACTTTTTTTAAAGACAAACATTGCCATCATAATAAGTGGAAGACTTTGCTTTAAATGACGGAGGACTTAGCTAGAATAAAAATTGAACCCACGACGACAGGATGGGAATCCGACGCGTTTGTCTACTCAGCTACTAACCGGTCCAGTTCAGTTGCAGAGCAACAGAGGAAGATCGACGTGTTGGACTGATCGAATATTTTAGGCGTCGGTGTCTGTGGCCCTCCGTCTAGCGCAGGACCCCGAGGGTTGGAGGATCCTAATTCACCATTGGATTGGGGTCAAGATCCTCAGCAATGAGGCAGCGACTAAAGAAGAGCTAAAACTCTTACCGCTGTAAGAATTGTGTAGATATTACGTAAGGTAAAACTCTTCCCGCAATACGAATTGGGTAGATATTACGTCTTCCCGCAATACGAATTGGGTAGATAATACGTCTTCCCGCAATACGAATTGGGTAGATATTACGTCTTCCCGCAATAAAAATTGGATAGATATTACATAAGGTAAAACTCTTCCCGCAAAAGGTGTTATTGAAATCATATCATCTGATTTATTTTTTCGATTCTTAAATTTATTAATTCATTCAAAGTGAAATCTATCCGCTGTGTTCGATGATTTTATGTTCAATATCCGTTGATATTTATAAGTCTCGCACCCACCACGCCCCCCTCCCGGGAGATTCACCGAGCAATCTCCGCCGAGTGGCGGGGCTCAATTAAACTTTAAGATGATATGCACACCCCGTGTCGCCTCCCAACCCTCTCATGCCGCCCACCACCCCCAGGACGGAACAGATAACACTTGTGTTTTTAGTTGCCGCGCGGTTTGTCCTTGTTCTTGATCGAGACGTGCATTGTCACATTTCACGTGTTGCCCGTGGATACACTTGTATGTTTGTACAGTGTATGAAAATATGTGAATGTGCATGGATATGTAGCGAGGTAAATAGTATAATTACTGTGCATTTTACTACGCTAGTTATTAAACATAATGAAACTATAATAAACCATAAGGAACTCAATTTCTGACAAACAAATTCTATTTTGATGTCAAATTTATTACAAATAATGTAGAACTTGTTTAACAAAAATATATATGTTTATTCTTTGATGCGAAAGTGAATGGAAGAAGTCGAGGACGCCCGAGAAAGACATGGCACGATCAAGTGAATCAAATACTTGAATCGGGTCATGTGAAGAGTCAGAATAACAGAAGAGTATGTATGAGACGATGTATGAATTTAAATGAAGCAAGGAGTGTGTGCCAAGACAGAGTTATATGGCGGTCCGTCCTCTCTGCCTAACCCTGCGGGGAAACGGCGTGATGGTTAGTTAGTTAGTTTATATGTTTTTACGGTGGACTGTCCACTTATAATATTTTCTAAATATTTTAGAACTTGTGTTTTGTATACGTTTAAGTGTGCTTATAGTACCTACGCCTTATCAACCTTCTTAAACAATAATGTAATGAGATTTATAATTGTCATAATTTCAACATTTTTCCAACTGATTAAATAATTAAGAAAATGATAATATAACGAATTTAATTAATTTTTTCATAGACTGGTTTTGCTTGGCCTGAACATCATCAGGGTACAAATTAAACTAAACAAAAAATACAAGGTGTGCCGGTTATATATACATATTATATAAGGTGTATTCCCTGTAAACCCACAAAATTTCTCATTATTCTTTAATCACCTTCTCAGTTGACGTTTTGTCTCTTTCATATTATCTGTTTCCTTTTCTCGGTTCCATTGTTATAATTTAAATGTTATTCTATTGTTTTATCATTGTTCTGTTTTTTTATAATAATTTATTCTCCTTCTGTATGTATTAACCGCACACTTTTATTTTTTGTTGAGTTGCACTCTGATGATGTTTAGTCTAAGCGAAACCGGTCGGTCATAAAAAAATAAAATAATATTCGTGGTCTGACACAAAGTTATTTTTTCATTTCTTCAAATACGTCAAACCACAAAGTGATTGCTTTCTGCAAAAAGATTGGATAATTAGTTCTGTACCGAGCTTTATTTGTCGGGTCCCTTCAACTTTGATTCAATCGGCGAACTTTACAAGGCGTATTCCACCCTCGCATCCTCGCCGTACCAATATGTCCTTGCGCCGCCAGCCGCCACCCCAGCCCCGGTCCCTGCCAAGCGAACCCTTCACTAAAAACAATATCGCCATATTAAATGTCCTCGCAGTTCCCCGCTAACTGCCATTATTTCACACAGAAACTCGATACTCGGATCGAATGGGATCAAAAAACCCAGAATGATCGTCAAAACGCATTAAATCACGACCCAGTTACAGACCAAAACGGGCGTTACGGACACCCGAACCCATATATCCTGAAATCGGTATTCAAATATCCTAAAGAGGGTGTAATACTCTGGTAAAAATGTTTTCGTTATGGTTCGCTCGAAGGGAAATAGTGTATTAAAATACCATTGAGTTTTGAATGGGCTCTCGGAATGAAGGCTGAATGAATAACATGGTAAAGGTGCCGAACCCTTTGTTGGCTGTAAGTGTTTGCGAACGCCCATTAAACGGTTCAAATTTTGAGATTTATTTTATTTTACAATCAATTGGATATCCCAACAAAACGCCCATGCCCCCTTCCCTACCCCTTTGTGGAGTTTGACGGTGGCGGGATGAAATGTTATGCCTGAAGGGCAATTCGATACTCACTAATTCATTTTATCGTTCTGTTTTAGAAAAGGTGGGTTTTTTTTCAAATTTCGAAACCCTTTTAATTCGTTTTAACGTCAATTTTCAAATGTTTTTTGTACAAATTCAACCACGCTTACGTAATGAAGTCGTAAAGCGAGTAATCTATAACTAACATAGGAAACTTCTTATATTTGTATATAAGAAGACACTGGGTAATTCAAATCATAAGGGCCAGTTGTTTCACAGAACTTGAAGGATCCTTCAAAATATTTGAATGTGACGAACTTCTTTTCAGTGAATGAGATGTAACGAGAAATGGGTTGTTTCAGGAACAAAATGATGTTCGTTACATTTGAAAATTCAATTGAATATGACCAGTATGAACGGACATTTATTCCAGAGAATTTGAATAAGATTGATTTTTATGCTGGCCACACTGACTAGTTGTCCATGGAATATTGAATATGTCAGATATTGGCCGCTATTTCTGGTTTGACAGTGAGTTTTATTTTTGTGCGTATTCACTTAATTACGTGTTTATATACACATGGTAACAACCAATCGCACTAATGTTTAATTATTATGTGTTTTAGATAACCCTGTATTCAGAAAATAACCTAAAAACTGACGCGAGCCCCACGGAATTAATTCAATGGCTTGGAAATCTATAACAAATACAAGCTATATACTTCGTGCGAGAGGGGTTTGTTGCATATAAATACTTGGAATTTGTTATTTAGCTTGCATTATCTGTTTAATTTGTATGCTTACAAACGTGAAACCAAGAAAAAATCTCTAACATAATTGTAAATGATTACCCTGAACACAGTATTATTTTTAGTCAAGTTTGTGTCAAGGGCCTTTTGTTGTTTGGCTGCCCCGATTATTTGTTAAGTGAATTAATATATGTATAATTGATTATTTTGTATGGATATATAATATTATTACTTCTTCTAGAATGGTCGCAAGGAAGTCAACGAGGTGAGGGGCCTCATGGAGGAAGGAATGAAACAGATTTAATGCAATTGGCAATACTGTGTTTTGGAAAACAGTGAAAGAAGAATCCCACAGTTGATCTGCTGTAACAATAGTTATAACTTATAAGCTTTTTAACCATCAACTGTGAACCATTTTAGTGTTTCCTTGTTAGAATTTATAATAACGTCAGTACAATTATCACAAAAAATGTTGTTACTGTATTAATTTTCAAGTTATCTCCATGCAAAGGATGTCAAGTGGACTTTAGTAAAGCCAGTTGTTTTACCAATCATCAAATGTAACATTTTTATTGAATTCCCAATTAAAGATGCACGTGGAATGAATTGACGGTTTTCCTCCATAAGGAAAGTATCATATACTAGTTAATCTAGTATTTTATTTGTATACATCAATATTGTAAATAACTATTGTCATATGGCAGATTGTCCATCATCTACCCAGTCCTGCTGAAATATATACTCAAATAAAATAAAGTTAATAATCTAACAATATCTGTCAGTATGTGTTATAGCTATATAGAAAAATCACCACCTCAAATTAATTGGATGTGATTTGCAGCCATGTTTTACTTCTAATTTAAATAAAGACAATATTGAAAACAAAAAGCTTTTCATTATAAATACATTTTACCTGTACCTCTCTTTTAGCTCATAAAATAGTAGTTTTTTTTAAAGGAATGTGTTTTTATCATCATAGCAGTTGCAGGTGACTTGTAAACGGTAAGGTTTGTATGTAAACGCTAAGTCGTTGAGAGCACCAGTTGCCAGACTGAGGGTTCAACCAAGCTAGCTGACGCATCTGTGTTAGTCAATTACATCTAGGTAAGATTGTCCCTCGCGCAGAGATCAGCAAGGATGATGGTGCGAGCCAGTTCGTGCAGAACTTTTTACACCGTAAGACTAATTTTCAACTGGAATATTTGTGATTTGACGTTGAATGTGTTTGGTAATCTATACACATGTGAACTAGCATGCAAACTGTCGCAGTAGCCTAATATAAGTACTAAAGCTTAGAAAGACACTATAGATTTTAGATAATTGTCTTTTATAAAATGAACTGCCAACGGTATTGCCAAAGTTGTAAAGATTATAATATATGTTGCTATAATACAGGTGTATGATAATTGGTTTTCATATCATTCATAAATTCAGTTTCCCATAGCTTATATATGACAGAAAACTGTATATTTAATTATCTTTACAACATGAGAAGTTTTGGTGAACAATATTATGTTATGTCATGAACAAAAATCATGTGTATGTACATACATTATGTTTGCACATAAAATAGATCAAACTTTCTTGATAGATTCCATTATACTTGGATGTCGATGTTTCTATACGATTTTAAATGACAGAAACCAACTATTTTTAACAATCGTATATTCTAAAAAGGGTTTCAAAACATTTTCTCATAAAACCGTTAACTTCGGAAGTATAAATCGTTGGGTTTTAATTGAGTAAAATGTCAAAATTGTAATAATAACCAACATTAGCCCTCAAGTTTGAAGATGTCCGCCATTTTTTTTTTTTGACATTTCCATTTCAAATATTTGACGATCCGTCAGCGCCGTTAACCGCTCGATTTCGGGCGGTCAGGAAATCTGAAGCTTTCGTCAAATTCCCGCGTTGATGAGTGGTGAAACAACCGAATTTTTGAAAAATCACGCTGATGGGCGATTTGACGAGAATGTTACATTTGAATTTTTCCGAAACAACTGGGCCTAAGTCTCCTATTAATTTTACCCTTGAATACAATAAATGGCTTGAATATTTAAAAAATAATACGCATTTCATCATTTTATTGGAAGCATCATTTAACCGTGTGCAATCAAGCTTTAATTAAACTCAAATGTTTTTTTTTGCAATTTGATTGAATTAAATTTAATATTATTGGGTTCTGCTGGTTTTAGTTTTTATTTTTACTGACAGCTGTATCGCCGTTTAAGGCCATTTTCAAACTGTCAACTGTCAAACAGTTTGATAATGGTCTTAAACGCTAAAACTGCTAACACTAAAAATAAATAAAAAAAAACCTACTACTATTAACATAAATGAAGTTCAAAAAATTAAAGACAATAAGTATTTTTTTTAATATATTAAAAGTTAATTAAAATGTATTAAACCTATTATAATAATAATTGGCTGATTTATATAGCGCCGTTTTTCTGAAAGAAATATCACTCACTTACGCGTGTCCATCTTAACATTAGATTACAAGAAAAATGCCTCTTGTGTAGTATTTTTTGAAAGGCATAAAATTCATTGCCACTTACCTAAGTAGACATAAAGTAAAAAATATTTGACAACGAAATTGGTGTTTCGAGTATAGTTAGAAAATCATTTTTAAGTCGAAATTTCGGCAGAATCTGGCGAAAATAAAGGATTTTATGATTTTTGGACGTTCCTAGCAATTTTCTTAATCAACATTTTAAATATTATACAACTGTGAAACGTAGTTATAAGTAATTTCTTATTATTTTTGATGCGATTATCTTCATCAAATCAATTTATCAAACGGAAACAATTTGATGAGACCTCCAGAATACACCGAATAATAATATTTTTGATCAGTCATTTGCTAGAACAAAGCCACCCTGAATCACAAAACCGCTCCCCACATCCTGCGTGCCTGTGTGCTTGTATCCCAAACCAAGTCCTGTTACAACCTCCATAATGTTCTCACAAACACTAAGTTATATGGACCTTGTTCCAGTGTAAAAAAACCTACAAAACAATGGATCCTTTATGAAATTCCATCTCCCTGACGAGCGTTCGCCATTCAATAAATTGATGTAAGGATATCCTCAGAATTAAAACTTGTTAGTGATACTTGTTTTTATTGTGAAAAGTAGGTAATAGAAATCTTCCTTATTCTAAGGTAGGTTAACCACGTGTTTTACCTGTATATATATATATATTTAATGAATTGATTCCGATGGCCATTGTTTGTACAAAAGAAAGAAAGGAGTTTGTGTTTGAAAGCTTTTTGTTGTATTATGTTTATGTAATATCGTGAAATCCCATTGCCCAGAGCCTATGGGACTTCATCATCCCCAATTCGGAAGATTGTGAAGCCAAAACAAAAATTGGAAGAGACTAACGAATATCTGGCTATTTTAAACAATCAGTTCCTCTCGTGTAGATTTAAAAAAAAACTCTACAGTATAAAAATACTTATGCTAACAAATTAAATATGAATTTTCTCGTTGATTATTGTGTTGCAAAGGTAATATTAAATTTATAAAAAATATCTCATATCTCTCTCAAATGACTGACTATCTAAACATCACGCCATTTCATCTAAGGGGCGAGGGCATTTCATCTAAGGATGGAACGCCACAGAAATCTTTAAATGTCTTGTTTTACATATATTATTTGCTTCTTTGTACTTTTCACGATATAAACTCATAAATACTCTTCTGCTGGATCGAGAGGTTCCAGACTACTACCATCCTCTTTCTTGACAAATATTTTACTGAAACCCATTTCATAAGCTGTAAAAATTTTTCACAGCCTGCGATATTTGTAAAAAAATAAATATGTAAAATAACTATTAAGTAGAGTTTTTAAAGCATTTTTAAGTAATTTTAGCTATAATTTTAACTGTTCTCTACCCTTGAGGTAATGTAGTCCCAGTAGGTACCTACTGAAAAATGGTTTTAAGGTTTATGTATTAGCTAAGATTTCGCTATCACCAATTTAAAAAAACTTAACCAATCACAAAGGCACACTTTCATAAACATGTGAAAACATCTTAAGAAATTCAATTGTGTAAATTGTAAATCGTATTTCACTAGTACACCGGGTATACGATAACGAGCAGTGACGCCCCGTGGCTTGCGGCCGGCTGGGCGCAGCGCCCCCTCCTGGGTGCTGCGGACCCCCGCGAGCCCGGCGGGGCGCCACTGGAATCTAGCTGCGGGGGGCCGCCGGGCTGCGCTCTGGTGGGGGGCCCCCAGAACCTACTGTTGAAATAAAAATATGGACGAGAGTGATATTGATCACATGATATATTAAAACGATTATTTGATGGTAATACTAATACTATTTAAAGCAAAAAAAATGTTAAAATAAACAAAATTAGTAGAGTAGATAAGTAATGCATTGAAAATGAAGCTAATATAGGTATGACATAATAATTATGGTCCATTTTGAGTAGTCTACCTCTTCTTTAGTTTGCATCTAGGTCACTTCCACTGGACCACCATTTGATAAAGATTATTTGCCAATCTTTTTATATGGCTACCCCATCTCAACCTTTAGGATATACAGATTCTTTTGATAATTTCATTCTTAATCAGATTCATCAGTTTTTGGGTTTTTTTTTATTCTGTAGGTTCGTTAGTTAAATTTAAACGACAAAACACATTAGACCAATGACGTTACAAATATATGGACACGTTGTAGCGCTCTCAAAGTGGCAAACAAAAACCACGCTAGTTGGTGTGCTCGGTGTTTAAGCCGATGTAGTACTAAACTGTCACGCGTCGCTTGAGGTCGTTTAGTATATCTAATCAAAATACGAAAATAACTGCCAAAATGCCCTCGCGTGTGATGAGAAAGTGTTTCAATTACACTGCGAAGACGACTAAAGGGCAAGGAATATTATTCCATTTCTAAGTACGCGCAAATTACTGTAAATTACTTTTATTTAAGACAACACAACTATCTCCATTGTTGACCAACATAATGACGTCTTCGCGTAAGCGAGTAAGCGAAGTGCTATATCATTCTTACCAGAGCATTCCGATCCTACATCTGTTTCATTCATACACTCATATTCTATGAATGTCTATCTTTGTCATGCATGATGATGCATGACCGATATTTGAATGATGAATTTACTGGTAACGTAAGTGTGTTTATTACATGCCACATTTTGTGTTAATATTCTAAGGCTATAACGTGTCTATATATTTGTAACGTTATTGCATTAGACCCCATATTTTACGTTTATATTTTTTTGTATTTAGTCAAACACATCATTGAATAGATTTTGTAGATGAGAACCAAATGTCAGAACTATCCCGAAGTACCAAACATTGTACAACTATTGACATGTATTTCTTTTATTAGTATGTAAATATCTATTATTCCTAATTCAAAAAGCATTGGTTAATCTGACAACTTAATGGACAGGTTGAAATTTGAGAACCATTTTTAATAATCGTTCTTAGCTATGTAAAAGGGAGCTTTAGGTGATATTTTAAACAGAGTATTATTGTTAATCTTAAAAAACAGAACACGAAAAGTTTAAAATAATCTTTATAAGTTTTAACATCGATACTCAAAAGTTTTAAACAAATTACAGGCAACAAAACATTTGTGATATTATAATTCAAATTAGCATTCATTATTTTTCCCATGTATTGTATCAGACTACATGTTTTAGCAGACATTAGCACCCCTCGCGGCGTTCAAACGAACCATGTACAGACGGCTTAGCGTATTAATACTGTAAAATCGTCTGTTGAATGTAGGTCTGGCAGCAGTTTGATTGAAGGTTTGCAATTGCTCATTGCATCTGGTTGAATATTACTCGTGAAACTTTGACGTGATAAGAGTTAATAAGATTTTTTCAATCACCTTTTTTTTATTTGAACACCGCACAAGAGTCCTAACTGTCCGGAGTCAGTGGTCTATGGCATCCCTAATTGGGGTATGCTGTGAGGTTGAAGAAAGTGCAAATGGAAAGAGATGTGGAAGAGTAAGGTTGGGAAGTGCTTGGCTAGTCAGATCTGGTCACCAAACACGGCTAAAGCCATTTCAAGCAACGTTTCGATTCTGAATGGTGGGATTTCACCAGGACGATAATCAATCATGTCAACCTTCAATGTCGACTGTCCTAGAGATCTGATGTCACATAACAATTGTTTTTTTTCTTTTTGTTAACTGTTAAAAATACACCTATAAGCTAAACCCTTTGTGTTTTACACATATTTTATTTACATTTTGCAATAAAGATTTTTTTAAATTTTAAATTGAAGATCGTCTCTCGGGCACTGGTCCGGCAGCAGTTTGTTTGAAGCCTCGATATTTGACGGCATCGGTGGTCGAGTGGTAAGACGCTAGACTACGAATCCAGAGATCACGGGGTCGAATCCATTTTTTAAATTTAATTAATATGTATCATAACACATATAATTAATATACGATAGTGTAAAGTATATTTGCTTTACGTTCCAGGGTAGATACTCATTGTATCAAGCTCAGAACAATAATATACAAGAGAGAGCGCTGGTATAGTCAGTTTTGATGAGCTTTGCCGGACTCGGCTAGACCTTGGCATGGCTAGGACTAGGGCTAAGGTATTTATACATCCATTCATAGCACATGTTGACATAAGTTTTTTGTTTATTTGTATAACCACAGTATTGTTATAAACAAAAATATAGCATATAACCTAAAAAACCGTTGAGTTATGCCAATTTATGTCGAATATCAAAACGTGTGGGCCGGAGCCAACAGAGACGCGGGACACGAAGAACATTCTAACAATACTTTAAAGCGGTGTGATAATTTGGAAAATTTTGCTGTCTCTTTCTCATGGTGTACAACGTAAAAACTCGAAGAAAGTGATTTTTGCTAAGTTTGTATAGGTTGAGTAAAAATAATAAGCTCTCTCTCCATACATTGTTACTCCC
The DNA here is from genome assembly GCA_022651775.1 of Drusus annulatus. NCBI lineage: Eukaryota > Metazoa > Arthropoda > Insecta > Trichoptera > Limnephilidae > Drusus > Drusus annulatus. The sequence continues at coordinate 193,080 of JAGWCC010000044.1, read as the reverse complement.
AGGTATCTAGTATCGCCCTGGTAAAAGATCGTCATTCAGAATCGAAACATTGCTTGAAAGAGCTTTAGTCTTGTTTTTCCAGGTACTTCCCAACCTGCCTCTTCTCCATCTCCTTCCCCTCCCCATTACCGTCATCATTACAACATACTTCAATTAGGAGATGCCATAGTCTCACTGACTCTGGACGGTCAGGAGCAGTTGGGACTCTTCTGCTGTATTCACTATATATTTTTTTTAAATGTGAGCATTCATTAGTTCAAATTTTACATACCTCGTGAAACTTAAACTTGAAAAGGGTTAATGATTAAACGTCGATTCTCACAAGCTTAAAACAAATGACACGCAACAAAACGTCTGACGTCACATAAGAATACAAACTCGTCTCTCGGGCTCCGGTCCGGCAGCAGTTTGATTGAAGCCTCGCAGTCGGTGTGCCGGGGTAATTTTGTTTATAACCCACGCGTGCGTCTTTCGGAGCCGCCGAGCCCGAGAGGCCCCCTGGGCCTGAGCCCTAGCCCGGACTCGAATACCTTGCCTAATTTATATGTGTGTGTTTGGATTTCAACAAGAGGATACCCACGCGCGAACTGATGTTATTTTCTGCAATTTTAATAATAATTATTATTATACTTGGATAATTTTATACAGCGCCAATTTTTGTGAAATATCATCTCAAAGTCGTCTAACAAGGTTAACTTAACCTAACCAAACCTAAAAAGACTAGAAAATAACTAAAAACTCTGGCTAAAATTACTATAAAAATTCTTTTGAAACGGATCTAAATATGACGTTACCGAATTAACGACCGGTCAGTAGCTGAGTCGACAAACGTGTCGGATTCCCATTCGGGCGTCGTGGGTTCGATCCCTCTACTAGCTAAGTCCTCCATCATTGCACAAGCAACATCTTCCGCTTATTATGATGGCAGTAGGAATTTTCCAAATATTGTCAGGTTATTCGTAACCCGGGAATGTTAGTCATCAAATTAAATTAATAAAACTGAAAAATGTTGCTAAAACTGCCTTAAAAACTCTACTTAGATTTAAATACGAACTTATCGCTAATTATTGATATAAACATGTTGTAGAAATGCGATCTCTGAGGTGTATGTGGGTAAAACCATGTATGACCGTGTTAAAAATGTGGTTATCAATAAGAATGAAAAGGATGGTTCGGGCATGTAGAGCGGATGAAAGAAGAAAGGAGTGTGAGAAAAATACATGACGTTAAAGTGAGTGGTAAGAGAAATCGTGGACGCCCGAGGAAGACATGGCACGATCAAGTAAATCAAATACTTTGTCAGAATAACAGAAGAGTATTATGAGACGATGCATGAATGCGACTGAAGCAAGAAGTGTGTGCCAAGACAGTGTTGTATGGCGGTCCATCTTTTCTATCTACCCCTGCGGGGAAACAGCTTGACAGTTAGTTAGAAAAAGTTAGGTTAATTGGAAAAAAAAAAGACTTTTATGTAGCCGTAGATCGAGAATTTGCGGACCAGTGCATGAAATAGTGAAGTATAGTGAATAAAGTAATATGCATAAGGTAAACTATCACAAAACTGCGCTTTATAAATTCACTGTTGTTTTTTTATTACTATGCAAATTATGATAATTCTTTTATCCATTTATGGATATCATTTTCTAAAAAGATAAGTTTTTCAAAAGTAGTTTTTTTTTTTTTTTAAATACATTCGCGAAGAGAAGCGGAATAGGAAAATAAAAGACAAGAAGGAAGGAGGTAAGGTGGGATGGAATCGGGACGTTTCGGGGTGGGAATAGATAGTACTTCTTAAGTTTTGACTTCGAGGTAGGGGTGGTGTTTGCGGGGACATGTACAGCTGAGGGCAGTTTGTTTCAACAACGTGCTTCTTGCACTGCAAATGAACCAGTGAATAATGCATGTTGCATAAGAGAGAGTCATAATCTAGAAAACATAGAAAATCATAAATTTACTTGTTTAATATTATATATATATACGTACGCCTATTGGACTATTAACCACATTATGTATTTGATGAAAATGAAATAATACCTTTGTATAAGACCACAGATTCAATTTTAATTTTTATGACCGAACTGGTTTCGATTAGCCTAGCATCACCAAAGATATAAAATTAAGCTTAACAAAAAATACATAGCGTATGGTTATATATACTCGTTCGTACAGAGCGAGAAACACAATATAAAATAAAATAAAAAATAGTAAGAAAACATAAAAATAAACCTGTGGTCTTATACAAAGATATTATTTCATTTCATTTAATATATCAAACCACAAAGTGATTGCTTTGTACGGAAATATTATATATTTTGAAAAAAATAAAATAATAAAAAATAAAAAATAATAAAGTTCATAGGTAAACAAATATTTAGCTTTACTATAGACCAGTTAAATCTCTCGAACGTTGAGCTCTGGCGTTATGAACTTCGCAGATAATCTTGGTTAACGGAAAAGTTTTTAGCTCGCGTGGCGTATTGAATTAACTAAATACTTAAATTCTATAGAAAAGTGTGTAATATCAATACTAACGTGAAAGAAGCAAAGTGTCTAGATACAAAACAAAGTGGTGTGGCGTTCCATCCGCTCAGCATACTCTTGCGGGAATATGGCTAGTAAATGTATAATTGCGCAGTGGGTTCATTGTTATTATCCTAATTTCATAAAAATTTTTTTTGTTGATTTTTAACTGTCTGGAACTATCGGAACTATGGCATTTCTAATTTGGGTATGTTGTGAGGCTGGAGAACGTTGGGGTGGGGAGGGGGAGGACGACCGATCTAGAATTCAGATCCCAGCGTGCGAAAATAAATTTTATTTAATTAATATGTGTTATTTCGCATTTAATTCATATAAAATAAATTTAAAAATCTTTAATTTTTGGCTACGTTCTAGAGTGGTGGATACTCTTAAGTATCGCCCTGGTGAATTACCACCATTCTGCCGCAAATATAGTAGGTATATACTATATATTATTTTATATAGAATTAAACGTGTTGTGACACATATCAATTAAATTATATGTATTTGAGCACACCGGGTTTGAACCCGCGACCTCTGGAGTCGTAGTCGAGCGTCTTACCACTCGACAACGGGAAGCCGGCATACTCTCTTTGATGTGGTGCTCACATTAAAAATATTTTTAAAAGGTGAGGGGGAAAAGCATGGTTTGGAGGTATTTGGCTAATCGTGCCAAACAAGGTTAAAGCCAATTCAAGCAAATGGTGGCCTCTCTCCCAAGCGATACTGAGTTTATCTACTAATCTCTGTTTACTGAATTTGAGGGATACATTCATAAACACAGCCAAATAAACATCAGATCTGCGGCATCCAAATGAGCCCCAAGTTTGGGATTTAATTGGTACAGTGGCAGTAAAGCAGTGCAGCAGCCACTGCAGCCCGGTCCCCAGGGCTCTTGGGGCAGTGCAACACGCCTCGGGGGCCCGGCTCATATCATTATACGACGTTGCGGGGTGTTGTATTTCCAAAAAAGATTATGCAATAATAAAACCGGATGTGCGATACAATATGTGGCAGTGAAGTGCAATGGACCTGTTTTTAAAATATCTTAGAATAGACATTTTTGTTGTTAGTTACAAAATTATCAAAACTGGAATGGCAAAAGGGCTTAAGCATCATTTTTGGATGTTTAAACTAAAACACTTTTTTGTTTTACAATAAAATTCAAAAAGTATACCAATAAAATTTAAAAGTCTTCAGTACCTGGTTGGATTTTGAATAAAAAAGTAAACTCGGGTAACTAAATGCTCGATGAAGCTTGAGTCAAGCCTCCTCCCAAATGGTACATATGTGTATTTTAGATGGCTGAAGCGCTACAAAAGTTTTCTGATTTAAACGAGAGTCAGAGCATTCGATACAGAAATAAAAACTGATTAAAACTGCATATTTGACTAATTTTTGACCAAATTTTCAAAGTGTCTCTTAAACCCTTTTGCCTTTCCAGTGTCGATATATTTCTTTAAAATGTTACTTTAATAAATGAAGAAAAATACATTATCTGTAGAAATCAAGTAAATGTATCTTTTGTGCAATGTAAAGAATAATTTATTTATTTTTCAATAAAACACATGAAAATTGAGTGTGTTTTAATTTATTTTTTTCGATCATGAAAATAGATCACAAAAAAAATTTTGAATTTATTTTACTCAACGCTACTGATACATTCAAATTTCTTCGTTTGTTTTACATTTTAGATTTACTCTACCTTTTAGAAAATGGTGACATTTTTGTTGTTGTTATTAAAATAGTAAAAGAAAACAACATATTAATACTTTTCAAAACACTGCAAAAACATTTGAAAATCGTAATAACTAATTGTTGACCTCAAGAATCTCGCTATCTTCAAAAATAGATTTTTGCTGAAAAGATTATTGTCAACCGCAAAGCAAGATCCAATCGATCGGATTGAAGTTCCACTAGGTGAACGATATTTAAATCATTCCTAGAAATAAATCGATTCGTAAGGAGGCGTAATAGGCGAAAGTTCATTAGATGAAGAAGATAAAAATGAGTAATTTGCAAGACGACGGCGCTGCGGGCATATTGCCGGCGCCTTCGTCTCCCCACCGGGGGAGGGGAAGGAGAGGGAGAAAAAACCGAATCGTACGCTCTATCCAGCCGGTGATTGGCTGGGCGGCGCCGGGCCCCCGGGGGGCCTATAGCGCGACGGAATGGGCCCCAAAACGCCCATAAGGCCGGGCCCCGCGCCCCGGGCCGAATAATTAGGGCTCTTTGTTTAGATAGCGTCAGTTTTATTTCTCCACGCTACTGCACCCGCTGCTGTACGAATTCTGTCTATCTGTGTGCTCGGATTAGTCTGTCTGTCCGCGTGCTCGGGTTTGTCTGTCTGCGCGCTAGAGTTTGTCTGTCTGCGTGCTTGAATTAGCGGCGGAAGAGTTCAGCACTTGAGGGCTTCCCGATCACCCCCGCGATGGACGCCATTATTGCCATTAGTGACCGCCACTAATGGCGATAGTAAACTGCCTGTGAATCTGATTCTGTGCGGACGCTCCGAGCTCCATACGTCTTTGGGAGGCTAATAAATAAAGACACGCCGACCTCACACGTCCCTATACGTTAGCCTTAGTTCCTACACATAAATTTACATACAATATATTATAGTTGTACTCGTATGTGTACAGAGACTTGACTCGGACCCGAATCCCAGCGAAGTTCATGAAAACTGCGTTCTAATTGATACATATCTTGAATGATTCATGAGCCGTCAAACCTTCAGGACAGACGTGACTTGGTAAAAGACACTGAAAGGCTGTTTGAAACGTAGACTAACATAGCGCAAGCCGGCTGAACACCCTTTAACCCATAAATCACGTTCGAACAAAACCTCTAATCGTATTCAAATTGAATTTATATGTAACTATATTTTTGTTTGAGACCGATTCCCCGCAAAGTTCATCAATTTTTGTTATTTATTTTGAAAATATACGGTGTTTAATTAAGGGTAGAAAGCCGCATTTTGCTACTGACAAAAAATAGTGAAAAACATTGCAAGACTTTCCAAAAATTTGTTTCGAAAAGAGTTAGCAAAACATCTTTAAACGCCACATGAATTAATCAACATTATAATATTTACCATGATAATCTTAAATCATATTGAGTTGTATTTATGTTTAAAGCATATTTCGGAAAACACTAAATATATTATAAAGGACTTCGTTCTAGGTACTATGTGTTCCTCGCAACAAACCGCTTAGGCAGTGTGTGGTGGGGTACACACAAATCCACCTCTTAAGGAAAATGTGAAATCCTGGGGAGATTTTCATCCAGTACGTATTGAAAATTGACATTTATATTTGCTAATTAATATTTTTTTGTAATTAGTTTACTTTTGTATTTAAGTAAAATATTTGTTTGTGTATTCACGTAATTCTTGTACATAAAGTCTGTGAAAAAAAATTGTTTAATTTATTTATTTATTTATGTACCAACGGACCATTGTCCAATTACAAAAAATACATAACACGAATGGGAAAAAAAGAGCAACAAAGAAAGAACAGTACATACATAATATTTAAAGCAATGACAAAAATACACATTTCAAAGAGCATTCAAGTTAAAGCACTGAACAAGGTTTTGGTAAAGTCTTACAGAATGACGAAAATCATTTAGACTAGTACCAAAAAGTTCAAGTCCATGGCTCAACAAGTCTCGACATTCTGGACAGTGGAGAATGATACCCATAATTAGTAGCGTGATGATTGAGGAACAGCAATGTATTGTTTCTAAGTCTACGGCAAAGAATTTTGGACTGGATGAGTTACAACTAAGAAGGTGAGTCAATAATACAATCAATAATTTTAAAAATGCAAATTAAATCAGAGTCAAATACCCACGCTTTTATAATAAATAAAATTGTAATCTTTGTTCAATTCATCATTTGAATAATCGCTTCTTTCTCGCCCCAATTTCCATGCAATTTCGCGTAAGAAGCGATGTTCTACGGATTCAATATGATGAATATAAACAGAATAAAGAATGTACAGTATGGAATCAATTGAAGATTGATGAAAATAACTTATTTCCCGGAAAAAAGAGTTAATCAGAATAAATCAGAAATTCTAATAAATAAACGGGATTTATTTGAATGGCACCTTTTGATAAAGATCTGGCTGGCAGACAATCGACTGCCCATATTATTTTATGAACGAACGAGAAAGGGGTTGTTTCAGGGGCCGAAATAAGAATAAATCCCGTCACCGGAATATAAAATAGTGGGGAAAGTTTAGTGAAATATTGCTTTTGGCGTTCTCGCGACAACTTGTCGGTGACGTTTGGTTTATTGTCGAAATATTGATGGCTAAAGTTTTGAGAAAATGCAATCACCAACAAAGAACTTGTAAGGCGTGATTCCTCAGGCTTCGTGGTTCATAGATGATTATATTAATTTGATTAAAATATATATTATTTAGAGGTGAGCAGCAGTGTCATTGACGTCGGAGGAGGCTGCTTGTTTTCGCGCACTTGTTTCAAATTATTTGTTGAAGTTTGTGATATTATGTGGTAGACTGGTAGGTACGGTTTTCTTCGAAATTTAACTTTTTGGAATACAATTTAATAATACAAAGCGTTGTAGTTTTACCTACATTATTATTCGATAAAATGATGAACTAAATACGAGTATGTTTAACTTAATTTTTTTAAACTTGGTCGTAAAAAAATAACAAAATATTAAATTGCGAAATGGTAATTGATTGATATTTTTATCAACATTATTAATGTCACCATTAAAGCAAATTCTAAGAAAAGAAAGCTACTCTTGTTAAAAATGTAATATAATCCAACTTTAAAATGACTAACATGTGTGCAATAACCTGGAGACAATTTTCCTTTAGTACCCCTTGAGGAAGCCGAGTCGACTTGTTGAGTTGCGACCGCGAATCCGGCCGCCCCCTACACGCTCCCACGCCGCACCACCCCGCCCCGGTATCGCCCCCCACCGCCCCAACAAACAAACGGCACGGAACAAAGGTGATACCCCTTATAGGGGGTGGACTATCAAAAACCCTATCAATATTTCAAATTTATATTTTCTTCGGGCGTTATCCGACCCGGCTTGACTCGATGGTGGAATGGTGACATAAAAATGAGGATGCGTTACTTTTTTATTTGCTCGTTATTTATTTTTTCATTTCAATCTCTAAAATTCAACCAAGTATTCATACCAGCTAAATAGTCATAATAAGTATTCGAGGTCACATTGATCACAAGGAATATATTTTGTAAGTTTTAAGTTTTAACTTACTCGTATGGGCAAAACATCGTTTTTTTCTCATTATGAACGCACCCTGACGACGACTTTCCATGAGCGATTACAATAGAAGTTATTTTTAAATAAGAAAAAATGCTAAAAATAACAATACTGTAAAATAAATTAATGCAAACTAATATATAAGCGCAACATATATCCACGGATTAGAAATATGTTAAAAGAGTTTAATTTTTGACAGTTTCCAAGCAAACTATATATTTGAATGTTTATTTTTTTACATAAAGATGATGTATAAGGAATTGAAATGAAAGATAAATTATAGCTATTATAGATTATTATTCAAAATTAATTTGCCCACAAGAAAAAAATAAAACACAAAAATCTCTCATATCCCCGGATGTTCAACTTTACATTGAAATTACTTCAATAGACAATATTCTTCAATTTAAAAAAAATATGTAGTAAAATTCATTTTCAGAACCATTAATTTTGGCATGATCAAATATTCTTAAATTTACAAAATGTTATTAGAAAAATATGTTTGCAATTACAGTGTTATTTAATATTTTACACCAAAACCTACACATGATGTGATCTAACATAAGAGGAATAAATAAATAGAAATCAAATAAATTTTAAATGTGGTAAATTTGCAACTCATGTCAAAAATTAATATAAAAAAATAGTAAGCATAAAAGCTTTCAAGTTAATTCCAATTTAATAATAATTTTCGACTTTGTAAGAAGTCAAAAAGATCTTCATGTAAATAAAAATGGATGGTTTATCCAAGACATCATCTAGGTATACAATATGTGCTCGGTTAGAGATTTGTATAAAAATACAAAAATGGCAGGCAAATCGGAAAAAATGAACAATGATATTAATAATTTTCATTAAAGTATGAGATCGAATAATATGCTGGTTTCTAATAAGGTCTCGGTGGCTCAATTAGTAGAGGCGTTATTCCCGGATAGAGTAGAGGTTCCGAGTTCGAGTCTCGCTCGCGACCGATATCCTTTTATTTTCTGTTTCATATTTACGTTGAAGATTATTGATATTATTTCAATAATTAATATGGAAATTGTTTTATTTTATGATATTGAAATATTCTGTAAAGTGTACTTCTCCACGCCTGTTCACCTTATTTTGTATACATTTTTAAAACACTCCACAATTTTACCACATCTTCTACGATTCCGTAATCTTTGGGTTCGTTACGGAAACTTGCGCGAATTTAATTCAACAACTCTTTTGTGGGCGGCGATAAACTTCCCGCGTGATAAGGACCGGAAGGAAATATATCACTTGTTGTGAATTCTCACAACTTCATTCCGGTTATCGAAATCGGCGTTTAAACAAAACTTTTCGGGTGTGCTGGATTTATGGGGGAATTTTTGTGAGATTACAAAATGTTAGAGACTTGAATAATTCAACATGAATTATAAACAATTATTGTTCATAAGTGAATGTGGTGCAATGGAAATATCTTACCCGTACACACTTTGACAGAGAGTATTAAATTCACTTAAATTAATCTTTTCATATGCAACAATTAGGCACAAAGTGAAATATTTTTTTTTAATAATAATATGTGTGTGTATAAAACATGCGAAGTAAAATGTTGTCACGAATAAGGACTCAATAAAATTTTTGCACAACAGATAAACATTTTTGTATCACTCGATAAAAACGATGATTCTATCAATGAAGAAATCGGACATAATAGACCGGTTAGTAGCCGAGTGGTAAAAAGTATCCAGGTGGTGCGGATTCAATCAAATGCTTGGTTAGTCTTCCATCATTGAACGAGAAGCATTTTCCACCTATAATTATAGAAGTAGAAGGAATCCAAATATTTTAAAATTATTCATAAATCGAGAATGTTAGGCACTCTTTTAAAAGAAATGAAAAAATCGCAAAACCTTAAATAATTTTGAATTAAAATTAACTTAAAAACTTTATGCTTTTAATTTTGATATTAATTATTGAAAAAATAATATTAATAATCTTCAACGTAAATATGAAACAGAAAAGCCAGAAACTTAAAAATATAACGGTCGCCACCGAGACTCGAACTTCGAACCTCTACTCTATTCGGGTGTAACGTCTCTGTCAATTGAGCTACCGAGACTTTAGTAGAAACTGGCGTTAACCGTTATTCTTTTTATTTTCTGGCTTTTTCTGTTTCATATTTACGTTGAAGATTAATAGGATTATTTTTTCAGTTATCAACATTAAATAATTGATCAATCTGAATATTGGCTTGCAGTTCAGCATTCACGATGGTGGTCCAATATTTTATCGACCAACAGACTTTGATAAAAGCCTTACAATGATGATATCAGAAACAAGTAAATGTTTAAAATAAAATGCAACTGTGCGCAAAACGTGACGAAATGCTTTCTTAAGGATATGTACGCTTTTCATCAACATTTTAAGCAATGAAAAGCTGCTGATAGTCTTAAAATTATGAGCATTATAGACGAAAGAGCATCTAATCATACCGAATAATTTTGTTTTATCCTGATTTATGCATCATACAACAAAGATCATGTTTTCAATTCGATGAATTAAATTTAAAATATCGTCGCTGGAAAGGCAAAAGGGCTACTTCAAAAATAACTTTATTTCGGGAAGCTTACAACAGAGCACAAGTTGATTTAATAAAACAAATTTATAACTTTTAACACTTTAAAGTTCTTTATTTTACAATTAAAATTCATAAATCTTCAGTACGTGATTGGATTTGAAAATAAAGTTAAATCAGGAGACTAAATGCTCTCACTGAGTTATTTGAAGCAACAAAAACCAAAAAAAGTCCCAAACTTGTGTCGCTTGTGTCTAGCTTTTTCGCAAATAGTAAATATATTTTAGATGGCTGCATTGAATCGAAATTTTCTCCAAATATATGTAGGCAATACTCGTCTTCTATCGACTCTAAGGGCCACAAAAGTCTTCAAAATCAAACGAGAGTCAGAGCATTCGATGCAGAAAAGAAAACTGATAAAAACTGCATATTTTACTAATTTCTGACCAAAGTGTCGCTTGAGCCCATTTGCCGTTCCAGCAACAATATGGCTTACTGGGAAGGGCTCCCTCTCGATGGACGTGCAATAAGCAAACCTACTCAGAACAGCAAGTAAAACAAAACATGTAAGGGGTAGCTGGCAAGTAGTACCTAGTAACAAGTTTGTAAATAATTTGATCGCCCGGCCGCGTGACGGAGGAGCCCCTGAAACATTCAGCGCGGTAGTCTAGTTAGTTTTGTAACAAATGAAACCTGTATTTCCCAAAACACCTTCTTCCAAAGATTGTGTGCTTGGAGTTGATGCTGTGCCGAGGGGGTGGTGCCGGGGGTGGCGCCAGGGGGACCAGGGGCGGGGGGAGGGTCCATGGGCGGCTGGGGACGCCCGCTCCTGACGCAATCCCCTTACTGCTAAATGTAACACAATACAACGCGCCAGTGGCGTAAGTATCTTGGCATTTTGGGACGCATGAAATAATATCCGCAGACCTAGCGTGGGCAATCCGCCAATCTGTCGCGATATAGCGGTTAACATTAAAATTTATTTTGATTCTTAGACATTTTGTGACATGACTGCGTAGCAAATGCTTAAGAAATGGAAATACAAGGTTATTGAAAAAAATATAAATAATTCACCCATTTTCAAATTTTAATCCAGCTGTTGAGGAAGTGAAATAAGTAGAAGTGAAACTAGTAGCTAGAAGTCGTTTTCAAGAATGGAAGAAGAAGTCGCCTGAGGAAGATATGCCACGATCAAGTGAATCAAATACTTGAATCGGGCTATGTGAAGAGTCAGAATAACAAAAGAGTATGTATGAGACGATGTATGAATGTAAATGAAGCAAGGAGTGTGTGCAGAGACAAAGTTGTATGGCGGTCCGTCCTTTCTACCTACCCCTGCGGGGAAACTGCATGATGGTTAGTTAGTTAATTATAAATAATGAAACAAAAAGCTCTACTAAGACAAACGCGTAAAGTTTCTTTCAGCGCAAGGCAGACACAAATCATAATATAGAAGAATGGGCATATTAAAAAAAAATTGTTGGTAATTTTGTTTATTTTTTATTATTTCTCAGGTTAATCAACACGATATAAAAAAATCTCATAACAAAGGTTAGAAATACATGAACTGCTACAACCAGTATAAATAAATAAGTAAACATCAAAACATTGTCATTTTTTTAAATTCCATAAATTTATATAAAAATGCCATAGCAAATGATTCTTTTATTTCTTCATAATTAAAATTAAATTAAACCAAGTAAAATCTTTTAACCTTTTTTGTGATATTATTTTGGCATTATTTTGTTTACATTTTATTATAACATGTTCGTTTATTCGGCCACCGTATTACCGTCGTGTTGTTCCATGCACCGAGTTTGAGTTAGATAAATAAACATTGATATTTGTGATGAAATAATTCAGAAGCTTTATTGAGTACATCAAACATGTTGTAAACACATTTATTAGAGATATTTAGACGCTGATTGTATTATATGATATGAGGAGGACTTAGAAGCAAAGGCAGCATTCTACAAAAACGGTTCTGTAGCATTGTCAACTTTTGAATGATTTTTATATAGAAACAGAATTTTGTCATTTTTTTGTGAACATTAAATGAGGAACAATTTGAAACAATAATATCTAAATTTATCATCGTATTCACGAAAGAAAAGTGTATAAAACGCTGTATCAAATGTTTAAGAAATAATTTAGGAGGAAAAATATTGCTGCTTTTCCTTCTATACCCTTCATATTTTGTTTAAAGCTTTTACATAAATATTTTATTTGCATTTCATAAATAACTTAACATTATATTAACAGCTTCAAACAGTGCATGGTTCTCATGAATAAACATATTATATTATAAAACAACACGGCAGCCAGTGTATTTTAAATATCGAATGCTTGTACGAGTAGCAGTCCATATATTTCCACCCCAACCCAATAAAAAATCTCATTCTAATACATTTCTAACCCTTATGTGAGTGAAAATAACTACATCTTTTTTAAATTTATATGAAGGTTTCTTTTACAGTATATCATTTGTTGAAGTTTGCTGGACCACTTTTATGAGGTAATATACGAGTATGTCGACTCAGTTCAATACTTGGGAAAGTGGATACGAATTTCACCCAGTACCATCTTTTATTGGGGTTTTAAATTAAACAGGTGAATAAAAATAGTATTTAGGATACAGGTGATGTACTTTGACCACAACGGTACATTATATTTATCATTCAAAATAAAAGGAAATGATTAATATACACGTACAAGCTTTAAATTCCATATAAAGCACATAACGGTACCCGGGTACTCTTTCAGTCATCAGAAGTTGTAAATTATACTTATGCGTTTTCCGCTAACACATATCCAACGGATATGTTCAACTGTTAATTTTCTCTGTTGTGGAGAAGTCAGTAAGTTTCAGCCGGTTATACTTACTGGAACATTAAAAAAATCTATGTTGAAAACCGAAATGGGTACCCGGGTACACCCTTTCAGTCACAGAAAGGTTAAATAAGGAATACAATACAATTGATTAGTAAAAGTCCTGATGCTACCCCGGAAAGTGTTTCTGTGGGTATCTACCTTGGAGTAACAATGTATGGAGAGAGAGCTAATTATTTTTACCCAACCTATACAAACTTGCGATAAATCACTTTCTCCGGGTTCTTACGTCGTACACCATGAGAGAGAAAGAGACAACAAATATAATACACCGCTTCTATGTTCTGTCGCGATGATCTTGGTCTCCTAGGTCACCGCGGGACTCCGCCCACATTTTTTATTATGCCACTAAACTTGACACAACTAAACGGTTTTTTAGGTTAGACGCTATATTTTTGTTGATATCAATACTGTGAAAAAGTGGTTATACGAATAAACAAAACATTATGTCGACATGTGCTATGAATGGATGTATAAATACCCTAGCCCTAGTCTTAGCCACGCCCAGGTCTACCGGGTCAGGTAAAAATCATCAAAAACTGACTACACTGCCTTGCATAGATACCACTCTATATGCTCTATGGTATCTACCTTATTCATCCGTGAGATTTAAATCTATCTCGCTACGCCCCTGAGTTCGTCCTCCCGCCCGCGCGGTACCTTTTTATCGCGTATGGATAAATTCATAATGTATCACGTCCACGCTATATTGTTGAGTGTCTGGGAATACCCTCGCACGGCGGTACAGCGAGCACTGTGCGGGTGAGGGGTACGGAGTGCCTTCCCTCCACAGCCTTCCACAGCCTTCCGCCGCCCCCCTCCGGCCACTTGTGAGCTCTGGAGGACTCTCAAGATTACTCCGCGGTTCTGATTTCAAGATCCGCAAAAAGTCAATTTGGTATTCAATTTATTTCCACGTACTTGGAGTTGAAGGTGGTAAGTTCAAGTACGACTGTTGTAGAAGTGAAGTTTGTTGTATGAAACAAGTTTAGTTGTGGTATATAATATTGTACATTTTGACTATGTACCTGAATAGTAAAATAATAATAGTACTTGATCAATTTATATATCGTCCTTTTGCGAAACATCACCTAGAGGACGCTTTTACAAAACATAAAAACCATGGCTAAATTTACCTTAAAACTATCGAATAACCTATAGCTGCAATTACCTTTTTGATATTTATATATTAATTATTTACATTTGTCGGAGGCTGTGAAAAAGTTTCGAGCTTTTTGTTTAGCTGTGGATCGAGAATTTGCCGATCATTGCGTGAAAAGATTTCATTTTACTGGTGAGTTTAGATGCTGACGGGCTAGCCTAGCTGTGGAAATTAGGACAGTTCTGTTATTTATGGGCATGATTTTGTGACAAGATGAGTTTTCAGTTTAGTTCAGAACTCTGTCGAGTGTTTTATTATTCTCAGATCATGTGGTAGTTTATTCCTGACACTAGTATTGCCTACAATGCACCCAGAACAGGGACTCTTGGAGGCGCTTTGTCAAAACGATGGGTCTCCGACTCGAATAAAAGACAAGGGGAAGAAGATGAGATGGTATAAGTACGTACCACGGTGGTTTTAGGGGGAAAAAATACCGTCCATAAATTATTTTATTTCCCGCACAGCGAAGATGGGATTATATTATATTCTGTAAAGTGTTTTGCCCTTGTCCTACCATCGTCCTGTATTGACGATAAGGTATTTTATCAGGGACTTTTCTGAAGCTCTAGGTATAGAGCCTGATGGCTTGAAGAGCACTTGGATTGAGTTATTTTAATAAACTTTGTAACAACTTTGCTTCCGCCGTTTTCCTACAGATGGCTTTAGCGGTAAGGAATGGTCGAAATAAATAAATCATAGACGTCATGCAATAAACTTAGGCGTTTGTCAATATAACCCCATAGAAACTTTAGTCACACGACCTTACTGACCAGCACTTTCGGTCTTATGAAGAAGTAAAAAATGAGATCGGTTCGTGGATCGCTTCAAAAGATGACCAGTGTTTACAGCGCGGGATTCGTACACTGCCCGAAAGATGGGAGAAAGTAGAGGCCAGCGATGGACAATACTTTGAATCATAAATGTATAACCATTTTTTTTTTACAATAGCAAAGTTGCGCACCTAATGAATAAAATATCTTTTTAATATTTGCAATGACAATTTTCTAAGGACGACTTAAAATTTCGCCAACTAAGAAAGCTGTAATTCCAATTATCGGATTACGTCGCCAAATCTCAAACTTTCAAACTTGATTAAGTCGACTGGGTAATTTCGGAATCCCCTGGCAATATTCAGTTGGTGGGACATTTAATTGTCAAAAACCCACAATGAGATTCGCAAACTCTCACTTTATCTGGAAAGTTTTATTTCTCCATTGGTAAACTGGGGATATTCCCCCTGCGAGCGAAGTTCCGCCCGCCGCGCCCCGGAGGAGTGGGCGGACAAATCTTTGGCCGGAGTCGCGACAAAACAACATGTCTAATTAGTATCATCATTAGCGGAAAACAGGTTCTTTTTAGACATTTTTTTAAATTAAGACTCGGCCTACGTAGCGTTATAGTCTACATTTGCCTTTGATTTGGGTGGTCGGGGGTTCAGCTCAATAGATATTTTGTATTTCATAATATGGATGTGCCAGGGTGGGGTTTATTGTTAACTTTGGTGAAAATTGTACAAACGTAATTTTAGTTTTCGTGTGAAACAATCATTTAAAAGAAAGATAATGGAAATTTGATGAAGGATTCAAATAATACATTTTGAATTATTGTAAACTCTCTTGCCATCTCAGAACCTGCAAAACAGTTGTACCTATTTGAACATTATGCGATTCATATTCACATGGCGGAAAACTCAAAAAGCCGTTTCTCCGCAGGGGTAGGCAGAGAGAACGGACCGCCATACAACTCTATCATACTCTTCTGCTATTCTGACTATGCATGGCCAGACTCAAGTATTTGATGTCAAATAAAAAAATTAAAAATTAAATTGATGTAAAAAATAATTAATTAAAACTGACGTAAAAATTCTTGGAACTTTCTATAACAGCTCTTAAATTTGATCTCTTATGACTTTAAACGAAATATTTCCGTAAAACATAACGCAGGCTATCGAATTAACAAAAAAAAAAAATTTGGATGAAAAGTGTTCGTTCGTTGCTCTGTATGTGAAAAAATGATAATTTGGGCCGAACGTTACAATTATTATAATAAATTTAAAAACATTTATTTCCAACGTTATTTTCAAACAACACTGGAAGTTCAAATACATATCATAAAAATGTTTTTCTCAAAACGTAGTTAGGTGGCGAGTATTACAACGTTTCAGAAATGAATTATTTAACCCGTTGTGTAGAGCCTCACATCAACAAAAAACTGAGATTTCTCACAGCAGGCCGGACTAATCCACAAATGGCCTTTTTTATCTAGCTGACATGTGCGCCATTTCCGTCGCGGGGACATTCATATTTGAAAGGTCCAAAATTGTGACATGAAATGTTTATGTTTATTATTCACGTCCTGAGACGTGTCAACCGTCCCGGGCCGCGGCGGGTGTCGTAAAACTCACCACCCATCAAACTTTCACACTCACCATGATTAGGTCAAGACATCGCCCTAATTGTCGTATCAAATCAATGCCAGCTAATCTGTTACTGAAAACACTTTAACGCACCGTAATAAGACACTTGAAAAATAATAGGAATCTAATTAATTAAACTCTAACGCCATGTTTGCACTATGCTGGTAATTGTATAATTTTACTTTTATTTATTTTTACAGTCGCAACTGCTTCAAATCGCCTAGAGCCAGTGAGACTATTGCGTCCCCAATCGGGGTATGTTGTGAGGTTGAAGGTTGTGGGAAGGGAAAGGAGATGGGGAAGAGGAAGGTTAGGAAGTACCTGGTTATTTAGATATGGTTGCCAAACACGCCTAAAGCCATTTCAAGTAACGTTTCGATTCTGAATGGTGTTCTTTCACCAGGGCAATACTCAGAGCATCTACCACTATGTAATTTGTCGCAAATATACTATATATTATTTTATATTAATTAAATGTGTTATGATATATATTAATCAAATAAAAATTAGTCGAGTGTCTTACCACTCGACCACGGAGGCCGTCAAGTTTAGTCAAGTTTAGTCGATTTAGTCGAGTGCGAGTAATTTAGCAGCCAAATGTGTCTGAATAACTTACATATAGTCGAGTAGTTTAGTAAGCGGTCGAGTCAATCCATGTTATTCGAATTCGGGTGAGTGGCGCCCTCTTCAAGCAACACTGATTCATCCACTAAACAAGTCCGAACTCCGAACCCCTCGTTTTAGTCGAGTTGCTTAGCTGCCGCAGAAATATTGTTTCATTGGAGCGAAGACGCCACTCTAAAATTTGTTTCGCAATAAATAATATTGTGGTGAAGTTAGTTTATAATTTGAATCTACCTACTCGTATAAGTTTTTAAAAAAAGTAATCCTAAAATTCCGGCGCTAGGACTGACATAGTTGACTGCTTATTTTTGTATGCTATTTCATTGAGAAGAGAATTTTTAGCTCCCAGTTTATCTCTTCTATGAATTTATTTTCGTATCGAAACTTCTGTATCAAACATTTCTTCTTCCACCTCTTCTAAAATAGCCATTACCGTCAGCTGTATTTGCTTATTTAGTTTGTTGGTTGCAGCCTGTTCATCTTCCTATACCACTCACTAATGTTCTATAAACGGCCATAATGTGTAATGCCAACGCTTTTTAGACAGTTCATACATAGTAGTAGTTAAGTGGTTACTCGTCACTCAACTAAATGAAGGAAACATCACTTAAATGTAAGCTTCGGACCTATGTACCTACCTCAGAGCAATACTATACAAGAGAGAGCGCTGCTGTAGTCAGTTTTTATGAGATTTGCTGGACTAGGCTAGACTTGGGTGTGGCTAGGACTAGGGCTAGGGTATTTATACATCCATTCATAGCACATGTCGACATAATGTTTTTGTTTATTCGTAAAACCACTTTTTCACAGTATTGTTATACACAAAATATAGCATGTAACATAATCAACCGTTGAGTTATGTTCATTTATTTCGCGTATCAAAACGTGTGGGCGGAGTCAACGGAGACGCGGGACACGAAATTTTGCTGTCTCTTTCTTTCTCATGTTGTACGACGTAAAAACCCGGAGAAAGTGATTTATCCCAAATTTGTATAGGTTGGGTAAAAAGAATTAGTTCTCTCTCCATATATTGTTACTTCAAGGTTCCTGCTCTCTTAACTTTTATATTGAATTAAAAAATGTGCCTCCACATAATAATATCGTCGCTGAAAAGGAAAAATGGCTTAAGCGACACGTTGGTCAAAAATGAGTCATGCAGGTATATGCAGTTTTGATCAGTTTGTTTTTTTTACATCGAACGCTCTGACTTTCAGCCAACTAAAATATATTTACCATTTGAGAGAAGGCTTTACTTGCGACACAAGTTTGGCGCTTGTTTAGCTTTTGGTCGCTTCAGATAACTCAGAGAGAGCATTGGGTAATCTGGGTTAACTTTTTTTTTCAAAATGCAACCAGGTAATCCCGATTGAAGACTTGAAAAACAAAAAAAACTTTAAAGTGCTCTGTTGTAAACTTCCCAAAATGACCCTTCAGCCCTTTTGCCTCTCCGGTGACGATATGTTTCTAAGCCGGTGACAAACATTCTTCTTGTGTATATATTTTGTTCCTTTTGGTTATATTATAACCAATAAAAGATCGCTTTTTGTGCAAATGAAAAAACTGCCATTTACAAAAAAATATTTTTAAAAATTCTCGTATTAAATTTACAATGTTTTTCATTAGTTGTAGTAGCAATTAATTTATTGAAATTGGAATCAACTTTAAAGTACTAATGCTTATTTATTATTAAATATATTAATAATCCAAAACACAAATATGAAACAGAAAACAACCAGAAACTAAAAAGAACAATGGTCATGACTGAGACTCGAGCTCGGAACCTCTACTCTATCCGGGGGGAAACACTCTTTAATTACATATTCGTAAAAACCATTTACTTTGCGGCTTACCATATTTATAAATAAAACAGATAAACTTTTACCACTTTTATTTTCAATATGTAGTCGACCGGTTTGGGAAGCGCCCTTCCATCTTCAGGACAATATTAAAATTAACAACAAAATATTGAAAATAAAAGTAGTTTTAAGCAAAGTTTTTTGTTTTATTTAATTTTTACTCTTTATTTGATTTATTGTTGGGCTTGGGTTATTAGACTTGCCTAAGATTCGGAAGTTTTTCGTGCTCTACTACGCAATATACTCGAATGAAAAATGATAGAATCTTATGAAAAAAAAACGTAGAAAATACCATTTACGTGGTTTGTATAATTTAACCTAACTTGAACCGAGCAATCACTATCAAAACATACGTGTTAGTTATTAACGCGTTAGAGTATTCTCTTTAGTTTATTATTATTAACAATGTACAACATCCAGCTAAATATTTAATGGCCCCGCAGTACCGGCGGGATTTATTACACCGCGGTGTTGTGTTGAGTATGAATAACAGAAAAAACGAAGTACCAGCTATTCTCAAGCGCCTTGCAAACCAAATAGAGTTTTGAAGCTTCATAATATACTACCCTTCGAGTATGCATAGTGAAAAATCGGTAATCGATGAGGGCTTTGATTCTGGACCAGACTTCACGGGGTCAAATTCAATGAAGTGCAAATGTATTTTTTTTTTAAATTTATTTACAATAAAAAATATATATATGTCGTCGCCAAAAAGGCACTAGCGTTGGGAAAAACTTCAATGTTTTGTGAATGCTTCACGAATTGGTAGTTCTTTAAAATGAACCTTTCGCAGTGAACACTTCAATTGAAGTCGAACTCGGAAAAAAAGAGATTTGAATTTATCCGGTTATTTGTTCAGTTCTTTTGGAACCGATTCCTCGCCGTCAAAGCACGTACGAAGTTGTTCTTTGTAATCCAACTTTTATTGTTCAATGAAATTAAATGAATGAACGCTAAAATGAGGTACCAACTTCATTTAAAGTATTTGTTCAATGAATCGAAGTTATTGATAGAATGAACGCTAAAATGAACTATTAACTTCAATTGAAGTATTTGTCCAATGAACAATGAATGAAGTAGGAACTGTTGCCAAAAGAAGTTGTTTTTTCAAAGCGGTCACAACGCTAAAAGGCACAAGACTTACCAAAATGACTGAAACGTCATTTTGGTAAGTTTACACCAGAGCACTTTAATGTTTTTTTTTATACAATAAAATTCATAAAATAAAAATCTCTAGTACCTGGTTGAATTTTGAAAAAAAAAATCTCGGGTAAATCAATGCTCTCACTAAGTTACCTGAAGCGACAAAAAGCTAAAAAGTCCAAAATTTGTGTAGTCCGAGTCAAGGCTTCTCCTAAAAAAATTAGTTGGCTGAAGCGCCACAAAAGTCTTCAGAATCAAACGAGAGTCAGAGCTTTCGACGCCGAAAAAAGAACTGATCAAAACTGCATATTCAACTCGTTTTTGACCAAAGTGTCGCTTAAACCTTTTCGTTGAAAGCAAACACTTCGTAGTTTGAAACCACATCTGTGTATATATGCAAATAACATGCAAATATTTGTGTTATGATACCTTTTTTTGTGTTATGACACGTGTATTTGAAAACCTCTTTTGTAACCTTCTTATTGTATACACTAGTTACACGTGGATAAACCCATATGTAACTTGACTTGCCAAGATAAGAAGTCGCTTTAATCCACCCATTTCAAATATAAAATAATGTCTGCTAAAATACATTATTGGTAGGTACTTTATTAAGTAGGTAGGGATTTGAAAAAAATATTTTTAACATTTGATAATTTCAATTGACGTAAGTTACGAGTTTGAAAAGTTCATACTCATTCGACCGTACGTACTCACAAAAGAAATTATTTTTAGTTATTTCATAAATAACACAAATCTTTGCATGAACCGAATTCTTGGTTTTTAACTTACAAGAAGCTTACAAAGTTCGTTTGTAGGTATTTAAACATGAACAAGGGAGTAAAATCCATTGATAACACTTGTATAATCCATGATGCATCTAAGATAAAAGCGAAATTGGCTTTGGGTATAATTTGTAATAAGGCATGACGTGACAACTACATATTTGACAACCTTTATTTATCTTTTCTGTTTCTTTCCACACTTGCTTCGCCCTGACAACATTCCTTTAATTTAATATTGATGAATTTACAATAGTGATATAGAATAAAATGATCAAGATTAACGATAAGATTAAACCTACACATGCCCTTGGAAATATTCGGGGAGTCTTAATCTTCAACCATTAGAGAAACTCAATTTCCTCAAAGAACAATAGTTTTTATGCGGAGTACATTGAGGAATCTCTCTTGCGAGTTGGGGGCGGCTGTGTGTTGGGTATTGTTTGTTTGGCCGGCCGGGGAATACCCGCCGGTTGTTGAAATAGTTTTATGACTGTTAGTTTATTATACACATTTTTCGCGATTACTTTTGTGGGTTTTACAACCCGGACGGTGGCTGGCCAAAGTTTTTACTGCGCTCAGAAGTTGATGCGGATTATCGCTATGATCACCTTCCCACACTTCTAGGCTCCTGGTGCCGGGCCGCTCGTAAAAACACTCTTATTCGATTCAAATTGAATACATACGTAGCCGTGTTGTACTTGTTTTTTGGAAATATAATCTTGATAAGTCTTACAGATGCTGATTAAATTCTTTTTATTACATAGATGCATGTACATTGTGCATCAACTTATTAATAATTAAAAAAAAAAAAAAACTAAAAAAAAAATTTTAAAATAGATAGTTGGGGGAGAAAGAGATGGGGAAAAGCAAAGTTGAGAAGTATCTGGCTATTCAGATCTGGTCACCATACACAGCCAAAGCCATTTCAAGCAACGTTCCGACTCAAAATGGTAGTCCTTCACCAGGGTCAACTCTTTGTATTACTTTACACAGTATAATTACTTCCTTTGTGAGTAGGTATGTACATGTGTATGTACGTACGAACGAGTGTGAAATTTTCAATATTGGAACTCGCGGATAATGTTCAGAGAAGTTTCTAATTGAAAAATAATCTTTTCAACTCCCTCAACATAATCTGTCTCTTGACGAATCACCTTTGGATATACAAATTTTAACCAAATCCTGTACTGTATGACAAATTCAGAAAGTTAATTTTTTTAATTTCGCTCCCATGGCCTAAGACGGAAAAAATAAATAATAAATCACAATTATAATTTTAAGTTAATAAGTGTGTCTATATGATGGGACCTGCCAAGTAAGTATGTTCCTGTAAATTTTCTTTTTAAACTAGGAATTAATATCTAATATTAGAAATAAGATCTGTACAGCGCCCTTGAGGTGATTTTTCACAAAAACGGCGCTATACAAATCATCCAAAAATTATTTTATTATTAAAGTTCTGCTTTAGGTTTTTGTTATCACAATTCAACAAATAGCGCAATTTATTTTTTTAATATTCCCCGATAAACATCGATTCTAGGTCCGTTTCATCTTTTGATCAAATTGTGATCAGCTGAAAAGTATAACAACATGACTGTTCTGCTTTCCAGTAGATCACAATTTGTTCAAAAGCTGAAGTGGACCGACAATCGGCGTTTAACGGGGACAGGTGTCAACATTTTAAGTGCGTTGGAGCACTTTATTCCATTTTTAACGCAAAATTTAATACATTTTCTTTGATCCATTTTTTTCAAAAGTAAAAAATCGAAGAACACACAAAAACGTGACTAACCTTTCCTGTTGTCAAAAACAAACCACTAATCCAAAATGGCTGATAATGCTAACATATGATAAAAATATGTGTACCAACATAACAACAACAACAAATATTCGATAATCGAATGTGCACAGCCCGCGAAAATTCAAAATTCACCTTTTCTTTGAACAGGCCTCGTATATATATGTATACATTTATCTATATATGTATTATTAAATTTTCACTTAAAATTGATTATCATTTGAAACCGAGTACATAGGAAAATTACCGGGTATGAAAGCGACAGTAAACACACATACAATAAACTGAATTATGCCAAATCAAGTCTTGGTTTAGATGAAAGCTGTGACTGCTAAATGCAATGATATACGTGAAAGCTCAAATATAATGTATTTAGAGGTATTTTCACTGCGCAAATTTGAATGCGGTGCAACGGCGGCCGCGGTCAGACCAGTTAGCGGGCCCATCGCAATGCACTGAATATTTAAGGAGGCTCTTTTTGTGATGCACTTCCTGCCGGGCGATGCAGCGGTGCACTCTGTCACACGTCTGTTCGTTTATTTCCTACGCGTATTTGCAAGTGCGAACTTGCAGCAATACAAATGCTCTATCTAATTACCTTTATTAATAAAATGATTAGAAAACATTAAATATTGGTTTATAACATGTTTAGTTTGCTTACAGTCTGCTCACGGGAAAACCACTGCGGAAATAAACCGTGTTGTGGGCGTGTTAGTGTGTCAAAAGTACGTCAAAATTTTCCTTACTTCTGGTGAAATTAATTTTAAAAAAAAAAAATATATATATATATATATATAAAGGTTCCAATGAACACACAGTCAATTTCGTTAACCTGGCTAGGGCTTAGGAGTCTTAACTATAAATAAAAATATCATAAAAATAAACTTTTTTAGGTCAACAAATAATACAAATTAATATATTTGACCGGTTAGTAGCTGAGTGGACAAACCCGTCGAATTCCCACCCGGGAGTCGTGGGTTTAATTCCTCTGGTAGCTCAGTCCTCCATCAGTGCACAAGCAACATTTTCCGCTTATTATGATGGTGGTAAGAGTTTTTCAAATATTTTCAGGTTATTCGTATCCAGGGAATGGTAGTATTTCTTTGAAAAAATATATATATTTATATTATTTGAAAAGATTCGCACTCAACAAAAATAAACCAGAACGTAACTGCGTATTTTATTACGATAAAAAAAATAATGAATTATTTATTACTGCAAACAGATTGAAAAATATACTTATTTAGAATTTTGTGTGTGATTATTTTAGATAGTGTTTCATCACAAACAATACAACCCGATTACGTCCGCTATTACGGAATTCGTTTCCATAGAATTCACTTAAACCAAAACTTTCAGTCATAGAGTTCTATGAGCCATGTGTAACGTGCATAGCACACGGGTTGGTAGACAGCCAGCTAGCACGGAGCCAGTCTATTCACAGCCTGAATGTTTAAATCTTCAGCCATAGTGCGCTGAAAGGTCCGGCAAATTGCAAAACAATGTTAAATGCCGAGGGTGGGAGACAGTTTTCAGCGCCGCTTTCAGCCAATTGCATATTTATTTCACCGGAACTATGTACATATTTTAGGGCGGCTTGGAACTACCGCCCGGAGATGATAATATATTATTATCGCATTGAATATTCAATGTGATTTGCTTAATCGGGCGTCAGCGGGGAAAAGTGAAAATGTCAATAGTTTCTCCACGAATTTCCGCAAAAGTTATTGCGAGGTGGTAGACAGCTCGGTAGGTAGAACGCGTGCTTAACAGGTGGAAGGATTGGGTTTGGTACTAATAGTTGATGGTATAGTGAAAGATATGTTCTATAAGTATTTGGGTGTTTTTCCTTTTACTAAGGTACGTTATTTCTTTCAGAATATTAGACAATTAGAAATGATTTTGAATCATTGTGTTTCTTCAAACAGAATAACAGAATTGCCCTAATCCACATAGCTAACCCGTTGGCATCAAAACTCACATGTATAATAATACGTTTTCATGCAATGATCCGCGATCTTCAATTCTTGATCTACTGCTAAACAAAAAGTTTGACAATTTATCACATCGTGGGACAAATGTAAATATTAATAAGGCAATTTTAGCGTGAGCTTTAGGTATTTGGACAGTTTTATGGTAAATTTTTCGTAGTTTTTAAGTTTTGTATAGTGCCCTTGAGGTGATATTTCAGAAAAATGGTGCTGTGTAAATTGGCCAAGTATTATTATGATTGTTGAATATATTTCTATTGAATTTATTACATATTTGTCATGTGATTTGTTAATTGTAAATATATATGCATCTATATATATTTATTTTTTTCCATTTAATCAACAAAAAACATTATGTATTTATTGAATAATAAATTTAAAAATAAAATAATGGGAAAATAAAACAAATGCTGGGTTTTTGTCATGCTAATTTTGTATGTTTTTTTGCAAAAATTGATATGTTTCAATACTTTGAATTTGTTTTGGAAGAATAATAAAGTGCGAGGACTACGCACGATGGTTGCTGTGTGTTTGCATTAATTTTGAGTTGTTGTAGAGTCATAAAATATTAATCTTTGTCTATTTGCTTGATCTTTTATCATTCATTTAGAAGTAATTTTCTTTAGAGTTTGTAAAAAGTACAATTTATGGAAATATGTGCGGTTTTTTGTAAAATGTTTCAGTAGAAAATGTTATTAATCTTAATTCCTGTGTGTTGCTATACCATTTCAAGATATAGAAAATATAAAGCAAGTTTTCACAATATTTTCCTAGAATATATATGACAAAAACTATCATTTATATATTATGCCATATTCAATTTACAAAAGAATTTCACAAGATGTTTATTTGAATTGCGTTATGCTTTAGAACCATCAATGTATACTAGTGCACCTCGTAGCCTTTGTCCAGACGACGTCATTTTCCTCTCCCTGCTAAACGTCACCTATCTCAGAAACTTTGTATATATAATTAGCACCAAAAGCGAAAGCCTCTCCTAGAATTCGAATCCTATTAGAGTTCAACCTTATTCACTGAATTCTAGTTAACCCAAATGCGAGGGGGTTGAACTCGATTTGCAAAGAAAGTATTTTTATGACATGAAATTTGCAGAATTTATTTCAAATAAGATGAGAAAATAAATAAGGATAATTATTTTAGTTTTGCCTCAATTTATTTAATGGTATTTCTTTTCAATTTTCGTGATGTTGTTTCCGATTTCAGAACCTTGAAATTGGTTAAAGATTTTCATTGAAATTAAGTCAACATGTCTTCTAGTATGCGTAACATTTACGATTTGTATCTGTTAGATATAATATAAAGCGTAGCATTTTGTATGTTCATAAGCATTATGCAGCGAAAAAAATAGAGTTAACCGTGCGATGAAATTATATTTACATCGTTTAAAAATATTCCTGTAAAAGATATTATGTGTAACCAGCATTGTTAAACACACATAATGTGCAAATTGTGTTCCATATAATAATTAAACGTTGATTTATCGAGATCGAATTGAATTGAACCATAATTATTTTATATTATATGCGGGGATATTACAATGCAATGCAAACACAGTAAGTATGTTCGACATAACATTTATGATATTTTTCTGTTATATAATATGGAACGCGTAAATTTTTTTTGTTCTTTGGGTAGTTTACTTAGAATGAGTAATACGTATGTTGTGTTATTCTAAGTAGTCACTAAGCTCCCCCGCCACATGCAGGGTGGCCGGTGTACGTTACACCCTTAGCACGACAGCCTGCGGGCGCCCGGGCCATAATCCGGTTCCGCCAGCGTCCGATCCCGTGGCAAGTTTCACCGCGCCAAAGCTTTGGGAAAAGCTCCGCGAAGGCCTTTTGCTGTAATGTGTCCATTACCACTCGTTATAAGGGTGACTGCTGTGGGTGGTGGGAGGGCGGGAGGCGACGGGCGTGGGAGGGCGCGGCACAAAACCTGGTCCGTATGCTAAGTGAGAAATTGTGTCCGCCATTTGAGCGTGTCCGCTTTAATTGAAACTTTGTGACATTTTGCTGCACTGAAACGAACCGAAATAGTTTTGATTTCAGTGGGTGTTTTATGGGTGGGAAGTGGGAAATGGGTGTATACGAAGTACAGAATTGCAGCGTTGTGCTATTTTTTGTCTATACTCCAAAGTGTTCCTAATGATTTGTCAATATTTAACTTGGTCTGAAAATTTTGTATGCCATAGTAAATTTTATATAGTTTTGGTTAAACGAGGTAGTCGATAGACCAGCTGGTAGAACACTCGGTTTGTAGTCAGACATGCCAAATTGGACGCTCGCAACAGGTATCTGACTTGTTCCATTTACGGCACAAGTTATGCTTACTGAAGAGGCTGGTACTATAAATCTTATGGTAAAAAAACTTTTTTTCATAAAAAAAATAATACATCGGCATTTTCAAGTACCGGCTCTATTGGTGAAAATGTATAAAAAGATAGTGATTTGCGATAAAATGTTATAAGGTGTAAAAAAAGTTTGTTAAAAAATTCGTAATTTTTGTGTTTTATCTCAATAAAGCATAAAAGTTAAAATAATATTTTAAATATTGTGTATGAATAGATATTGACATGAAATTGTAATTTTTATCTTTTATAATTCTTTGACACCTAACTGAAAAAATCAGCTCACAACAGCAGCGCGACATCAAATCAAGTCGAAAAGAATGTCCGAGAAGTACCTCGGGATGCGGACGGCGGGTAGTTGGATTGAGGCCTCCTTGCATAAAGCGCCCTGCAATATAAATGAGCACCCGACAATAGCTGATAAAGGTCGCCGAGTAATGGATGAATATTTATACTACTTTTCGGGGAGACTTAAGGCATAGAGTTGATGGTGTTTCCAGGTGGCAGACCCGACCCGCCCATCGCGGAAAAGCGGCCCAAGACCCTCGTCGCTCGTCGCCTGACGCTTGTCGTTTGTTGTTTGTCGTTTGTCGCTTTTCGAGTGCGACTCGGTATTATTTTGCAATCTCCGCCCGAACGGTAATTTTATGAAAATTTCAGTGGACACTTCAATAATATAAAATAAAATCTGTAATCGGCGAATCACGGATATTTCAGATGTGATTTTTAAAAATATGTTTGTTGACTTCACCCAATATGGGCGATCTTGGTGTTGTTTAAAATATGATTTTGGGTTATAAGTGCTCAGTAATTTAATACCATTTTTATGGATAAACTTGTAAATCGAATAACTTAATTGACTCGTTAAAAATGTGATACGTCGCATTTAAAAAAACATGATTAATTATGTAATTAATTTAAGCATCAGTAATCAATAATGTATTCAATACATGACACAAGCATTTTTGTCTGAATCTTGTTTTTTTATATACTACGTAATATGTTAATGCCATTTCTTTTGTTTAGTCCATACATTACTGTATGTATAAATGTTATTTTTATTCACAGCACCTACATACATACATACTTACGTATGAAAAGTGTGAACTTTTAAAAATCGAAACCAATGATGTGTCCAGAAAATCATCAAATTAAAAATAATCTTTTGAAATCTCTGCTTCCTAATAAAGTACTAATGTATTTTGGCAGACATTATTCTATTTGAAATGGGTGAATTAAAGCTACTTTCCTTGACACTAGTTTATAATAATTAAAATGTAATTTTTCTATAAAACGTATTAAGCAAACACAAATACATTTTCTTATATTTTCAGTATTTTGTAAATTAATTTGCATAATTATTCGGCATCATAAAAAAATTATGGATTTTTTTGTTAAAAATAGATTTTTTTACCAAGATTCAAAGATTTTCTTTCCCATATGTAATTAAGAATTGAATTTCAAAATTAATTCATTTGTACCACCGTTGCCTATATTCGATAGATACTGAAATTCTTACGTACTTACATGCCTGCATACTTTGTTGAGAAAAAATGTTTTTGGTTTTTTAAATCTTTTTTATTCAATTGAAAGTTTCTCCGCGATAAAACGTAAGGCAGTCACAGTAGTATAATATATTCATAGCCATGATAATCAACATAAAAAAGTGCTTGTAAAAGGAGTCAAGCGAAATAAATTATTTCACTCAAATACTTCCAATAAAGAACAAGTAAGGCAACAATAGTAAGAAAAGCTCTTTTATTATACAGCTGGGAGTTGGAATTAATTCCTTTGGTGGGTCATTTTCATTTGTTCAAAAAATTCCTTCTACGGCTCCCCAGAGATGTATAAAGCAAGCACTTTGTGAAAGACAACCGTTTTCGGGTGAAATTTTGTTTCCCCGGGAAGAGGTACATATAAGTAGGACTCGGGTACATGCACTCAATTGTTTTGGGATGAACTCGTCGCCCATTCTAAACTTTCAATTAAAATTAATATATCCTTGTTTATTATGTTTCCACAAATAAAACACGGAAAAATATAAGTGCTTTATTGTCAGTCTAAGAAGAAAAAAACAGTGCATTGACACGAATGTAAGAATTCTATGAAATGTGCACCTGCTAGAGCATCTTAAAAAATATGTTAGGGTAAAAAATGTAGCAGTTCTTAAATGAATTACTATAAAATAGGAAATTGTACAGGGTGAAAATGTTAAAACGATTTTAATTTTTAGGTTTTTTAATTTTATTTAAACAATAATTATTATTATTTAAAAAAAAAATAAAACAATTTTAGTTAAAAGCTCTGCGATGTAATTATTTTTACGCGTGACAGTTGTTTCGCCTTCTGAGGGCATTATCAAAAGACAGTTTGATAATGCCCTCAGAAGGCGAAACAGCTGTCACGCGTAAAAATAATTACATCGCAGAGCTTTTAACTAAAAATTGTTTTTTAAAAATTTAAAATAATAATAATTATTGTTTAAATAAAATTAAGAAACCTAAAAATTAAAATGGAGTTCTACAAAATAAATTTTAAAACCATAAATAAAATAAAAAAAATAAAAAATATAAATGTAAAAGAGATATTATCTTGGTCACTTAATGCGACAAATAATATAAGGTTACTTAGCTGATTTAAACTCAGTTCCCCACTATGACCTCGACCAACTATCCCCACCATACGAAGAACCTAGTTGATAATTCATGGGAAGACGTAGTGGAGGAAGATGCCGCACCTATGAAAGCCCACCCCCAACCGGAAAGAACATCAGATAATTATTTTACTATTAAGTAATAGTAAATGTTTTTCTGAAATTCGAAAAAAGTTTCAAATAGCTATTTGAAAGCTGTTTGCATTTTATGGTAGAAAAATTTAACGGAGCTGTTTTTGTTTTTTTTTTAATACAAATAAAAATGGTAAATTAGACCGGTGTCCGATTCCCGTACGTTTTTATTTAAATTGCCACTTTTGATTGGGTCATTGCAGAACAGCAGCGCTACCTAGGAGGGTTTCCGTGTACCGCCGCGGGGCAGGTAGGAAGTGCGAACCTCTGTGTCCGATACAGCCCCGTGCCTACACTTGCCCAGTGTACTAACTCGCCCCGCCTCACCCCTAAATTTCCAAGCAAACATTTGAAAACACTGCGGATGGTTGGACAACTCGGGTAGTACGAATTGTACGATACGAGGTTTAAATTACTATAAATACTAAATAGGAAACTCCATTAATGGAGAACTGAACGCTGTTGGCGCAAATAAAAAAATGTCCAAAGAAGCGAAGCTAGCAGTCCACAATGGAGTGCTTATACCAACCCTGATGTATGGCAGTGAGGCATGGAACTGGCAGAGGAAGGATGAAAGTATACTAAATGATATGGAAATGATATCACTGAGACGTATGTGCTGTAAAACCATGTATGACCGTATTAAAAATGTGGGTATCCGGAAAGAATGCAAGGCTGATGTGAGCGTAATGAATAGGATCAAGAAAGGGATGCTTAGATGGTTTGGGCATGTAGAACGAATGAACGAAGAAAGGAGTTTGAAAATAATATATGATGCGAAAGTGAATGGAGAAAGAAGTCGAGGAAGCCCGAGAAAGACATGGCACGATCAAGTAAATCAAATACTTAAATCGGGTAATGTGAAGAGTTAGAATAACAGAAGAGTATGTATGAGACGTGTAGGAATGTGAATGAAGCAAGGAGTGTGTGCCAAGACAGAGTTATATGGCGGTCCGTCCTCTCTGCCTACCCCTGCGGGGAAACGGCGTGATGGTTAGTTAGTTAGTTTAAATACTAATAACTTAATTACTAATTACTTTTTATACTAATTAAGTACGCATAATTCTTCTTAAGAAATCTCAGACAACCCGTAAGCTATTTCGATATTAGAATTTACACTATCGAATTTTTTGATTTATCAAACCAATATTATTACGCCTAAGTACTAATGGTAGAGAAAATCAGAATATTTTTTTACGGTTCCTCCACATGAAGAAAGTTTGGTTTTTACCCATGGCTGTTTCCAACATCGTTTATCTCTGGAATGCTGGGTATCTGCAGCCTTAGTTCGAGGAGAGATATAGCATTACTGCTTTTTGTTCATAAACTCCTGAACGGTGTATTATTAATACCTGGCATCCCTGATATTCTGATTTTATGTCCCTGATAATTTCACGCAAGGCCGCCAACACAGGCTTCTATTTCTTCCCAGGTGCAGAACTAACTTACTAATGGTGATGCCCCTGGGAAGACTAACTAAGTTAATTAACTGCCTCGCAGGAAATTTGGATATATTTCACACGAGCTACAAGTTTAAGCAAGAACTAACTATTCAGTTTTTACTTTATTATGTACTATTATAATTGTATAATTATGATTACCATTTTTGTGTTCCTCTTATCGCTTTTGAATTGTAATTGGTATAAAACTATTTATGCAAAATAAAATAAATAAATAAATTATAAGTTATTGATTTTTAACGAATAAATCATTAAAATATTACCTACTTGCAATTTTTCAACTAATTGGCACTATCATTTTTTTGTAATAAGTGTTCAGACAACTCACCAGACTCCAGACTGTCCATAGTATTGTCGTGATCTCCCATTTCTGAAAAAAAAAAAATTTTAATCAAAGGTTTATTGGCAAAAACAGGAAAATATGTGAAAAATATTAGCACTGATCATTAAGAATTGATAAAATTATTTCGGTTTCCTTTTAATCCATTTTTCATCTTTTTACCTATGACGAAAACAATCTTTATTCGATTCGCTGTGATGGTTAATCTGTGTTATTTTTCAGATGCGAAAACAAAATATGTGTAGTCATATTTACTTTTTTTTCCACGAATGTAATTACATACATCACATATAAAGTGGTACTCTCAGTATCACCCTGGTTACAAACCACCATTCAGAACCGAAAAGTTGCTAAAAATAGTTTTTACCTGTTTGGTGATCAAATCTGAATATCCAGGTACTTCCCAATTTTCCTCTTCGTCAGTTCTTTCCCTTTCCCACTCCCTTCGTCTTGCAACATAACCTGAGTGGGGATGCTATAATCAAACTAGCTCCGGGAGCAGTTGGGACTCTTGTGCGCTATTCAAATAATAAAACAAATACAATCTTTTTTAATGCTAAATAAACGGGGTTATACAAAAAAACTATCGCTTACGAAAAAATTACATTTAAAATGTGCCATATTATTTTATGTTAGTTTTTATACTTTGCAAAATACTGTCAGTAAAAGCTAGTGTTGTTTTATAAAAATTACTCACGTATTTAAAAAAAAAAAATTATGAGGCATTTTTAAAAAATCCAATAAAAAAGAGGTACAATATGGAGGTATTAAAATGTTTATATTTCATGAACAAAGTTGAGGTGATCACGAAACGCAAAAGAAAACTTTTCATGAAAAGTAGTACTCGTCGATTGGCACCGCAAGAACCCAAAAGTTCGACCTGATTTGAGAACCTCTGTCCACTTTAGGGCCCCCCGGATCGTGGGGCCCTTGCGGGACCCCTTTTGGAGTGATGTGGCCTAGGGCACCCCCGAGAATCGGCAAGGGCGATCAAACGACCCCTAACTGAATTCCATCCATCCCGTCCGGTTTCGGATTGACGCGGGATCCGCAAATAAAGCAACAAGGCAGTAGAAAGTGACGATTGTCGTGTCTGATATCGCATAGCAAAGAAGTGATGGTAGGTTTCTCTTTGTGAGTTGTGCCGTTATTGTGTTACGCCACAATGTTATCGTTGTTTAGTTTATCGAAATCGCTGTTTGTGTAAAGCACTTGCCTTTTATCTTAAAGGTGTTTTTTGGCTCAAATTCATTCGGAAATCATTAAGGACTCAATCTATGGTCATGAAAATTGCATGCACTCGTCAAGGAATACTACCAATACCAGTTTAAGGGTCAGCACCTAAAAATACACACTTTTCGGCTTTCTAGTACAAGCAAAACTACAAATTATTTATCTGTTAATAACGAATAGTAAGAAATATGTCTAAGGTTTCCAGTGAATACAATTCTTAAACGCACTCATTAATGACGTTTAGCGTCATAAATGAGTGTTGACCCTTAAACATCTTTATTTCGAATTGAATAGTTTTAAAATATCGAACAAACAATGTGGCTTATTTTAAAAGCTCCT
Organism: Drusus annulatus; assembly: GCA_022651775.1. NCBI lineage: Eukaryota > Metazoa > Arthropoda > Insecta > Trichoptera > Limnephilidae > Drusus > Drusus annulatus. The sequence goes on along the minus strand of JAGWCC010000044.1, from coordinate 159,554 downwards.
AAAACTCACAATTGCGACGACTCTAAAGGCTGAAAATAGTTGCATTGAAAAAATCTGATCAAATTTCACGATACCACAGTTCACCGTTGGAGAGCTGTTTCTGAAAGCCTTAAAGCGAAATTTTAGATATTCTTCCAAGATATATATTTTTAACGGATGAAGATTATCGAAATAAAATTGGCAGCCGTCAAAGACACAGCGCGCACCAATTACAATACTCGCGTCATTTTCAGCAAGTTAATTATTACATTCACAAAGCGAAGCATAACATCTTCTTTTGATTGTCCTTTCGGTTAACTTCTTAGACGACCATGTGTGGCGATGTGTTTGGGCGGTGATCCCTCCCCCCTCTCCCATCCCACCTAGCCGCCCCCGCCCCCGCCCAGCTTCACCTCGACAATGGGTTTATTGGGACCGCCGCGCCGCGCCGCCTCGCTGTCATAAAATATAAATTTTATTTTCTAATGTCCCCCGAGGGGATTGTCAAATGTTTGGTTCTGGAATCGGAACTGTTCGGATAGCTGCCAGAGCAAGCGGGACTGGAACAATAGTTTGTGCTTGTATTAAGAAATGTTTTTGTTAACATTTACAAGTTAATTAGGTTAGTCAACTTGTCGAAGCAGATAAGTTGAAAGTAAAAAAAAAGAGTAAACATAAAAACCTCACATGGTCAGTTTAGATGTAAACGATATATAATTTTGTTTTATTTTGAAGAAAGACAAACATTCACGGGTTACGAATAACCTGACAATATTCGAAAAACTCCTACTGCCATCGTAATAAGCGGAAGATTTTCAATGCTTGTGCAATGATGGAGGACTTAGCCAGCAGAGAAATCGAACCCACGACACTCGAATGGGAATCCGATGCGTTTGTCCACTCACCTACTAACCGCTCGAAACATTATATTTTTCCTATGGACACTTGTGCAGTTCTACTGGTAGATACCTTCTCCCAGTTTTTCCCTGGTGAATGACCACCATTCAGAGCCGAAACGTTGGTTTAAATGGCTTTATCCACGTTCGGTTGTCATATATAAATAGCCAAGTACGTTCCAACCTTCATCTTTCCCATCTGCTTCCATTCTCACTCCATTCAGCCTCACAACATAACCCGTTTGGTGATGCCATAGTCTCACTGGACTCTGGAAACTCTTGTGGAGTATTTAAATTAAATTGAAATTTACTCGAATACCTAGTTATTTTTTCAATGTGAGCATTATTTTTTTTTGTTTTATTATAAATAGTGAAAACCACACAAGAATCCCAACTGTTTCCAACCGCCTAGAGGCAGGGATACAATGGCACCCCTAATTGGGGTAATTTTGTTTGGCTGAAGGTAGTGAGGAAGGGAAGGAGATAGGGAAGAGGTAGGTTGGGAAGTACCTGGCTATTCAGATCTGGTCACCAAACACGGCTGAAGCTGTTTTTTTAAGCAACGTCTCAATTCTGAATGGAGGTCTTTCACCAGGGCGATACTAACAGTATCTTCCACTCTAACTTGCATGGAAATTAAGGCGAGAATGAGGCGATTATTTGTATGATGAAATGAGAATCTACCACACTGGAACGTGCCCCAAATATACTATATATTATTTTTACATGAGTTAAATGTGTTTTGATACATATTTATTGAATGAAAGTTATTTGCGCACGCTGGGTTTGAATCCGCGACCACTAAATGTAATCTAAACGTACTATATCGTTATGTATAATGCTACTTATCTGAATAGGGAATTCCTATCGGTCCTACACACAACCTTCGTTCAGCCTCTCTCTTAACCTTCCCCTAATGTTCTACCGCCTAATATTTAATTATATTTACCTAAGCCATAATGTTATTTTGAATGGCATCTCAGTTAAATTATTTTTATACATTGATTACATACATTTCGTACATTAATTATTTTGTAAAATGTATTAGTACCCTTAAGAAGGTTATACCAAACATATTTCCAAAGTGTGAAAACTGTTCGCGGCCCGCCACCTAGCGGCATCTGCGGGAAGGTACTTCCCAGCAAAGCAGCAAGTGAGTATAGGACACCAGGGAGGTGGGTGATAGGGAGGGGGAGGAGACGAGGGGGGGAGGGAAGGTGGCAAACCACACAATTGTATCGCATCATCTTTTAGATTATAGGTTGTGATTTCTCTACCAAATTGTTTTTGCACATTTGAGAAGGCAGTAAAGAACAAGTACTGTACGTGAGATATTCAGTTCTTAAGCTTTTTAGGTTGGAAATATAGGTAGCTTAAAATTACTTGAATATTTTTACCTTGGAATAAACTTTAACGCATTAATGCTTATTTATTATAAATACGTATTTTTTTAATGGTCAGGTAATAGTATATATCGACAGTCAAAGGCGCTATTACACATTTTTGGCAGGGAAATTTAGGCCTCATGTCTAGTGATATCACAACAATATTTCTGTTGTGCTTGAAACCTGATCATTATTTTATCAAATGCTGAAACGAGCCGAGAATCTGTGGTTAACGGGGGTGGTTAATTGAAATGGTGACGGTGAAAAATTTAAAATGACGCTATTTATCGATTTGTGACAGTGTAAAATGTGAAAATAGTTCAAACCACTAGGCCTAAGTTTGCTTACAAAAAAAATGTGGAAAAACGCCATTTCGGGATTAGTTGATGTATTTCCTTTTATCCTAACTAAAGTTCACGATAAGGCATAATCATATTTAGAAACACAAAAATACAAAAAAGTTAATTGACAAATTGTTTGAAGTTTGAGTAATTAAATAATAATGAAAACCTGCTTGGTATTTCCTAATTACCCACTGAATTTGAGAGTTGATTACTAGTATGTCTATATTACTAGGAGTCTCTGTTGACAGTTTGTTACCGGTTGAAAACAAAATGTTACCTCGATGGTATAATACACAATAGCTCTGACTAAAAACCAAAAATGAATATTTTTAATTAACCTTCTCCACTCTCATCGGGTAAGTTAGTAACAGGGGGTAACTGTCAAGGAAAATACATTACATTGAATTTTATTTATTTGTTTTATTGTATACGCCCGAGTGGGCAGTGAAAAAATTAAATTATTTGCTCAAACAAAATAAGGAATAGTTTGAAAGTGGGAAAAAATAGTGTTTCAGTACATTGAATTAATATTTATATTTATATATAAATACATATATATATATATTTTTTTTATATTAGTTACTTTGTACATTCAAGTTTACAAGTAGCTAATTATTTCATTTTCTTTTTAACTTTATGATATTTTAACTTATATACTACTTATTATTTTGATTTATATGCATTTTAAATATTTTTTACAGGCTATTTTGAATTTATTTTATTTGATGGTTTCTAGCAGAGCATTATAAGATTTCATCCCTTTATAAAGTAAGCTATTTTGTGTGTTGGCTTTATTTTTTTCTGGTAGTCTAATTTCTTTGCATGCCCTTGTATTATATTTGTGAATATCAACATTGTAGATCATTAATATTGATTAAAGATATAATAAATTATAGCCATCTTGTATCTACATTCCATGCAGTTAAATACATCAGCCACTTCTGCGTATGTATTACGAACTACATGCAATCTAGGTACGAGCGAGTATCTGAAAGACTCAGTCCTGACATTATTGTTACAGCTAAATAGAATTTTGGATCGATTAGTTCTCGTTAGTATGTGAGAGGAAATAAGGTTCAGTAAATCGGGGCTGTTTGTAATATCATTGACAATTTTATAAATAAAAGACAAACTAATGACAATTTATAAACAATTGTATGATAGAAAGACGAGGTGATTTTTCCACGAAAACAACGCTTTGAAAGTAATCCATTTTTTTTAATATTTAGCTTAATCGTATATTGGAAGACGGCGATTATCATGTTGAGATATTTAAGATACTGGACTATGCTGATGAAACTTGAGTCGTCAATAATAGCCGCCAATTTCCGCTACGTACCACAAGGAAGAAAAATAAAAGTAATTTAAAGAAATTAAAAAAAATATTTGTAAAAGACCACGGATTTTATTTTATTTTTTACGACGGACCGGTTTCGCTTAGTCTAAGCATCGTCGGAGTACAAAATTAAACTAAACAAAAAGTACAAAATGTGTGCGGTTACATATATGTTACATACAGAGGGAGAACAAAATATAAAATAAAGTAGCAAAACAATGAGAAAACAATAGAATAACATTTAAGTTATAGCAAAAGAAAAGAGAGAGAAAGAGACAGATAATATGAAGTGAAAGAGACAAAACTTCAACTGAGAAAGTTAATAAAGAATAATGATAAATTTTATGAGTTTACGAGAATATACCTTATGTCGAACTACTTGAAAGACAATCTATTTAAATTACTAAATGTAATTTACATAGATTGTCATTCTTAATAATAATTTGTATCAGTAGTACCAAAAGGGCGACAAAATATAATTTATTTAGTAGATTAGCACTTAGAATATGAATAAGACGTACAAAGCCCATCATCCCTAATTCCAAATTAGCCCTCGTACCCAGGTGTCACTTATTGCTCATGCGTTAAGGAATAAAAACCTCTTTTCTGATTAGAGCCCCCTTCGGCCCCCCGGGCACGGGCCCGAGAGGGGGCAGGCCCGGGAGGCCCGGGAGGCCCACGTGATCCGGGGCCCGCTAATCACGTGGCGGCGTCTAGCGGCGCCTGGAGTCCCTAGAGACGTCATTACGGGACGGATCCCGTGAATACTTACGTTATGTACGTGACTTATTCCTAATTCTTACAATAATGGTGTATTTGTTTAACTCTTATAGGAAATATTCTTATCAACTGTTGAAAAATACGGGAAAAACAATAATGCATATTTTATTCATTTTAAGAGTTGGATTTTAACAATTCCAGTTGAAAATAGTAACGTTGTTTTGGAAATTTGGAACTAGTCAGAACAGGAAAATATCGGAATACAGATTTCTGCTTTATAGTTAACGAAGACATATGTAATACAAATATTGGTAAAAAAAAATTTCCCGGTATTATTATATCGATATATTATGGTATATGAATAAATTTGAAATATTTGACAAGAATGTGTTACAAATCTTTACTTTTTTCTACCACCTCGCAAATAAATAGTTTAGGTTGTTGTTTGCATAACCGAGATTATAATTAAACTTTTTTAGATTTGAAACGGATAATCAAAAATCACTCAGTAGATAGGTAACTTTTGAAAAAAATAACATTCTGAGATATTAACTTATTTATACTGGGTGATAAAAACATAGTTATAAAAAAACCCAGTTAGTATACAATCACTGTGATATAAATAGAAACCATCAAATATAAAAATTACAAAGACTCAATCAGTGAAAAATAATACAAACAAAAGAAGACACACAAAAAAAGACAAAAAATAACCACAATTTAACTGGCCCAACCATTGTTATACACCTTTAAGCAATAGCAAATAATCATTTTTGAAACTGTACAAATCATCGACAAAATGTCTACATCAGCACACTCTATCCTATAATACAGTCGGCATATTTGAGACAGAGGACTAAAGCAGGCAATATTATTTCTGAATGTTCTCAGGTGGAATGTGCTATAGCCTTAGAGTACATAGAGTGGTACCTTTCCAAGGCAGTGTAGTCAGTTTTTAATGATTTTTGCCGAACTCGGCAGACCTGGGCGTGGCTAAGACTAGGGCTTGGGTATTTATACATCCATTCATAGCACATGTCGACATAAAGTTTTTGTTTATTCGTATAACCACTTTTTCACAGTATTGTTATCAACAAAATATACATATAACCTAAAAAATCGTTTAGTTGTGTCGAGTTTAGTCGCATTTGAAAACACGTGGGCGGAGTCTCCAGAGACGTGGGAGACCAATATCATCCTCACAGTACATAAAATCGGTGTGTTATTTTTGTGGTCTCTTTCTCTCATGGTGTACGACGTAAAAACCCGGAGAAAGTGATTTATCACAAGTTTGTATAGGTTGGGTAAAAAGAATTAGCTCTCTCTCCATGCATTGTTTCTCCAAGGATATAGCGTCTTAAACAGTAAGAATTAGGTACATTTATTTCATGTCATACATATCCATACAAAAAGTTGTGAAATTCAAATTGAGCACTTTTTTCTGAAAAAAATGCAAAAAGGTCAAAATAATCACGACAAGCCCCTGGCAATTACCACTTCACATTCATTTGCTCGTTTCCGCAATATTTTTTCTTCAAGGCTTCATTTACATATCAATCTAAATATCTTACGCTTTCGGGATGAATTACATAAAATAATAACTTTATACAAAAGCCTCATCTTTAACGTCGCAAAAAAATTACCCAAGACACCTAGATAACGGAGATACTCCCGCCTTGGGACCATAATCTGACAGGGGACGCCCTCACCTGTCCCACCTCCCCGCCCCGGGGCCCCCTCCGCCCCCCGCCGACCCTTACAACATTATCCCCCTGGTCCCCCGCCCCCCGGGGAGGTCTAGAGCAATACAACTGCGGACCCTCGCACTACTGCGTGGGTAACTGGCGTAATTATGGGCATTTTGAAATATGTATGTAATTCATTCGTTTGACTGTGACTACGTTATCATTGACGTCTTATTTACTAAAACAGGTATAGAACGTAGTGATTCACAAATTTTTCGACGGAATGGCCGCATTAACTATTTTCAAACGTTTTCGGACTGCATAAATTACAAGTGTGAGGCGGTCAGCGAAATTCATATTTTATTGATTCAGTGTGGTGTTGTTAGTGAAATTCAAGTTATTTGCATTTTTCGTGAAAATTATTGGAACCATCTATTTATTGGTAGGTTTAGTGAGAAATTTTAAAGTAAGTACTACCAGCACCACACTTGAGAATGCATTTTGAACGTGAAGTATGTTTTTTACAAAAACTCTTTATATCGGTGAGTGGTAGATACTCTGTTTCGCCCTGGTGAAAGACCACCATTTAGAATTGAATCGATGCTTGAAATGGCTTTATCCGTGTTTAATGACCAGATCTGACTAGCCAGGTACTTTCCGACCTTCCTCTTCCCCTCCTTACTACCTTCAATCTCACAACATACCCAAATAAGAGATGCCATAGTCCCACTGGTTGGGAGCAGTTGAGACTCTTGTGCGGTATTCACTATATGTTTTTTTTGTTTTTTAAATAAAGAAAAATCAGGTATATTTGGTTTTTTTATTTTGCCAAGTGGGCCGTACAAAATGGGCCGCGGATTTTGCACTATTGTTATAACATATCTAGAGATCTCAAGACCCCCGTAAAAAGTCATGTGCCTATATTATGAGTAATTCAAGTCGGCAGATATTTTTCTTTAGTTGTTGCCTCATTGCTGAGGATCGTGATTTCTACTCCGATTTCCTCATAGAACTAGGCTACTCCCCTCCTCACGGTCTTGCACTGCACGGAGAGCCGCAGACGACGACGTTCCAGACGCTTGAGAGGTTAGATCAGTCCAACGCATCGGTGATCTTCCTCTGCTTCTCTTGCCTTCCTTTTTGCCACGGTCCATGAGTTTCTCCAGGTTCAACTTCTCAGTTTGGCAATCAACGTGCTTATAATATCTTAGAATACGCAGACAGGCAGTTGATAGTCTATTGGAGATATCTAGTTCTTTCAGAATGGATCGATTAGTGCTCCTGGCTGTCCACAGAATTGAGTCCATTCCGTTTTGAGTCTTTCCATTTCCTTTCGCTGCCTCTAAGTGTCCAGGTGTCCATACCGTATAGAAATATGTGGAAAATCAGCGACTGGCCGAGTCCCATCTTGGTGGTCATCCTTATCATTCTATCATCATATACATAGCCTGTTCAAAAGAAAATGTGAATTTGAATTTTCGCGGGCTGTGTTCATTCGATTATCGATTTTTTTTGTTATGTTGGTACACGTATTTTTATCATATGTTAGCATTATCAGCCATTTTGGATTAGTCGTTTGTTTTTGACAACTGGAAAGGTTAGTCACGCTTTTGTGTGTTCTTCGATTTATTACTTTCGAAAAAAAATGGATAACATATGTGTACCAACATAACAAACCAAAACAATCGATAATTTAATGAACACAGCCCGCGAAAATTCAAAATTCACCTTTTCTTTTGAACAGGCTATGTATATAATGATAGAGAGATAAGGATGACCACCAAGATGGGACTCGGATATTCTGCATTTCACTAATGCAAATCCTTATTTTCACTTCTGTTTCGCAGCCTCTTTCAAGACATATAAACGAGCCTATGTATACAAACCGATCACTGTTTCCAAGCTCGTGAGAGCATTCGTTGGAGGTGTTTGTTCTTGTCGGTCACCATAGTTTTTAGATATGATATAATATGTACTAATTACTGTCCTTCTTTTTGTATTCCACTTTATTACTATAAATAATTCCGAATTTTACTTTTACACCCTTTGTCTGCTTGGATAATATGCCACTTTAATTTAAAAAGAGAGATTGAAGATTAATACATCAGCAAGGTGACGTCGCGGAAGGTTTTATGGACACTGTGGGGTTGGTCGGGTAGGCAGTGTGAGGGGGGGTTTTGGGGGAAATGAGGGGACATGGGGGGATACGGAGTGGGGGGCATTTGAGGGTAATGAGGTCCCGCGGGACAGGGCGCCATAACCCGGACACACGTACGCACACATTAATACGAGCACTTACGCTCGCAAGTACACGTGTGATCAAAATAAAAATGCTACCTTCGTAATATTACACAGGTATCATCGTGATTATTTATTTTATTTCCATTACACGGGTTGTACAGATACCCACTTACATAATTAAATTATTATGTTGAGTGCATATTATTATACGAAACATTCTTTAAATAATATACCATAAAAATGCTACGCCATGCTTCAGCTATGAAAAGCTTTCTTAGGGTGATTTAATTTTTGTTTCAATTGTTTTTTTTTTAACTTCTACCATACAATAAAACGTTTTGATATTATTTTAATAATACTCAACATTCTTTGCTGTAGTCTCAGAAACAATGAATTGCTGTTCCTCAATCATCACTCTACTAATTATGGGTATCATTCTTTACTGTCCATAATGTCGAGACTTGTTAACCTAAGTCATGGTCTTGAAATTTTTGGTAGCAGTCTAAATGATTTTTGTCATTCTTTACGACTCTACCAAAACTTTAACTTGACCTTGGCTTTTATTTGAATGTTCTTTTTTATGTATATTTGTCCTATTTTTGCCATTGCTTCATTTAATATTATGTATGTGCTGTTCTTTCTCTGTTGCTCCTTTTTCCAATTTCGTGTTATGTATTTTTTTGTAATTGGGCTTTAGTCCGTTAGTTTATAAATAAATAAATAAACACGTGCCACTTAAGACCCAGACAACGGGCGGTTGTTTAAACATTAGCTTCATTACTGAATGGCAGTCATTATAAAATATGTTATAACGATATCAACATGTTTCACACATTTGTCGTTTTCTTTTCCTTTTTTATAAACATTAATAATTATTAAAATACATTAACAAGGGCCTCTCAGAAATCAAACCGAGCGACCACCGTTTTAAAATGTGAGTAAAACTCGGCTAAGTTTAAGTTTGTGCAAGTATACGATTTCGACGATTGACAATAATTATGTTGTAATATATTATATATATATATATTTCTTCGGCGACTACGTGATAACACACTTTTGGAGTGTTCTGGCTGTAGATTCTTAGTTTGACGATTGTTTTGTAGATTGTGGAAAGAAAGCAAACGTGTTCTTGTGAGCTCCTACATTTATGACAATGACGCTTCAGAGACAGAAAAGAAAAACCTATTCAATTTCTATCACGAGCCAAATATCTTTATGGCCTTCTCATGGGAACGTTGGCAGGAGGTAATACAGGTCTACCCCTTCGAAAAAATAGAACTTCCAAGGAAATTATTTTTCTGAGAAGTTTTTTTTTTTTATTCATCTATTACTTCATACATGCCGAATTCGAATGCATTTATTTTTAGTCTATGACGAATTCGGAACACTTTTGCGAAGTTGGAATGTTGTGATAAAACAATTATCATTAAATGAAGAGCATTCTACTGATTTCCGTTCTCAGTTCTTGAATTTGTTACTATTATTAGAACTATCGTCAAGTACATGAACATATTGCATTATTTATTTAATTTCTACGTGTAATAAAACCAAAACCATATTTGCTCATCACTGGATTTCGAAGCCAAGACCTCTGAAATAGGAGCAAAGAATCTCAAAGTTAAGCCACGGAGTTTTTTTTTCACATAATGCTAGAGGAACTTTCGACTTTTTCAAACGTTAAGCTAACAACTTAGTTTCCTATCCGACCTCAGAACAGTTTAATATTTACCTTGTGAGGTAGGTACTATCAAATGTATAACATTTTATTATTTCTAATTTGAAACTGTTAATACGTGGTGGAATTCCATTTTAATGATTTTGATTATACCAAATTTTAGTGGAATAAATTTAAAAAATTGGTTATATAAATCATAAATATTTTATTGATATTTTTTTAAAATGTAAATATCGCAAAAAATGTTCCAAACGCTCTTAACAGTCTGGAGCTAGTGGGACTATAGCATCCCAAATCAGTAACACCTTCAACAATTATATCTTTTTTAGATTGCCTATCAACAATAGAACTTATGTGGAAACCTACTTTTATGTATTAAAAAACTATTACTGTCAGAAATCGTACCAAATTTTGTGAATAAATCAAGATTTCAGCAACTAAACGTTTGCACTTAGATACTTAAAATAACTTAATTTCTATTTACTAGGTTATACAGATATAATATTTAATTTTTTTACTATTTTATGGTAAAACAAGGGGTAGGTAACTAACTTCCTGCCTAATATGTTAAGATAACTGATAATCTTTATAACTTTTTCTTACATACTTTTCCTGTGGTTTCATCAACACAGGTGATAAATCAGTAACCTTTTCAAAAAAACGTGTGACAATAATTAGTTCGTCTTTCTTAGACGTAAAAATAATCTAGAAACATTTTCTTGTGGCGCATGTGTAGATTTCCTTGTATCTCTCGGGTGTCTTGTATTGAAAAAATATTAATAATTTAGCTGACTGCGGGGAGCAGTTGTGTATGGAAGGGAACAGGTATATGGGGCTCGTGGGGAGTGTGGGTGGAGGGTTGGGGGGAGTTGGGAGAGTAGGGGGTGTGGGGTGTGAGATAACAGATAAAGGGTGTGAGCCAATTCGCACACCGTTGTCTTAAATCATACAAGTACGGCGGGGAAAACAGTAGTTGATATAAGGCAAGACACGGGAGAATAAATTGTGTAAGTTTTATATTTTTGTGCTTCAATATACATTGTGGCGTTGCATGTGCATAAATATCTTGGCTGTGAAAAATTAACCATTGTAAAATACGTAACAAACAGATATAGAACTACAATTCAATGAACTATTAAGTGCATAATAGTACCAGCTGATGATTCATCAATAATATATATTTTTTTAAATATATATTAATTAACCAATGTAATTGATTCATTAAATTTGTTAATTGTGACGACCTGCGTGGTCAAGTGGTAAGACGCTCGACTACGAATCCAGAGGTCACGTGTACACGTGAACGAATTTATTTTAATAAATATGTATGTGTTATAACACATTTAATGAATATAAAATAATGTATTGAATATTTGCGGGACGTTCCAGAGTGGTAGATTCTCCAAGTACCGCCCTAATGAAAGACCACCATTCAGAATCGATACGTTGCTTGAAGTGGCATTAGCTTTGTTTGATGACCAGATTTAAATACCAAGGAACTTCTCGCCTTCCTCTTCCCATCTCTTTCTCCTTCCCACTACCTTCAACCTCACAACATACCCCAGTTAGGGGAAACCATAGTCTCACTGGCTCTAGACGGTTGGGAGCAGTTTGAGTTCTTGTGCAATATTTACTATTAATAAAACTAGTAAAATAATTTTATTGAAAAAAAAAACTTTAAAGGGCTCTGGTGTAAGCTTCCCAAAATGACGCTTCAGCCCTTTTGCCTTTCCGACGTCGACATGTTCTAATGCAACCCTTCTATCAATGGTCTTTAGCAGATATCACATTTCATATCTTAAAATGAATTCACTTATAAATTCTTCTAACTATTATATTAATTATAGAGTGGTCCACCACTATCCAATATTTATATTCTTAGTATCTCTCCTAGTGATAGGCCACCATTCAGAATCAAAACGTTGCTTGAAATGACTTTAGCCGTGTTTGGTGACCAGATCTGAATAGCTGGGTACTTTCCAACTTTCCAACCTTCCTCTTTCCCTTCTCCTTCCCCTCCTCACTAGCTCCAACCTTACAACAAACCCCAATTGATGATACCATAGTTCCACTGGTATTCACTATAAAAATAAATTATAATAATTTGGTACTTCGTCAAATATCTTTGTCTCCATTTTTTTATTATTTTTTTATGGTCAATACCACACAAGAGTCCCAACTGCTTCCGAACGTCTAGAGTGAGTGAGACTATGGCATCCCCAATCAGGGGTATGTTGTGAGGCTGATGGTAGTGGGGAGAGGAAGGAGATGGGTAAGAAGAAGGTTTAGAATTACCTGGATAAAGTCATTTCAATAAGATCTGGTCACCAAACACGGCTAAAGTCATTTCAAGCAACGTTTCGATTCTTTCACCATGGCGACACTTAAAGCTTCTACCACTCTGGAACGGGCCCAAATATACTATATGTAATTTTGTATCAATTAAATGTGTTATGACATGTATTTGCTCACGCCGCGCTTGAACCCGCGACCTCTGGATGCATAGTCGAGCGTCTTACCACTCGACTACGCAGGCCGTCAAAACCATAACAATCATATCTATGACTCTCGACTTTTTTGTGCAATTCCAGTTTTCAACAATCGAATACAGGTTGTATAAGCGAGTGGTTAGTACAGGTAACATAGAGTTCTGAACCCGTCCTAGTATCTCAGCCACCCGGGCAGCAGGGGGCGGGCGGAGGTGAGGCGGCGCACGACGGCGGTTCGCCATAAGTAATTCACGGCACCAATCCGTGTAATGAACTGTCAACTTGCTGCCGGCTGTCTCTGGCCCCGGCGATGCACGGGATCCCCGCAAAACGTCGAGCATATCTTCGCGAGTCTGGGATGTTCCGGAAGACGTGGTTACGATTGTTACTTAATTTCGTGTCACACTCGAATTCGGGTAGACAGTCGAGTGGCTTGATACAGCACGCAAGGCATGGGGCAAGGGGCAGGGCAGGCAGGGCAATTGAGGCAGTACGCTCCAGGCGGCGAATCGCCATAATAATAATAATAATAATATTTGGACGATTTGTATAGCGCCGTTTTTGTGAAAAATCACCTCAAGGGCGCTGTACAGATCTTACTTTCTATAATTACATATTAATTCCTAGTTTAGATAAGAAAATATACAGGAACATACTTACCTGGCAGGTCCCATCAGATAGACACAATTATTAACTTAAAATTATGATTATTATTATTATTTTTTTATTTTTTTTATTTGATTTAGGGCATGGGAGCTGATATCTATATATATTTATCATGGCGCTGATAGTACCTAATCACAGTGGTTTATGCTTGGAGTAACAATGTATGGAGAGAGAGCTAATTATTTTTACCCAACCTATACAAACTTGCGATAAATCACTTTCTCCGGGTTTTGTACGTCGTACACCATGAGAGAGAAAGAGACAACAAATATAATACACCGCTTCTATGTACTGTCTTGATGATCTTGGGCTCTTGGGTCACCGCGGGACTCCGCCCACATTTTTTTATTATGCCACTAAACTTGACACAACTAAACGGTTTTTTAGATTATATGCTATATTTTTGTTGATAACAATACTGTGAAAAAGTGGTTATACAAGAACATTATGTTGATATATGATATGAATGGATGTATAAATACCCTAGCCTTAGTCTGAGCCACGCCCAGGTCCGCCGAGTCTGGTAAAAATCATCAAAAACTGACAACACTGCCTTGGATAGATACCACTCTATATACTTTGAGGGTTTATGTATATCGTCGCCGAAAAGGCAAAAGGGCTGAAGTCTCAATCATAGAAGTTTACACCAAAGCACTTTGAGGTCTTCAGTACTTTGTTGTATATTGAAAAAAAAAGCATAACTCGATGCTCTTACTGAGTTACCCGAAGCGACAAAAAGCTAAAAAAAAGTCCCAACCTTGTGTCGCTTGAGTCAAGCCTTCTCTTAATAAGTAAATATATTTTAGAAGGCTGAAGGGCCACAAAAGTCTTCAGAATCTTACGAGAGTCAGAACATTTGACGCAGAAAAAATAACTGATCAAAACTGCATATTTAACTCATTTTTGACCAAAGTGTCGCTTGAGCTCTTTTGCCTTTTCAGAGACGATATAATAATACATCATGTACCTTCATCTTAACTGTAATGCACAAAATCTTTTTTTTGTTCCAGTAATAACTCCAGAACGGAGCTCTGGCATGAAAATGGAACATAACATTCTGCCTGAAATGTCCAGGTTAACTGTTTTAAACTTGCCACGTTATTTCTATCATTTATTATAGTGCTTTGAAATTGTATTTTTTTCTCTTCAAAAAATTATTAACACTGGTTGACATTTTTCTTGTCTCTGTTCAATCAGAAAATAACGTTGACATGTATTGAAAGAAAGGAGGGCAATAATAATTAGTGCGCAATATAAAGTATTGAATAAAGTAATGTTACATTTTGAAGGTTTAATCTAGATAAGTTGTTTTTAAAAGAGTTCATAAAGCAGGGACGTTAGATTGTTTTCTAAAATTTATTGCATTATGTAGTTTCATTATTGACAATTGTGTGGTTCGCCACAACAAATAAATTGCACTATGCGTTAGTAGCTAGTGATTTATTAGCACGTTTATCGTAGAAAACGTATCTGTCAACCACAGTCGGTTTTCCTCTATGATGACGTAATTGCGAAACCTGCATATTATATTGTCCGGGACGAATTTGTAGAGAAATTTAATTACCCTGCAAACAGCCTTCGGTTACAATATTTGTCGACGACATTGTACTTTCTAATGGGGTCCGGCCCCTGCTCCCGGCGAGTTTTCCGGAAAATTCCACAACCCCATAGCTGTGAAGATATTTATTGCGACTCTGATATAATGACAATACAGGCCATCCAGTGTTAAGGCTGCATTCTTGCTCAAGATATTCCGGCCATCTTCGGAGATGTTTCGCGGAATGCAAGTTATTTGTGAGGGCTAGTTTCAGACTTGGAGAATACTTGTACGTTGTACACACTGTCAATAAGGGGGAATTCTCGAAGCGTACACAAATCTTTACTTTAGTGAAAAATTATTTCCAGAACTGATCATAGTTTTAACATTTCAAGAAGAGTGAAACGCAATGTAGATACTTAAATTTAGAACATTTTTAATTAATAAAGAAATCGGTGCGGTTACGTTGACATAATAAATTTGAATTAAGTTTCTTCATTTGCAGTTTTGTCATAGCTGTAAATTGTCCGTATGAAATGAATTATTTTATTTTACGAACAAAAAATCTATGACGCCATCTATGTTTTTTCAATTGTATTTGGATAGAACCGAGATACTCACTATTTTAAAGATGTTTTCGGAAATAACATTTTTTTATTGAAATGAAAGTATTCATAGTTTTCAAGATTGTTAAATGTGACACTTATATAATGGGTTGGTTGCGATGACAGTACGAATTAGTTGGTAGATGGACCGCTCCCGGATAGAGGCTTGAGTGTGATTTTCAATCACAACACAATATTTTTATATTCTTTGGAGATGGATAATATTCTTTCAATAATCAATTCAGTTATTTATTTATTACCTTTTCTTTGTTTTAACAGACTGTTCACAAGTGAGAACATTCAAATTATAAAAACTCAACTAAGCGATTAAATCTGAAAATCTGTTTCTTTTGTGGGCTTATATTTTTTTATTAATGAAAAAAATCTGATAATTAAAATCGATTTGCACCTACAAAGTAAATTTTGAAACGATTAACATGTTTATAATTATGTTAACCCTGCTAGGAAAGTATGTTTCTCTATAGTGTCTCGGTACATAATATAAATAACTATTAATACGCCATAGATCGTAAGATTTGTACATCGCCTTATTGGTGATTTTTCACAAATACGGCGATATAACAGCCATACAAATCTTCGTATTAATTATTGAAATAATATCAATAATCTTCAACGTAAATATGAAACAGAAAAAATAACGGTCGCAACCGAGACTCGAACTCGGAACCTCCACTCTATCCGGGAGTAACGGGTCTGCCAATTGAGCTACCGAAACCTTATAAGAAACCACAATTATTAATCGATCTCATCCTTCATTTGAAAAAAATTAATATCATTTTTTCTTTTTTTTCGATTTGACTGCCATCTTTGTATGGAATATAAAGTTCTACCCGAGCACATATTATATACATAGATTGTGTCTTGGATAAACCATCCATTTTTTATTTACAGACGATAAAATAATAATGTTCCGAGTTCGAGTCTCGGTCGATTTGTCGATTTGGCATTTGGCTCATGATTTGTGAAAGCGACTGCAGGTACGTGATTAAAACGATGATTAATTTAGAACCTTTGAGTCAGATACAACATTCCTTGTCTCCTTGCTGGCTAAGGTTTTGCGAACCTGAACTACTGAACATATCTCCAGACATTTAGACATCCGGAAAATGTGGGCGGTGGTGAAGGAGGCAGGAGGAGGGGTGGTGGGGTGAAGGCTGTAGGAAATATTCTAATTAGGAATACATTCCAATTATCGGCGCCTTTTGTGTTCGCCACGGGACGCGAACCACGACGGTTGTTACCCGTCGCTGGATGATTAACTATCTACTCACTTTACTACATTATTTTTATTTATTTAATACGGAAAAATATATTTGACCGTTTTTTGACGAAATGTTTTGACTGTTAACTAGGAAGGGTTTCCCGGTTTAAGGACATTCAAATTTATATGTTCAGAAAATTATTATAATAGTAGTTGATGCCAGTATGGGTTTCATTGTAACAAAGAAACAATTAGCACCACAGTATACAATAAAATTAAACTTATGGTAAAAAAATGTGGATACGAAATAAATGCATACAAATAATAATACCAAGCATAAATTAGGCCAAAAATCTGCATAGAACAAAATTAGTTAAAAAACATAAATATGAAATATTGGTGCTTGGTATTAGGTTGATTTGTGCCAATTTTGACTTGAGCATTAAAAAAATATTGTTAATTCTTTCTCAAATTAATTAAAAATCTAATCATTGATAGCTTATCCGAAAACACAAACCTCATACTTATTTTTATTTAAATTCCAATAGTGATCAAGTTCCACTATTATTTTTAGATTTGTTTTATTCCAAAAGAATAGATTTTTCACTTAAGCTCTTAATACAAAGAACCAATGATTTTGTTACGTAAAAAAATATTATGTAAATTTAAAACAATCAAATAAATTAGATGACAAGAAAAGTGAGGTGAAAAATTCAATCGTTTACGATTTATTTAATTAAATTTACTTAACAGTTTTCTTTAGAACCTTTGAGAAAAAATGGTTAAAATATACCTACACTGTTCGTGATGTGTATGTATTGAAAGTGTTATTTATAAACAGTTTGATTATAGTGTGTAGTATAAAGAGTTTTTGTTATTATTTGGTTTTAGTCTAAGCATCAGTTCTCGTTTCTTACTAAATCGTAAAGTCAATTACTAACCAATTTGCGAAGAACGTCTAGACTTTTTGTTTTCCAAGTGTCAGATATAGTGTTGTATAATTTAGGACCTAAGAATGAAAAGTAGCTTGAGCGAGGGATGTTTTGGTTGTAAGTGGTACAATTGGATTACTCCGCGAGTGTCGGGTGTCGGGTGTCGTGAGAGTGGTCGATAGCCGGGTAGAAGTAAGGTTATTTTCAAGTATAAATTATTATTTTTCTGTGTAAAATTGTTAACTTTCAGAACTCGTAACTCTTTGAGAACTTGAGACTGATATTCTTCGTTTACGTATGGAAATCGTAACAATACGATATGAGTAGATTAAAAAATAAAAAATCGATTTCGAATGTAGTTTCCCAGGTGAATGACTTTTTTATTGATTTATTTTATCAATTGTACAAAAAAAAACATTTTTACTTAATACTAACAGTAGGTACAATATTAATTCAGCTTATATACGAGTACAATGTCTAGTTTCTAGTCAATGATAAATATCTCCCTAATTGAGAAAATTCTTGTGCTTATAGGGAGGGAGTACTATCATGACTTGTGAACATATATTTAAGGATTTTTTTACAAATAGAAAATTTAAGAACTAAAAGGCTTTTTCCGTTATTTTATAACTAAAAATTCCGCAGAGCATCTTGCTGAACATCTTGAATTTACCTGTACTATAAATACCTTCATAGTTTCACCTTTCTCCGGCAGAGCGCGCTGGCGCAGACAGTGTGCGCCACCTAGCGGCGCGGGGGAGAGGAGAGATATTAAATATTTCCCGCGAGATTCCGCCGCTAAGACAGAGAGGAGCTAGATTTCCCGGGGGGCCCCGTTAATTTTCTGCCGCCTTGAGCATAGTGCCCCCCAGGGCCCCCTACTTCCGCGCAGGTATCCATGCCGGAGGTGTTATTACCGGCTAAGCGGAGACGCACACCGCGCGAGGAGCTCTGAATAACATATTTTAATATTACAAGAACTGTACTCGCACACACGCTATATGCTCACACCCTTAAGTTAACCGTTTTTTCTTTGAATAAGGCATTTTAAAGTTTTTTTTACACACAGAAATTCTACGTTACCTGGTGTGGATTCAACCGTTTCGTAATAAATAATAGCTCGCTAGGTACTGGCACACACTTCAGTATTATAGCCTTTATTTTTATAACACCTCACAAGGGGTCTGGCTGTAATGGGAGCATACTTTATAAAGGGGTGAAATGTTATAATGCCCTGCCGGAAACCATCAAAATTATTTCAATTAATACATTTAAAATAGCCCGTAAGATTAAATTAAAATACGTTAGAAATGTGAAGTAGTGTATAAGTTATAATATTAATATATTGAGTCAAAAAGAATATGAATTTTAATTAGATTCTTTGTAAACTTTGATGTACAAGTAACTAATATAAAATATATTAAATTAAAACTAAATACGGAACTAGTGCTACCCAATCCAGCAAAATTGTAATCATATTTATAAATAAGTTCGATTTGATGTTTATGGTTTTTTCTAGTATTTTATTTTTATATGAATACCGCACAAGAATTTCAACTGCTCCCAACCGTCTAGAGCCAGTGAGACTATGGCATCACCCAAATAGGGTATGTTGTGAGGCTGAAGGTAGTAGGGAGGGGAAGGAGATTGGGAAGACGAAGGTTGGGAAGCACCTGGCTGTTTAGATCTGGTCACCAAACACGGCTAAAGCCATTTCAAACAACGTTTCGATTCTGAATAGTGGTCTTTCACCAGGGCGAATATCTACCACTCTGGAACGTGCCGCAAATATACTTTTTGTTATTTTGAATATGAATTAAATGTGTTATAACACATATTAATTAAATAAATTTTATTGGCGCACGCCGGGCTTGAACCCGCGATCTTTGGATTCGTAGTCGAGCGTCTTACCACTCGACCATGGAGGCCGTCAGTAAACGATCAGTGAAGACACAACTGATAATAATATTGTCGTGTCACAGTTTTAACGGTTTACTTATAGTATTATATTCAATAGGAATGGATTTTAAATTGTAGATTTTTGTGTACATGCATTAATTACATGCATACTTATTATCATCTTTATTCTGGCAGAAAACGTCTAACGAAACGTTTTGTGTTAGAAATAAACCTATCTCAAAGTACTTACGCAATATGTAATATAAAAGTTCTTGACTAATATTTACCCAGGAATATATATCAACCATAAAGTTGAATATATATCATGCATCAAAAAGGTTTTGACAATTATTTTTAACACCACGGATTTTTCTGTTTGAAATTAATAGGTAAACAGTAAACACGTTTACTTCCAAAGTTGAAGTTTTTAATTTTTCATTCATCCATCAACAAATTGGACATCACCCAATGTCGTTTGTTCCTTGTTTTCAATCCAATCGAGTAGTATAGCTAGTAACATTATGAAACATCGTATTTTTATCTCGAGGTTTTCGTACAAAAATAAACAACGTGAAACATTGTTTTTATGATATGTAATATGAAAGACGAAGTATAGCATAACATCGCTTGGACAGAGAAGTGTATGATATTTAATAAACAGACGTTGTTTAAGCTCATTTATCTGTTTATAGCTCATGAAAGTTAACACGAAGAACATTTGAAAGTCCCATCAACCTTCATTCATGCAAAGCGTTTGATTACAAAATAACACAACTAGCTCTATTCTCTGTTTATATTTCTCTATGGCTATGTGAGAATGTGTCCGAACAATGGAATTTAGCTACAACACTAGATAAATGTTGCCATGGAAATAAAGCAATAAAATAACTAGGAAGGTACCTACTCCTGTGTGTGGGATTTTTAGACCCCATCCGTGTAACGGGATGAAACAAATTAAACGATACAAATTGTCGGTAGTAACCACGCTGGCCGCTAATAACACTCAATTGGGGAGGGGTGTTTAAATTCGTGTAGGACAAGTACCTACCTACTCCGTAAAATATATTATACACTATATTAGTAGTTAAGTTACTACCCGGCTTCACCCAAGTTTCAACACTTTGTTTTCTTATTGTGCAATGGAAAAATAAATAAAAAATAATATGGTGTATTTTTACAGTTAAATTTCACGTTGAAATTGACGATGTATGCCAAAACTTGTTTTTTTTATATTTAATACGGCACAAAAGTTCTAACCGCTCTCAACCGTCTAGGGCCAGTGAGACTATGGCATCCTCAATTGGGGTATTTTGTGAGGCTTAAGGTAGTGGGTAGGGAAAGGACGTGGAGAAGAGGAAGGTTGGAAAGTGCCTAGATATTCAGGTCTGGTCACCAAACATGGCTAAATCCGTTTTAAGCAACACGATTCTGAATGGCGGTCTTTCACCAAGTCGATACTGAGACCATCAACTACTCTTGGTAGCGTTGACTTAAAAATTCAAGACTCGAATTCTCATTGCTAAAGTTTTATCTAGTTCGGAAAACCAATATCCGATTTTCAGTTAAGAGATTATAAAGGTAATCTATAAAACAGATCCACATTATATCCATTACACCATTTTACGTTTATAAAAACGCATAAATTTCCATCGGTGTAGGTGTTATCAACCTGTCAAAGCGAAAACAGTAATTGTTCGGGAGCAAAATACGATCAGTATTTTCCAAAAGGAATGTTCACCAAAAGGTCTTCAAGGTTTTACTTAATGGTTTTGTTGGTTCTTCTGTAAGATGATTATATGAAGCTTTGGGTTCGCAGAATCTGACGAGAGTGGCAAATCATATTTTTTTAGGTAAAGATTGAAAATTCTGTCAATGGCAAATAAGAGCTTCAATCTATTAAAACGCGTACGTAAAGCGGAAAATGAAATACAGAAGGTGTTGAAATGTGCATCTATAGAGGCTTTCTTAAAATAGCACAGACTGGATGACTTATGTTAAAAAAACTTAATCCAATGACTAAAAATGGAATACTGTACTCAGTTCTAAGCTCTTAAGTGTAGGTTCATTAAAAACTCTAATTTTTTAGTCACGGGGGGCGACGAATACAAGATTACTGAAGGGTTTTGAGGTGGAAAAATCTCTCCAGCCTCCGCAACATTTATCACACACCCAAGGTCATGAAGTTAATCTGTTTTTCAGGAAACCACTTGATAAGATATAGCTAAAATAGACATCTCTATGGTAATTCATTCGCAAGCTTACATCGCACTCCACAGAAAGGCGTTAAATTTATTGCACTATTTGAGTTGTTGTTTAAAGTTAGTGTTAAAGACTTTTGTTTTATAAAATTATTTTTGCAGTCAATGTTGTCATCACTGTGCATATAGAAATAAATATATTTTTTAAATGCCTCAATCTTGTTAGTGGAGAAGTTAATGGAGGTCTACTACAGGTTTCTTGTGAGGACCTACCTTAGAGGGTTTTCTGAAATTACCTGGTGCCATTGTACCGAAATCACTATGTAGGATACGTATTCAAATACACATCTACAGCAATTCTTTTGGATGCCTACCTCAAACTTCACAACTATGTAAAACAGTATTAAATACTTTACTTTTTTTATTAAATTCACTGATACGTTAGCAAAACGTTAGGTGAGGTCTACTCCGCGTAATGTGTGTGTGTGTGTGTGTACCTGCCTTGGGTGGCTTTCTGCGGCCAATTATCCGTGTAGGTCACGTTGTCTGGCACCGCTGTTTTCCATGTTGTTCCCGGCACATTTCCTCTGCGGAATCACGGCCGTGCCCTGGATTCGTTATACGCAAAGGGGGCCCCGGGCGCAGGCAGGGGCCGGGGGCGGCCGGGCGGGATAGAAGGGGCAGGCGTCCCGCGGGGGCGCCGCATTAATCACATCGCAGAGGGCCCCTGGGACCTCGCCCCCGCCGGTCGCCATGGCAACGCAATATTCCCAACACTACCCGCGCCACCTTTTCCCCCCTACCCTGCCTCTCCCCTCCGCCCCTCCACCCCTGCCGCCACTGCGGAAAGCCCGAAGTCCTGTGGGAAAATTTTACAAACAAAACCTTTAATGTGTGTGTGAGAGAGCTCACACGATCTTCTTTCATTTTTGTTGTAACTTTGTTACGTGAAATATTCACAAAAATTTGGGCGCCTATATTTCACCTCGGAGCTAATCGGATAAGGGATGAATTTGTTATGTTGACGCCCTAATGGCTTTTCTTTATGATAACAATAAGCACACCAAGAGAGGTCAACATTTCTTATCTCCTAATTGAAATTTTAGAATTAGTATTGATATATATAATTGGCATTGATCAAAATAACGATTAACTATACTTTACAGCATTTTTTTCATAAGAAAATAGATTCACTTCATGGAAATTATGTTTTATCTAGCTTGAATCCTAGTTCTTGGGTATTGAAAAGTAAAATTTTTATGGGTATTAGAAGACGTTGAAAAATAGAAGATCACCTGATATGAAATGATAATCCAAAAGAAAATTGACGAAAGACGTGGTACAAGGAAGACGACACACTTGAAAACTTTTGACGACCTCCATAGTCGAGTGGTAAAACGCTCGACTACGAATCTAGAGGTCACGAGTTCAAACACGGTGTACGCAAATAATTTTTATTCAATTAATATGTGTCATGCCACATTCAATTCATATGAAGTATATTTCCGGTACGTTCCAGAGTGTTGGGTACTCTAAGTATCACCCTGGTGAAAGACCACCATTCAGGATCACAACGTTGCTTGAAATGGCTTTCGCCGTGTTTGGTGACCAGATCTGAATAGTCAGGTAATTCTTAACCTTCTTCTTCCCATCTCCTTTCTCTCTTCCCCATCCTCCCCTTCACAACATACCCCGGTTGAGGATGAGATAGTACCACTAGCTCCAGACGGTTGGGAGCAGTAGGAACTCTTGTGCCGCCCTGGTGAAAGACCACTATTCAGAATCGAAACGTTGCTTGAAAAGGCTTTAGCTGTGTTTAACGACCAGATCTGAATAGCCAGGTACTTTCCAACCTTCGTCTTCCTCATCTCTTTCCCTCTCCCCACTACCTTCAGCCTCACAACATTCCCCGATTGGGGATGCCATAGTTTCACTCTTGTGCGGTTCACTATAAAAAAATATTAAAAATTAAAAAAAACTTATGTGACTGGCACTTATTGGCCAGGCATGCAACTTATGTGACTGGCAGTTATTCCGAGATGCAGTATGCAGGATGAAGATAGACAACCTTCGATAGAAGAGGCTCACGAAAATATGAAGAAAGGTATTTTAGAGTGTAAAAATATTTTCCCAGATTTATGAAAATCTCCACTTCATGTCACTTTCGACGAAGTTTCGACTAGTTAAATTGAAAATCTATCTTAAAGTTACATTGACACAATAATGATGATGATTCAAAAATATATACATGATTATTAAAGCATCTGCGAATTTTACACTTGTATGTCGTGTTAAATTTTTACCTGAAATGCCAGCACATTTTTCATTTTTCTATGAAAAAATATCCCATCTTTTACAAATGCTAATAATGAAGCCACGGAAGTACAAGTAAAGCACATCGGCAAAGAAACACCGTCGCTGAATTTTCAATCTGAAATTTCAAAATAATAATAAAAAAACACTACACGCGAGTATCTATCATAGACAATATTACCATCACAATACAGCCAATTCTCCAGGGACCGGGGGATACTTTGGCGGCCGTATTTAAAATATTAGCTGGCATTTCAGGCAGCTGAAAGGGCCACCACTTTGCCTGAGAGCCTGAAAGCGCCTGAAAGCCACATCTGCGTGGAAGCAAGAACTGAACGTGTGCCAACCCTGGATTCATTATGTTTATCAGAGTAAGGTGTATGTGACGTGGGTTCTTCAACCAAGGGAATCCATATTTTGTGTAATTTTGTCCTTTATTATTTTTAATACCAGTTGTTACCCGTTCAAAATCACGCGATGTAATTTGAAGAAAAATATTAGTTGTTTTAATCCACCCGTTTAAATTGTAGTATAATGTCAGCTAAAATATATTATTCAATTCAATTTCATTCAGCTCAATTATTTTTCCTAATAAACATAATGGATAATTAATATACATTAATTAAGCAAGCAGCGATAAGGCTTTTTTATACGTAGAGGTAATTTAATTAGGTAGGTTAAAATAATATTTGGATGATTTGTATAGAGCCGTTTTTGTAAAAAACCACCTCAAGGGCGCTGTACAGATCTTATTTTCTATTATTAGATATTAATTCCTAGTTTAAATAAGAAACTATACAGGTACGTACTTACCTGGCAGGTCCCATAACATAGACACACTTTTTAACTTAAAATTATAATTATGATTTTTTTATTTATTTATTTTTTTTTTTCCGGCTTAGGGCGTGGGAGCGAAATGAACTTTCTGAATTTGTCGTACAGAACAGGATGTGGTTCAAATTTGTATATCTAAAGGTGATTCGTCGAGAGACAGATTATGTTGAGGGGAGTTGAAAAGATTCTTTTTTAATTAGATACTTCTCTGGTCATTATCCGCGAGTTCCAATATTAAAAATTGACACGCATTCGTACGTACGTACATATGTACATACCTACTTGCAAAGGATGTTATTATACTGTGTAACGTAATACAGAGAGTTGACCCTGGTGAAGGACCACCATTCTGAATTGGAACGTTGGCTTGAAATGGCTTCGGCCATGTATGGTGACCAGATCTGAATGGCCAGGTACTTCTCAATTTTGCTTTTCCCCCATCTCTTTCTCCTCCCAACTATCTTCAGCCTCACAACATACTCCAATTGGTGATGCCATAGTCCCACTGGCTCTAGATGGTTGGGAGCAGTTGGGACTCTTGTGCGGTTTTCACTATTTTATTATTTGCTGTTTTAATTATTATTCTTCTAATACTTATATTCACTAGTTTGATTGTACTTTTTACAGATGTTTTTCAATTTAATTTTTCGTTTAACTATATTGAATAACTTTTTAGACAAAAATTCTGAACTTCTTTGACCGAAGTTATATTTAGCATGTCTATTTACCTAGTTCTTATTTTAAAATTGTGTGGTATACCTCGGAGCTAATCGGAAAAAGGATGAATTTGTTATGTTGACGCCCTAATGGCTTTTCTTTATAATAACAATAAGCACACCTTTACACATTTTATATTATTTATTATATTTTATTATGTTTTATTTCATTTTATTTTATTTTATTTTATTTTATTTTATTTTATTTTTATTTTTATTTTATTTTATTTTATTTTTATTTTATTTTAATTTATTTTTATTTTTATTTTTATTTTATTTTTATTTTATTTTATTTTATTTTATTTTATTTTATTTTTATTTTATTTTATTTTATTTTATTTTATTTTTATTTTATTTTTATTTTATTTTATTTTATTTTATTTTATTTTTATTTTATTTTATTTTATTTTATTTTATTTTATTTTTATTTTATTTTATTTTATTTTATTTTATTTTATTTTATTTTATTTTTATTTTATTTTATTTTATTTTATTTTATTTTTATTTTATTTTATTTTATTTTATTTTTATTTTATTTTATTTTTTTTATTTTATTTTATTTTTTATTTTTATTTTTATTTTATTTTTTTTTATTTAGTAAAAACATACAGTTGTTTGTGTAAAGTGATTACTATGTTGCATTAACCAGTGAAGTTTCCGCCAATAATGTTTTTTTTTTGTTATGGAAAAGGTCAGATCAGACTGTTATTCACAACATTGTCGATCTTTTTTTAAAATTCATAACCTTACATATCGAGAACATTTGTAAAACAAATTCAGAATGGTAGATGCTCTAAGTATCGCCCTGGTAAAAGACACCATTCTGATCGCGAAACGTTACTTTAAAATGACTTTAACCGTGTTTCGTGACCAAATTTAAATAGCCAAGTACTTCTCAACCTTCTTCTTCCCCATCTCCTTCCCTTCCCCACCACATTCAACCTACAAAATACCCCGATGGGTATGCCATAGTCTCACTGGCTCTAGACGGTTGGGAGCAGTTAAGACGTTTGTGCAATATTCATTATTTAAAAAAAATACATAAAAAAAGCATTCGGTCTGGCAAAGAAACCCATAAAATATTTGTCATTAAATTGCTAAATAATTACTATACGCAAGATACAGTTTGAGTATTGTCATTGCGATGAGGTGTATCGATATCTGATTGGGCTTTAATGGAATGGCTGATCAGGCCCCCGCCCTCCGTTTCACCCGCCCTCCCTCCCGCCCTTGGGAGCCCACTTCTAAGCAGTTGGGTGTTTTAATAGTTTTGTTTATAGAATAAAAAGGGGGGGTTGGCAGATGATCCGCCATAAAAGACCTGCGGATTGGAAAAGCTCATCGCAAAATCAGAAATATTTCATAATGTTTTAGTTGATTAAGTACATTTTAAAGAGAAAACTGATATATTTTAACGCAGTGAAGTTTGATTTTGCGTTAAAATAAGGATGATCCAAACCAATCGAATTAGTTTTAGGTAGATTTTTTCAAACCGTATTTGTGTGACCGTGTTAAAAACGTGGATATCCGGAAATAATGCAAGGTTGGTTGATGTAACCCTAATAAATTTGATTGAGAAACGGACGCTTAGATGGTTTGGGCATGTAGAGTGGATAATCGAATAAAGGAGTGTGAAAAGAATACACGACGCGAAAGTGAATGGAAGAAGATGTTGGGGATGCCCGAGAAAGACCTGGCACGATCAAGTGAATCAAATACTTGATTTGAGCCATGTCAAGAGTATGAATAACAGAAGAGTATGTGTGAGACGATGTATGAATGTGAATTAAGGAGTGTTTGTGAGTATGGGCCAAGACAGAATTTTATGGCGGTCCATCCTATCTGCCTACCCCTGTGGAGAAACGGCGTGATGGTTAGTAAGTTAGTTGGTATTTTGATTTTTTTATGACAGAATGGTATGGTCCTTACATTTTGTTTTTTTTACTAACTTTTATTAAAATTAACAGCAAATCAACAATAAATTAATATTATATAAATAAGAATAACAAATCATGTCAATCACTATTTTTCCTCTGCTGATAATTAATATTATAAATAAACTGTGACAATTTACAGTTTTATTTTCATAACTCAACCACGTAACTTAAAACTAACTTAACTAACATCTGGAAATTTGTATGATTGGTTCAAAACCCAGTGAGGTTAAGACTTCTTTTTTTAATTTGTTTGGATTTTGAATGTCAACCTTCTTTTGACCCTACACCATTTTTTTCAGCCACATAACATCCCCCAAACGAGGATATTGAAGCTCCACTTGCTCCGAGGAGTTGAAAAATAAAAATCTTTTTAATAATACTTTTTTTTAATTCTTTATTTCTATGAAAACCCAACCACACTAAAATAAGTCTCCTGAATATATCGTCACCGGAAAGGCAAAAGGGCTGAAGCACCATTTGTGATGTTTACACTAGATCACTTTAAAGTTTTTTTTGTTTTATAATAAAATTCATAAGTCATCAATCAGTACCTGGTTGGATTTTGAAAAATAAAGTTAACTTAGATAACTCAATGCTTTCACTAAGTTACCTGAAGCGACAAAAACCTTTAAAAGTCCCAAACTTTTGTCGCTTGAGTCGAGCCTTCTCTCAAATGGTAAATATATTTTAGAGATAAAAAAATATATTAATTTAAAAAAAAATTTCGATCCATTAAAAAAACTGATCAAAACTGCATATTTAACTCATTTTGATCAAAGTGTAGCATATGCCCTTTTACCTTTCCATCGACGAAATGTTTTCACGGCACCTTACGAAAAAAAAATAGATGACAGAAAAAAAAGTTTTTTTTTAATGTTGATCTTAAAAAAGGTTTTTTTCTTCTTCTTTATACTAACAGCGAAATATAGTCGATGTATCTATCCGACGATTGATTTGAATCCACACCATTTTAACAGTGGCAGCATTTGAAATGACTTCCAAGAAAAGGCAACATTCCACGTACACGCGCATGAAGAAGTATTCCCAAACCAGCGCCGGGGCGGCGGGTCCCCCTCGGGGGGCGGGGGCGGGGGCCGGGGTGTACCCAGGAGCGCGGGATTCCCCGGGGATCCCAATTAATCAGAGTTTTTGGCGCGGCCCCAGCGGGCGGGGGGCACGGTGAACCAAAAACTTTCTACAATCTCCCAGCTGTACCGTCTCAAACGTGCGCACGGAAAAAAAACGTAATTTATTCGAGTAAATCACCCCCGCGAGTAAAAAAATGAAACTATACGCGTGTAGTTATTTTGTTTTCTCGACGTGGTTGTGACTTTTTGATGAGTGTTGCGTGACTGTTTCGAATGCTCGCAGGGGTGCGGGTGGAGGTTTAGATGGAAAAGGCGGATTTCCCGGGTGGGGAAAGTGTTCCCACCAGCGTACTCGCGGGGTTTTGTATAAATTTAAGTTATCTCCCGTAGTACCGGGAAAAGGGGGGGGTGGGTGTGGGAGGCGGGAGGTGGGAAGTCCCATCAGCCGGGCCGATCCTATTGAGTGATCTGGTAATCATTTACCAGGCAGCCTTGGGAACATACCGTCCCGCGTCTGTCCCAAACTAAATTATTCATTTGTTAAAGTCTTCTGCTGTGAGATTAAAGATTCTTTTGCTGTTACATTTAATACAAATTTATACATGATAGTCATCTTCTTACATAAAATGGTTATTTTTAAGTCTATCATCCAAGAAAACTTCACTGTACAGATTACAGCCTCAAACAACTTCGTCAAAAGCCATTCATATCGGTCACGTAAATGCAACGACTTTTACTGCTTGGATATTCACCAATCGTCTCGGTACTGGAGTATCAGTTTGTGCCTCCCCTCTTTGCCTTTGTAACTAAAATATTAAATATAATACAATACAATTGGATTGCAAACTGAAATTCTTTCAGTAAGAATTTTAAAAAATCGTACGGTGGATCAACACAATACAAAATAAAGATGTGCTTCTGAGCAATATTTTTGTAACTTTATAAATTTTATGGAAAACATTTAATTATTTTTATTGTAGTAGGTATACGATGCGGCTCTTTGGACTGGCTTTGACCTTCGAGGTGGATAGATGGACTGCGTTTTTGCTTAGCAGTGTATAATAAAACCAACCGTCGTATTTATAAAAAATACACTTGCTTTTAATATAAAGTTCGTTCGTCAGACTCAAAAAGTTTTAACTTCTAACGAAAATAAATTACGTTGACGGAAATAATTAAATAGTTAACTTACTAATCATGAGAGATTGGACCGTCACATAGTTCTGTATTGGCACATATTCCTTTTTCTATGCACTTTGTCTTATACCGACATTTGACATAATCCTACTAAAATATTTAATTCGCTTGATTGTGCCAAGTCTTACTCGGGCGCCCTTGACTTCTTCCTCCGTTCACTTTCGCATCACATATTCTTCTACAACTTTTTTCTCAGTCCATCACCTCTACATAACCACCACCAGTTAAAATATTTAAAAGTCGCCAACCACTTTATTTCGTACGTAGAGGGGGCTGTTTCAACAAAACGAAGCAGGTCGATTTAAAATGACTTACTTGTGATTTCTACACAGTAACTGTTGACAATACAAGGGAGGTTTTTTATTTATTTTTATGAATACTGCACAAGAGTCTCAATTGCCCCAACCGTCTAGAGCCAGTGAGACTATGGCATCCTCAAATAAGGTATGTTGTGAGGCTAAAGGTAGTGGTTGAGAAGTACCTGGCTATTCAGATCTGGTCACCAAATACGACTAAAGCCATTTCAAGCAACGTTTCCATTCTGAATGGTGGTCTTTCACCAGGACAATACTTAGAGAATCTACCACCTTGGAACGTGCATCTTACAGATTCAGATATGTAAAAAAACGGGTCAGCCAAGTTACACATATCTAGGAATAAAATTCGTTATTGGTTTACCGGTAGAAATAGATTTATTAATGATGATCTCAAAAAAAAAAAAAACGCTTTTCATACACGAAAACTAACAATATTTTTTTTACTAATTATTACAATAGTTTCGTAGTAACTAAATAAATAACATCACCTCCCTTACACACAAGCTTAGCTTTTTTTACGAGGGCACATCTTTTAATGAAAATTTTGATATAATATATACATATATTAGTAAAACACTTAAAAATATAATGCATTACTTATTGTTATATTTAAATAAAAAATAAAAAAAGTGAACAGTCTGTTTGGTCAACTTTCATTAAAGATTGCTGACGGCCTCCATGGTCGAGTGGTAAGACGCTCGACTACGAATCCAAAGGTCACGGGTTCAAACCCGGCGTTCGCTAATAACTTTTATTTAATTAATATGTGTCATAACACATTTAATTCATATAAAATAATTTTAAAAAATATATTTGCGGCACGTTCTAGAGTGGTAGATACTCTGAGTATCGCCCTGGTGAAAGACCACCATTCAGAATCGAAACGTTGCTTGAAATGGCTTAAGCCATGTTTAGTGACTAGATCTGAATAGCCAGGTACTTCCCAACCTTCCTCTTCCCAATCTGCTTCCCCTACCCATTACCTTCAGCCTCACAACATGCCCTATTTGTGGATGCCACAGTCTCACTGGCTCTAGACGGTTGGGAGCAGTTGAGACTCGTGTGCGGTATTCATATAAAAATAAATATAAAGTAAAAAATGACTTGTTATAGTATTGAACTAGCACAGCGACATGTTGTGCATGTGTTCTGCATTTTATTGTGTGATATTAAATTTTTTTAAATTGGAGTTAGTTAAAATTATGGATTTATGTCAAATAAGATTGAATAAGTGGAGTGGTAGATACTCCAAGTATCGTCCTGAAGAAAGACCACCATTGAAAAACGAAACGTTGCGTGAAATGGCTTTAGCCGTGTTTGATGACCAGATCTTAATAGCTAGGTACTTTCTAGCCTTCCACTTTCCCAACCCCTTCCCATTGCCACTACATTCAGCCTCACAACATACGCCAATGCCATAGTTTCACTGGCTCTAGACGGTTGGAAGCAGATGGGACTTTTGTGAGGTTCACTTTAAAGAAAAAGGTGTTGAATAAAAGTTGAATGGTTTTGTGTTGAATAAGAATTGAATAAGAGTTGGAATATTTTTTCAGTTTTAAAATTTCTTTGTTGAACGAAAAGTAAGTTCGATCTGTCTACATATAACGTTACTTTCACATGATAGATGGACAGAGTTCGGAAGGCAAGAAAGACTGTAAAATCATCCTCTCCTATGCATCTTCCTTCACATCTAAACGGATATTTATGAAAATGAATATGGCATAGTAGTTTTGTTTTGGATGTCATGAATGGTAAATAATATATCCTCTTATATTTAAACCGCATTTTCAAAGCATATACGAGTAGAATAACAAGCCTATGTAATCTGCACTGTTTAAGACACTGTTCATTATATCCGAAATATTCTATCCTCCTTCTACTTTATCTCCCTTAGTAATTTTGCCTTACAACATTCACATGGAAAAATCATGGTCCAACTGGCCCATGGTAGTAGAACCTTCGCGTAGTGTCCCATTAAACCCCTCCGTAAGTAAATTGACGGTATTGACTTACTTACTCTACGTGGAGCACTGCGTGTAAAATTTCTCCATAAATTGATATCTGCATTATGATAACTTTGAATGCCAAATTAAAACTCCTTCAAAGTCGACCATTGATTTGTGACTAACTAACGTGGGACACGGGGCATTTCAAACTTTCGTCACATTTGACATCGTCACATTTGACATCGTCACATTTGACATCGTCACAAAGTGACATTTTATTTTTTTACGCATTAATGATCCTCGTCAAACGTCGATTTTAGGTCCGTTTCAGCTTTTGAATAAATTTCAATCAGCTGATAAGTATAAAAATATGACCGTTATGTTTTTCAGGTAATCGCAATGTATTCAAAAGTTGAAACGGACTGCCAATGGGCGTTTAACGGGAACAGTTCAAATGTAAAAAAACCCATTGGCGGTATTGTTGAATTGTGACGATGTGAAATCTGACGATGTGAAATCTGACGAATACATCCACCTAAGGCTGAAAATGTCAAATGTGGCAAAAGTTTGAAATAGACCCATCTAAGTCTGAAAATGTAAATGGGGTAAAAATTTGGAATACACCTATCTAAACCTGAAAATGTCGAATATGCCTAAAATTTAAAATACACTAATCTAAACCTGAAAATGTCAAATGTAACGATGTCAAATGTGACAAAAGTTTAGAATACACCCACCTCAGCTTGTAAGCTTGAAAATGTCAATTGTGACTATGTCGAATGTTACGATGTAAAATATGACGATGCCAAATCTAACGATGTTAAATGTGACGATGTCAAATGTAAAGATGTCAAATCTAACAATGTCAAATATGATGATGTCAAATATGGTGAAAGTTTGAAACAACCGCACTAACTATTTATCGTTTGGCAAAGGTTTGGCACGTCAATATTACAAGATTAGCGGCGGAAGGGTTCAAAACAATAATAATGATTATTTCAAAGAAATTTCCCGTAACCGTCCAATAAACAGACTAATATTATCAACAGGGATATGAAGACGTGATAGTGTTCACCAGAGAGCCACGCAATCCGCCCTGCCTCCCTAACTGCCCATAAGAATATGATATGAGACGCCGCCCAACCGCCCCTGCCCACCCAATCCGCCCTCCCTCCCCCGCCTCCCGCCGCCCCCGCTCGCCGTGTAATAATTCCGCCATTGTGTTTGCATCACCTGGGACCTACACCTGCTCTGGGGGGAGAACTCGGATAAATATATATGAACATTCATATGAAAATAATATGTTTCTTGGTAGATGGAGTGCGAAATCGAATGAAGAAAGACAAAAACATAAAAGTATTACTTCGCAAAATGCCGTTGAAATTAAATAACTCTGTCTTTGAAGTGAATCTAATTTTGCCCACTCTGTATAAGTCATTCAAATTACAATCGATACTTAGTTTGCCTTAAAAGTCAAATATTTAAATTATAATATTTCATATTTTCGTAGAAAGCAATCACTTCGTGGTTTGACATATTTAATGAAATGAATAAATAACTTTGTACAAGACCACAGATATTGTTTTATTCATTATGACCGACTAGTTTTGCTTAGCCTGAAAAAAATTAAATTAAACAAAAAATACAAAGTGTGCGAGAGGAAGAACACACTATAAAATAAAATAAGAGAACAGAGAAATATCAACAGAATAACATTTAAATTATAACAAAAGAACAGAGAGAAAGAGACAGATAATATGAATTAAAAGAGGTAAAACGTCAACTGAGATAGTGATTAAAGAATAAAATATTATTCATAAAAAGGTCATGGCAACAGATGTAATAATTTAAAAAGCACTAGAAATAAAAAAGCCATTGAAATGAATAATCATATTCTTAATAATCAGTTGAATTTGTTCAGTTTGCCAATATTAGGTATATTTCTTGTAAACTCATAAAATTCCTCATTATTCTTTAATCATCTTCTCCACATCAGTGTTCCCCTTCTGTATAGTCTGTATATATATAACCGCACACTATTTATTTTTTTATTTAAGTTTAATTTTGTACCCTAATGATGCTAAGGCTAAGCGAAACCGGTCGGTCTTAAAAATTAAAATAAAATTTGGTCTTATACAAAATGATTATTTCATTTTCATTAAATATATCAAACCACAAAGTTATTGCTTTCAACGAAAATATCATATATGTTATAACATATCAGTTAGTGGTATAAACCTCTTTGAAAAATTGCATCACCAGTACATTATAGTACCCAGAATCTGATAATATTAATTTCACCGTCCAGTCACTAAAATCTTATTTTTGGACATATTTTTCAGTAGTCTGCATTCCGTCGTTTTGCAGATGTGTGGATAGACCTTAATGAAAACATTACGAATTCGATATAAACCCAATGCCAAAGAAAACACTAATGGGAATAGGAAAAAGGAATACAGCCTCCCCAGAGGGCTTCAAGGGGGGCATACCCAGGGCCACCCCTCGGGTGCGGGTGCCGGGTGTCGGGTGGCGGTCCGGGTGGCAGCCCTGGGTGCCGAGCTAGGGGTGGCGAAACTTTCTCGGTGAGCGGGAATTGATCGGATGGGACGAGTAAGGCTGTAGATATGCCAAAAGCCTTATTTTGTACTGGATGTACTTTGAACGTGTACTAACCACTGATAGACTGATATTATATAAATTTGATTTAATTTTTGTTATTCCATTTATTTTTTATAATAATATGAAATCTACATTTTTTTTTTAAATTTTTGATTTCCCAAATTAGGCACATACCCGTATTATGGTGGTCTGAATTCTACATAATTATAATATGAAGCACTGCTCAATAACAGGTTCAATGACTATAACATATATTTTTTTAAAAACAAACTATAGTTAGTCTGAGGATGTCACGATGGACCATATTGAACACAGCATAACAGTAGAATCAGACCGGTGATGGAAATAGAGATGGTGTAAAGGGTAGCACTTCTTCCAGGTACCACAGTGATTGGATCGTCATTTCCGTGATAAAAGTTAATTTTAAAGTATTGAAAGTTGCTTATTATTAAATTGTGGCTGGTTTGCGCTTTTCTTTACTGTTTTACCATTTTTTCAGAATCTTCTTTTCGAACGTAAACTTTAAAAGTCCATACAATTTTTGTTATATTTTATTTTAAATATAAAGGTTTATAAAATAAAATATAAATATAAAAATCTGAACAATACAAAACGATTTACTTATTGAAAAAGTATTTTCTTTCTCAAGCTTTAATCCTTTACAAACCACAACTAAATTGAATGATTTTAAAAAATATCATATAATAAATATATTAAAGACGAAATAATGGACTATTTAATTTTGTACACGGAAAGAAACTATCGATCTTTTTACGTTCTGAAAAATATATCTGAGAGAAAAATTATGAAAAATTCTGATGATCGAAAACACACAAGAAAAAGCACTGTGTGACAGGACATTCTACTCCCGTAAACAATTTTACGTCGCAATGCCACGAGTGGAGTTATCTAAGACACCAATATTTTTGACGGATGAAAATAATTCTACCAACAAAAACTTATATTGTCCAGTGGCAGAGATATCCAGGTATAAAAGTGGCTTACACTTGGAGTAAGAGTATTTGGAGAGGTCCTTTTGCGAAACAGTGTAGTCAGGTAGGTTGACCTTGTACTGACTCGATAGAAAGAGACAAAGATATGTTAAAGGATGTTGGATAGCCTATTAGTAACCGCTCACATGGAATTCGGACATTTTTAATAAACATATTTGAACACATTAAACAAAACAATATCAATACACCATTAAAACGATTTATAAAGTCAAAATTTCACACAAATTTAATAACATTTGGTTTGCCCAAATAATGGTGGAAGTTTTTTGTTGATTTAAAAAAATTCTAAAGTTTGGTCACAATTATTCAAAACTGTTGAAATACCTGTGAAAAGTGATGTTTTATAATCTTTGTTTAGTTTTATTTGAACATTCACGCATAGCACATATCACCATCATGTTTGATTTATTTGAATAACCACTGCAAGTTAAAATTAAATTAAAAAATCAACAGGAAAGAAAAAAGGAAATAACCCTCAAAATCCACTCGACGTAAGTTATACGACTCGATGATTTGAAGTTAGCGCGGACAGAGAACATTCTTACATACCTAGAAGTGCTGCAATATTATGTGAAGACTTTTTTTGTCTCTTACTCTCTCATGGTATACGACGTTAAAACCCGGAGAAAGTAATTTTTCGCACATTTGTGTAGGTTGGGTAAAATATTTAGCTCTTTCTCCATATGTATATTCTTACTCCAAGAGCTTACATAATACTCAAAAAATATAAAATCCAACAATTTAATTTTTTTTGTTTCCCTGTATTTACGACAGAGCATTTTTTTTTAATTAATCAACTGCTTACCTTTGTTTTATGTGAGTCTCAACTGATCCCAACTGCCTGAGGTGTATTGTGAGACTGGAAGGAGTGGGGAAAGAAAGGAGATGTGGTAGAGAAAAGTTAGGAAGTATCTAGCTATTTAGATCTAGTCATCAAACGCTGCAAATGTCATTTCAAGCAACGTTTTGATTCGAAATGGTGGTCATTCACTAGATTAATACTGAGACAATAAGGACGGTACTTCACGAGATTATTTCTAAAGTACTTCCTCCCTCGTAACATAATATAGCAAGCTTCGAAGGTTGTTCAGTATGGACAATGGTTTTCAAATTTTATTTGGAAAAGAGAATTTAATTCATTTTTATTTTCTAAATTAATGTGATACTTTTAGTCAAGTTTTTTAAAAACACACATTGACAACCTGTGTAGTGGAGTGGTAAGACGCTCGACTACGAATCCAAAGGTCGCGGGTTCGAACCCGGCGTGCGCAAATAAAACCATAACACATTTAATTAATATAAAATAATAAATAGTATATTTGCGGCGCATTCCAGAGTGGTAGATACTCTAAGTATGGCCCTGCTTGAAGACCACCATTCAGAATAGAAGCGTTGCTTAAAATGGCTTTAGCCGTGTTTGGTGACCAGATCTGAATAGCCAGGTAAACTTTCTAACCGTCCTCTTTCCCGTATCCTTCCCCTCCCTTCAGCCTCACAACATATCCTATTTGGGGATGCCATAGTCTCACTGGCTCTAGACTGTTGGGAGCAGTTGAGACTCTTGTGCGGTATTCATATAAAAAACCTCAGTTAAGGTAGTGAACCCTTTGAACCCTAATGCGTTCATTGTATTAGCACCATATCCCTGAGCTCCTGAACAATTTTTGACCAAAAAATAATATTTGACTAAAAATGCAATTTCGATCAAAAATCAATTGTAAATAAGAAAACTATTTTTTAATTCGTAATAATCGCTAGTTCATAATGTAGCAAAAAAAAATTAGGAAAAGTTAAAAATGTATTTGCTTGTAAAAATAATATATAAATGTAACAATAATACGTGAGTATAATGTTTATCTCCAGTATTCAACTTTGGAACGATACGCAGCAAACAGTTTTCAGATCCAGATCCAATGCAAAGGAAGACCTCGCATGATTTGCACCAGTACACGGTTTTTTGCGTTTTGGTAAATCCTTCTCTTTTGTATTGGGATTAGCACTTTTTTGCCCGCTTGTATTTTGATACGATATTTATGACGTCATAGCGATGACGTAGCTAATGAGGCTAAACTATCGTATCGGTTTTTTTTCGCACGGTATTCCGGGCTGTAGGGAAATAAAGATAGATGTTGAGGCCGGTAAACCGGCCATTAGGGTATTTGCCTCGCCAAATCAGGCCGGTTTACCGGGGTTACTCAGGGTTAAAACCTCACAACATACCCCGATTGGGGATGTTATAGTCTCACTAGCTTTAGACGGTGGGGAGCAGTTGGGACTCTGCGGTGTTCACTATAAAAAATAAAATAAAATTTGATGCTTGCAGAAGTTGGGGTTACGTTCTCAGATGAAAAGACTTTTCGTTGCATGTGAAAATAGAATCCTACCTTAGCTTCTAAGACGCTCGTAAAACATTCCCACCTGCAGCCAAATAACCGTGAAACATCTAATTATGAGAAACAAATAATGCCCGAACAAAGAAGGAGAGCATTAGTATGATAAGACGTAAGAAATAAATAAAAAGGGAATCATCCCTCTGCCGGCAGCTGGGCGTACTATGACTCGAGCTTTACGGCTTTTTAACGTAGTTTTTACAGCCCGGGCGAAGAGCGGAGGACCCTTTACGCCCGAAGTTTTTACGTCCCTTTCTTCCTTCATCTTAAAGCACTCACTGAGTAATCATGGCTGATCTCTGCACCTGAGAACTGGGGCTGGGAATGGGACCGAGGCTGGGCGGGAGGCTGCCGAGGGCGCCGCCATTAGATTTATTCACGAAGATACCCGGAGACGAGTAAACTTCCTACCATACACTTGCTAGTACCTAGCTAAGAAAAATAATTAAATTTTATAGGTTCTTTTCATTACACATTTTCAAATATTGACGGTTCCCACAGTAGCCATATTCCCCACCGTTCTAAATGATAGCTTGTAATATATTATTGGAGGATTTTTGAGAAGTTTTTTTTTATTCTTTCGTGAATTAAAAAAAAAAGTGTAATACAAATATTTACACGATTTTTCGCTCTTGCTCCTGAAAATACCTTACTGTTTATTACTTACGCTTTTTAGCTTGGAATAGTCAATATAATGTTAGATAGGATCCCCAGGATTACATCGTGGTAAGTGCTAATGAGAGAGATCATATTATTATTTCAAATAGAGGAAAGAACAAATGGAAATCAGACTTGAAATAATATAATAATTAAAATTAATTTTAACCACGAATTGGAAAATATGTTTTTATGTCTAAAACTAGCAAACAGTGAGTTTCGACCTTAAGAAATACGCACATCTCTTTTGGTCTGGATTTTTTTGGCCAACACAAAGTATTTTCACACTGTAATTTCTATCAAGAACAAATGTTACATTTGAAACATTCATTTAAAAAAATATAAGTGGAAATCTTGAGTGAATTCGGGTATTTGTTACGAATTATATGGAAAATATATATGAAGTGGAAATTCAAATGCACATCATCGCTGCAACTGCAAAGAGGCTTAAGCGACACTTTGGTAAAAAAATGAGTTAAATATGCAGTTTTGATCGGTTTTTTTCCTGCATCGAATACTCTGACTCTCGTTTGACTCCGAAGACTTTTAAGGCGCTTCAGCCATTTAAAACATATTTACCATTTGGGAGAAGGTTGTCTCGAGGGACACAAGTTTGGGACTTTTTATCTTTTTGTCGCATCAGGTAACTTAGTGAGAGCATTGAGTCAATTTTTTTTTTAAATCCAACCAGGTACTGAAGACTTGAATTTTATTGTAAAACAAACAAAAAAAACTTCAAGGGGCTCTGATGTAAGCTTCCCAAAATGGCGCTCGAGCCCTTTTGTCTTTCCGGCAACGATATGTCTGATGCATCGGTAACAATTCATGCGGTTTTATATGAAGGCTATGTCTACGTTATCCATGAAATACCCATAGTTTATATTTGAAATAGTGCCTACTTGAGTTTGTATATTTATAACACGTATCCAAATTTGGCAATTCATCAAAAGAAACACCAATTAGATTCAACCACTATGCTGAATCCACAGGTTGGACTAACCGTGGCGGATAGACGCCCTCTGCAGGACAATAATTCTATTACAGGGGCTAATGGAAAACGGAAGTGCTACCTGACGAGAATGCGAAGCGGATAAATATACACCACGTGGACAGGATTAAGAAAAGCCTTATTGTGGGTTGGCTGTGTCCTATACATACTGGCCGGAAAGAGACAACAGAACAAGGCAGATTTATACACTTTAAAACAGCAGATTAAAAAACTCTTTGCGAATTTATTTCAAGATTTTATAACACTATCTGTTACCTGTGAAAAATTCTGAGATATAACTTCACTTGACAAGAAAAAATATTAGTTGCTTTAATCCACTAATTTCAAATATATAATAATTTCTGCTAAAATACATTACAGGTAGGTACTATATTAGGTAGGTAGGGATTTGAAAAGATTCTTTGTTAAATTTAACACATCCGTCAGAACCAATTTTGAAAAGTTCACACTCGTTCGTTTGTACGCAAGTATTCACTAAGGAAATTATTTACTGTTAATTAATTTCACTTTGTTGCGTTGCTTTCAAAATAATTAGGAACGAGATTGCGCTAGTAATTGTTTTGTTTTGTGGGTGACTTTTGTGGAGGTTATCTTCTCTGAATGGAAGTGTCGAATATTCAATATTTTAAATCTTGACATCTTGAATATCTCAGTTAAATCTTGTGCGGCGACAAATACATGAATATCCATCAGATAATCCGGAGGAATATTGATGAAAGACATGGTAGACGAAAACGCAGCGCTTAATGAAAAAAATGTTTAAAAAAACTTCCCTTGAATACCAAATTGTTTAAAATCCTACATATAAAACATAACGTCATATACGTAGAAATAAATTTTAAAGCCATATTACTTTTAAACGTCCTTAAATTGTTTAGTTTCGGTTTTTTCCTTACTTGTATCCTTGTTACTCAGCGTCCTTACTTTCTACTGAAAACCAAATACTTATTGTAATAAAATATTTTGTTATTTGTCATATTCACACTGTGTACATTTGTAATGTTAGAATCGCTTTATTATATTACTTTATGATTGATGTTTTAAGTACCAACACATTAACTGTCTTCAATGCTATTTTCTTCTCTTTTAAGAAATTTGTTTATGTTTAAACATACTTTAACTCTGGGTTTTTTAAAACCCTTAGCTTCAAGTAAAATGTTTTTTCATTTTTATTATTTATGATAAATATAATGGTTTTAGATAATTTTAATATGCATATTTATGTGTTACACATTATGTTTTGCTAATACTTTAGGTTACTTAGTTTGGTGTAAAACATACTTAAGATGAACTATCACAAAACTGCGCTATATAAATTCACTGTTATTATTAATGGCTTTGATAGGAATAGTTTGCAGAATGAATACTGTTTTGATGATTTTGGCCATCGGTACGAAAAAGTGGACACAGGATACGTTAGATATTTTAATATTAATAATATTTGGATGATTTTATAGCGCCGTTTTTGTGAAAAATCATCTCAAGGGCGCTGTACAAATCTTATTTTCTAGTTGATAAATATTTATTTTAAGAGAAAAATATACGGCAACATACTGACCTGGCATATCCCCTTAGATGGACACACTTAATAACTTAAAATTATAATTATGATTTTGTTCGTCACATTTTGCTACATTTCTGTAAAAACGGTATTTGGAATGCTAACCTGGTGGCGGGGTGCCGATTTCGTAGACTCCATTTGTGTCCACCGTTTCTTCTTCGATCCAGTCTTCCTCGTTTTCTTCTGTAACAAAATTACATATTGAAAATTGTGTTAACAATTATTAACAAACACCAACAAGTCCAGGATTTTGGAGTAAAAAATGTAATATATCATTCAAAATTCATGAATAACGTATTGAAGTAATAATAATATGAGATATTAAATGTATATGTAAATTATAACTATTGGATAATTGAAAGTTTATAATGGAAACTAATTTTCAGAAAAACAATGCAATGTCATTTATTTTTATTACATACCTACGCCTTTATGGGTTTTTACATAATTTTGCAAAAAAATAATAGTGACAACAAAATAACATTGAGTAAATAATTAGTTATTGACGGCCTGCACGGTCGAGTGTTGAGACGCTCGACTACGAATCCAGAGGTCCAGGGTTCGAACCCAGCGTGCGCAAATAAATTTTAATGAATTAAAATGTGTCATAACAAATTTAATTAAAATAAAATATAGTATATTTGCGGCACGTTCCAAAGTGGTAGATACTAAGTATCGCCCTGGTGAAAGACCACCATTCAGAATTGAAACGTTTCTTGAAATGGCTTTAGCCGTGTTTGGTGACCAGATCTGAATAGCCAGGTACTTTCCAACCTTCCTCTTCCTCATATCATTCTCCTTCCCACTACCTTCCGCCTCACAACATACCCCTATTGGGGATGCCATAGTTTTACTGGCTCTAGATTAGAGAGTCTCAACTGCTCCCAACCGGAGCAGTTGAGACTCTTGTGCGGTATTCACGTAAAAAAAAGTACACATAAACATAAATAAGTTACTAAAAATATTACAATAGAATAAATTAACACCAGTATTTTTGAAAGAGGTATGTTATTACAGCCTTCTTGTAACTAGACTCAATGCAATTGAATATATCTAATATTTCAGCCAAAGAATTACCCACCGCATGCAATCTAGGTACAAGCGAGTATCTAAATGACTTTTGTCCTGATATTATTGTTAAACTTAAAAATAATTTTAGATCGAGTAGTTCTGTTAGGTACATGGAGGTAATTAAACTAAGTAAATCGGGACTATCTATAATACCATTAATAATTTTAAAAATAAAAGCTGCTAAAGTTTGCTGCAACGTACAGACATAATTCAGCTTTTTATTTAAATTATTAAAAAAGAGCGAAAACAGAATAGTGATAGCGTACAATACCCACCTTAGAATGCTTCTGCATTCAATTAAATATATATTTTTTTACATTGAAGATTTTTTTGGTTTTGAAATGATGAGTGTTATTCGGGTTTTAATGCATGTCACACGAGTGACGCGATACGAGATACTAATCAGACAGGCGGAAGGAGAGACTGGCTCCCTATATTATATCAATACATACTTTTACACACATGTTCTTTATGAACAAATGTAAATGTAAAAAGCTTTTAGAAAATCTTTATGGGTCCTCCATTACCTTCACGTCTTAGGGACGCTAAACAAAAATGGTAATAAAGAGAAAGATATCGAATCGGGTTTGATTTTAATGGAAAGTGTGCAATATTTTAGAGAAGAACAAAAAACATGACGAATTTTGTAAAACTCTGTCATATGCATATATTTTAATCACACTTGAAGCGACGTTTAAAGATGTCTTCGGAAAGAAAAACAGTTATTTACGCAAAGTACACATATTTGACTTATAACATCTTAAATGATTTCAATAAACAGTATTTTCAAAATAAGAGAAATATAAATTGACATTATAAATACTTGGTTTGAAGTTTTTGGTGTAAAAAACATATATTTTTTGAAGTTACAATAATCTGTAAAACAATCATATCAGTGGTTTAATTTTTTTTTATATTTTTGTTATGGAATCGTGAACTTGGCAAAAGTTACGAATAAAAATCTCGAAGCTATTAAAAGCAGTATAAACCTGAAAATTGAAGAATACAAACACGTTTATAAATCGTAGGAAACTTGAATGAAACATTGTTTGTTTAAGGTCGAATTGATGGTAAAAAGGATATTTGGTAAACGGTTGATATAGAACGTCCTAGCTAAAGAGGATCCGAAAATAATGTCATGTAACTCACTGTCCAGAATAACTATTTCGTTTTTTTTATGGTTATATGTTACATATATCTCTGTTTTAATAACTTTTATTACCAAAAATTTCGTCGTTTGAAATGGCTTTAGCCGTATTTGGCGACCAGATCTGAATTGCCAATCTTCTTCTTCCCTATTTATTCCCCCTCTCATTCCCTTCATCCTGAGAACATTCCCTAAATGGGGATGCCCTAGTCCACCGGCTCCGTTTTCATATATCTCTGTTTTCATAACTTTTATTTCCAAAAATTTCGTTGTTTTAAATGGCTTTAGCCGTATTTGGCGACCAGATCTGAATAGCTAGTCTTCGTCTTCCCCATTTATTTCTCCTCCCACTCCCTTCATCCTGAGAACATTCCCTAAATGGGGATGCCGTAGTCCACCGGCTCCGTACGGTTGGGATTCTGATGCGGAATTAATATTATTATTTTTCTTTCTTTTTAATGGTGCACTTTCTTCCAACTTATAATCGCGTGTAAGCCTTCGTCTATATTCCTTTGTAGCCATTTCCTCCCTTACTCCCCCATTTTTCTTTTCTCTTTGCTAAGGAGCATAATAAGTGGTTCTTCAGCATGTCTACTTACTTACTTACTGTATGTCTTCCTGGTATCTCCAGATTTGTTTTTAATGGTAATGCAAGAAATGTGTTTTCATTTTGATGGGGCGTGTGCGTGGGTTTTAATGCTACAAAAATACATCTTACCATCCCTGAGGAAATTTGATATCTGTTAAGATAATAAAACATATTTTTTTGTGGAAAGAGTTTTTCAGATCTTATGCTAAATTACCAGCAGATTGAAAAAAAACCTTAATTTTAAGTATTAGATTAATGAAATAAATCCTTCGTTTTGACCAAAATATATTTTCAGACTGTCAACGGTTTTCAGATGTATTCTTTCTTTCATCAGAAGAAAAGTTTTACTGAATCAGTTCAGACTTTAATTTTCTTAAGGATTTGATAAAACTTTATTCCATTGTTTATTGGTAGACGCACATATAAATACCGTACTTTAAGTAATGTACATGTACCTGTCTGAAGATGAAACCAGTACGGTCTAAAAATAAACAGCGAAAAACAGTTTTTTTAAATGTTTTATGAAATCATCAAAATGGAATTCCACGATAAATTGACAGTTTAAAGAATAGTTTTT
Source organism: Drusus annulatus (assembly GCA_022651775.1). NCBI lineage: Eukaryota > Metazoa > Arthropoda > Insecta > Trichoptera > Limnephilidae > Drusus > Drusus annulatus. Next base: position 114,764 of record JAGWCC010000044.1, on the reverse strand, counting down.
TCTGTCTTTAACATTTCAAAGAAATATTGCCATTAAATCAATTTATTTGTTTAATTTAATCTACTTATTTTTATTTATAGTGAATACCGCACGAGAGTCCTAACTGCTCGTAACCGTCTTAAGCCAGTGAGACTATGCCATCCCCAATTGGGGTATGTTGTGAGGTTTTGAGGTAGTGAGGAGGGAAAGGAGATGGGGAAAATGATGGTTGAGAAGTACCTGCCTATTCAAATTTGGTCACCAAACACGGCTAAAGCCATTTCAAGCAACGATTTGATTCTGAATGGTGGTCTTTTACCAGGGCGATACTAGGAGTATCTACCACTCTGGAACGTGCTGCAAATATATACTATATATTATTTTATATTCATTATTAATTTATTGAAAAAAAAAAACCTTTTTTTTCAGTCAACTATAATAATAGATTTACATTTTTTGTGTTTTGATCAAATTTATTAATATTATTATTAGTTTTTAGTTTTTATTTTGCTGTTTCGGCCTTTAAATATAAGGAAAAGGGTAGTTAATAATTAAGTATTGTATTATTGCCAGGAACAACGTCTTGAACGTGCGTTCCCGCCCTCATTAATGAAATAAATATAAGTATTGAACGACAAATTGCATTTTTAACCCCTGGAAACTCTAATTTTAACATAAATCGATATACCCACGATTCATGCATTTTTTTTCGCCTTTTATATGCATATTTCAATCAGTCAGCCACAAATATATAACAATCCTCGCCGTAGACTCAGATATAATGAATTGCTATTCCTCAATCATCACTCTACTAATTATGGGTATCATTCTCTACTGTCCAGAATGTCGAAGCTTGTTAATTCAAGACATGGTCTTGAAATTTTTGGTTCCAGTCTTAATAATTTTTGTCATTCTGTACGATAATAATCTTCGAATAATACAATTTATTATGTCTAACATTATTGACTCTACCAAAACCCTGTCCAGGCTTTGTCTTAAATGTTCTATCAAATGTATATTTTTGTCATTGCTTCATTTAAATATGATGTATGTGCTGTTCTTTCTCTGTTGCTCTTTTTTCCCATTTCGTGTTATGTACTTTTTGTAATTGGACAATGGTCCGTTAATATAAAAAAAATAATAATAATAAAATAAAAAACTCACTCAAGTTATTCTCCACCGCGGTGCACTGCCAAGTATTGGGCTTAATTAAAGTTATTATAATTACATCTCAAAGCAAAGCAAAGCGCCACCCATTTCCAAATCTGAGTGACGCGGAGCTTTCAAAATTTCATTCACTCCGAAATCCATTGCTGGTTCGTGGCGCCCATAATGAAATATCGGCGTGACAGGCTTTTAAGGCAGCCGCCCTAGCCCTCCCGCCCCCGCCCTCCCGCCGCCCCGGCCCGCCCAGCTGCTAGCCGCCCAGCGATCACTATTGATGGGATAATGTGCTCGCCTTTTAGCTGGGATTGACGGTTCCAACCCATCCTGCTTGTATGGGTTTGTGTTGAGAAGGAACTAAATGATTTATATGCGTCATGTTATTTGTGGGTAGGTACGTGAACAGTTTAATAGAATTAATTTTTCACTGCTTTTAAATCACGTTTCTAAAAGGGTAAAAAAGATTTTTTTCTATTTAATGTCAGTATTACAGTAAAAATACTATGTGGGTACGATGTATGTACACAAATATATTGTTTATTTTTTTGATGAATACCCCACAAGAAAAAATAGCCATATTCGAAAAGATAACATAAGAATACACATAAAAAAGGGTCATCTTTAATTATGATTTACTTCTGTTTTGACTATTTAATGGAATTAATTCTCACTAGTCTTAAAACGAGAAGTAAATAGAGTGATAAACCTGAATTTTAACTTTATGTCTAAATAAAAACATTCACCTGTCCAAACCCTGACTGCTGCAGACCTTGCATAATGATCATCATCAATTATCAAGTTCCAATGTCACAAAATCCGCTGAAAAATCTACATACGCCCTTCATGCTAGAAATTTACCTAAATTCCTCCCATCAAAGTGCTTGCAAATATCCTCAATCCACAAATCTGAGATCCCGTAGAGTAATAAATAAACATCCGACCACCAGATGCTTCCACGTGTAGCATTTATAATGCAGACTTTTTCGCGTTATGCGTTACAAGTTACAAGTTACACCACCGCAGCCGTAACACGTAGCACGTTACGACAGGCAAAGTAACGTTACTTGAATTTAACGAAAAGCAATTAAAGCCTTAACAAAGCACCAAGATCAGCTGTGGATGCTAGTTGTAATCTGGATCCATTATTTACTCGAACAGCCGCTAGATGGAGCAAATAATAATTAGTTGGCCGAATTTGGAACCGGAAACTCACAGAAGGCAATATGGCGGCTCTGCTAATGCAGGCTTCACTTCGTTAGGTGGATTATTTCAGCCGTATCTGTTGCTACCCATTGGTACCTTGTTGTATTTTTAGGGAAACTATCCTTCTTTATTGTATTCAAAATATGTTGCTAGTTGAGGATACATTGTTTTTAAGACCGCGAGTAAGAATAAATTCTTTTACATGCAACTTTTTTTTTTAATTCGCTCACACTCACTAATTTTATTCCTGACAACGTTGCGCACCATTTCTCAATTTTAAGACTTATTTCAATTAAAATTTAAACACCCAAACGTATTTTATTTTTGGAAAAAATTGTCGCTTATTTTATTTGTATTGAAAGAAAGACAAACATTCCGGTTTCAAATAAAATGACGATGTTTAAAAAATTCTACTACTATCATAATAAACGGAAAATGTTGCTTATGCAATGATGAAGGACTTGGCCAGCAGAAGAATTAAGCCCGCGACGCCCAAGTGGGAATCCGATGCGTTTGTCCACTCAGCTACCTTCCGGTCATTGTTGATAAACATCAAAGACATAAGATTTGTACAGCGCCCTTGAGGTGATTTTCCACAAAAACGGCGCTATAAAAATCATCCAAATATTATTTTTATTATTATACGTATGTCTAGTGTGTGAAAAGTCACTAAAAGCGTTCATTAACAGTTGGCTTTATTTTGTTTAGACACTAGAATAGATTCCCGCATGTTTATTAAATCCTGTCAAAATGAGGTATATGAATAGATGAAGGTGTTATCCTTTAAAATTCAAAGTTGTGAGTAAATTGGATGTAGTTGTGCCGAAAGCATCCAACCCCAAAAAGATGAAACTGAGAAAAGGGCGTTTGAAAATATGACGATACAAAAACGTAATATAACGGCATTTTTGAAGTGAATATAAGAAGGTGATTTATAATCTGTCAATGCATTTATTGAAAAAAAAAATGTATTTCCTATGTTATCTTACATTTTAATGTTTTTAAATTTCAATTCAAGTAAAATATCTGCAATGTGAGTTAGTAAAGAATTGAATTACCAAAAATCTATCGCATTCGAAGCTTGGATGTTTTCAGCAGATAGAAATCTCGTTCTTATCTATAGGAAAACATGTAAATCGCGATTTTGGCAAATCGTGGGTAGGACGCTCTCTGCATAACTACGTCCGATTTATGTTAAAGTTTGTGCATGCAATTGGCATATCCAAGTAAATTGTTTGTTAAATTGGTGATTCGAGGCTCGTTCCCCACGTTTTCAATTGTTCAAACTGTATATACGGCCTCCGTGGTCGAGTGGTAAGACGCTCGACTACTAATCCAAAAGTCGCGCGTTCCAACGCGGCGTGCGCCAATAACTTTTATTTAATTAATATGTGTCATAACACATTTAATTCATATAAAATAATGAAAAGTATATTTGCGGCACGTTCCAGAGTGGTAGATACTTTTAGTGTAGCCCTGGTGAAAGACCACCTTTCAGAATTGAAACGTTACTTGAAATGGCTTTAGCCGTGTTTGGTGACCAGATCTTCCAAACCTTCCTCTTCCCCATCTATTTCTCTCCCCAATACCATCAGACTCACAACATACCCCCATTGGGGATGCCATAGTCTCACTGGCTCTAGAAGGTTGAAAGCAGTTAGGACGGGACTATTGTGCGGTATTAACCATAAAAAATATATTTTAAAATTAAATATATATGTTCTGCCAAAAGCGCTAGAAGGCTGCTCACCCGCTTTAGGCTGTTGGCAAAAGATCGAGCTTTATAAAGCAAACACCTCCCGATTTTCAATGATAAGCTCAACTTTCATCAAGTTACCTCGAAAAGAAAATGGTGGTGTTTCATCGCCAAAATTAATAATATATTCGCGTTTCCGAGAGCGTCCGGGGCTGCAGAACAGGCACCTTATCAATATTTAGGGATTACCGCGAGGCACCAAAGCCAAATATCCCCCAAGGGCAATTAATAATTCTGCGGGCCTCGGCGGGACCGCGGGCCCCGCTTGATTTGCATATTGCCGCCGGGCGGGCGTATGGATCGGGTCGCGGAGCGAGATATACAATTCAGCCGGCCGCTCTATGAACTGGGCACACACACACACACCATAAGCCTAACTATCTCAACTATAAGGCTGAAAATTAGTATTTCTGCAAGAAGCAGCAAAAAGTCTCGAACTGTAAAATCGGTACACAAAAAAATAAAACAACTTATCTGTCTAGAGCTTCTACGTCAATGCAACATCTTTCAGCTGGTACGACATTTAAATCATGAGTTATGAAGCTTTAAAAATGTATTCAACTGTTAAAAAATACTAATAAACTCTTCAATTAAAAAAAGCTGCAAAAATCAATTGCTACCTTTTTCTACGACAATTTTAAAACCAACCATCAGGCTCACACACCTATAAATCGACTGCATAGTCTTTGTAATAGATTTGGCAATATTGATTTGTTCGAAAATTCAGTATTAGTGATAAAAAGAACTCTTCACAAATAATTAAATAATAACTTTCTATGGGACCACAGATTTTATTTTTTATGACCGACCGGTTTCGCTTAGCCCAAGCATCAGCATTAAATATGTCAAACCACAAAGTGATTGCTTTCTACGACAATAGAAAACATATCTTAATAAATAATCCGGCTAAGTCCTCCATCATTGCACAAGCAACATCTTCCGCTTTTTTATGATGGCAGTAGGAGTTTTTCTAATATTTTCTGGTTATTCGCAACCCGGGAATGTTTGTCTTTCTTTTAAAAAAAAAATAATAAATACTTCACTGAAATGTACGAGTCTACCACACCATATTTTTTTCAATTTTCTCTTCTATACTCGAATACATATTATTATTGTAATTTTTTTAATTGCATTTTGTGTTTTTCACTGGTATTATATATTAATTTATTTTTTTCAAGAAGTACGTTTTTTTTCACTATTTTAATGTACTATGTACCATCGTATCATAATGCTCTACCTTTGTCAACATGACTTTATTATAAAAAAATGAAGTAAAAGCCCACTAGGGCGTAAATAAATGTTCGGATTTTTTTAATATTTTTCAAGTTTGGGCATTTTTTGTTCAGTAAATATTTTGTAGCAGCAATAAAAGCAGTGGCTGAGCAGTTGCCCGGGCTATTTGGGCATCCGGACTGTGATTCGGGTCATAAAAAAATATGTGAACAACACGTACCTCTGCTTTCGCCGTGCTCGCTCTGATCCCTGCAAGGAGAAAGGGGCGCCATCTCGGAATCTTGTTCGTCCGCTGCCATGTCCTGTGCTCCTGTTTCTTGATCTTCCCATTCGTCGTCTCCTGAAAGCAAAGTACATCAACTCTTATTAATTTTTTTTAAATATGTACTGTTTTCAGCAATTTAGTTAAGTCGTAATACCACACTTGGTGATTTATAAACGGAATCTATTGTAAGGACCGTAGTTTTATAAAAATAATTTATTTCTACCAAATTTTATATTTATCAGGCGAGACTCAACTAACACCAAATATCAGAGAACTCGTCAGCTGTTGATAACTTATGCATTCGACCTTTCAAGTGTTTTTTTCATCTTGAAAGGAAGGAGTGAACTTGGGTCTTGAAGAGGCCCAAGTTGAAGGAGGGAGGAAACACAGAGGCCGGCAAATCGTTCCATAGCCGAGCTGTTGAACATAAGAACGAGTCGTAAAAGCGACCCGTTCTCATGTATTGAATGTCAACCGTGTACAAATGTTGGGCGTGCGTTTGGCGAGTTTCCCGACTATGCACCGGTGCCGAAGGGATCAATGACGCTAGTTCCTCGGAGCATCTTCCATTGAAATACCTGTAGAACAAGGACAGCATTCCCACCTGACGTCTGTGCTTCAAAGTTTGCAATCCGTTTGTTAAGATAGGAGAATCTATCAAACGGGCCGCCCGTTTCTGCACAGAGTCAAGGGTTTTTTCAGGTATTTAGGGGCTCCAGACCAGAGGTGGCTGCCAAATTCAACAGTGGGGCGTACTTGCGATTTGTACAAGGTCAGCAGTTGTGTACTATTGAAGTATCTGCGGGCCCTGTACAACACGCCCAACTTCTGTACGTAAGCGTCTTTAACGCTTATTTACAAAAACTAATATCAGGGGAAACAGTTTTGCATTAAGTTTTCACATGGTTTGTCGAGTTATTGTAGTTCTTGTTTGAAAACATAAGTATTGTGACAATGGATTCAGGTATGTGTGTTTTGGAATATAATTATTTCAATGAGTAACGCAATGTCATCCAACAATGTAATTATCTGTCAAAATATAGGGAATTAAATAATAAACAACTATACACACATTATAAAACATTTTTTACTTATTATATTACCCGACGGTACAAATATGTACCGGGTGAATTTTTCTCATAAAGAGTTTTCCGAAAATTCAAATAATAACATAAAGATGATTTTTATGTTATAAGTACCAGATAGTTCTAAAAATAATTATGAAAGTTCGCTTAATCTACGTTCAGGAATCATAGGGTAAAAGTGGGTAGGTACGTTTTTCATATTCCTCTATTTCTTCAAAACCAACGAAACATCTAATTAAGTTGTGAACCGCCCTTGAGGTAATTTTCCCACGAAAACGACGCTTTAGAAGTTATTCACGTATTATTTATTACATTCAATGAACAGCACAACATTGCAAATTAAGTTTTAGAATAAATCTAAACAAACGCTTGCTAAACGCATTAAACATAACTACCATAAAGGAGATATCCGGACAAAGTGAATAAACTGCTGTAAACGTTGTCCCAACAGCACGTTTGCTTTGGGTTAGGTAAATCCTTTCTGTTGCCGCACAAAGGGAGCCCATTGCTTTCGCCATCTCACCCCCATAACGATAACAAGTGACCGCCAGAGCCAGCTGACCGACTGCGTGATAGTTTTATTCATGGTCACATTACACCCCTTAGTTTCCACGCTGTGCAAAATCCCACCCCAATGATCAACCCCTCGCAAATTCCACCGCACCATAAAATACGTGACTGAAATAACAGGACACAACCCTTACATACATCATCGAATGGTGTCCAGGAGACGTTTAACCCTTTTTCAAAGATTGGCGTTATCTTGACTCTTCAATTGTTGCAATTTTCAGCTTTATCAAGAAATTTTGCATTTTTTGTAAAAAGCTACATCGCTAATGTTGGATTGAGTTTTTGGTATAATGAAGTTAATTTTTGCATTTTTATGCTTACTTTCAAACTTTGAACTGATATTCATTGAAATTATCATATTTTATAAACATTATCTTTTCAAACCCTATCTACCTAATAAAGTACTTACCTACCAGTGGCGTTGACAGAGTTTTTGATCACAGTAAGCCACATTAAAAACGGATCAATATTTGGACGTAGTTATGCAGAAAGCGCCCAACCAACTATTTGCCAAAATCGAGTCTTACATTTTTTCTAGAGATAAATTTGAGATTTGTATCTGCTGAAAATATTCAAACACCAAATGCAATAGATTTTCAGTAAACGTTTTTTTTACTAACGCATATTTCAGATAATTTAAATTTAAAACATTATAAAATGTAGGATTACATTTAAAAAAATAATTTCTAAACACATTGTTAGATTAAAAATTTCCTATTTATTATAAAGCTTGTCAAAGAAAAAACACTGATATTGACTTTACAAATGCCGATTACGTATATTCATGTTTTTTGTCGTCATATTTTCAAAGTCCTTTTTCTCGGTTTCATCTTTTTGGGGTTGGATGCTTTCTGCATAACTACGTCCAACTGATCCGTTGTTTTTCTATTATCAATTAATAACAATAGAGATATGATACATACAAACATATGTCACTGGTTTCTATTGCATTTGTTCTGTAAAAGAACTGCCTCAGCACTAACTAAGATAATAATACAAACGGGCTACTTGAACGCGCACGCAGTTTGCAGCATACATGCATACATATTTTGTGCAGTCTAGTGAACATGGAATAATCTTCTTTGATATTGGCGGCATTTGGGCATATGTAGTTACTGCTTTTAACGCGTTATAGACGATCGGTGGGGCGCTCGCGGCGGTGCGATTAACTGAACTTTGCACAGATTTTTTTAAGTGTCGATTTTTTTAAATTCAATATTTTTATGCGCGTACGACAGAGTAGGCAGTGCTTATGTGCCAAAATGGAATGCACGCCTCTGCTACATATACTGTATATTCTATATTTGAAATAGGAATTAATATTTTCTTTTGACAATTCAAGTCACATCCCGTGATTTTTTATTGTACATTATTATATTGGCATATACATTTTTTAATTTAATTTTTTTTTTTAAGTGAAAACCACACAAGAGTCCCAACTGCACACAACCGTCTAGAGCCAGTGAGACTATGGCATCCCCAATTATGATATGTTGTGAGGCTGAAGGTAGTGGGGAGGGGATGGAGATGGAGAAGAGGAAGGTTGGAAAGTACCTAGCTATTTAGATCTAGTCACCAAACACGGCTAAAGCCATTTAGACCACGGATGTCAGTGATAGTTGTATTACCATGCTCCTTACGTACTTTAAGTTACAGCGTGTTAAATGAGAATACAGCAATTAACAACGTATTGTGTCTAAGTGTATCCAATACATTGTCCCTCCGACGGTCACAATCTCACCTCATTTTTCACTTCACCCCACTTTCCCTCGGACTAATAAAGGAATAAATCACTGGGCATAAAATCAAAGGTGTCGGGGCAGGCTGCGTGCGGGCTCGCCTCGGGGGCCCCACTTTGACGCAATATGGAAAACAAAGAAAATACAATAATTACAATAAAATCGTACGCCCCATCGCATCGTGACAGCGGGCATTAGTGGACGTGCGACTTTGTAATTATTTGAAAGCATTGTTTTTAGTATCGTAATTAGCTGTCGTATGATATAAATTAATTTATAAACAGGATTGTTTCAATGGAGGATTCAGGTTTTTTAAAGTTTTTTCGTTGTGGCTTTTTTTTGAGAAGAAGTGTACATCTGAATTTAGAAGTAATTTATAGTGAAAATAAGGCACTGTTTTTAGACTAAACAAGAGTTATATGGCTTTAAAGTGCTCCATTTATAGCATTCACTAGGATACAAACTATTCAGAATCGTTTCTTTTTTGACAAATCAAAAACATAAGGTTTTGAAAACAAACATGTGTCTTATAAAAGAAAAAAAAAACTCAAATAGCAAGTACAAATATTTGAAACGTTTTCAGATATTGTCAATACAGAAGCATAAAATGATTTTGTGTTAAAATTGGCTTTTGAAAAAAATGTACTTCGTTGTATTGTATTTATAGTTTTTTGTGTTTGATCTGTAGAACTCCATTGTATTAAAATGAATACATGTAAATTTGTTCAGTAGTCCAATAATTAAAGTCATAAAATGTATCATTATTCTTTAATCACTTTCTCAGTTGACGTTTTGTCTCTTTCAATTAATATTATCTGTCTCTTTCTCTCTGTTATAATTATAATTTGTTATAGTTTAAATGTTATTCCATTATTTTCACATTGTTCTATTATTTTCTTCACCCTCTGTATGTAGGTATATATAACCGCATACTTGGTATTTTTAGTTTAGTTTATTTTTTTACCCTGATGATGCTTAGGCTAAGCGAAACCGGTCGGTCATAAAAATTAAAATAATATTCGTGGTCTTATATAAAGTTTTAAAAAATATATATTTATATATGTCAAACCATAAAGTGATTGCTTTCTACGAAAATATGTCATTATTTAGTTCTGCTAGTTTTAATTTTTATTTTTGGTGACAGCTGTTTCGGCGTTTAAGGCCACATGTATAGGACTTATGTTTATGATTTTGGTTCCTTGTTTGATTTTTTATTGGAGTAAAAAACAAATTATCTTGAATTTCTTTTTCTGTGTGGTACTTTAAAATCTTTTTTTCCCATTGTTGTATTGGATTTGAAATTATTGAATCCCATGTTTTACCTAAATGTATTAATTTTATAGGCTTTCACAAACATTTAGATTTTATGGTATTACATTTTGCAACACGCAGTTTCTTTAATTTTTTAATTTTTATTTAGTAAAGTAGTTGGTTGTGTCAATATCATTTCGAAATTAGGTCTTTTTTATAGTTCTGTTTCTCGACGAATGACCTTCAGATAAAGAAGTTCTAACCAAATCCTGTACTGTACGATAAATTCAGAAAGTACATTTTTAATTTCGCTCCCATGCCCTAAATAGGAAAAAAAAAAATTAAAATAAATAAATAAAATATAAAAACCATAATTATAATTAATAAGTGTATCTATCTGATAGGACCTGCCAGGTAAGTAAGTGTGTTTCTGTTAATTTTCTCTTTAAACTAAGAATTAATATCTAATGATAGAAAATAAGATCTGTACAGCGCCCTTGAGGTGATTTTTCACAAAAACGGCGCTATACAAATCATTCAAATATTATTATTATTACTATTTTTCCAGCCAATAATTTTGTCAATAATACTGTACGCAGATTAAGATTAAAACTTTAAGTAACCTAGCGTGACTTTTTAATTACTGTTATAAACAAACCTTTAATATTCATTCATCGCTGATAAAACAACACAAATTAGGATTTTTATTTGTTTTTAACAAAACAAGTATCAGAAAAATAAAATAAAAACTGAGCTCAAGGCTCTAAACCATCAAAATGGTACAAGTACCCTTTTACTTTTGGAGCGATGCCTACGTTATAACAATTCCACATTTAATCACTGGAGACAGATTGTCAGTCATACCAGGCTTTAATGATATGAATTCCAGAAATCTTCCAAAGTCTAGAGAGACGAAGCTGAGGCGTAGAAGATGGAAATGTGCGGTTGGGTAGTGGATTAGTGCGATAGGAAGGAAGTATGATAATGTGATTGGGTGTGGATTTGTACCGCCAGGGGCGCTGGGTGCGGCTCGGGGCGCGGAATAGAGGAGCCCGAATTATGCAGATTACGCCGTAATGACGACTAATCACGATTTTTCACCTTTTTATGGCACGCATTAGTTTGATAGAATTCCTCGGAGACCAGACGTAAATCTTTTAACTGCGGGAAATAATTCCAATTGAGATGTTTTATATTGTTTTGTATTTGTATCGCGTGAAAGCTTCGCATGAAAAAAATTGACTATAAAAATACATTATGTTTTTAATATTTTTTAAACATAATTTTTGTTTTAAGCTTGTTACATAACAACAGTTGTCTATCAACATGATTATATACCATGCATTTAATATTTGCGAATATAACATCAAATCATTTCAGTATTCAAGTGACCACCCGAGGCACGGGGGCTCTATTGAAGCCAGAGTTAAGTTGGCCTCTCAAAACCTGGGCGTGCTGTACGGGGCCCGTAGATATTTTAATAGTACATAACTGCTGACCTTGTACAAACGGTATGTGCATCTCGTTGTTGAATTTGGCAGCCACCTTTGATCTAGAGCCCCTAAATACCCGAAAAAACCCTAGATTCTGTGCAGAAGCGGGCCGTCCTCGATCTTTGATAGATTATCATATCTTAACAAACTTTGGCGCACAGTCGTCAGATAAGAATGCTGTCCTTGTTCTACCGGTATTTCAACGGAAGATGCTCCAAGGAACTTGCGTCCAATGACAATATCCCTTCGGCATCAGTGCGTAGTTTAGTATTACGTTAGTTTATGTATTACAACTCTTACTTTTGTTTTATGAATTGTTGTTTTTTTTATTTTGGTTGTATTATTTTTGATTTTTATTTTTAACTATGGAATATATTGCATTGCACTATACCTGCATACCTTCTCGAATAAAATTATTAACCCAACCTTTGAACGTGGATGACATTCGAGAAATGAGAACGGGTCGCTTCTACAACTCGTTCTTGTGTTCAACAACAGCTCGACTGTGGAATGATTTGCCGGCTTCTGTATTTCCCCCCTCCCGCAACATGGGCCTATTCAAGACCCAAGTTCATCCCTTCCTTTCCAGAAAAACAAAAAAGTAGGTAACTGCTTTGAGCACAAACTATAACCAAAATTATAAGTGACTAAGCCTAAAGCCGAAATAATTAGGTTGTCACGTTTTACGCTTCTCGCAATTTTATAATTGTCTTCGAATCCGAACGTTCGAAAGAATTAATTACAGAAAAAACATAATTTCTTAAAACAAAGGGAAATAAAAACGTCCGACTTTGTTGCAATTACATTATCGGTCATGCGATAGCGTAGGGAATCGGACTCCCATATTCCTACCGGCCCTACGAGCAGGGCGAAACCCATTTTCTACATAAACTTTCAACAACATAAACACACAGTGATAATATTGAGTTCGAACAACACCGTGTGCAACTGGCTGCGTCCGCAGCTTTGTCGTCCGATACGGTTTAACGATGTCCCTGCCAATTCAATAGTTCATAAGAAAGTGCTTCTCTTTATGTGAAAATTCTGGCACGGTGTCTGCCTCGAATCTTCGAGGTGGTTTTCTGATTGAAGCTAAGAGTAAGAATATATGTGAAGAGAGAGCTAAATATTTTTACTTTAAATTTATCAAATATTACGCTAAATTAATATTTAACCTATGTTTTTAACTAAGGTTGTTTACAAGATAAAACTATCAATACGATAGATAGATAAAACTGTAATACCACAGAACAAAGAATTATCCAACTTACAATTTATATATCAATAATAAATTCACTAAACATTCCCGGGTTACGAATAACCTGACAATATTTGAAAAACTCCTACGGCCGTCATAAGAAGCCTCCATTATTGCACAAGCAACATCGCTAGGATTTAGCCGGCAGAAGAATTGAACGCACGACGCCTGGGTGGGAATTCGACGCGTTTGTCCACTCACCTACCGACCGGTCGAATAAAATGACATTTAACATGACATATAACAATAACAATTTATAACAATAACAACATGACATATTATATTTTTAACATTCTTTGTGTTTGAATTTTTTCGTATAAACTGTTTCCAATGTATTGATATAATATGTTTCTTTTTTTTTATTGCAGTAAACTATATTTAAATAAACGCTATTGATATAATGGTAAATCTAAGACGGAGATACAATTATGATTATTCGATAACTAAATAAAATAATATCTATGAGAATGGTTGTAGAGTAAAGATGGATTAATTTTAAAATAATGATGTGTGGGTGGGCCCTCATCGATAGTGAGCAAGAATCGATGTTTTCGTTGCACCCTGCTGGCGGGATCGCGTGACGACCTCTCACGCCGACGCAGCGTCGCTGTAAATTAGCGCCCCCCCCCGAGGACACCTGTTACGAAGGGGATGTTTCCAAAAAATGAACTGCCACATCCGGCGGACAGTGTGCTTGGGGTGCGATTTGACTGATTCATTGAGATATGAACACGTCGAGCGAATCATTCGACAAATGTATCAAGATTAAATACTGTATATGAGCTAATTTCGAATCGAATTAATTAATCTGCTTATTATCAACGCTTAATTTAATTTTATCCGACCTTTTTGATTATTTCTCAACTCGTATTAATTATCATTTTACATATTAAAAACCGTAAAAACATACATAATGTTCAGTCAAATGATAACAGAATCGATATTCAGCCCATATGTTCCGATAGTTATGTTTGATAACCTTTTCGCAATTTGGATTTCACCAGAATGCAAGGCTGCTGTAAGCGTAATGAATAGGATCAAGAAAGGGACGCTTAGATGGTTTAGGCTTGTAGAGAGAATTAACGAAGAAAGGACTGTGAAAAGAATATATGATGCAAAAGTGAATGGAAAAAGAAGTAGAGGACAACATGGCACGATCAAGTGAATCGAATATTTGAATCGGGCCACGTGAAGAGTCAGAATAACAGAAGAGTATGTATAAATATGAACGAAGCTAATAGCGTGTGTCAAGACAGATTTTTGTGGCGGTCCGTCCTCTCTGCCTACCTCTGCAGAGAAACGGCGTGATGGTTAGTTAGTTAAGATTTCACAAGTATGTGACATTGTAAAAAAAAAAATTATTATCTTTTTGTGTCTTACATTATTTTTTTACATTACCTACCTCACTAGGTCATAAGAACTTGTTTTAAGGTAAGTGACAGTGAGTACAAGTAGAAGATTTTTTTTTAAATGATGATATTTGTTACACAATATTGTAGTTTGGCATGGTGAAGAATTTCAAGTGCTATTTTAGGAGGTCTTTAATTTCCTTGCGGTCCTTACTCATTGGCCATTTAGTAATGTTTTGATTAAAGGAATACATATTGGTGATGGCTACAGTTAATTTGTGCATAGATTTTAACATCCAATATTGAAAGTGTCAAAATAGCGACTGATATAATTACAATTATTGGCATTCCTACTAAATGTTGGTGTCCACCATTGTTCCCTAATTAACCAACAGACCAAATGGCCATTTCATTATTTGAAAACAGACTTCTAAATTCAGTGGCCGTTTAATTAGATCAGGCGACAAGCACAACACACACCGCCGCTCTGTACCTCTTCCCATTACACGGGGGAGGTCTGCCGGACTGACTGCCGCTGGCCCCTCTTCCACCCCCGGGGTCCAACCCCCCGGCCCCTTTGTCCCCCCAGCTGCCCCCAGGGTCTGCCCTCCCCCCGGCCCCCCGCCTGCCCCCGGCCACCGGTCATCCGCCGAGGTCCCTAGGGCCCCCGTGCCCCAATAATGAATCGACGTTTGGAAGTCCCGCGGGAAGTCTGTACAGGACCGATGTTGAAATGATAAAAGAGTTGACATTTTTAATTGTTATAATCTAACATATACGGATGCGTGAAGTAGACTAGAAAACTGGATTCTGCGTGGAGGATCTTTTCAAAATACCCATGTTGAGGGTGGAAGGAAACAAAAAAAGCTGACAAACCATTCCTCAGCCGATCTGTTAACCCCGCCAAATATCAGAAGAAAGAGGCACCACTCGGGGAGTTCTTCCCCCTCGATCCTATCCCTCCACAATTAAAAAAAAGAAGAAGCCTATTTATTAACCTTCATTCATTCAATTTAATTTCGTTCTAACGTGAAAAATGCCAATCGTGTACAATGTTTAACACAAGCTTGAAATGTGCGTCCGAAGATGTCGATGGCGCTAGTTTTTCCATTAACAAAAACAGTTTTCCCACACGACCATGTACTATGACTGTTCTAAAGACTACGATACATCCATTAAGATTGAGAAAGCTATCTAATAAACCAGGCGTTTTATATTAAATGACGACCTAACCTAACCTAACCTAACTGCATACTAATTTTCATGAGAATCGTAGAAGTAAAATGAAAATATTTAATAACAATAGTAGAGTTTTTTCTACTGATTTTCTTCATTATAAAACATATTGCAGCGTGTTTTTCGGTGCATTAATTATCATTTATTATATTTTGACTAGTAAAATAATCCAAGGAAAACCCTGTTTTCACACCCTGAAATTATTTTATCTGAGGTCAGATCACAGTTCATCCCTTACTCCAGTCCTGGCCGAGCCCTCACCTCTCCAACCTTCCCGCCCACCTCCCACCCCACTCCCCCGTCCGCACAACACTCAGACCTCTGAACGTCCAGTGGACTCACAGGCCCCGGGGGGCTGGCGACCAGAGACCAGCGACCAGCGACTAGTATTTAATACAAAAAATGGAGCCCTAAACTCTCGTTAGTATTTTGTGAATTCCAATTTGCAGGGGTTAATAATTCATAATTTTGTCAAAGACCAAAGAATAGTTGATCCAATTCAACCAATTCGTTATTTTTAAAAGACAAAAAATATCTCAAATAAGATAAAATAGATTCCTTAACATAGTTGTTACAAACACCCGTTCACAGAAAGTTTATGTCGACAATAGAGGGAAACGTGTCCGAAAAATGTCAGGTACTTGTAAATTGGCACACGACAAGTTGTTACATAATATCGCACCACTTTTCGGTGTGTAAGCATGTTTTCCGTCTCCCGCGTCTCCGGTGACTCCGCCCACTGCGTTTTGTTATGCGACATAACACAACGGTTTTTTAAGTCATATCCTACATTTTTGTTGGTAACAATTCTGTGAAAAAGTGGTTATACAAATAAACGAAATATTATGTCGACATTTGCTATGAATGGATGTATAAATACCCTAGCCCTAGCCTTAGTCACGCCCGAGTCAGGAAAAAATCAACAATCCTGACTACACAAGCTTATCGCTCCTGGAATATTTTTGCTAATTCGGTTGTCATTAACAAATCATTTATCCCAGTCCTCCTTAAATCCGCCTCACAACGTTGGTTAATCAAGTGCCTATCTTGTTCCCCTGGCTTTCAGGAAAGCTCTTGTTAAGTATTTTATCAAAAAAAAAAAGTTTTTTTTTTATATTGGAATAAACAATAAAGCGTACATTTTGTTTGACGGTTTTTTCAAATCGATTTCAAATAGACAACTTGTTATGTTCTCACCTTTTGTTTATCATCCAGTCCTACCTATCCCGCCAATTTGCCATTCGGTTTATAATTGAACAACCTTGCACAAAAAAGAAGAAGAAGACGTTGTTGGTGATCGTCGTGTCGCGGGTTGGTGCGCCCCCCCCCTCCCTTCTCGCTTCGTCGTCGGTCGTGCAGGTTGTGTTGTTGATTGCAACATAGTGTTCAAGAAGAATTCAAGATTTCAAGCAGTCGAAATCATCTAATTCATCGGTGAGTGAATTGGCTTAAATCCTCATTTTATCCACAATATACAATCGAACATTCTATCAAGTAGTTTTCGTTTTACAGTCCATTCTAATTCAAAGTTCATCCAAAGCTGAAACGCATTCGGTGTTAATCGCATTTTTTGGATACAACAGACGGTGATATTAAAATTTCACTGCTCCACAGCTCAAGATATAAATTACTTTTACACAAATCAAATTTCGGCTTGTAGTTATGATATCACTCCACTTGAGTCAACATCTGAACGGGCACACCTATCTATTATAGGTAGGAGTACAATACATCTGAGTAATATAATATTAATACCATAACCACGGTAGCCGGTCCCTTTTCCCCGGGGAACGCCGGGGCTCGGATGACCACGGAGAGAAGAGCGACAAGGGGAAAATATCGACCACCTCAGCTGATATATTCCGATGCAAATGTGCGGGCTATGATCGTAATCAGGTGTTGTACCGTTTGGGAGCTTTTAGCAAATGTCCAAGCTTAGGAATACGTTCTTCTGTTAAAATAATAATAATAATAATAAAGTTTTATTCCAGAAGGTATGCAGGAGTAGTGCAGTGCCATACCTTCCATAATTGATAATAATAATAAAATAAAAGTTGTAATACATTATAATAATACATTAGCAGTCTAAATGATTTTTGTCATTCTCTACGACTCTACCAAAACTTTGACTAGACCATGGCTTGAATGTTCTCTCTTATGTTTATTTTGTCCTATTTTTGAAATCGCTTCATTTATTGTTATGTTCTATTCTTTCTCTGTTGCTCTTTTTTCCATTTCGTGTTTTGTATGTATTTTTTGCAATTGGACTTTAGTCCGTCAATTTATAAATAAATAAACAAATACACCCAAAATAATAAAGAAAAATAAACATAAATTCACAAGAAAAACAATAAAAAATGAAATTGAAATATTAATGGAGGATATTAGGTCTCATTTCTGCAAAACGCCATCAAGAGGGAGTCCATCCTGGCAGCGTTAAGATTGATGGGGCCAATTTCTTACTTTCCACGTGCTAAAAAGGGTACGGATCCCGCTGTGGGATTCAAACTCGATCCATCCAAACGCTAACTGAATAAGTTGTTCCTCTTAGTGGTGAATGTCATTTTAATCGAGCGTGCTTCAAGGTGGTCTCCGCATCATCTGCATCTATCATAACGTATGCCTTCCAATATAATGATTCTTAATGTAAAAACATTTTTTATGTTATTTTTTTATCTATTTATTTATTGTTTTTTTTTCAGTTTAATAAACGTTTTGTAAACATACCAACCCTGATGTATGGCAGTGAGGCATGGAACTAGCAGAGAAAGAATGAAAGTAAACTGAATGCTGTGGAAATGAGATCCTTGAGACGTATATGCGGTAAAACCATATATGACCGTATTAAAAATGTGAATATCCGGAAAGAATGCAAGGCTGATGTGAGCGCAATGAATATGATCAAGAAATGGACGCTTAGATGGTTTGGGTATGTAGAGCGAATGAACGAAGAAAGGAGTGTGAAAAGAATATATGATGCGAAAGTGAATGTAAGAAGAAGTCGAGGACACTATCTGACTTTTCACATGACCCGATTCCAGTTTTTGATTTACTTGATCGTGCCATGTCTTCCTCGAGCGTCCCCGACTTTTTATTCCATTCACTTTCGCGTCATATATTTTTTTCACACTCCTTTCTTTCACTTCCTTTCTTCGTTCATCCGCTCCACATGCTCCAACTATCTAAGGGTCCCTTTCTTGATTCTATTCACTACACTTACAGCATCCCTGCCTTCTTTCCGGATATCCACATTTTTAACACGGTCATACATAGTTTTACCGCACATTCCCCTCAGGGATCTCATTTCCACAGCATTCAGTCTATCTTCATCCTTCTTCTGCCAGTTCCATGCCCCATTGCCATACATTAGGGTTGGTAAAAGCACTCGATTGTGGACTGCTAGCTTTGCTTCTTTAAACAATACCCTGGTGTGCGGTTAGAATTTGGATTTAAAATTAAATTTGTAGAGGAATTAGAAAATATTGATGAAAATGGTAAAAAAACCTTGCGAATATCGAAATTTAAAAATTGTTGATATTATAATTTAGAATCATCATTTCCTTGAGTTTGCTCTGATTTATTTTGGAATTAAAAAATATCTACTATTGTTCGCATTCATTGTTACACGTTTTTACAAAAGTGACCCACAAAAGTACATCTAACAATACAAGCAGTAACAATTTCCCGCAGACATCACCATTAGTGTACGTCTGATGTGAGGAGAAGCTCTCGAGCGGAGTCTATGGGTGCCCAGGGGACCGCCGCCCCCCGCAAGCCCCCACATCCCCCCGGCAATCCCTCCACCACCGGAGGGGGGGCACCTCCCCCCGGGCAGGGCCCCAGAGGGCGCAGGCACCACTCTCCGGAAAATACATTACTATTTTACAATTACACCGAGCAGAACCATCTTGCTGGAGGATTGGGACTTGCGAGGCGATGAGCCATCGTAAAACTTCGCGAAGCTTCACTGGCGGAGCTGCCTTCATTGCGCTGCGGAGCTCGCGGCGAATAGTCTGACTGGATTTTACATATATTCGTTTTGGTGCCAACATATAAGCATGTATAATTCCATTCCGTGTGATGCATCTATACATTTCACATAAGATTCCCGCTGCCCGGAGATCCGACCACGTTATGCACTAGAAAATTAATGGAAAAAATAAGGTTGGAAATACCTAAATACTTGACTGATCGGATCTATTTTCTAAGCTACTGATATCATACCAGAGCGGTTATAGTTGTCAGGGGCGGCTTGTGACTTTTTAGTGTGCTGAGATTGAAAAATGCAACGTCATTGATGTTGTTGTAACCGAAAACGATATCCCTATATTTATTTAATTTTTGTGTGAAAATTTTTCAGTTTTGGCGGGTCAATGAATGACCCACAAAAACCGAAAAATCTTAAAAACCTTCATACAAAAAAAAACGAAAAAATAGATCGTTTTCGGCTACAAAAACATCAATCATGTCGTTTTCTTTCAATCTTAGCACTCTAGCATACTAAAAAGTCACGAGCCGCCCCTGGGAGTAGTATGTATTTTCTACTAAATAAATGCAAATGCATATGTACTCATAACTTGTCTCCATTTCAATTAAATTCATTCAATTGAACTCGTCATTACCTTCATTACCCGTCTTGACCCAAGCCTAGTGCTCCAACCATTTCGCCACAGAGATACTCGTATATACGTACAGTGTACTCTACACCTACGAATATTATAAACATACCTGGATGCCGTGAATTAATATAAAAAAAAATAATAACAAATTTAGTCAACTTTTGAACGGTCTAGTTTTTAACTTTTGTATAATATTCTGTGTTAGAGAAATGGTATTTTTAGTGCCCATGCTTTGATCTCTTCATTGGTAACATGGTTGGTTTTTTATAAGAAGATTATATAGATTCTTGGTGTTTTCCATTAAATTGTAATGTCTTAACAGTAGTTTCCATACATTGTACGTGTACAGGACACACTTCGATAGATTGGTTATCGGTTTCTGGTATTCGATGCATAAATTGTATGGGTTGTTCTAATTGCTATACCCCTATGTACCCGTGCATGTCCGAGAGTGGGAAAAAAGTTGCCATCAATAAGTGGACATCAATATGCCAAAACGAAAAATTAAGTTTTCAGGGAAACATCTTCCAAAGGGGGCGACTCTAACAACCTCGAAAATCATACGTGTAGAATCCGGCGCAGTCGTGAAGTTGTACAGAAACATCTACACAGGGGTAAACATGATTATATATATAAATCATAGTATTGGTATGTGCTTCAGTGCCAGTTTAAAATGTTCACAGCACGCATAATTTATACGTAAAGTATACAATTCTTCCTGATGAAGTGAACATTATTCGTGAAACATGTTGATTCGGTATTACATAGAGTGATGTAAATTATGTTATTTGTCTTTAATTAGGTTTATAAATAATTCATAAATTTCCATACCAACTACCACATACTCGTACATGCACCCATTTCTCGCCTGCATGCACTCGGGAATGGATACACCTCAAATATTGACATCTTTTATATGACTTTTAAATGAAATATTTATTTGTCACTAATGTATGGAAACTATTTTTTTATTTTTTTTTCATTTATTTCTCAAAACGTTTTACTTTTTACTGTATTTTTTCATGTATATGCTTTTTAAACTGTATTATTCTCTGTAATCATGCACTTACTTATGATATTTTTTATTAAAAGCCCATCAGGGCGTTAAAAAATAAATTTAAAAATTAAAAAATTAAAATTAAAAATTAAAAATTAAAAATTAAAAATTAAAAATTAAAAATTAAAAATTAAAAATTAAAAATTAAAAATTAAAAATTAAAAATTAAAAATTAAAAATTAAAAATTAAAAATTAAAATTAAAAATTAAAAATTAAAAATTAAAAATTAAAAATTAAAAATTAAAAATTAAAAATTAAAAATTAAAAATTAAAAATTAAAAATTAAAAATTAAAAATTAAAAATTAAAAATTAAAAATTAAAAATTAAAAATTAAAAATTAAAAATTAAAAATTAAAAATTAAAAATTAAAAATTAAAAATTAAAAATTAAAAATTAAAAATTAAAAATTAAAAATTAAAAATTAAAAATTAAAAAAAATTAAAAATTAAAAATTAAAAATTAAAAATTAAAAATAATTTATAGTAATTATTTATCACTGGATAAAGAAGCTACACAATAAAGAAAATAAAATATGAACAATATAACATAGATAGATATAAGATAGAGCAAAATAAGAAAAAAGAAAACAAATACAGAAGGTTTGAAAGTGCCTGGCTAATTAGATCTGGTTACCAAATACGGCTGAAGCCATTTCAACAACGTTTCGATTTTGAATGGTGGTCTTTCACCAGGCCGATACTTAGAGTATCTACCACTCAGGTAAGGCATCTTGGATCAAAAATAGTTATTAAACATTTTTTAAATGAATTCTTTAACTGTAGTTGTCCACTTGAAAAAGTATCACTATATCCGTTCTTCTCATTAGATTTTTACGCGCTGACTTAGCGTTGGTTTAGTTACACCAAACGTAGGCCATTAAATTAGACAGATAAACCGTGGTTATAAAGCAAGTTTATCGCTATTCCGACCTTATAACACGCGTAATATTTACACCTCATTTATAAGTAAGAGGGTATATGTATAAAAAAGTATCACAATGTATGTACATATCATGACAGAAATCTAGATTTTTTTAATTAAAATAAATGGGATTAACAATTTAAGAGCAGCTTAAATGCGTGATACTTTTAACAGCCAACGATTAATTTAAAAAGAATCCTTCTCTTTGCTCTCCTTCCTCGCGGTGTTTTTACGGCATCTGAAGGTGCAGTCTCCTTTTCACAGCGCAGTTGCATGCGCCGGGCTTTAAAGCTCCGTGTAAACTTTTTACGAGCTCCCAGCCGGGGGATACATCGCCACTAGTTCTCCCTCCCGGAGGTGAATAATTCACTCAGCTGCTGCCAGCTACCCCGAGGTGCTAAGCTGCTTCAATGCATTGTCTTAATAATTCCTATTAGATTAGCACATCGCAAGGCACGAGGGCTCTGAAATAAGATTATTCGTTGCTTGTTTATGTTACACTGAAAAATATCAGATAGGTAGATACCTACCGAAGCACAAGATTTAAACAAAATATTATAATTCGATTTTTAAATTATCTATATTTATATTTTTCGTAGAAAGCAATCACTTTATTGTTTTGACATATTTTAAAAAATTAAAAAATAACTTTGAATAAGACCTCGGATTTTATTTTAAAGTGCTCATATTCTTCACAAGAAATGATCATAGGAACAGATTAAATAGTTTAGAAACACTAGAAATAAAAAAAAATCCATTAAAATGAATGGTCATATTCTTAAAATTTAGGTAAATTTTTACACCAGTCCAATATTAGATATATTTCCTGTAAACTCGTAAAATTTATCATTGCTCTTTAATCACCTTCTTAGTTGACGTTTTGTCTCATTCAATTCATGTAATCTGTCTCTTTCTCTTTGTTCCTTTGTTATAATTTAAAATGTTATCCCATTGTTTCTCATTATTCTGTTATTTTATTTTATGTTTTGTTCTCTCTCTGTATGAAACCGCACACTATGTATTTTTTCTTAAGTTTATTTTTGTACGCTGATGATGCTTAGGATAAGCGAAACCGGTCGGTCATAAAAAAATAAATTGAATCTGTGGTCTTATACAAAGTTATTGTTTCATTTCATTTAATATTATACTATTCAATATGAAAAAATATATTTTCTTAAAAGCTGCGAAAAACTACAGCTAAAGCCGAGTAATGAAGTTTTTTTTGCAATAACTCCACACAGGAGGCCTTGAGGGAAATAATTTTCCTTTTTAACTTCGTCTAACAACCACGTCTGACCACACATTGAAATTATGTATTTATTCTGTGACACTCACCAAACTCTCGTACAAAAGTAATAAGATATAAACTGTAAAAAAGTGAACCAAAAGGTTTTTTTAAATGCTGTCAACTGTAATCCTACCAACGGTTTTACGATCAGTTAGTTTTATTCCCATACAGATAACTGTACCTGCAGGCTGTACTCAAACGCTGCATTGATTTTCCACCTTGAACCGCCCATCAATCTCCGCCGTGAGAACCCAACAAAATTTTCCAGTTAGAGCAGCAAGCAATCCATTTCTCAACCACAGCCGTCTAATTGCGTCGAGAAAACTTTGCAGCGCTTCAAGCCAAAGTTGAGAAAAGGGTATTAAAAATTCATTCGGACAACATTGTAGAAGTCGAATGGCGGGCAAAGGGAGGGCGGGTTGCCCTGAGCTAGGGGATCCATGGGGATTCCCAAGAGACCCCCTCCCACCACCCCTCTTTCCCGATTTCCCTCCACCCCGCCCCCAGCTGGGACCGAGCAAACCTCCCAGATGTGAACAGACCGGAGTTGGGACTGAAAATGAAAGCCTTCAAAATGTAACAAGCTAAAGAAACTATCCAACATATTTTATGTGATTCTTTTTAATCTAATGTTTCGTTGTATTTTCTATTAAACAATGAACCGCATTACAACAAGTGAACATTCCATTGTTTTCTCAGTTCACATCTGAAAGTGTTACGCTATACATCTATTTTACCTGAGACTTTTTTTCTTCATCGAACATTTTTTTTTCTCTAATCAATAAAGCTCCTACTTTTATTTTTTTAGTTGAATAAATGTTTGAAAGCACTTATGTAAATAACGTAACGGGCCTAAAACAGTTACTATTCTAAATTCAAATAAAAAGCTTACCATTTGACAGGTATTTATGCTCCAGATGTTACACGAACAGCTTTTAAACATTATAGTTTTGAGGATAAGGGCAATGATAATCACTCAGTTATATAAAAAAAAAAAATCACTCATAATGAATGCATTTGTAATTAATTCAGAGAAAATAGCATTCAAAACATCGTTTCTAATACAATTATAACCAATCTGATATGTCTTCAGTTAAAGATTTCTTAATATAAATCACATCATTACAACACGAACTTTGTCTACCATGAGAAATCAGGCAGGCAATTTTTTTTATTTATTAAGATAACCTCTAATGTGCCGGAGGTGCCAATAATCACCGACCATTCATCATTATCTTTCCAGGAGCTTTTATTCTTTAAAACCAGTTGTTTGCGTATTTAAATTAACCGTAATCATATTGTCAATAAAATAGTCAATCCATAGAGATATTTTGCAACACGTTAAATTCGGTATAAGAGGAGTTTATAAAAAAATAAGTTTACTTACGTAAGTGCGGCAGAAAAAGAAATGATTTTAAAAATGACATTGTATTTTTATTTGGAAAGAAATTTATTCAGGCATAAAAATATAATAAAACGACAAAAAAAACACATTTCTTAACTTTTTTAGTGACATGAGGGAGAAAAAAACCAATTCTCTGAGTATAAGAAGATGTTACAAAAAAAACACTTATACCATTAAAACACAATTTTTTTTAAATACATAAACACATTATCTGAGAAGATAGTATAATCGACAAAAACATAAGTTTGTAAAAAACAAGTTATTACGAAATTACAGTCAGCAAGGTATTACGGAAATTGTATCTTGCAAGAATCCGGCATTCCAGAGGTTAAAAGTTCACTAAACAATGCACCAAGCGATCATCGCAACCCTGTCGCAAGCAGCCGTGACCCAGACACTAGAGTAGACACTGCCCGGGTACAGTAGACAGCCAAATGAACCCGCGAAGCAAACCTCGTACATCACTGAAACAGGAGTGCAGGCGGCACTAGTCCTGGTGGCCATAAAACTCCTGGAGGCCGCGATAGGAGCGCCGGCGGGAGATTTCCCCGGGGGCGCAGCGCCCGCCCCCCGGGCCCCCGCCCCCGCCCAAACCCTCCTACACCCCGGACCGTCGGCTCATTGGGGACGCAAGGGCCGGACCAGAATTACGTAATGATATCAATTAAATGATATTAACAAAATTTTGGATTTCGCAAACATTAATGTAATCCGTCATTCGTTAATTGATTTGACGATGGCGTTCTTCACATTAGAGCTGTAAGTTTTTTTTCCTCCGGATTCAGAAATCAAGGACTCGAAACCCAGCTAAGGCAAACAAAGTCAATTATTTGAATTATATCAAATAACATTTAATAAAACAATGTGTTGTATATTTGCACCGCATTCCAGGGTGGAAGATTCCCTCAGTATCACCCTGGTGAAAACCCACCATTCGGAATCGAAACTTTACTGGATATGGCTTTAACCATATTTAATAGATCTGAATAGCCAGGTGGCTCATATAAAGCGAAGTTTTTTTGTCATATTTTGCCTATATGAAACTGATATTAAAAAGTACATATATTTATCACAGCTTATAAAAAAGGGTTATTTATACTGTAATTATAGTTATTTTTATAGAGATATGTATTTTACCTAAAATAATCCATATCAAATTTATAATAAAATTGACAATATTTATCCTAAAAATTAAATTATGAGGTAGGAACGCCGCGCCTCAAGGCTCTGAAACTTGCGTGACTGGTGCGAGTGCAATTTTGCTTGATTGATCCACGCTACAGCGTGCAGGGTGGAGATTTCCTTGGTTGCAGCTGACCTCCGATACGACAGAACATTAGAAAAAGAAGAATAAATTCATTTTTATACATTACGTTTTTTATTAAGAGAAATGAAAAATAACTTTGTCTAAGATCAAGGATATTATTTTATTTTTTATGACCTTCCGGTTTCGCTTAGTCTAGGCATCATCAGGGTACAAAATTAAACTTGACAAAAAATACAAAGTGTGCGATTATATACAGATGGAGAACAAAATAAAATAACAGAACAATGATAAAATAATAGAATAACATTTAAATCATTCAAAATATTTTATTTTTTCATTTCTTTAAATATGTCAAAAACAACAAAGTGATTTTTCTCCAAAAAATTATATGATTTGTTGTTGGTACTTTTATAAAATTTGCTCACTTCTCAGCCCTTATTTTATTATTTTTAGGTTTTAATTTATTTATTTTACGCCCAGCTGGGCTTTCACATGTTGGCACAGCCCTGATCCTCCAGGGCTCCCTAAAGGATTACGTATTTAAATCGTATCAAAGACCCGCTAAATATAATATTCCTTTTGGAAAAAAACATTATTTGTGGATGAGGACGAATGCAAAGGGGATTTGGGAAGTTGGGAAGGATCAAGGGGAAAGCGCATTAAGTCAACAGACGACGGACATCAGAAACACATCAACAAATCATGCCACGTTCGAAGCAACAAATTGAAAACTTACAATTTTAAATAATATCAATATTCTAAAACACAAAAATGAAACAGAAAAGGGGGAGAAAATAAAAAGACAATGGTCACAACCGAGACTCGAACTCGAATCCTTTACTTTATCCGGGAGTAACGCTTCAACCAATTCAGTCATTGGGACTTTATTAGAAACCTGATACTTTTCATTGAACATTTTTGAAAAAAAAAAAAACATTTTTTTTCCTCCGATTTCAGGATTCGAGTTTGAGTCTCGATTGTGATCATTGTCTTCTGGCTTTTTCTCTTTCACATTTGTGTTATTGTTTTTTTTTTATTTTATTAAATCAGCATTATTTTTTAAAGTTATTTCCGCTTTCAAATCTAAAATTGTTTACGATTTCCTTGTCAGCAGTATAAGGATATAGACACGGAACAAATAGTTCCTAGAAGTGTGATCTCTACCAGATTCGAATGGAAACGGATGTCACATATTCACATAAAACCTCTTTTACGCCTAAACACCACACACGCCAATTAAAACGATTATCTAATAATTTCGATATTAAATTTGAAAATATTTGATCAAATACATCAGAAGTAGGAAAAAAGTGAGCTTACTTCGGAAACACGTACACGAGCTATCATACACTTCTATCGATGTATCTCTTCAGTGGGTATAAGTTATGACCTTGGAGTAACAATGTATGGAGAGAGAGCTAATTATTTTTACCCAACCTATACAGATTTGGGAAAAATCACTTTCTCCGGGTTTTTACGTCGTACACTATGAGAAAGAAAGAGACAACAAAATATCCCAAATTATCACACCGCTTTAAAGTATTGTTAAAATATTCTTCATGTCCCGCGTCTCCGTTGACTCCGCCCATACGTTTTGATACGCGAAATAAATAAGTCAACGGTTTTTAAGGTTATATCCTGTATTTTTGTTGACAACAATACTGTGAAAAAGTGGTTATTCAAATAAACAAAAAAAAATGTCGACATGTGCTATGAATTGATATAAAAAGGTGTGTCCATCAAAACCCTGGCCACGCCTGAGGTAGGAAAAAATCATTAATCCTAACTACACTATTTCGCAAAGCTATCCCTCCTGGTATATTTCGCTCCGAGTTTTTTACCATTCAATAAAAAAAAGAATCAATAACGCGTCGGTGCATATTGAGACTCGAGCGAAACCGGGTAGTAAGCAGTTGATTTTACGCATAAGCCTATTGGTGATATTCACTATTTAAAACAATGTCCATGACACGTAAAAGAGTGCTCTGATGACAGTGATGACGGATTTTTAACCTCGGATATCTACCCAATAACCGTTTCATTCAAAGCTTTCACACTATCCTTTTTTCTATGGACACTAACGGCTTTAATTTTTCTATGGATACATATATGTTATATCCGTCAGCTCAGCGCATTTTCGGCGAGTCACAGTCACATTTTAAAAACATTTTTTAGTGCGGACGAGTACCCACGTCTTCATTAAACCTGAAAAATCTCTGAATTTAAAAACCTTTCTGCGTCGGGATCAACACGCATCGCCCTCCCTTGACTTTTTATGCAAATGGGACCGAGTGTGAGAGGAGGGCGAGGGAACGAGGTGGCCTTAGAATGGGACAGGTAGAAGAAATATTCTGTTTACCCACACAAGAAGGCCACGGTGATGTGACCGTCCTCAGCCGGGCTTAGCGCGTCCGACGGACAAACTCTGTCCTTCCAAGGGATATGACCTGTCAAACTTTTTATTCATAAGAATTATTTTCTTAGTGTTAGTCTATGCTCTCATATAAAATGGTGTTTTATATAGAAACTCGTAAAAAAAAATCACGGGAGGTGATTATTTGTTTTCAAAGTAATTATGTTTGACTATTAATATTCCCTGAAAAATTACAAGACGTTGTTTGACTTGCCAAGAAAAAATACGTTTTTTTTTTATCCCCCCATTTCAAACATAGAATAATGTCTGCTAAAACACTTTATAGGTAGGTACTTCATTCGGTAGGAAGGGATTTAAAAAAAAATTAAATATATATATAAGAAAATACCGTACAAGAGTCCCAACTGCTCCCAATCGTCTGAAGCCAGTGAAACTATGGCATCCCCAATCGGGGTATTTTTTTAGGCTGAAGGTAGTGGGGAGAGGAAGGAGATAAAAAAGAGGAAGGTTGGGAGGTACCTGGCTATTCAGATCTGGTCACCAAGCACGGCTAAAGCC
The DNA here is from genome assembly GCA_022651775.1 of Drusus annulatus. Lineage (NCBI taxonomy): Eukaryota > Metazoa > Arthropoda > Insecta > Trichoptera > Limnephilidae > Drusus > Drusus annulatus. Next base: position 85,692 of record JAGWCC010000044.1, on the reverse strand, counting down.
ATTTCAATCAGTGCTTCAGTTCTGAATGGTGTTTTTTAACCAAGGCTATACTGAGTATATCTATCACTCTGGAACATGCCGCAAATATACTCAATAAATTCATGGTCGCTTAAACTACTTAAAATTAAACACATGCTAAGTTGAGAGTGCCCTTAAGGAAAAAATATATTTTACCATGTTTTTTTGATTGACGGTGCCATTATTTCAGAAAACGGAGTGAAATGCTTAAATTCTTAAAATAACTTACTGAAAATATCCTGGAATCCATAAAAGAATACCTTGCTTTTTTAAACACATACTGGAGATTAAACCATACAAATTGTTGTCTCAAGTGCTTAAAATTTTGCTTAGTCGCATTGATGATACCGATATTTGAACGTCTACATTTTAACGTAGTTCAATTGAACGCTCAAAATTCAAATCGCTTTATTTTAATTTTAACAAACGTTTCAATAAAATTGTTTTTTATTTCGATTTTTTCAATTTATATCGTACGGATAATTAAATCGAAGACTTACGGTAATCCTGGATTTAGATTATTCGCTTTAATCGTTATTAAGTTCCTGTGATATCGTGATAAATTCGTGTTTTAATCTAAACTCGAAAAGACATTAATCCACCACTATCCGTGTTGAATTTACGTAGATAAACAAAATCCAATTATCAAATAAGTACCGGCAAATGTGAAAAATAAGTAATACTGGAAGTGCTCATATTTTATCTCGAATTGGAAAATGAATAAAAAAGGCCATTATATAGGTGAAAAATAACTATGCTTGAGTCAAATGAACGTTAAAATAATTTGGTTTGTGGTAATGTTGTATTTACAACTAACCAAGGACTTACCTTTTAGTGGAAGACGAATGTCTTCCATGGCTTTAACACACACATGATAGGTACGAGGGCAGTTCCGTTAAGTTATTCAGTTTGCATGGTGACGATAGCCCTGGTGATAGCCGAACTATGATATGCACCGCAAATATAAAACTATTTTTTGTCCTACCTGGAAAAACTTCTTATAGGCAGTGGCAACTCGTGAATTTTGTAATGTGCTAGAGTGCCAAGATTTAAAAATACGGCGTTATTGATATTATTGAAGCCGAAAATTATTCGCATTATGTTGAATAAAAAGAAATCGTACGAAGATTTTCTGTTTTTTTTCATTTTCTAGATTCTTATTTATAATTAAGTGATGAATCATTTAAAGTTACTGACTCTAATTCTTGTTTCTTATATCAATAGAATGGCGCTTTGCGCCTTACTTTGTCACCTCATGTGGGTGGGAAAATGCTTTTACGTGACTATTGAATTTAAATTCAGGAGTTTAGGTAGGGAAAAAATATGATTCTAAAAACCCTACAAAAAATGCATGAAATTACCGAATCATCGGAGCGTCCTCTCCTGCTCGACACAGCACTATGGCATATATACATAAGTCTGTATGTGTTGAGTGGGGATTGGGAAGGTGTTCAGGATTTTTCAGTTTTAGTGGCGCACTGCACGTTTTGCTGAAAAATCTTCATACGAAAAATTGAAATTTTGAAAAATGTTTTGCTTCAATAACATTAATAATTATGTTTTTTTCAGTCTTAACACTTTAGCACAGTAGTCCCCAACCTTTTTGTCGCCGCGGACCGGTCAGCGTTTAATAATTTCACCGCGGCCCACTGTGGGTAGGGGGGTTACATTAGGGGGAATAGTCACATTAGGGGGGGGGTCACATTGAATGTAGATTTTTTAAAATTTTATTATTCAATAAGGAAATATTATTTTACAGAGAAATATAAAAATTAAAAATAAACAGTAAAGAAAAATGTATTAAAAATAAACAAGCCGAGACGATTTTCACAAAAAAAAAAAAATGATTTTTAAGCAGGCGGCGCGGCCCATTTGTTGGGGACCACTGCTTTAGCACACTAAAAAATCACGAGCCACCACTGCTTTTTTTTCTAATAAAAATTAGTAAAATTTTTATGAAAACTCTTTTCTTCATCTTCGTCAGCTTTTTAACATCCATATTTTGACATAGTTCTTCTCCACATTTCCCGATTCTTGTGAATATTGAAACCCGTCTCATATTTTGCCGATTTCCGTTTCTCTTTCCCAATCAAGGACACCATTCAATGGTGTTTGTATTTCAACAATCATCTATTTTCCATGCCAGATTTCCATTTCCAACTTAGTTCTACTTTTGATAATAATTTCAGATTACTCTGATTTCAAATTTCACCTAATCTGAAACCTTACAAAAAGACAAATGAAAAAAACTTTACATTTCCATCACATACCATACCATACACATTGTACTGCGATGCCACTTCTGAGTTATGTCAATGACTAAAAATCATTTATTTATTAATAAGTTCAACAACGGTGACATTACATTTCCAAAAATCATTAATAAATATTCATGTAACCGCGTGATACTATCATGTGAATTAAACTCTTTATTATTCTCTATCTATCTGCTTTACTAATAACTCGTTCAATTATGATAAAGATAAGCAAATTTATAGCAACGTTTTTCATTCAGAATTCTCTTTTATGTTCCGCGCCAATCGGAGGTCGTACAACACTAATGACACTAAACTTTTGACTCCGCAATCGTGAACAGTTGCACCACAGACGGCCGTAGAATCTCCTAGAGTAGTTTGACCGCGGTTGAACTACTCTAGGAGATTCCTCAGTCATAAGTCTCATCTTCAATCAATGCAGACAGTTGAATGAATATTTCAAAGCTTCACACCTCACTATGGAAATGAGTTGCAAGCTGAAAAAAGTTACGTGGAGCTATAAATGGCAGGCTGTGCTTGTTTGAGAGTTTTTGCTGTTTGAGCAAACAAATTTTGTTATTTACTGTGAAGATTACAAAACCACCTGAGTCTATAAATAAATGATTTCCAGATCACGTGAAATTGTCGTCATCTTTATCATTGTATTTGTATTATGTGCGTCATTGTTTTGTGTTTCATGTGAAAACAAAAGGTTTCGATAAAATTTGTTGATCTGTTTAATAACTCGACTGATTATACATTTCCTGCTATCAAATTATGCACGTGACAATATTGCGACACTTTCTTTTGATAAAACGTTATCCGCGGATTGACTTTTTTGTCTAAATAACCAAACTGGAGAAGATACCGAGTGATATAGATGTATATAAAAAGACAAATGATATAAATCGGACTTGGCTACGGCCTGGTTACCTTTGACGGCCTCCATGGTCGACGCTCGACTACGAATCTAAAAGTTGCGGGTTCAAACTCGGCGTGCGCCAATAAATTTTATTTAATTAATATGTGTCATAACACATTTAATTAATATGTGTCATAACACATTTAATTTATATAAACATAATAAAAAGTATATTTTCGGCACGTTCCGGAGTGATAGATACTCTAAGTATCGCCCTGGTAAAAGACCACCATTCAGAATCGAAACGTTGCTTGAAATGGCTTGAGCCGTGCTTGGTGACCAGATCTGAATAGCCAGGTACTTTCCGACCTTCCTCTTCTTCCTAATCTCCTTCCCCTCCCCACTACCTTCAGCCTCACAACATATCCTATTTGGGGATGCCATATTCTCACTGGCTCTAGACGGTTGGGAGCAGTTGAGACTCTTGTGCGGTATTCATATAATAAAATATGTATAAAAAAATGTAAGGATTATTTATTAAGAAAAAAAAATATTGGTAAATTTTAATCCGGACATACCTGCACAAGATCCCATGGACAAACCCAACGTACTGTAAGAGCTTGATATCAAAGATTTACTCTCAATAATGGGCCGAGATGTATCCTACAATACTTTAAATATCTTTCGGAAATATGTGGCAGATTGGAAGAAGCTGTTCAACCTCTAATGTGCCAGAGGAGCCAATAGTCACCGGGCATTCATCATTATCTCTTCGGAAGTTTTTATCCTTAAAACCTGTTGTTCACATATTTAACATTTGCCAACAAAATAATCAATCCATAGAGATATTTTGCAATGCGTTAAGTTTGCTACAAGCCGAGTAATAAGTGTTTGAAGTTTGCTTATATCAGTGCGACAGAAAAAGGCCATTTTAAAAGTGACATTACTGCTTGTATTTACAGGAAAACATCATGCAATTTTATTTTTATTTGGAAGAAACTTTATCCAGCCACACAAAAATACAATAAAACGACAAATAAATCTTCACATTTCTTAATTAAAAATCTGGGAAAGACCACCTTGAGAATTCAGAATCGGACGTTGCTTAAAATGTCTTGAGCCGTGTTTGGTGACCAGATCTGAATAATCAGGTACTTCCCAACCTTCCTCTTCCCATCTCCTTCTCCTCCCCAATACCTTCAGCCTCACAACATACCTTGATTTGGGATGCCATAGTCTCACTGGGTCTAGACGTTTGGGATCAGTTGAGTTAACTTTAAAAAAGTAAAAAATATTTAACTTTACTACTTTCAGCATTGCTATCTGACAATTCGATGGTACATAATTGAAAAGGATAACCGCACGTGTGCAATGAAAGTTTAAAAACAGCCGATGGAGGGTGACTTTAGATTTTGAGACGGGGCTCTTCTTCGGGGAAAATCTCGCTTGACGGAGGCTCAGCCGCAGGACGCTAATGCTTGGTCACACCCGCCAGACGTGTCACCCCACCCCTCCCCTTAACACCTCATACGAAGGACTATAGGCAAATACATTTTGTGTGTAGTACAGCTAACTGTATACGTATTGTTTCAGCACGTGCATGGTAGTGATGGGAAGATAACGCTGAAGGGGGATTAACATCTTAAAAATGTCTCAAACGACGAACACATTTGGCCCGGAAGGCTCCCCTCATTTAAAACAAAGCTTTCAATGTGACGGGTGGGAACTTTTTCAATTAACTAAGCCACCGTTTTTCATCTCTGTATAATATTTTTTAGCCATGGCAAAGAATTTCGGTTCGTCAGTTCACACGATTAATTTTAATCTGTGTGTTTTATTCAAGCTTCCTTAGATACGTAGTATTATAAATACATATTTCTTTTATTTTTTTACTTGAATACCTCACAAAAGATTCAACTGCTCCCAACCGTCTAGAGCCAGTGAGACTATGGCATCCCCAAAAGGGGCATGTTGTGAGGCTAAAGATACTGAGGAGGCGAAAGAGATGAGGAAGAGGAAGGTTGGGAAGTACCTAGCTATTCAGATCTGGTTACCAAACACGGCTAAAGCCATTTCAAGCAACGTTTCAATTGGTCTGAATGGTGGTCTTTCACCAGGGCGATACTAAGAGTATCTACCACTCTCGAACGTGAAATATACTATATTTTTTTAAATCAATTAAATGTGTTATGACACATACTAATTAAATAAAATTTATTTGCGCACGCCGGGTTCGAACCTGCGACCTCTAGATTCGTAGTCGAGCGTCTTACCTCTTGACCATGCAGGCCGTCATTAATGTATATATATATATATATATCCTCTGCCAGTTCCATATATATATATTTATGGAACTGGCAGAGGAAGGATGAAAGTAGACTGAATGCTGTAGAAATGAGATCCCTGAGACGTACGAGTATGTGCGGTAAAACCATGTATGACCGTACTAAAAATGTGGATATCCGGAAAGATTACAAGGGTGATGTAAGCGTAATGAATAGGATCGAAAAAGGGACGCTTAGATGATTTGGGCATGTAGAGCGAATGAACGAAGAAAGGAGTGTGAAAAGAATATGTGATGCGAAAGGGAATGGAAGAAGAAGTCGAGGACGCCCGAGGAAGACATGGCACGATCAAGTAAATCAAATACTTTAATCGGGTCATGTGAAGTGATGTAAGCAAACAGAAGAGTATGTATGAGACGGTGTAAGAATTTGAATGAAGCAAGGAGTGTGTGCCAAGGCAGAGTTATATGGTGGTCCGTCCTCTCTGCCTACCCCTGCGGAAAACAGCCTGATGGTTAGGTTAGGTTATATATATATATATATATATATATATATATATATATATATATATATATATATATATATATATATATATATATATATATATATATATATATATTTATATGTGTATATATATTATAGCAATAATAAATGAGTGATTGATGGAAACAACTTGAGGAAAATTTAAAAAATAAGAAAGAAAATTTTCTATTCAAATAGTCGATCAAAGTCGAGGAACGGCAACCAAGTTAAATAATAAAAAACATATGTACTTGGCATCATGTTTTTAAACACGTTTAAAGAATTGATAATCCATTTGTCGTGGACTCGTTCACATAAAGCTTCTGAAAGTAGCTTTTTTCAACTCAAGAAAATGTCATACGTCGTTTTCAAGGATGGAAAACACTGCCTCCGTAGGACTAGAGAATTCCTGCGGGTCCTCCGCCCCCCGCCCGCCCCCTGCCCGCCTCCTCGCCACCTGGGACCGCCCGCCCAGCGAGTTTCATTTGTCCCATAACTTCACACAACAAAGTCTCCCCCACCCCCTCGGCCTTATGCTCCCCCGGGAATGCGCCCCCACCCGTCCAAATTACTATCGGAATAAGTACACGCAAACGTCACAAACTCTGTACCGGATATTGTAATAGACGCCGTCGTTTTTAAATCAAATTCATGAAAAAAAACCCCTGTTTTCTTACTTCCATTTAATCGCTAGGAATTCATTTTAAAAAACCTCTCCATTGTTATTCTTAGTGAGAATAGAATACTAATGTAAGACTGTACATCTTTGTCTGTACATCTGACCTTGGGTGTTAATTTTATGTTACAGATTGCCAGAGTGACCGAATCGGAAGCAAAATATAGGACTTTTTTAACAGTGTATACCACACAAGAGTCCCAACTGCTCCCAACCGTCTGAGACTGTGTCATCCCCGATGTGGGGTATGTCGTGAGGCCGAAGGCAGGGGGAGAAGAAGGAGATGGGTAAGAGGAAGGTTGGGCAGGGTGTTCGTTAAGTAAACTTTTCCCATGAATAATTTGAGTTATAAAGTTTGGACGGTTTTACTTAACAATTTTTAATATTTTTATTACCTACTCGTACAATAATAAATGATTTTTTTTAGTGTAAAACTCTAAAATTAATTTATTGAGTAATATTTTGAATGAGGTTAACATGAACCACCCTATACCGGGGACTTTATAAAGAAATTCACACTCTGCTGAAGGTTTTATATCATTCCCCAGAAAGTGTATTTTTTGTTCTGGAAATCGTTGATCACTCACTTAGGTACTCGTAAAAATCCTACCCATCCTCGGAAATGCAGCATCCATTATTTTCTTCTCACCTCTTCTTTCTTTAATTTTGAAACAAACTTAACGAAAGGTTTTTGAGGAAAACTTTTTGGTTATGATGTGTAGTTTTATGCCCCTTACTGTAGCTTTTGAGCAGATGACAACTGCCCCGATGATGCACACAGACTGTCTGAAACGTTAGCTCAGCACCTTAAAAACCTACCAACCTAGCTGCCTCTAATGTATATTTATATCGGCTGATTGTATTTTGTAACCTTTTAACTTTTGGCTTGCGTCTAATAAAATTCTGACTTCTTTTGTATATACCTGGTCATACTTTTTTCATTTCATTTAACAATTTAAGAGATAATTGATAGTAGTATGGTACAGCAGAAATTGATGCAGATAAACATAATAATAAACTTAGCATAACAAATAGAATAGAAGATAATATAACAGATGCATGTAAATCTTATTCATAGAATAAAGAAAGAAAAAAAAAGATAAAAAACGTGTAGGTACATGGATAGTGTAACAAAAGAAACTACAAATATAACAAGATAAAGTATATCGACCGGTTAGTAGCTGAGTGGACAAACGCGTCAGATTCCCACTCAGGCATCGCCGGTTCAATTTCTCTGCTAGCTGAGTACCGCATCATTGCACAAGCAAAATCTTCCTCTTATTATGATGACAGTAGGATTTTTTCAAATATTGTCAGATTATTCGTATCCCGGGAATGTTTGTCTTTCTTTTATCAATATTATATCTAAATGCTTTAAAGTAGAATTTTGTCTTCGTTTTAGTAAGGGAGCTGTTATTAGAATCACCCGAAAATTGTTACAAACAAAACGCTGCTCAAAACCACCCTTTGTTTTTAATTATAACCCCAAATTCAAATAATTTAATAATAATAAGGTAATATTCAGTATGGTGTTAGGCGGGTGCTTGGAGCACGCAGTATGCCAAAATGGAGTTAAACAGCTGCAAACTACGCAGTTTTCCACAAAGTTATTCCTCCGCAGAGCGTTAATATTTGTATCATGGCCCTGTTTATTCAAAATATACCCATCATCATTTCGCTCGAGAGTTTAGTGGGTATTCGTATGAGCGATCGATGTGGGAGGGTCCCACCCCCTGGGCCGGGCCCCCCGAGCCCCCCCAGCTCCCCCCGGGGTCCCCGGCTCCCGGGGGGCCCGGCCCGCTATCCTCCGTCAGTATTTCCATGTTTATTTTCTCTTTCCACGGCTCGGTGCTGCCGATACTTTAAAATGAAAGAGACGGAATGGGGATACTTTGCTTTCTAGCTGAACTGACCATCACGAAACGAAACGAATTCATTGAAATAGTCAATTATAGTGGAGCCATACAAAACGATGCCAATTACTTTTTAGTTTGAGAAAACAGAAACGAATGATAATCCATATGGCTGGTCTCATGACAATAGACTTTAAAACTATAAACCACTTAATTGATTGTATATACCTCTTGGCATGCTATTGCTTGTTCGTGCCTGAAAAATACTGCCGCAGCAGAAACCATGCCATGTTTAAAATACCCCATGGTCGGACAGATGTTTTGGCACAGCATAGCATGACAAGAGGTATAATTTTATTGAATAAATCATGATTAGAAATAGATATAAATATATATAAAACTGTAATTTACTATTTACACAGTGCCTACTTACTAATTTTATGGTTATTCTATTGTGATTATCATTCATTTTTGTTGTTGTTATTATGACATGTACTATATTATTTTTTCAAATCTTCTATAATAATATAACTAATTGTAACTACACTACGTTGCAATATACTTACACTTTACTTACTAACTTCTTTGAAATTTATCATGCCATGTATTATATACGTATTACACTATGTTAATATAACTAATTGTAAAACCTACGCTATATTTGTATACTTATGTTTTAAATACAATTTTTTTTTGATCTCTTGCTTTAATGTTATATTCTACCCATTTATTGTACTCCTTTATTTAACTAAAATGTATTTTATGTAAAAGCCTTTAAGGCGTTAATAAAATAAATAAATACCAAAAATTTACCAATGTTTAAAAACACATAAAATTTAATAATGTTTAAACGTCAAAAATGTATTTTTGTTATTTTTCCATTGTACTGTTATTGGATTTGGTATCTGTTGTATAATAATTAAAAAAAATAAAAAATAACTAAACACAATCTTATCTTTATTACTATATAGCAGAATTTTTTAACGTCAATTAGTAAAAATTCGCGATCGGTGAACTCTGCCATCATGGAATTTGCTTAGCCAGTCGAAGTCAAATATTTTAAATTATAAGGAGGCCTACCCTAACTAACCAAATTTAATGCTAAGACAACTTTTATTTTATACAGAAAATAAAAGTGTCATCAAATTATTTGAGTCGATCTTCTCAGCAAAGCATACAGGTATGCTGGCGACTGGCTATGCAGTGTGTAGGTGATATCCTCTCCCATCATTACCGTCTTTCAATTGAACGCGCAATTGAATATTGCTGACTCGAATAGTTCGCCATTTCTGGGTCGTTGCATTGAACCTCCCCATTTTTATGTTCTAATTTTTATCTGACAAAATATTGGGCGAGAGCTCAGTCAAAAAAAAGTAGTGAAATCTAATTCAGTAACTCTCCGCTAAGTCTTAAACTTAGCTTTCACTCAGCTTTGATTGCTGCCAGTTGAACATTTGTGATTATATTTCATTTCCACATTTAACCAAACGGTATTGATTACTGTGCGCCGCTGATAAAACGCCCCCATTACACTGATGGCCACCGCAATATAATCACCCGCTGCGGTCCTGCGCGCGCCCCCCGCGCAGGACGCCCGGTGCACAGCCGGCACTGACGTCATCACTCCGCGGTCGGCCCTGTCGTTGATGTATTATTATCAGTTGGAGAGATAACCGACAGGTGGACACCGGACACTGGCTACGGGAGGTTACCTACCTACCTAGCCGCGGCGGACAGGCCCGCACTAATGACCGAATTAACCGGCTTATGGAGATTAATGATCTACGTACAGTTCCTACTCATAGTAAGTACCTACTCATAGTAAGTAGTACCTACCCATGCTAAGTACCTACTCGCGACATCTGTTCGCAATCTTTTTTATCTTCCAATCTAGATTACGGAAAGTATCGACGGCTTTATCCACTCCGCGCGACGCATGAGCTAGGCAAGTGCGAACAAATATCAATAATAGGTAAACATTGATGGAAAGGCCCTGATACATAATTATATTCACAAATGATTTCATACACTTTATTTTGCCCTTATGACTGCTTAAATGTTTATTTCTTGGTTGGGAACAGGCCCGGCTCTGAGTCAAAACCTAAATCTGAACACCAACATTTTCTAAAAACTTTTTTTCTTCATCTAATAAAATAGCTCACTGTGTAATTGTAATAATAGATATCTTTGCTATATTCCACGTGAACTCATGAGTATTATCATAACTTTTATACAAAAACTGGCTTTATATCTGGCTTAAATGATTTCACACGGCCTCCATGGTCGAGTGGTAAGACGCTCGACTACGAATCCAAAGGTTGCAGGTTCAAACCCGGCGTGCGCCAATAACGTTTATTTAATTGATATGTGTCATAACACATTTAATTCATGTAAAAGTAATAAAAAAGTATATTTGCGGCACGTTCCAGAGTGGTATATATATATGTATACCCTATGTATCACCCTGGTGAAAGACCACCATTCAGAATCGAAAGGTTGCTTGAAATATCTTTAGCCGTGTTTGGTGACCAGATCTGAATAGCCAGGTACTTCCCGACCTTCCTCTTCCCAATGTCCTTCCCCTCTCCAGTACTTTCAGCCTCACAACATACCCTATTTGGGGATGCCATAGTCTCACTGGCTCTAGACGGTTGGGAGCAGTTGAGACTCTTGTGCGGTATTCATATAAAAATAAAATAAAACACTCCTAAAAACGAATTGTTTATCAGGAAAAAGAATTTACAAATGATAACCTACATTAATAATTATTTATTTGTTCGACTGTTGATCCATTGTAAAAACAGAAATATTAAATATCAACTTTATTCAATTTAACAATGTCAAAACGCATTAAATTGTTAAAAAAATACGACATATTTCCGCGCTACAAAGATCGTGAAATCATGATAAAATTATCATAGCGAAAATAATTGCCACTTTCCTCGGTAATCAAAGGTAGAGGAAAATTAAGGGGTAAATTAACCAAAGGGGGTTATTCGCGTATCTCAATCTTTTCCACGTCTAGGGGTAGGTTTGCACCGGTCTCCCGTCTCTACAGCCTCCGGGGTAGGTACCAGGTACTCCGCTGTACCTTCTCGGGGAAACGTCGCCAGTAATTTTGAGAAGGGTTGTACGGGTCGGAGTAATCATTTGAAAAGGGTTCGCGAGAATATTTAATAGTTATCCGCCTGAGTTAACTCATTAAACAACAACGAGACTAAGCAAGTACAAAAAAGCCTCCGAATTAGTGATGAGCGTAATCGAAAGGTACGTTTCCGGCGCATTTGAATAATCGAATGAATCTAGTGACACAAAGAAAATAAAACACGACCAGTATATATTTTGTATTCTTTCGTATTTTTTGTATTGTATCAGTATTTTGTGAGTCTTTACCTTTTGTTTATTTTCCTGTTGTTTATATTTTTTTTTTTTTTTGTTACATAGTTTTACATGCTTGCTTAGAAAACTTGTTTCAATAAAACCAAATATGTACCAATTAATAGTCCCATAATGAGTTTTGTTAATAACTCACAGGAGTGCAACTTCGTTGTATGTTTTATTTTAAATAAAATTAAATAAAAATTAAATGTATATATATATATATATATATATGGATCTATGAAAAAACGTCGTGTTAATTGTTATATCATTGCTGGAAAGGCAAAAGGGCTTAAGCGACACTTTGGTCCAAAATGAGTTAAATATGCAGTTTTGATTAATTTATTTTTCTGCGTCAAATTCTTTGACTCTCGTTACCTTAAATATATATACTATATGTTTGAGACTGAGTTAGTTAGAGCATTGAATTACTTGAGTTAACTTTAGTTAAGTTGTTTAGTACTTGAGTTAAGTGCTCTGGTGTTAACTTTCTAAAATGGCGCTTCATCCCTTTTGATTTTCCGGCAAGGATATGTTTGTTTTTTTTTTTAGATATCACTACGTGTCTCCCTGCAGTGAGAACAAATTTAAACATCATTCGATTAAAGCATGTTTCGATTAATATTTATATACGATGAAAAGGACGCTGTTAGATACTTTGGACATGTAGAGCGGATGGACGAAGAAAGGATTATATGCAAAATACATGACGTGAAACTGAATGAAAGAAGAAGTCGGGGATGCCTGAGGAAGACATGGCACGATCTAGCAAATCGAATACTTGAGTCAGGTAATGTCAAGAGTCAGAACAACAGAAGAGAATATATAAGACGGTTGATGAATGTGAATGAAGCAAATTTTATATTTTGATTAGGCCCACCGCTGAGCAGAATACTTGTACGTGTGTATCATGATTTTTAAATATTTTGCAAATATTATACATTATAATTTGTCATGTATAATAAATTCATTAAATAAATTATTATTATGAATAATTTGTACGAAAATAATCAGAAATTGTTTAGGTACAAATTATTAAATTATGTCAAGTAAGAAGAGGCGTTTCAATACTGCATATATATATTTTTTTAAAATTGCTATTTTACACAATACAGCTCAAATAAAATGACATACCCTAGGGGTAAATGTTTGTGTTGAGGAGGTGGTAAAAAATGACTTAGGTAGACAAATCTGAAAGCCTTATCAACATATAACTTCTACATTTTCAGCTGCTACTTGTGCATACTCGTGCATAAGTAACGAATACAACACCGAGACAACCTTTTCCAGGTTGCTTTAAATGCCTCCACCGAAAGGCCAAATCGAAAAATACCATACTCGATTTTCCATTGAAACTTCACCAGCCCAAATGGTAATTAACAGGAAAGAGTAAGCACTCCCATGGTCGGCCCGCTCTGACGTCACACTCTGGCATTTTTAGAGCGCGCCCCGCCGGGTCCCGTTCCCTGGGGGGCCACTCACCGGGCCTCCCGCTCCCTGCCCCCCTAGGGCCCCCTCCCCCCCCCCCCCTCCCCGCAACCACCTGGGCCCTGAGGACTCGCGTAAAGGTTTAAGTATCTCCTCTTCTGAATTTTAAACGGACGAGCGGTCAAAAGTTCACAGCTAACCAGTATGAACCGGCGTGTTCAATATATTATTATTCACATACTGCGGATGAATGATGGAAGATACTCTCAGTATCGCCCTGGTGATAAACCATCTTTCAGAATCGAACGGTGCTTAAAATGTTTTTAGTCATGTTTGGTTTTATTCTTTTACTGGCTCCGGAAAACAAAAAGCAAAATTTTCCTCACTAACATAATTCAAAACATCGCACGTCTTATAAATAAGTACGGATCAAGAAACTTCCCTCTCAAATAATATGCAGCAACGGCTAGAAGATAAAAATAAAGTTTTTGTAATGTAAAAATATTATTCAAAAATATATTTCAGATATTTTATTTAATTTTTATTTTAGGTGAATGAGGTTATCAAGACGGAAATGTGTGAAGCTCCAACAGCGCTCATAATGTGATTTTTCACAAAAACGGTGCCATACAAATATTATTATTATTAAACATGTGATAACTGTTCATATTCTAAAAAGCCAGAAGAATTATGTAAAATACCTACTAAAAACAGTTATAAACATTATTTTACCATATTCTAAACATTTGCCCTGATGATGGACACTGTCTGAAACGTTGGCTCAAGGAGAATGAAGTGCAGAACACTGCATATTTTCCAAAAATCAAACACGAAAATAGTTTTGACTCTTTCGACTTTTAACGATAAGTAAATATTATTGTGAGTAGACTCTTGTTGACGGTTTTTTTTATATTATAACCTGTCACTTTAAAAAAATCGGTGCACTCCACAGGTACTTATTTGCATTATGATTAAAGCATTCCATCTGGCAAAATAGTTAACTAGAATAAAGTTATGTAATTTATTTAAATATTATGTTTCCAACCGCCGCTAAATACATTTTATTAGTTTTAATTACAATCGACAATAAATATTCACACTCCTCAAGTTTTTCTTTTTCCAAATTAAATGAATGTGGTGAAAAATATGTTTTTTTAATTGTGCAAACATTATAAAATAAGTTGTAAACTCACGCTTGAGAGACCGGGGTTTCGCCTGTTTGCGGCGGGACATGCCGCCCGCCTTCTCGACCCACGTGGGTGACAGGCTGTCCACCCGACCTCACTATTATACCAGTAATCAATCACAACAACCACCCACCACCACCCACACTATCACGAGTAATCACCAGCTACAAAACGCCGTATCCATTCACCAAATCGTTTCAAAACAACCCCAACGTTTTGACACCAAAACAACAATGGTCCAGAGTCATCGTAACACAACAGAAAAGCATCACAACAAAATGTTTAAAACCTCAACAAAGCGTGTAATCATAAATAATATAGGTTGCACCATATTTCGCTGTTTTTTAATTGAAACTGTTTGGTTTTTGGTCGTTGCACGTTTGAAATAGAGTTCGTGAATTTGGCTGCGGAGTTTCGCGATGCCCCAGCGCTAGGGGATGCCGTCCGCCTAGCCGCAGTCGGCGCACTGAGGGAGGAAGCCCCAACAAGTGGGAAGAAAGCTCGCGCGTGCGTTCGTCCGTTTCGCGATTCAATTTCCGATGTTTGGAAAAACTTTGGAAAATTTCTGTTGAGTGAAAGTTGCGTTTCATTTTCGCTGGTTCCTCGATGGTCGTATTGGTGGGTACCGCTGAACATAGTATTCCTAGAAGCGTGTTCCATGCCGTAAGTGTTATCGTTGACGATCTCCGTAGTCGGTCAGAGACTATAAATACTGACGAAATTTTATTTACTTAGTAATATGTGGATATTTATTTATAAACCAAGGGACCATTGTCCAATTACAAAAAATACATAACAAAATGGAAAAAAATGAACAACAGAGAAATAATAACACATAAATAATATCGTCGGTGTATGTCCAATACCGCGTATGAGCCAACTATTTCAAAATACGTTTTTTGACGATTTCAGTTGAACGGCACAAGCCGCATATATTGACATATTCAAATTCTGAAATTGACCGATCGAATGCGTGCACTTGGTTAAAGTAAATACAAAGAAGCAAGCAAAACCGCGTGAAATGGAAACGTTTTTTGTCCCTCCAGAACATTTTGACAAATGCTCTTCCCCAGTATTGAACTTACATCGACGATATTATAATAAATCAATGACAAAAATAGGACAAAATATACATTAGAAAGAACATTCAAGTCAAAGCCAAGGTCAAGTCAATGTTTTGGTAGAGTCGTAAAGAGTGACAATGTATTTTAAAATATCTTAATAATACAATTATTCATCAAGCAATGTGAGGGTGGTACAACAGAAATGAATGCAAATAAACATAATAATTAATAACATATCTAGTATAATTTGGCTTGTGACTTTTAGGTGTGCTAGAGTGTTTAGATAAAAAAATACGACGTTATTGATGTTATTGCAGCCAAAATATTTTTTTTAGTATGAAAAAATAATTTAAAATTGCATGAAGATTTTTAGGATTTTTCGGTTTTCGTGGTGCACTGCTCGGTTAGCTGAAAAATCTTCATCCAAAAAAATAAATTTGAAAACAAAAAAAATCGTTTTCGGCTACAACAACATCGATAATGACGTTTTTTCAACCTTAGCACTCTAGAACACTAAAAAGTCTCGAGCCGCCACTGAGTATAACAAATTAGAATAGAAGATAATAAAACAGATGCATGTAAATCTTGTACAAAGAATAAATACAGAAAAAAGTAAGGTTAAAAAATGTGTAGGACATGCTTAGTGTAGCAAAAGAAATTTTAAGTATTTATTTACCTCCACACATAATAAGATAAAGTATATCCAAAAAAGTTATATGAATATAAAATAAGAAGAGCTGTGGCATATATATAGTTTCAGTATCGCCCTGGTGAAAGACCACCATTTGAAATCGAAACATTGCGTGGAAAGGATTTAGCCGAGTTCAACGTACTTCTCCGTCGCTTTATCTGCCCCACTCCCTTCAGGCTCGCAACATACCCCAATTGGGATTTGAAAATATTGTTTTTGATAATTTCAATTGACATCAGATACAGAGGTCGCGGGTTCGAAACGCGGCCAGTGCAAATTAATTTAAAATTATTACATTTCACACAAAACTCATTTCAAAAATCACACATATTCATCGAAAATTTGGCTAAAATGGGTGAGTTTAGTCGCGTTTAATGGCCAGATCTGAATATCAAGGTATTTCCCTACCTTTGTAATCCCCTCCCCACTCCCTTCAACCTCATAACATACTACAATTGTAAATGCCATAGTCCCACTAGCTCTGGGCAGTTGGCTCTTGGGCAGTTTTTATATCTAAAAACAGTTATAATATTTTATCAAAGCGAAGATTTCGATTCTAAAAATAGCATTTTGACGTGCATTCGAAAATGTTCTGATTTCGAATAATTAATCGATATTTTTCTTGGAAAGGAAAATCACTTGTACATCCCGTGATTTTCCTCAGGTAATTAGTAGTTTTACAAAACATGAGTAGGTACCAGAGGATATTTATTTCTTTGAGGATCGTAAATATTAGAAAACTCCGTATGAAGGAGTGCCTACGGACAATCAAGTAAATGGTGTATTATTTTGAAGCCTACTCGTATTGTCATGAGACCAGCATTATGCCTGGTCTCTAGGCTCTGGTGGTTTGTCTCTTCGAATAGTCCCATGTGATGCACGATCTTAGGAATATGTTCCGCGCGAGCAAATATACTCATACCTGAGGATTTAAAAAAAACTGTACCAGCATATTCCTATATTTGCTCTAATGCGGAGCCAAGATAGTACCTACTAGCGTACTCCAAATTGCTTCTGATCACCCCGTTAAACTGTCTGTTATCGCACTATTAAGTTCTGATGACACAACCAAGAAGTTTGTAGCAAGTCAAAGTAAGCTAAACTGCGAAACTAAACCCCGGGACCAAAAATCATCCCGAGATGGTTGATTTACGCGAGTTAAAATTTCTCCATTCATTTTAGATTTATAAAACGATGGATTTTGTCATAATGACGCGTTTTATAATGAAAATCGGGTTATTTTCTCTCCACCAATTCGACAGTGCATCAGATTCTATTTTGATCTGTGACATGTGCAATCCTGGATGTTATTTATCAGGGTAAAGAACAATATGGGACTGAGATTTGAGCCTTGTGGAATTCCGGACAAGGCTGCGAATTTATCGGAATCATATATATTTACTGATACGTACTGGCCTTTATATTTTAGATATGTTAAAAAATATATAAAAAATAAGTATCAAGATATCGTGATCTACGTGTTCGAACGACTTAGCGAATTTCGTATAAATTAGACCTGTTTGATGTCTAGCGTCTAAACCTTCTGCTATCCGTCGAGAAATGGGTAGAAATTTGTTTGCCGTTAATTTTTTTGGAAGGAATCCATGTTGTATTCTTTTTAAGAATGGCGCGATTTAAACACTGATCCTATTGCAGATAAAAAATTTCAAACATTTTTGGAATTGATGACAATACTGCCAAAGGTGTATAATTTGTTTACGTTTGTCTTTTCTCCGGCCTTGTGAATAGGGAAAACCCTCGTGGTTTTCCAGCACTGAGAATGTGGATGAAACAGTACAGATGTAAAATATGAGGCCTGTAGAAACAAACACGGCTAAGTCCATTGACTACAGTTTTCGAGGAAGAACAAAAAACGTTTAATTTAAAATTAAAAATAAATTCGACAAATAGTATTTACTAAAAACATTAATTTTCTTCTTGATACATTAGTTTAACTGGTGCGAAACAAAAATATATTTAAATTATGTTTTGTTGTTCACATTTGACAACTGCCGCTTTTGTTTTCAACACAACTGGACTTTGCCAGTTTTGAAATGGACACGTTTTTTCACAAGGTTGCAGTCAAAGTCAGTAAAAAAAATAGTTTTACATTTAAAAAAGTATTTATTTTGATGGAAATACAAAACAATAATATCTTACAAAATATTTTGAAAAGTTTGTAAGTTATGGTGACTTAATTAAAAAAACTAAAAAATCGAAAGAAAAGAATAACTATTATTCTGATATTTTTATATAAATTTGTTTTAAAGATTTAATAAGATATGAATGCGGAATAATATTCAAGCAGGAAGATTTCTCCAGTTATCACCGAAATGCTTGGTCTGATACATCTCTTATTTTAAGAATTATCATTGATTCATTTTTGTTTTTCACACAGCATGATTTCTACAATATTTATTAACAATAACTACTAATAAAGTAATTATTCAATAAAACTCTAAATCGTAAGTAAAAACTAATTTATTTTAATGCTGTTTAGTAAGTAAAAAATATGTCCATAAAAATAACAGGAAACAAAAGTTCATGCACGTCATGACATTTTCGGTAATTTGTGTCAATATCTCAACTTTTTAAAAACAATGTTTTACAACAACAAACCGCCATCTTGAAAACAGCTATTTACAACGCTCCTATTGGTCCGTTTGAAAACTGCCGTCTTTGATTTGGAAAGAAGTGGACTTTGCCGAGTTTGTTATGGAACTCAATTTTAATCCGTAAAAATAAATGGTTTAGAGCCGTGTTTGTTAGGAAAGCAACATTGCATCATGAAGCATTTTTTTTTACTCTTTCGAACCTCATATTCAACTCATTTTCCATTATTGGTGGACTTTGCCGTGTTTGTTTCTACAAGCCTCATATATATCATAGGAGTACACCGATATTAGATGAAATGCTATAAATTGTAGCAGGAAGAATGCCATTTGGACCAGTTGTCTTATCGAGGTATCGCCTATCTTCCAGAGTGATTTTGCATGGAAATATAGGGTATTTTCAAATAAATCGTGAGTAATACAAAAATATTACCAAACCTGATTGCACATTTGAAATTGTGATGTTCAAATTATTTAATGAAGGTGTCTATAAAACAGTCATTATAATTAAGGTAAAAAGAATTAAAAAACTTTTTTTTTGTATAACACCTTTTTATTAAATATATTTTTGTCATCTAGTTTTAGTTTGGCTTGAACCACTATCAAAACTGTATGAATATAATATATACCATACATAAATAATTATTTTATCAATAGAATAGTATTTTAGCGTGTTAACGTGAGTAAATGATTATTTTATCAATAGAATAGTATTTTAGCGTGTTAACGTGAGTAAATGATTATTTTAGTTCTTTTACGATTCTAAGAATATTTTTTCAGAATATGGGAAATCATTTTCTTCGAGTAGGCACTACTGCATTTATACAAGGCCGACAACAAACATTTTATAGCCTAAAAAATGTTATGTCATGTGCAACTTGAGTTTGACAGCCAGTGACAGTGAGCTGAGTGAGCCAGTGTTTTTTTATCGGTTGACATGGGGTTTATCTCATTAGTTTGAGCAAATTCTCAATATTTTTATGTAAAAATGAGTCATCGCGACTCAAATAATCTTCACCATAGTACCTTTTAACTGTAGACAAAATTAAATTCACATCACAAAATGGATATTCCGATTGAGGTAACAAAATAATATTTATTTGTTTTTCCTTGTCATTTAAATTCAAGGTAAATCAACTTCACGTGATGTTGGTTTAATTCCTTTCACAGAAATATTGTGTTATGTTTTTAATGTGCTCAGATTCTTCTTTCTTTCAATGTTTTAATAATGCATGTTTATTTTTAGGTGCTGATTTACTTATTTAAATATTTACCACACTCTGACAGAATAGCAGCAAGTCAGACTTGCAAGCTGTGGTATGAAGCTGGATCCGATAAATCCCTTTTAAGTAAACCAGTCGTAAAATTCGCAAGAATTCCTATACAAAATGACACCTATCCCTGTAATATTTTTGGCCCAGATGCTATCCATAAATACGTTAAATTTTCTTTTGAAGAATTGGATATATCGAGTCGTCAAATGTCAAACTTTTGGAATGAAAATGGTCACCGAATAAAAAACTTGGAATTCACAAGATGCGAAATGCACGAAAAGGGCTTAGTCAATATTCTCAATCAGTGTTCGAATTTGGAGAAATTGACCATTAATTACTGCAAAGAACTCTTTATGTCAGCAAGATTATTTGAAAATTTGAAGCCAGAAAGTCTAAAAAATCTCAAAGCGCTAAATCTACCCTCCAACAGGTATCTCTCAGATGCCCTGTTCCACCGCATCATCTCCTCCTCCAGCTCCCTGCGGGCCCTGGACCTGTCCGACTGCCCGCTGTCCTTCCACCCCGGCCTGTACAAGAAGTTCTATCCTTCGGGTGAAACTAAATCACCGTCTGAAAATGTTCTGACTTTTTTGTCAATCTATAAGTTCCTGAAATCCAACGCTCACAACATTAAAAAGCTGGTTTTCAACCAAACCCTGATTGATGGCGATGCCCTGGAGTCTATTTCTCAACTGCCAGGTATGAAATTGACTCATCTCTACCTTCACCGCTGTGATCAATTGAATGTTGACGGCATAATTTCTTTATCATTAAATCAACATCATTTGGTGAAACTCGATATCGGAAGGAACTCAAGGATAACAAATGAAGCACTTTTATCGATTTGTTCAAATCTAATAAACCTAAAGTTCCTCTGCGTCAATGGATGTAAAGAAATCTCGGATGCGGGAATTGCCGAGCTGTGGAATTTGAAAAAGTTGGAGAGTGTTGACATTTCTGTAACTAATAACATCACCACACAAGGACTGAAGACTGCCTTGTGCCGAGAAACCAACTACCGGCTACTGGAACTAGATATAAGTGGTGTCGATCTAGAGGAGAGTGCCATCATACTAATATCTGAAATGTTGCCGAACCTAAGGATGCTGAACATGAACAGTTGTTATGCTTCCGTCACCGATAATTCAATTCAATCTATTTTCAAAAACCTTCTTCAACTTCGTACTCTATACATGTACAAGATAAGACAAGCTTCTGACGTGGGCTTCACGGGTATGGGGGTGGGCCAGCAAGTCCCGGTCAACCCCAACACTACTGCCGGAAGTGATGATGATGATATATTTTATGGCCAAAATTCACATAAAATCTCGCTCAGATCTCGAGCCGAAGAAGAAATTGTAAGGGATGCTCGAAGGAAGCAAGATGTAAAAGTCTTGTGTGAGAACTTCATGGATGGCTCCGAACGTGGATACGGGATAGACCGCCTCAAGAACTTGATTTTGCTGGACGTGAGTGCGTGCAACAGGTTGACAGACGTCAGCCTAAAATACGCATTTGCGTTTAATTCCTTGAAGACCTTGAATCTCAGTGAATGTCAACAGATCACTCACGAAGGACTGCAGCACGTAGCTGAGAACTGTTCTAGTCTGGAAGTAGTTGATCTTTGGAATTGCTTCAACACTCGAGATGAGGGTGTCAAAGTGCTTGTAACAAAATTACGGCGTCTAAAACATCTCAATCTAAATGTAAGTAGTATCAATAATTTCATAATTATTTTACATTATCGTCTATCACCTTTGAACATAATATATTGGTCAAGTTCGGAAAGAATATTATTCATGTAGAATACTCTAAATAATTTATATGCTATCCTTCTTATGCCGCTCCTACTGGAAGTTGTACACTGCCATAACTGCTTATGCTTTAGATAATGCCACCTTTTATATACTATAACTGTGCCAGAACCTTCTTTGTCTCATCATATTCTTTCAATGTTACTACAACAGAACAACTGTACTACTTTGTATTTATTGCCCAAAGATTGCCCAAGTATTGCTAGTATGAAATTGGATGAAGAACAGATCTCTATATGTATTTGGTGTGATTGCTTGTCATTGACTCTTGGAACCTTTTCGTTACTGGATGTCATTACTTAATATCTGTTGACTAGCGTTGGGAAAAACTTCAATGTTTTGTGAATGCTTCACGAATTGTTAGTTCTTTAAAATGAACCCTTCGAAGTGAACACTTCAATTGAAGTCAAACTCGCAAAAAAGAGATTTGAATTTATCCGCTTATTTGTTCAGTTCTTTTTGGAACCGGTTCCTCGCCGAAAAAAGCACTGGCTAGTCGGTAAAGTTTAAAAACTGAAAAGAACTGGAACCGGTTCCTTGCCGAAAAGCACATGCTAGTCGGTAGAGATTTCAATGTGAAAAGCACTGGAACCGGTTCCTCGCCACAAAAATCACGTACTAGTCGGTAGACATTTCAAAACGAAAACTGGTTCCTTCATTTTGAAATGTCAATGCCTTCGCAACGGTACTGCTTCAAATTGAAGTACTTCTTTCAATGGAATGAATGGAAGGCTAAAATGAACTACCAACTTCAATTGAAGTGTTGGTTCAGTAAAATGAAGTTAATGAAATGAATGAAGGCTAAAATGAACTACCACCTTCAATTGAAATATTTGTTCAGTGAAATGAAGTTATTAAAATGAATGAACGCTATAATGAACTACCGACTTCAATTGAAGTATTTGTTCAGTGAACAATGAATGAAGTACGAACTGTTGCCAAAAGAAGTAGTTCTTTGAAGCAGTTCTTTCAAAGCGGTCACAACGCTACTGTTGACCAACTGTTGGTATTATTCAAATTACTTTCATATTATTGATTATTGAAATGATCGCTTGTGATAATCATGTTTTTTAAATATATGTACTTATACTTTTACAGGGCTGCAATTTGCTCACAGATGGTTGTCTTTGGTCTATAAAAGTACAATGCAAATGCTTGCACTATTTGGATGTCCAAGGATGCCGCAACCTCTCGCCGGAACTTGCAAACTCGCTCTACTGCATACCGACTCTACACACTGTCCTGGTGTCGAAGCCTAGTCCTTATATCAACGACGGAAGATTAGAGAAAAGTGTACCGCTTCCACCTTCCCAATCTTTATTCGCAAAGTTTAAAAAACGCATATTTTAACTCGCCGCTGCTGTAAATAATTATTTATTACAACATTCTACAGTGAATATGTTAACCAGTTGGGTGTAAATTTTTAACTATGTTTTCATGTTGCAACTATTTCATGTTTTCAATTTATTATAAGTACATATTAGTGTTATTAACGATTTTTTACCAAACTATAATCACATTTGACACCTATAAACAAAAAAAAATAATTGAACTCTGTTTAAACCTGGTTACCAACTTTACCGTTGTAATGTGTTTTAATTAATACAATTTTTTTAACCTAATTTGTGCAATATCTTCAAAAGTTTCTTAATAATCAACTGTTGATTCAATGCTGTCAAATTTAATTTGTAATTTTTTTACCCTATGAGAAAATGTTGAAACAGTTTAATCTTTTTTCACATGATATTTAAACGAAGTTTACTGTTCCTTACTTAAGCCAAATTAAAAATAATAGTAAATATTATATTATTATTGAAAATCTACAATTTTTAATCACCTACAACACATTTGACAAGAGGAATAATTAACTGAATGTACGTTGAAAAATAATATTTTCTAGAAAGGAATTAATTATTTGTATAAGCTTATGTTTTTTATGCATTTTACTAAGACAAGTGTTTTTTTTTAATGTTTCGTATATTATGAATACAAAACTTGAACAAACTGTTTTCATGTACACTTAAATATTGTAGGTATTATATTATATTTTAAAGTTTTTCTGTGATACTAAAATTATTTTATTTCATCATTAAAAAATATTACCAATGACCGATTATGCTATTTTAAAGTAATCGAGTATTTACGTTTTTAAGGTTTATTTCTGAAATACATAGGAAATGGTCACAACACCTGTTAATATAATGCATTTTTTAAAATGTGTAATAATTTTATAGTAGATTAACACTTGAATAATGTAGGTATTTATTAAAACATGAACTTGGTTAGTGAGCTTATTAAAGGGATGAGGAGATGCATAACAAATATGAAACAAAATATTTTAATCAATATGTCTTTGTTTATTAAAGTTAGTTAATGATATGATATTTCTATGAAATAAAAAAATTGAGTTTTTGTGTACTTTGTTGTGGGTTGAAATTTTTGACGTTAGTGTTTGTATTTGTTTTGATTTCTGTAGTCTAGTATTGAAAAATCCAATTAATGAAAGATTTTTTTAGTTTACTAGGTATCACAGAAAATGGGATTGTATTACTGTATTGGAATTTCTATTAGTATTTTAGTCAAATATAAATGCAAATTGTGTGAAATTAATTTTGCATAACATTCAATTTATCTGCAAATTTATTTTGTTATTTTGTAGAAATTAAAATCTTTTGACATTATGAGAGATAAACGTAAAAATACAAATAATTGTTGTTATTGATTGCAATGTTCTTATTTTTATTTGTTTATTTATTTTTGCTGATTCAGTTGATCTGAAAAGATCTGAGCGAATGTGATTAGTTCCATCCGTATTACATAATACGGATGAAATAAAAAACCTACATAGATTTCTTGGGGCTTTAAAAATATAAATCAATCTTCATTTTGAATGAATTATGGTATAATATATAAGGATGCAATTATAATGCCTCCGAGGTAATGTAACCGTAGATTATAAGTATTTTCCTTATTGCAATTGATAAATGTCCAAAAAAAGTCAAGTGTCTTTGAAGTTGTTGTATTTTTGTTTTGTTATTGTAGCTATTTCTAATTTTTCTAAAATTTTATGTATTGTTAATCATACCATCATTGATTAAATAAACGACAAAGTAAGAATTATCACATTAATGAGATTCAGAATTTTTGTTATAATTAAAAGTAAGTAATAAGCCTTTTACAATTTCTGAAAAGCTCCGAATAAGGATTGGCCATCGATTTAGAAACCCTAGAAAGGTCACCCAGTAATAGGCAATACGCAGCATACCTGTTAAATGGGTTATTTTCATACCTCAAGGACAAATAATAGCCTTTTTGTGATACATCACTGAATAGTAGAGATACTAGCTAAACTTGCTCAGTGTATCTATGTAAATAAGTAATCTATGTGTCTTATAACTTTTGCTACTATTTCAAGTATTTTATAAAACTAAACGTTTTTGTCTAATGAATGTATCTCTATAGCTTTTTAAATGTGCTTAAGTTCCATATAACTTTTAATACATGTATAGGTTGACTGGTATTTGATTTAGTAACAGAGGAGACATCAAGTATGTATGCACAAGCAAAAAAGTTTATTCAAACATATGTAGTAACATTTCTCAGTTATGGTGATTACAGTCAAGTCAAATTAAATTACATTTTGAACAATATTATTTTGACGAGGAAGAGGAAAGGACAAATACATTCAAAGTGAAAATCAAATGTTCTTAATTATGTAGTTATCAGCCATCTTCGCATTGATTAAGTAATATGTACATACTGTTTTGCATAAACTTTTTTGTTTTTGTAATTATATTATGCATCCTTAAGGACTTATCCTTCAATATCAGAACAACTCATCGATTTCATCCTGTGTTAAGCTTACACTCAATACTTTATTTAAAAAACATCCATAAATTAGCATTCTTTAACTATGTATGACATTGTAAAATATTCATATTCATCAAATAAATCATAACTTATCTAAACATAACTTTTTTAATCCAAACCATACCATCCAAATGCCACGAAGAAAGAAAAATAATCTGCATGACATGTATCGTGAAAGGAAAGCGATAACGTTTCCCAGTACCATTCAGCTCTTAAGTGCATACAGTATCTTAGATTGCGGTGGCTATTGCAGGTTGTTTCCAAACAATATGTTATTTCTATGCGTGGAGTTTCAATGCAACTTTTTGGCTACATAGCAATATAAAACAAAATTTGAGATTTTGGTGATAAAACATGCAGTAGATATCTGAGAGCAAAAAGAGTAGCCCTCGGATTCCCCTGCTTTAGAAATCATCCCTTGAAGAGCCGGCATCAGAATATGTCACAGGAACAGGATATCTAAAAGTAATATTCCATCTTTTAACAACCTGAAGGAAAAACATAGGGTTTTGAAGATAAACGAGTATGTATTTCTGCTTGCAGCCTGTTCTCATACATTTATGTGATATTTGAAGTTTGAAAAACCGAGAAAAGCATGAGTACAAGATAATGAAAATGAAACTTTTATATCTTCCTTTGGACACAAAAATCCAATGCTCCTAAACCAGAGCTGAAAAGCCATGTTTGTAAAATCCATTGGGTGGGAAACGGGTGTTGGAGATGCAACTGAAACAAATCTTCAGGTTCATAAATTTATTGTAATCTTTACACAGTAACATTCCAATTATTATTCAGCCTTTGCATCCTTGTCAGCGTTACACTGTTTTAAATAACAGATTCAAAAATCATTTCACTTTTCACAAGATATAAATTACTTAAAACGAAAGAAGGGTTTGAATATAAATATAGATGTGTGCAGTACACAATTGATACTGTACATTTTTTTAAATAAATTTCTTTATTATTTACAAACTTACCGCACTTATGTTGCATACAGTTCTGACAAAAATAGGCAATTTTTCTAAACTTTTCTAAATGGCCAGCACTCACACGAGCATTTGTTGGCAAATGCACAATACACAACAATTTCTAAAATTTTCTAAGTGTACGCTGTACGCATAAAGGAGATTGCTAGCTTCTTAATGGGGTGTTTTCAAAATGTCTTAGTGATTATTAGTTTGATTCATGTTTCAACACATGACTTAATTAGAAAACATTGAACAACTGGCAGTGGGTGGGTTATACAATCACAATTCTGTGAAAATATTAAAGTTATGTACAATTTCATTACTTCGGGAATGGTATTGTATTAGAAAAAACTTCTAAATAATATGGTTTTTATTTTTATACATAATGCATTTTATCTTAAATTTTTTTGTACATTGGTTATTTAACAATTTTTTTATGGTACAAGAGATAATATAATGTAAGAATTTTTATTATTATGTGTGTTGGTGATTCGGTACTGTTTTTTTATGAAAATGGCGGTTTCAGCTGCCATTTTTATTTCATGGTTTTTCAATTAAAAAAACTACCATAAACTTGTGTTGGAAACATCCAAAAATGGAATAGTTATTGTGATTAATTAAGCAAGTGTTTGACCCTTAAATACATTTGACTACCTTATCACAGCACTACATCCCATGGTGGAACTTGGTCTCTTTGACAAGTGCTCTCCTGCTCGATAACCCGAAGGGTGGAATTTTATCCATGTACCTGTACATATTTGAGCATACAAAATAAATGTTGTTCTAATGCATACGGTCTGCAGGGAATCAAATAAAAATCTGTTCTATGTGGCTTTACAGTGCATACATATTATTACAGAACAAAAAGAAAATTAAAGCATTTAAGGGTTAAATATAATTTGTAACAATACACCATGCATTGAATTAACTGCCCGCCTTTAGATTTACACGACATTATGTAAGTAGGTGAAAAATATATATTTTATAATATTAATACCTAACATACACTATGTTAATATAAATGTATGTACAAAAAACACTGGAAACCTTCAGGTAGATACTTTTGTAACATTTATTATGAACCTTCTGCTTACAATTATTTGGTGAAAAATAAAAATATTTAAAACTAGATATCAATACACACTAAATGTTAAAGTTTTAATTTCTGAAAATAAATTAAAAGATGAAAAAATGTATTTTAATTATTCATATTAATTTTAGCCTAATTGTAGTTATTTCAAAATTCAATCCATAGTTCTCCAAAATGATCTCGAATCCTTAAGTGCTGTCTTTAATACTTATATATTTCATTAATATATACACTTTCAAAATAATCTAACACATCGAATGGGATTAGTTATAATCATCAAAAAAATAAGTTTAATATCTAAAACGAAACCAAAGAACAACCTGCGACATATAATAAATATAGAATCAAACAAAAATTAATGAGAACTTATAAATATCAATGTTTTACCACTTATTCTGCATCAATACTTAGTCAGTTAGCCATACTCTTACTAAGATTACGTTAATTAAATATTTAAATGTCAATGTTGAACATTGAGTTAAGCAAAAAAGTATTATTTATCAAACAAGGTTTCATCAAGCAGAAAACTAAGGTTTTAGTGGATAATAGAAAAATAAAAGTGTACATTCACAATGTAAAAGAAATATATTGTAAGAATATATTATGTTAAGTAATGCAGACAACTGTAATTTCATACATTTCTATGCGACTTAGCCAAATTAACAATAATAAAAACATTACACAAAATTTCAAACGCTCTAAATTTGTAGTTTATAATTTATAAAGTTTTCTTCGTAACATTAACAACTATTTTAATCACTTGTTATTTTTAAAGGATGAATTTCAAAGAACTTCATATAATAGTTTTATAACAAAGTAATAGGTTCTATTTGATAGTGGCGAGATATAATATTATTTGTGAATTCGTTTGGACGAAGACTGATTGAAGTCAGGGGCAGTCATCTGAACTTGCGGAGTGTTGAGGCTGGCTGACTCGTCCACGGCAGGGGGGGCCGGGGCAGGCCTGTCCGGACCCTGGCTCCAGCTGCCCGTTCCGGCTTCACTGTCCAGACTAATGTCTCCGAAATCAAAGAGATTCGTGGGGGGAACATACGAGATCAGCTGACTAGCGGAATCTGGAATCATTAAAGTGCCACTTAGCGTTTTTACTCTCGACCATTTGTCAATCCACTTAGTATGCTAAACATTTATGAGTGGTTCCTTCAGTCTTTGAGATAGAGGGAACTTAAATAAAGGATGCATGCCATTAAAAAAAAAAAACAATCATTGTGCAGTAGTTTCAGGATACAAAAGGTTAATTAAAAATATTAATTTCTTCACAATAAAATCCATCAGGGAAAAGGCAGTTGCTGGGTTATGGACTGACCAACTTACAAATAATAAATAGAAAAGCCCCCTATCTACTTTCCAATTCAATATGCTGTCTTTTAACGTTTATTTGGTTTTAATAAAACTCGAGGCGGATAAAAGAGGAATTCAATTATGAAATAACACAAGGTGTCTAAGCGAGTATGTACTTAGATTATCTGTGTAGATAGATATCTGACAATTTAAACGGAGAAAAGCATAAGTCTGCAGATTACAAACATTGATGATTTCTGAATGCAGTCACAAATAGACAACTCCCACATAATGTATAAAGCAATGATTACATTTAAACCTTCCTAACATAGAATATTTAAAATAGCCTGATTCACAAACTAACCTTTCCTACGAGTACAGTAAAGAAATAATTGTAATTAGGGTTTCACTTACCCTTGCCATCACATGGTCTCTTACCTTTTGATTATAGAATTAACATACAGATAGGAATGCAACGAAAACCTTAATATTTTCATAAGGTGTCTTAATCCTTCGAGTGCCAACAAAACATTTTGCCAATCGAGAAATGAACAAACTGGAAACGTGGATTAAAAAACAACAATATATCATTGATTGGCACTCAATGGGTTAAATGTTTAAATAAAAAATCAATAATTACAATTTTCCATGAGATTGTTCAGCTTGTTGAAAGGGTAATTTAAATGTTGACATTCGGCTGCTACTAATTCGTCCTTCAGAAATATTATTATTATTATTATTATGATACCATCAAATTTAATCTAATTTAAAACTTCTTATTATTAATATGAGGTATTTTTATTTGAATAAATCTAAATTCATTGTATCAGAAGTTGATTTGGATGGATTTAAGTAGCTTGTTTGGATGTTTGTTTGTTCATTTGACCCGAGTCGACCCGTGGAAGGGGGTGTGGAAGGCCGTGACCCTCGAGGAAAGGGAGATACGACTTACGCAGAGTTAATGCTATTCAACAGCCACTCAAAATCTATGAGAGGCAATTCTTTGGTAGAATCTAGAAAAACAAAATAGAATTTATCATTTTGGATGCAAGTTTAGCCATGTTTCCAAAAATGCAGGAAAATGAAGTAGTTTAATCCCTTACTGCATGATTTCTAAATCTGTGTTGGTGTGATGGCCAAATTAACTATCCTATTGTTCCTGGAATATACAGAAATTTGCCATTATCTGGTTTACGTATCACTATAACCAATTTATCTGGAAAAAATGTATTATATTAAATTCTGAAGTGTTTCAAAATGATAGTCGGAACAAAACAAGTATTTCTATCATACTGTATGCCTTTGTAGGATATCAACTCAACTAACATAAAATTTAGTTATTAATGCAATCATCCTTTAAAAGCCAAACTAAGAAATTGTCACGTACATTGCAAGTACGAAAAGCCAATCTCGGGAAAAAAACCATTCTTAAATAATATTAAAAGCGACAAACTTGTCAATAAGTGTGACAATCTTAGCGATGCAACCAATGGATAGAAAATGTGAAAAAGTTGAATTAAAGCCAATGAAGGGCTGCTATTGCTTCAACCTAAGAAATCCCATATTGATTCTTAGCTACACAAATAAAGCATTATTTCACAAAAGAAATAAAATGTTTGCATACTTTAAAACTGGTTTCACCAAGACACCTAGGCAGCTTCTATTATCTCAGATGTATATACAATGCAGTAAGAGGTTAATGTATAATGTACAAAACAGCATTTCCCAAATGTAGCAATATTAAATCTTCTCTTCATCACATTAAGTATTCTGGAATACAGATACAGATGGCAATAAAAACACAGGACAAACATTATTGAAAAAGTGACCACCACCAAGCAAATGCAGGAATTGACACTAAATTTATACAAAAACAAACACAAAAATTATCAAACAACACATAGTGTTTTTTCACTTCAAACATGATTTGAGTAGGCATTTAATGTATGTGTAAAATGAAATGTTATCAATTATTCAGAGAAAAATTACATTACGTCTTGTACAATAATATTATTTTTTACAAAAAAAACTGCCAAAAATTATTTGGGAAACACTAATTTTGTGTACATTATTTTTAATTTCATATGACATTCAAACATTTAAAATATTTATAGTTTATTTCTGCTGTAATCATAAAAATACAAAAACATTGGAATCAAACCATCACAGACTTTTGCGAGTGAAAATTAAATTAGCAATAAAGAGCGAATACACATAATTTATCAGTTGGCAATATAAAAATGAACAAATATATTTTTTTATAACTCCCTTTTAGCAATGCACCAAAACTTGAAAACAAATACAGTAAAATATATTATGCTACTCTGTTTTGTTTTTCAATTATTAGTCAAATGGGTCTATATTAAAGAAAATTTTAAAAGTTTTCATGGTCTACATACCATCAGCGTTTTCTTTACTCTTTTCAAGAGCCAGTTCTGCTGGGTTCATGGGAGGCAGATTGTAAAACGGCTCATCTTGGGTGAATAACTGTAATAAAAAGAAAATATTATTCTTTAGATTAGGTCTAATTGAACTGGAAGAAGTTTACAAGAAAATATGATAAGAAAATCTCTCTCCTGTCAACATTATACTGCGCAAAAACTAACCCTTTGTGCTATCCTACAAAAGCAAAATAAAACAGTTTTATTTGCTGACCACATTTTTTTAAAGTATCGCCACACTGGCGATCAAATTCCATAATCGATTGCTTTCAAAATTAAATCGTTTTAAAATATCAACTGTCAACCAAAGGCAACAACAGTAGTTGAAGCTGAAAGTAAGCACCATGTCACAAAAAGAGTTATTTTTTGCATGATGCAATTTTCCTCATCCTGATTTTGTATGGATTCTAAGGAGTCTTGTAGACACATTCCCGTCGGATTGCATACAAAATCAAATGTGCTCAATTTTGCTGCGCTAAAAAGCCCGTAGGTAAATGTTTAACATGACTTAATACCAATCAGGCTTCAAATTAGTAAATGAAGGTGTTCCAACCAGGTGGAAAGAAGAGAAGAAAAAGGATGTATGCTTCATTTGAATGTTTTTGTTTGATGGACGAGGAAATATAAAAGGATAGAATGCCAAAGTAAACTTACTCCTAATAAGGTGTTGGCATCAAAAGAATATGCATCACCACGGAGCAGCTCCTTGAGACTCTCCAAGTCCGTCTGCATGGTTTCCAGATGGTCGTCAACCTCCTCACTACAATATAAAAACAAGCATTTCATTAATAGCTGTTGATATAAGAAAACAATTAGATCTAAAAAGATAATTACCAATTAGAACAAAAGTTAAAGATACGGTATTTATTTGATTAATGATTTGTGATTGGAATCTATCAATTTTAATGAATTAGTTTTGAAAGAATACTTCCATCCCACTGTTAATTAGTCTTTCTAAGATTTTAACTTAGTTGCGAGGCTTCATGTCATAATAGGGAAAAAAAAAAAAAACTGCAAAAAGAGTGATGTTGACAATAAACTTTAGGGTGATATTTCACCACCTCTGAGTAAACTGTTCGGTAACTAATAACGTAAATTTAATCATTGGATTAACATGACTGTAAAACAGACACTTACTTGATGAGTAGCGTTACTCAGCGGGGGTGAACAGATAATATGTATACACTACTCAGCGAATAGTGCTGTTTGACAGTCTACTCAGAGGTGGTGAAATATCCCCTAAGAAATTGGTGACTTCATTAAGCGAATTAAAAATATACAAAAAGGTGGATCTGAACGTATCCATAAGACAGTTTATCCGTATTTTTTTTTTTTTTAAATAGGGTTCATACTTGAACAATCCTATAACACATGAAATACAACAACACAATGACACAACAACACGGTGAAATTACAGTATAACCTCGTTTTTACGTGCCCGCAATTCACGTTTTCCCGCAAATTGCGTGTAATTTTTTCAGTCCCGATGTATTTCAGTACATTTAATACCCGCATTTACGTTTTTCTTTCCCGCGATTTACGTTGGAAATATTCAAAATATACGAAGTTACGCCAGCTTGACAATGTTTGGGTCGTGACATTCGAACGGCGAATGGTGATTGGTGGGCGAGCGACCCTGTGATTGGCTGGGTTCGGCGCATAATTCGTGGTGATTGGTCCATTATTGGTAGCCATCTTTTCTTTTAGCATTGTATTCATTGTCATTATTCTGTCATCAGTTTTGCAAGTTTATGGATTTCATATTACTTTCGGTTCGATTATTATACATTTTTACGTCCCCATTCTTTCAAGTCCATAATGTCTAACCAAAAGAAAGCTTTGTCAGTGCAAGAGAAAAGGAACATTATCGAAAAAGTGAATAAACACGTTGGCTCACGCATTTCACTAGCCCGAAATTTGGGGATACCCATTACTACTTTAGCCACAATCATCAAAAACCGTGAATCTATTGAAAAAGCGCTATTCAATGTGGACCCGAGGCGAAAAAACGTATGTACATCAGAGCCGCCGAAGTACGATAAAATGGAGGAGATTTTAAAGGAATGGTTCGTCAGTGCGCGGGCCAGTAATATTCCCCGTCGGGCGGTACAATAATTCGTGAAAAGGCGCTAGCGTATTGCGAATCAACTAAATATTGAAGGATTTACAGCATCAAATGGATGGATAGATCGTTTTTAAGAAGAGGCACAATGTGGTCTACAGATCAATATGTGGAGAATCGCGAAGTGTTGATTTGGACATTGCTGAAGATTGGAAGCAGACAGATGTGCCTAAATTAATTGCAGACTACGCTCCCAGAGATATTTTCAATGCCGATGAGACTGGACTGTTCTTCAACGTTCTACCTTGTAAGACTTTCAGCTTCAAGGGTGAAGCCTGCTATGGAGGAAAATTAAGCAAGATTCGGCTCACTGTTCTCTTGATTGCTAATTCTGATGGCAGTGAGAAGCTTCCACCGTTAGTGATAGGGAAGTCTGCAAAACCACGCTGCTTCAAAAATGTCAGGACATTGCCGACAAAATATGCAGCCAATAAAAAGCCTGGATGACGTCAATCTTATTTGAAAAGCAGCTTACTGCATTAGATGCTTTGATGGGAGCAAAGCATCGAAAAATATTACTATTCCTCGATAGGTGCCCAGCTCACCCCACAAACTTGACTTTGAGGAACATTCAGTTGGCATTTTTTTCCTCCTAACTGTACAAGTGAACTGCAACCCCTGGATTTAGGGATAATTCGGGCATTCAAGCACTACTATAGAAGAAACTTGGTACAGAAGTTATTGTGTCAGTTAGAACGAGGTGAGGACCCCAACAAATTTAGGATGTCTATTTTGGATGCAATGCATTATACCGTTAAGGCATGGGGTGAAATAAACGATTCTACCATCAAGAATTGTTTCCGGAAAGCTGGGATATACAAGGAGCATGGGCAGGATGAAGAGGCAGTACCCAGTACTGGAGAAAATATCCAGTGTGATGTCATAGAAGGCTGGGAAAAGATTTCAGACCAACCCCTGGAGGATTATGTAAACCTTGACTCCGAAGTTATGACATCAGACTTGTTGGAAGTTGATGACATTATTGACAGTCATTTAACACCAGCAGACTTGTCTACCGAAGAACTGTCTGCTGAAGAAGAGGTTGATATTCCAACAAAAGAAGAAGCAATGAGGTTCATCGAGGGTTTAAAAACCTACTTTACAAGCTTTTCTGATATTCGAGATGACACTTTTAAATGTTTATATAGTCTTGAAAGAGAATTACATAACAAAAAAACAAAGATGAAACAAACTAATATATGTATGTGATTTTTTAATAAAAAAAATAATAATTTCTTCATTAAAGATTAAATTAAATGTTGTTTTTTAATAAAACGTTTTTTTTTAAAACATAAAATTTAAATGTTCTTTTTATAATACCCCCTTTTTACATTTTCCCTCCAATAAGGT
Source organism: Drusus annulatus (assembly GCA_022651775.1). Taxonomy (NCBI): domain Eukaryota; kingdom Metazoa; phylum Arthropoda; class Insecta; order Trichoptera; family Limnephilidae; genus Drusus; species Drusus annulatus. The sequence continues at coordinate 50,630 of JAGWCC010000044.1, read as the reverse complement.
TTTTTTTTTTTGGTCCCTTAAAAAACGTAAAATAGGGGTTTTACTGTAGTTAAATTCCTGCAGTATTGCCATTTTACGTATTATGTATTTACCTAAGTATTTTTAATAAATTATAATGTAAATATTTATGTATAATCTATCCCCAATCAAAAAAACTTTCAAAACAGTAAACACAAACACCACACCAAAATAAATACATATTTCATTGTAACAAGTTGTTAGTAAATAAAATGCTACATTTTACACTATGGAAAAGATTAGTCAAACATTAATATGAAAAGTAAAATGATTATGTATTTACTTATCATAAGAGTTGTTATCGATACAAAATACTTTATTAAAAACATAAGTCTGCTTGTTTAAAATGGTTGAGTACATAATTATTACTGTTTAGATACATTCAATCCCAATATATAGGATGAATGGCAAAGTAACTTTAACAGATGTTAATAACTCAAAAATATTAACCAAATAGTACAAAAATAATATGTACAGTTGTATGATTTAATACTGCCTACCCTCAATTTACACATTTTCAACAAAGATTTCACTAAAACGAGAGAAAGATTTGGCCACTCACAATATCCAGAAAAACTCTTGCAAAAAATATATGAGTAGTGAGAAACAAATAATAATATTACATCAACAAAAGTTGTAACATAATATTGTCTGTAATTCGTGATTTAGTGTTGAAGCGTAGCCCTACCGCTGATGTGACTCAGACAGCAATGTCTCGTAAGAAAATAGCGCCGTTTACATAAATAGAGGGTCGACTGTATGTTTATTACTTGGGGTGAAAAGGTGTTCCTTGCAGTTTCTTGGTTTTCCTGTCTGGACATAGGGATGCAAAATCCTTCCTCCTAAATATAAAAATTCACACTGTAAATCTTCACCCATTTTTTCATGCTGTTATTCATACATAAATAAAAATATTAAATTGTACTAAACAATGTTTTTTACAAGTTGCTTATATTCAACAATGGACTGATTAAGGCCAATAGAAATAATAATACATCTGTATAAATTATTATTATCATTAAATAGTGCTATTAATGTTGTATATTCATAAAGGAAAACAAGTCAAGGACTGTTCGGATGACTTAAAAATGGCTATATCGTAGCAATAATTATAAATTATTCAAAAACATTTGTTTGTAATCGTATTTATAAGGTATGGCACATAGCACATGCTAATCATAATATGGCAATGACACCCAACTAATTGTGGGGGCGATATCTAGATAATCTACTTAAAAAGCAGACATAAACAAGTCCAAGCTGTTTATTATCTCAGTTAACCCGCATGTACCGACTATTGGCGATATCAAGTCACATTTGCCCTGAAAATAAATCACTATCGAATCCTGCTACCATCTAGGAAAGAAATACACACACCTTACAGAAAAGAAGATATTGCCGCAGAATAAATAGGAATAATGAATTCAGAGTACGGAGACCATGTTGAATACATCATATTATTAGTTTTGTTTAAAAAGAAGCTAAGCAATGATATATGATATACTACAAGTCAAATTAGATAATAATAAATATGGCGCTATGTATTAGAGAAAAGAAACTCACACTGATTGAAATCTGTTGAGCGCCGGTCTCGTAGTTTCATTATTTGAAACTGTAGCCAAAGACATGTTGGTCCAATCTTCTTCCTCGGGATGCAGAATTTCCTCTTTGATATTTCTTATCAAGGTCTCTTCTCTCGCCTTTTCACTCTTTGTTTTCTTTCCCTTGGATTGGGAGGTCATCAGGTTTACGTTAGGGTTGTAGCTTCCAGAGGCCAGGGTGGTGAGATAGTCCATATTGCTGTTTGCAGAGTTGTCTTCGCTTCCGAGGACATCAGAAGCGTTTTGCAGAGCTGATAAGGCCGCTTGCTGATTGACATCGGATAGGGAGACAGCCACTTCGTCCTGGGAATTCGCCTCGTCGCTGTCAAATATGTTTGTGGGCAGAGTAGATGGGGGCTACAAAGAACAATAAACCATTTTACCATTATTATTTTTTAAGCAAGTTAGGCAGAAGAATAGAACCAGGAAGAGTGGAAGCAGCTTGGTAAAGTTTCATCCAGCAGTGGATAGACAGAGGCTGATAATAAAAAATAAAATTTTCAAAGAACTATGTATTTCATAAGAAACTTTGCAACTTGAGAAAATGCGCAGTAAAAAAAAACATAATTTTATGTGCCAAGCAATCTAAAAAAATCTAATTTTATTAAAAACTAATAAGTTAATAAGAAATTGCTACCTGGCAATAAGCTTGCCTATAATTTGATGTAGTTAAATGTTTATTAAGTGTTAATAAATAAATGGCTAATTCAACATACCTGTGTGGAGGATGTGATAGTGCAAGCGGGAACAGATTTTGATGGACTCGCCACATCTTCCATAATCTTTTTACTAACTCTCCTTCCATTCTCTTTTGTGACCATAGGCATCTCTCCAGTCAGCATTCTTGTGTCAAATTCAATGGGCAAATCATCATCCATGGGAACATCTGAAAAGAAGATCAAACAATCAAATTATAATATTACAAGAATATCAAAACCTCGGGCCAAGGTATGTCGGTATACCATGCAGGTGAGTTTTTTTAGATTTTTTTTGTCGGTGCTATCAGTTTAGGTGATTTCATTTATGATACAATTTTTTTAAAGACTAACATTTCCAGGTTTCGAATAACCTGAAAAATTTGAATTCCTCCTACTACCATCTTAAGCGGAAACTGTTGCTTGTGCAATTATGGAGGACTTAGCTAGCAGAGGATTGAACCCGCATTGCCTGGGTGGGAACCCAATGCTTTGAACCGCTCTACCAACTAACCAATCTATATTGATAGTTAAGTTTGATGGAGCAGACGAAAATTGCTTTACCGCTGTTTTAAGATTGTTGTTGATAAAATGACAATATATTCACAGACATGCAATAAATAATTCATTGAACGAATGATTGCTCAATGAAACACTTAAAAATAAATAATCTATTTAAATGAATTAATCTCCGCTGAACGGTTATGTGTTGTGAAAGTGTTAAAAAATTTGACTGGCAACATCTTTATTTACTAATATACAATAACAATTTTGGTAAAAATAAAACATGCATTGAAAATACTTAGCCAAAAAGGACTACAATTTTTTTAATATTGTATTCGAACTAAGAAAACGCTTGGTTAAAAAATGTTGATGAAAAGTAATCAATATAATAGTAAGTAAATCTTCCGCTAAGGGTAAATTTTGATTTAACTTAGCCATTGGAGAAAGTGGTTGAAAAATTGTGGTAATATGAAATATTCGTAAAGTTACTTAAATAATATTTAGATAATTTGTATAGCGCCGTTTTTGTGAAAAATTCACCTCAAGAGCACCTACTCACTTTGCATTCCAGGTTCATCGATTTCTTCATGCGCAGCGACATTCTCATTCCCCATGGAGCTGATGGAGTAGGCCGGAGAGGGGGAGGTGTACGAGTGAATGGTGGCGGGGCTGTAGGAGGGACAGGCCTCCAGGTTCTCTGCCGAGAGACGGGACCTCTTGTTAGCCTCCAAGTGTTCATGGTCCACCTCGTGGATTGTTGGACCAGTCTCCTGGGCAAAGACAAAAACTATAATTTCAGTTTCATGCACTGCTAAGAACGAGGAATTCCAGTGAAAAATATTGACATTTTAAAACTCTTAGGTTCATATAGCGGTTCCCAACCACTTTTGACTTGCACCCCTTGGCAGTCCATTTGCCTAACCTATACCTCTCATATTACAAAAATGTTAAAATATATTTAATGCTTGATAACACCTCAGAAAATTATTTGAATTTTTTTTGTGCCTATATTTTTATTTATAGTTTTTTTTTAAACTTTCCATTAATTTGAATTAATTAAGATTGGGTCTCGGAGTTTTTTTTTCATTAGTAAAGTAAAATAAACAAAATACACAATTCAATGCATGTATAATGGAGCATGAATAAATATAGAGATAACATAGAAATAAAAATGCTAATGGATCCCAGACCAAGGATGACCGCTGAGGCGGGAGCTGTCAAAATAATAGCGGTTTTTGTGGCTGAAATAAGGATTGCAACCTAGCAGAAAAAATAGACACCATAGAGAAAATTGGTTTTTTGAAATTGGGCCCGTTTTTACGAGTAAAAAAATCTAATATTCAACAATAATATAAATAAAATACAATGTTTATCATATCTTGATTGCCAGATTGCCTATGATACACATATCAATCAAAAAATGACCATAGACAATGTTTTTAGATTGGTATAATCATTTTAAAGTATCAGCACATATAAGTAATTTTTTTTAAATGACAGAAAATATTTGGAGAAAACTTACCACATTTTCAAAATCTACGTCATTTTCATCTAGCTCATAATCCGGGTCAGGTTCGAGGCGAGGACTCTTGGAGTCCCTGCCTCTGTCTTCAGCATTGTGGGCAGCGTTGTTGATCATCAGCTGGTAGCGTCTCTTCATGCCGGATTTGAGGGGGCCGTTGCGAGAAGGTTGAACCAGCGACATCAGGAATTGGATGAGCTACAATAAAATATGGCCAACATTGTAGTTCAAATAAGAATGATAATGCCAAGTAAGCATCTTAATAAAATGGAAGTCAAATTTTGAATTTGAATATATAGAAAAACTGTTAGAATAGTATGAAGAAGACACATAGGCTAAAATTTGAAAGGCAGCCTTCAAACACAATTCAAGGTCCTTTATAATAGTAAGGTTAATGTGCCCATTACAGTGTAGTAGTAACCAGTAATATATTATAAATTTGTTCTTGTTCAAATCCAATTATTATTGTTCAAAATATCATTTAAGACATTAACAGCTTATGACAATTACCAACAAATTAAAATATGATAAGGATGCGATTGAATTTTTAAATGAGAAAGTGTATCAAATACTTAAGGCGGATCATGTCAAGAGTCAGAATAATAGAAGCATGTTTGAGACGATGGATGAATGTGAATGAAGCAAGGAGTGTGTGCCAAGACAGAGTTGTGTGGCAGTCCATTCTGTCCGCCTACCTCTGTAGCTAAACAGCGTGGTGGTTAGTTAGTTATCTTTACATGACCAAGAAAATAAAAATTATGAAACTCTTACATTATTGACGATTTGCTGTTGTTTGATGTGTTTCTGCCTCAGTAAGGCTATCTCTCTCCAGAGGGCTTCATTTTCGTGCTTCATGACGCTAAAACGTGCATCCAAGCTTTCTTGCTTTCCCTTCATCTGCTTTACGCCTACCAGAACCTTATTCATGATCTCCGGTTTCAGAGGCGGTTTCTCCTCCCCAAAGGTGGAAATGTTCTGCTTGGGGTTTGCGATCTTTCTCTTGATGTGTTCTAGAAGGAATGGGTGTCCGCGCAAAAAGCAGGGATGGCAGAATTCGATCTCGTCCTTTTCGGATTTCAGGCCGCCGTTGTCCACCGAGGTGACCTTGTGGAAGCCGTACATGTTGAGCTGCCGGATGAAGCTCGCCATGTTGTTGTGCTTGTAGTAGAGGGGCAGCAGTTCGCGGGCAAAGTCGGCTTGGTTTTGAATACTGAACATCTTTCCCCCCTGAAAATTACATTTTATTCTAGTCAAATTCTATTCTATAGAATGGCTTTGGTCCTAAATGGGTATTTTTTTATGTGATATAACACTAGAATCTTAACTACCCAGAGCCATTGAAACATTAACATCAAAAATTTTGCTAGAGAAATATTGTGAGGCTGAAGAAGGCATAGGAAGGCCAGGAAGTTGCCATAGAGGTCAACAGGTGGACAACTAGAAATGAAATTTTTGTCTACCAGCGTGTGTACAGTAGTTTAATTTAATGTGAACATGGCGATTATTTTTGTTTGTCATTGTTTACAACATTCCTTCTAAATTTGCATGCCCGATTTTGAATCAACTTTTAAAATTCACGATTGAGTATTGCATTAGTCATCCACGCATCATTTTTTTTCATTTAACTCTAATGGTTATTCCCTGCCTTGTGTTTACTGTTTACATTTTACATTTCTTTAATTTTGACAATATTTTATCCTTTTTGCGCCATGGATATCACGCCAAGGAAACAGGAAAAATGGTGACACTTGGTAAGTATACATCTATGACCCAGAGGAATATTGCAAAGGAGTGTGGGGTCAGTATCGGCACAGTAAATAAGATCCTTAAGCAAAAAAAAAAGAAACTGGATCCGTGAAAGTGCAAAGAATGGGAAAATGTGGAAAGGAAGACGACTGCTAGAGAAGAATACTTGGTACGATATAGCCGACAAAATCGTAAGAAAACCAATTTGACTTAGAAAAGAATTTGGCAAGTATCGGAGTGGCAATTAGTCCACAGTACGATAACGACTTACAGAATCTGGAAGGTCATTCGACCACAGAAAAAGAAAAACTGCTGACTGCAGACATAATGAAGAGGCTGTTATGGGCCAAAAAATATCAACTGTAGAACAGTGGGGGAAGGTTTTATTTTCAGACGAGGTAAACTTTCTAGTTCATGGACAGGGGTCACGCTTTGTTGGAAAAAGTAGAAATGAAAAATGAATGCCAGCCCATATTGAGCAAGCTGTTAAACACCTTTAGAAGATGTTCTGGGGGTATTTTTGATACATAAGAACTGGGGCATTAATACCTTTCGAGGGTATGATGAAAATACAAAAATATTAAGATCTTTTGGAAGGTAGATTGACTGTTGAACTTGAAAAATTAGAACCAAATAGGTCTGCAATTTTCCAACTAGACAGCGCTCCTTGGCACAAATTAAAGATGATGCTTCAATATTTCACTAATAACAATATTGTCTGCATGGAATGGCCAGGAAATTCTCCAGATCTTAATTCTATGGAAAATTTGTGGGCAATTTGAAATGCCAGAATCTAAAAAACAGACTGTACAACAAAAACAAAGATTTAAGTAATTGACATATGGTTTTGTGATAGTAAAATTTTGAAAAACTGTAAACAAAAATGTTGATTTTTTTTAAAGAAAGAGAAACATTCCCAGATTACGAATAATCTGACAATTTAAAAAAAAACTCCTACTGCCATCATTATAAGCGGAAATTGTTGCTTGTGCAATTAAAGACTTAGCTAGCAGAGAAATTGAACCCACAACACCTGGGTGGAGAACCCAACATATTTGTCCACTCAGCGACTAACCAATTTAATACCAAATTTAGATCCCATGTCCAAACGAGTCCAAGGTGTTATTAAAGTCAAAGGTGGACATATTATTTCCTATAATATAATGTACTTTATGCTTTAAAATATGTTTTTTATTACAATCAAATGATATTTTTCAAAAAATTTACCTTGTTCACATTCATTCAAACAATACTGTATATCCAAATGATTGGACTTGGAAAAATCTTGTCAATAATATCTAATCCAAAGTATTCATCTATCAACTATGTTTGCAAAAAGTTTAATTTACTACCTATTTAGTAAATTGACATCACACCAGCAATATATGTTAAGTGACGCGTTAATCAGAACCAGTGGCGGCTCGTGACTTTTTAGTGTGCTAGAGTGCTAAGATTGAAAAAAAACGTCATGATTGATGTTGTTGTGGCCGAAAATGAATTTAAAAAAATACATATGTAAATATATATTGTATGAAGATTTTCAAGATTTTTCAGTTTGGGGGGGTCATTGACCCACCAAAACTGAAAAAATCTTCATACAAAATATGTATTTTTTTTAATAAAATAAAAATCATTTTCGTCTACAACAACATCAAAAACGTCGTATTTTTCAATCTCAGCACTCTAGCAACCTAAAAAGTCACGAGCCGCCCCTGATCAGAACATTATTTCCTGACTGTTTTTTTTTTTGTTTTTGCGTTACTCATATTAAGGATATTTTAATTTGCTATTCTAAGGTATAAAACCTTGATAAAAACGATAGATTCTACAGAAAGGGATATTATTTATGTGGGTAGAAAGCCTGATAAAAAAAGATAAGAGAAATACATGTCAAAATACCAACAAAGATAAGTATACATTCGGCAATACTCTTGAAATGGATATAAATAAAACTTATTTGTATGACATAGCTAAAAAAAACAACCGGCAATCATCAGCAATATGCAATATAAAAGGTTGAATTGAAATAAATTGGGTCATGCACTTAAATGTCAAAAAGGGTTACAATTCCTGCACTACGTTGTCATGTGATCTGACATATTGTTGACAACACCGATTAAACACTTAACAACTTATTATTGATTGTTCAACCTACTTTAGAAAATCTAAAAATTGATACCTGTATAGATCAATAAATTACAATTACCTAGAAACTCAACGGCCTTGATATTGACAATTTCATATTTTCTCATTTTTGGAAACAACACCTAGACAAATTAATATGGCGATAGATGGAATTACAATGTAATAGTATTTGTTAATGCATCAAACGCTTACTAAATGACCTCATGGGTTGCATATTAATGCTGAACAAACCGTGTTAAGTACCATAAATAGTCATTTGAAAGATATCACAACATGTCAGTATGGAGATGTATTTTAGAAATTTTCCTATTCCAGCGACTCGCCGGAAAATGTTTTTTTCTACATATCTGTGACTTTTTCTGCGATTTGTCGTCAGTAATATTATTTAGGACAAAACGCCGAATTCGCACACAGGTATTTGGTATTTATATCTTCCATGGCGGATTATTTATGATCGTGAAAAAACTTAACACATTATCAACTGTGTACGAACTTCGTTCATTCATATTATGAAGACAGTGAACCTGTAATTAATTGCAGTTATAACAAACGAGTGGATTGTGCAAATGGAACGAGTATTGATAAATTATTATTGACAGATAGGTACATAGTATAGTTTGCTATGTACGCACTTTCCTCCGGCAGGGCTATATTTATAATCATACGATAAAATGTGCTAATTGAACACATCTCAAGAGCGTTAATTTGTAAGATACTAGCTTTGAATAATAGTCAAAGTGGTTGAATTACTATTTTAAAATCATGAAATGTAGAATTTGGTAAACATGTTCGCACTTACGGGTGACCATGATATCAGATGATCGGATTCAGGATCATCAACCAATTTCCACAGTTTGGCTAAGAAAGCCGGAACATTGGCACCAATTTCAACTACAGAACGCATATTGGAAGAAATATTAAATATATTCGGGAATATAAATAAAACTTATGAAAAACACCGCAAAGCACGACACATTTAGACAAATATGAAGTACGTAATGGTTGACGCAATCCTACCAAAAACTAGGATAATTACAAGTTGGCCAACGTGAGAACTGTACACCGGTTTTATTTTTAAGTGAATGCTTAGTGCTCACTTACCATGACATCAAAGTCGTAAAACAGTGTTGCCAACTTATATACTTTAGCGCTAAATTTAGCTATTGAGCTTCAAAAAACAATGTTTTAGTTTCTTAGCTCTTTTTATTTAAAGATTTTATTTATGAATAAAAATTTGACCGTACTGGCCTTAAATACTTTATTTAAATAAATTAAAACCGCGTTACTCTATGAGAACTTTTTACAATGTCAATGCATGTTTAAAATGCGTTTATTTCTTCACAATATTTATTGCTGATCCATTAACTCTTGAGTATCATGGTCAATGTCATATAAAGCCAAAATATTTCGCCCACTTTTATGACTTGACACAATATGATATTAAATATTATGAAAACATTTTTTTTTAATTTATAATGATTTTTTCACTAAGTAAGGTAAATAAAGTCGTCGGACTGTAAAAAATAGTTGCAGCGTGGAGGAAAAAATGCCAATTTTTGTAACATACTCGTATATTGTATAACTTTGACGTTGGAATCTCAAATTATTGTGTAAATATTAATATCACGAATGCAATTTTTTTTAGATTTGAGATTTGACTGACTTGATTGGCCAACCTTCAATAGTAGAGGGTACCAAAAGAAGAAATAAATTATGTACATGAAAAATAAAGCCAGCCACCCAATATCGAGAGTGCTCAATCATTACATTTATCAAAGAGAAAATATATACACCTCTCAAAAAGCTTTTAGGTATTGTATAGTCATATCAGGATAAGTTTTATTGATTATTTTTTTCTAAAATACAGTTGAATTTTCAGAGTTATAATATACAAGAGATAGTACTGTAGAGAGAGCTGTAGTCAGTTTATACGAGGTTTGCCGGACTGGGCTAGACCTGGGCATGGCTAGGACTAGGGTTAGGGTATTTATACATCCATTCATAGCACATGTCGACATAATGTTTTTCTTTATTCGTATTATCACTTTTTCACCGTATGTTTTTTTTTAAATGTAACCTAATAAACCATTGAGTTATCTTAATTTATTTCACGTATCATAACGTGTGGGCGGAGTCAACGGAGACGCTGGACACGAAGAACATTCTAACAATACTTTAAAGCGGTGTGATAATTCAAGAAAAAATGTTGTCTCTTTCTTTTTCGTGGTGTACGACGTAAAAACCCGGAGAAGGTGATTTATCCAAAGTTTGTATAGGTTTGGTAAAAATAATTAGCTCTCTCTCTCCGTATATTGTTACTTCAAGGTTGAATTCGTAAAACTTCGCAGTTTTTGTCATACACACGGACGATAAAACTGTACAGTTTTATCTCACCAATAAAACAGAAGGTGTGTAGCGGCCTTTATTTTATTTGTCACTACCCACTTCAGAGTGGATCTAACGAAGTTAGAGATGGGATATTTTAAACGGGGTATCACTGCGGTTCCAGTTACCGAAGAATCGGCTATTTATTCAGTTACTTTTGAAACCGATTACCGGTGGCAAGAAGGTTCTTCGGTAAAAAGTAATCGAAGCAGGAATATCAAACACCTCTAAGGAGTAATTTTAGTGGAAAAGAACCGGAACCGAGGTCATTTCGTCACGACATTCTAACGAAAAACCATTGGTTATGGCGTGCACACATGATGCCAGTATTTAGTCGAGTAGCAAGTGGCAAGTAAATCGTTTAGTAGAATTTGAAGGCACTTGCCACGTGTGGTAAAAATACTTAATGGCCAGTGCCTACAATTTCTACTAAATGATTTACTTGTCACTTGTTACTTGACCAAATACTGGCATCGTGTAGATACGTCATTACTCCCAAATATGACCTATTTTTTATTTAATGCTAGCACTACACGATCGTCTAACTCCGAACCGGGTTTGAAGTTGGACGGTTGGAAGATCATGAAGTGCTAGTATAATGCGAGTTGGGCGAACTCGTTCAGACTCTTTTGATGTGGTCAAATGATGTCCCGGGCCAACTCTCCTGAACTCGAGCCAACGCGCACGAACCACCCCTCTACCTACAGATCGTCCAACTGTTAATAGTTGGACGGTCGTGTAGTGCTAGCATAGTGTTAGCACTAGCATAACAAAAATCGGAGCCGGTTCCAAAAATAGCTTATTCCTCGGAGAAAATATATCGGCGGTTCCAGTGACCGACAAGTCACCGGGACCGGAATATTGAACACCTCTAAAGTCCATTAGTCCACAGGTGAAAGAAGTTCTTTGCCAATGCCGTATCGTTGATCTCACAATAATATTTCCGGCTTATTTCTTGTCTTGAAGTTATTTGTTTAGTGCGTGTGAAAAAATCTAACTGGAAATGGAGGTAAATAAATGGCAATGGTTATTAGAAAATTACACATTTTAATATGCTTAAATTCCCATAACTTTTTCCTTACACAGATCGAAATTATGAATGTTTTTGGATCCAAATCCATTGGACGCATTCATGCGAACCCTGACGAAACTATTCAAGATGTGAAGGAGAAAATATGTGCGTTAAAAAAGAGTCTTCTTCCTGATCGTCAATCCATTCGCATGGAAGTCAAAGGCAAAGCATTGAAAGATTCTGACGTCCTCAAAGCCCTGGGCGTTTCTAACTTAGGGAAGTTATACGTGAAGGATCTGGGACCTCAAATCTCCTGGAAGACTGTCTTCCTTGTAGAATATGCTGGACCCCTGGCTGTGTATTTGTGGATGTACCAGAGGCCGTGGCTCTTCTATGGAGATGTGTCTTCTCCTATGAGCTCAGTTGCAAAGTAAGTCGTCAATACATACATAATAATTATTTTAGTATTTTATGTCAGGAAGTTACAGATATTTGTTTAATGTGTCAATATGGGTTCATATCAAAACTATGATAAATATTAACCCATTTAAGGGCAGATTTATAAACCCATTGTACTTGACACCAAAATCCCGTGTAATGTTTCTACCTACTAAAAGCTAATTTCAAGTGCCAATTATTTAATGTATTTATCTGAGGACTTACCAATTATTTTACTACTTGATTTTGCACAAAAAAAGTCTCCTAGGAGGAAGGAGTAAAACTGGGTATCTTTAGAACTTCCAGGAGTAATAGCTATTAAATATTCTTAAACATAAAATGTCAACCATACGCTCTGTACATGTTTGCTGTACCATTTATACCATGGCGCTGCTGAATCAGTTCAATGACACTAGTTTCTCAGAGCATCTGTGAAAATAGTGGTAACATAGACATAGCATTCCCACTTATCTGTGCTTCAACGATTGTGTTCTGGTCATTAAGATAGAGGATCTGACAGGTTGACCGTTTTTGTACATATGTGAGACCATTATTCCCATCCTCCTTGCTATTTCAATTATGGCTTGAAATATAAATGTATAAACTATACAACATTGTGTGTACTGTACAAGTAATTCTCCACAATCATTTGTTAATATCAAACAACTTTCCACATTGTACATGGTAAATACTTAAATAGAAATTTTGGCTATTAGAAGATTATTCATCCATTTATTAGGTCAAGAAAAAAGTGTTTAATTGCTGAATTAGTCAATACTTCAAATGAAGATTCCTAGATAGGTACTAGATAACAAAATTAATGAAGTTCTTGTTTTAAAATAATATTTGGTGTGTGTTTTAAATTTTTTGAAACACGTTTTTAAGTCAGCTGAAAATTTTGTACAATCATACTGTATTAATAATTTATGAGGCTTAAATGTAATTAACCTGGCAATCATGACCTTGGATCACCTTTGTTCAGTAGTAACTACCCAGATAATGCTTTGCTTATCTAATTTCGACCTTTAGCACTGTATTTAAAGTGTTTTTTTCAAACTATTGAGCATACTTATTTTGCAATCAATTTACAATGACGAACGGTTAAAATTCACTTCATGATTTAAAATTCCTAAAGGTATTCTTTTGATTAATCCTTTGTAACCTCTCCCCTTTTCTCATAAACAATTCATGTAACAGAAAATAAGTTTACAGCGAGTTTCTCAGTGGCAGGACCATATTCTTTATGGAATCCTCTATGATTCTTCATATATTTAAGGGTTTTTAAATAATATTTTTTCAAAGAAAGACAAACATTCCCTGGATACGAATAACCTGACAAGAATTGAAAAACTCATACTGCTATTATAATATACGAAAAATGTACTTGTGCAATGATGGAGAACTTAGCTAGCAGAGTAATTGAGAAATGCGGTGGGAATCTGACGTGTTTGTTCACTCAACTACTAACCGATGAACATACATTTTGGGTTTCTTCAGTTTATTTAAAAAAAAAAATTACCTTTCCATAACTGAAAGTAAAAATCAAATGTACGATTCGAAAGAGGGTGACTTAGCTATCCCATTTGATGTATCCAGTATAAAAATGTAATGTTGTAGCAATGAATTAATATTCTTTACTTGTAGTGCGGCCGCTGCTTGCTGGACGGTTCACTATGCCAAGCGTTTGCTGGAGACCATCTTCATCCATCGCTTCTCACATGCTACCATGCCGCTGCGAAATCTGTTCAAGAACTGCTCCTACTACTGGATGTTCGCCCTGTACGTGGCCTACCACCTGAACCATCCCCTCTTCACTCCCCCTGGGCAGATGCAGTTCTACATTGGACTGACCGGCTTCGTGGTAAGACATTGCATATCGTCAGCTTACAACTTAAATTTACTAAGTGTATTATACAGATATTGAGTAAAATAGATTTTATGATTCATAACATTCGTCCATTATCAAAGTATCAAACTTGAAAAGGCACCAATTGAATTCAACCCAATCAGATTTTTGCCAAGAAAATTTCTCCAAATGCACTTAGGAATTACTTAATATTTTTATGCTTAAATGTAGCCAAATACAGAAAAATAGAGAAAGTCCACGATAAAAAAAACATAGAGCGAATTTTTATAGGCATCACGCGCATAGCAGATTTTACAAGTATTCTGAGTATTTTTCACAACACCTTATAATCTTAACTATAAAAAAAAATCGATTTATAGCAGCAAAAACTCTTGAGCGGTGAGCTCCGGTGTTGTGTCAATGTTTGGTCTCTAACTTTAGTGCTAAATGCCGAAGATCATTATTTACAGATCTATGTTTCTGAGGATGTGTAATAATCATAAATTTCTTACGTGAATAAAAAAGTTTTCGGCTTCCCTGTAAAAAGTTGTGTTTGTGGAATAATGCCTTTGAACAAAATGTATGCAGTCAACATGTGAGCAAGATTACTTTAGTCTTTCCCACATCCAACTTCCACAACCACTTATGAATTATAAGTCGTGCTTATCTGGCTTCCCTTTGATTTTAATTGAAAAATAGGGATACATATTTCAAATATGGTAAAAACTCTTGGTTATTTTTGCTTTATAACTGATTTAAGTAAAAGGTTAAATGAATGCACAATTTAAGAGTAGAAACAGTTTTAATACATAATAAGCAAGTTCAAACGAATAACCCTCCAGGAAAATAAAACCTACAACTATGAATAATTATAAATTCTAAAATGGCATCGTACATGATCATAAATTTTGTATTTTCCAGATCTGCGAGTTGGGAAACCTGAGCACCCACATTTTGCTGAGAAACCTGCGCCCCTCTGGCTCCACTGTGCGCAAGATCCCAGTGCCAGATTCCAACCCTCTCACCTGCCTCTTCAACTTTGTCTCCTGCCCCAACTACTTCTATGAGTTTGGAGCTTGGGCTTCCTTCACCGTGATGACCCAGTGCATTCCAGGTATTGACGCTTTCTTTTAAATTGATCTACACGTTTTTGACCCTTTCACCGTATCCCAGTTGATAAATAGTATATTTCAACAACCAGTTTGTCAAAAAAATTATAATATTCGTGCTTGGCTAATTTTAATAGCATTTTTGTTAATTATCACCTCACACGCACTTTATGTATCTATAAAATAACACTAATTCCCCTAACCCTCTTAGTCTCAAAGCAGTGCTAAAAGTAAGGCAAGAATTGGTTGAATAACAACTGCATTATGTGATGCTTTTTTTTCCTTTCTATTATTGTATACATATTTTGTTTGCACGCAATAATTACATTTTACTCCGTCCTAATGTTAATATAATGGCAACCATTTTATATTTAACCTTTCCTGATAGCTGTACCAAATGACAAGAAAGATTAGCCATAGTTCACAGCTATCCTTTTTTTGATCTGTGGTCCTATATTTATAAACTGATGTAATATTTTTTTTCCAGCTGGAATTTTCGCGCTGGCTGGAGTTTTCCAAATGTCAATGTGGGCCCTTGGAAAGCATCGCAATTACAAAAAGGAATTCTCCAACTACCCCAAAGGAAGGAAAGCCATTTTCCCATTTTTGCTCTAAGTACTTATGATGCTCTCTTTTATTTTTCCGTTAATTTGTATTGAGGTATTTTTATAGCTAGAAGACTTAATAATTATTTTGTTTTGTATCGTTATTTAGTCAATTAATATTTAAAAAAACAATTAAAAATTATATTTTGGTGGTTGTCATGAATTAATATATAATAAGGCTTAGGTTATTCGGAAATTTACTCAAACATTCAAAAATGTGCCGCCCCGCTTCTTTAAAATATATACTTTTTTTAATTTTTATATATACAATAGAAAAACTATCTCTCCACTTAGAGGCTTAGAGATTTGTAATTTAATGTCATTGTTATCTACATTTTCAATATTATTTAATTAAATCATACACAACAAGTGTGACTAGTCTTGCCTTTTTTATTTGCTCAAATAGTTTATTGTAGGGATATTACATCGTTCTTAATATTATCAAAGGTTTTTTTTTATAATGTGGCATTTAATAATTTAGTTTTATTCAGTCATTTCTTTATCCTGTTATTTCTTCATAAATACGTACAAAATGCAAGCTATTTATTAACAATGTTTATTTTTTATAATAGAATTTGACCCATGAAAACATGATCAAATTATGTATTCAATATTGTGTCATTCCAAAAATAAAAATATGGTCATTTATTGATTCGTTTTTTATTATCCAAAACTATATTTCATTTTTAAAAAGTGTTAAAAAACAAAGGTACATACATACGTATATTGTATTCAAACTATTTTGGACTCATGAACTAGTGACTTTATGAAAATGATTATAAATTGGCAATAAGATATTTTTCTTCTACACAAGAAGATTAAGTCTATGTATTGTGTTCCAACTATTTTGGACTCATGAACTAGTGAATTTATGAAAATGATTATAAATTGGCAATAAGATATTTTTCTTCTACACAAGAAGATTAAGTATATTGTATTCCAACTATTTTGGACTCATGAACTAGTGAATTTATGAAAATGATTATAAATTGGCAATAAGATATTTTTCTTCTACACAAGAAAATTAAAAATCAAAGACCGAAATATTAGCGAATATTTTTCATAATTCAATTTGAACTGCTTCCTTTTAATTAAAAAGAAAACATTCTGAAAGCAGAATCTTTCATTCATTATATTCTCCCTTATCAGTGGCATCATACTGTACCCCCATGGCTTGAGTCGACTGTTTGCATTGCAATTTTAGTACGATGCGTTGATTTTCTTCTTTGAGTTGTTGAATAACAGAGTCACGTTCCTTAAATTCAAAAATATCACTTATTAATCATGAGTTATGCAAGAATCATTAATAATTTGTTACTGTGCAAATTTCTCAATAGTTCGGCAACATAATATTTGTCGCAGATGGTGTACTGTTGTCTCTCTGAAACCTTTATTTCTTTGAATGTGTCATTTAATGGGAAGATGGAAAAGTTACAACAGAACTGTCAGTTGTATGCTTAATACAATGGTATTTTGCTGGAAGACTATAATAGTATGTTAATTCAGTCTAAATCTTAGAACTTTGCATCACACACTGTAGAGCACCGTAAAGTAGTCACTCAAATTGCACTTTGTACAATGACGTACGTATTAAATTATTTATATTATGTACCAATTTATTAATTTTATGATGGGTATAAAAAAGGGTACGTAAAAGAATATAAATTCTAAATGTGTGGTATAATTTACCATAATATCTATGTATAATATAATGCGTTAAAGTGTGAATTTTACTTACGTTCAATTGTATGTTGAAATCATCCATCATTTTGTCATGATCACCGCAAGCCTTCTGCAAAATCAAGTTGGCCTGTTTTGGGGTCTTCCGTTTAGTGGAAATACCAAGTAAGGCTTTCATCTCGGAACATTGGGCAGTTGTGTCCCTTAACTCGTTTCTTAAGTCATTTATTTCCTCCAGCAATGTGCTGTTTTCCTGAAATAAAATTTTAAATTACGCCTGATTCTTAGAAGTACCTTGAGTTTCTAGTTGTTTACAGTTGCCCAATGGGTCCTCGAATCTGTGACTTTTTTGAAAACCTTGAGGGTGACCAAAAATAAAAGCATTTGATATTCATTTATAGGTAAAGAAATCATCTCTCTTTATTTATTATTACTTCAGACGTTTGCCAGTTAAAATAATAATTATCAAATCATTTTTTGCAGTGCTGTTTCTGTGATACCACCCCTCCTGTGACAACCCCGAGGTTGCTTTACAATAAATTCGAAACCTAAATTTACATTATTTGTTAACATCTAACACAAACAAACTGATGAACGAGTTAACCCTTATCTTGGGGATAAGGTAAAATATATATGTAATATGATGTTAAAGATAAGATAATAAGCTACATAATTTTTTTTAAACTGACCATAGGTATCAGCGATTGACAGGACGATAAAGGAGAGTTTTTCTAAAGTGTTGTCATCACTACAAATGTTAAAATATTTGTTAAAAACCAAAACAAAAAAGATAGTAAAGTTGGTGTAACATAATATATAATATGTTAACACTGCCAAGATAAGGGTTAAATATCTATGTATAATGATTTTTGTATTAGATTGTTGTTGACATCCTTATGAATATTACTTTCAAAATTCAGCATAAAACACTTCTATGTAGTAATTCTTGTTCGAACATCCTGATGAGGTCCAGTAATATTCTTCACATCTCTCAAAAAGTGAAGTATTTTACCTCCATGATCCTGATAACCTCCCCCCGGGAGCTGGAGGCGGTTCCCTCCAGCTGCTGCATGAGGTTGGCAATCCTCAGCTCCAGGTGTGTCCTCTGCCGGGTGAACTCCATCACCACCTCCTCTTCGATGGCCTTCTCGTGGGTAAAGTCCACATCTGTCATGTACTTCTGTTTCAGCACTGCCTACAATAATAAATGATATGAAAAAGATTTACTTGATCAGCTTTTATATTGTTTTATTATGGGTAATGTCTGAAATATTTCAATTTGTACATTAAGATTAGTAGCAATAAAAATTATAATTGAAAACCTTAAATACTTGGTTTTGCCCATGTTTCAAACTCCTTTATCAAAATCTTCAGCTTCAGAAAACAGATTTCGCTAAGAGAGAGTATAAATATTTTTATTGGCGTTCTTTGCCATAACTCAAATTAAACAATGCCATCTTAGTGTCGTCTTGGCATTCTACTGAAAGTCCATCCTTTGATTGATAAACAATGACAAAATTTACCCCTACATCTTTTTTTCCAATAAGGCCGCAGTTTACTAGATAAGAGTGCTGCTTTTATTTTATTTTTTGTTTAATGCTTACTATGTATTTTATAAGTACCTACCCTGATGGCTGATTTGAGTTTTGCAGGGTCTTTTATGATTGGAGACAATCTGAACAAGTCCACTTGTATCTTTTTAAGCACATTCTTCAAGCTGACATATCTTTCCATCTCCTTTTCAATTTCAGTATTGGCCGCTGACAGTTTTTCATTCATGGTTACCATTCTGTACTCTGGAATCAATTTTCAAAAATGAAACAGTAATTTACGAGGAGTTAAACAAATTTCGTATTATTTTTTGCTACGTAAAATTGTACCACAGCGAGAGTTTTTCTTTATTAATTTTTCAAGAGATCCTTCCAAGTCAGAAACTCTTGATTTTTTATCTTCAATTTCCAATGCTTTTGGCTCAATCTAATGAAGTAAAAAAATATATAATTAATTTCAAAATTATTATGTTGAATAATATAATTAGTAATCTTTCTATTCGGGGAATATGAGACTTCATACAGATTGAACCAAAAGGTATCTCGCGTGGAACAATTTTACTCAAGAATATTTTTTTAATAATATTTACAGACCCATAGCGGCTTTGACTACTAATAATCTGGTTTCTTCGGTTTCCATGTCTTGGATTTGTGTATCGAGTTCTCTAATTTTTCTTTCTTTTGGTGCAATCTGTTTCAAGGGGTGAATGAGATAGACGATAATAAATCAGTTTGGTCAGAATAACAAACAATAATTAGTGATAATGATAATGATGGAATTATCATGATAGTTTACTTGACAGAATGCTTAGTGAGTTTCTCAAGATAAATATCCAAAAACCTACCTGATTCTTCAGTTCATTGATCTTGAAATTCAAAACGAACTTGTACTTTTCAAGTTCTTGCGTTTTTAATTTGAGTTCGTTGATTCGACTCTCCTTAGCCTCTATTGTGGAATCTCTTTCACTGATATCTTTCTTTAGATCGACAATATCCTTTTCTAGGTTTTGTATTATACCTTGGTATTGCTTGTGTTCAGCTGAAAAATAGAAGAATCTAATTTCACCGACAAATTGTGCATTTTTGTTGTTGTAATTTTAATATGAGGTGTTTTATAAGAATTGTCAGGTATCAAATAGTATCAAACTGGCAGAAAGGATAACAAACACATGCCATTCGTCGTGCCCATTTAAGTGCTGCATCCAAATGTATTTTTTTTTATTTGCATGCAAAAATGTATAATTATCTAAGATTTTCGTTCTAGGTTATGTGATTGTCAAACAGGCAGCAGCATAATGTGTTAGGCCCTAGTCCGCATTGGTAATGGTTTGGAAGATGCCAGAGGATTCTTCCACATTGTATCAAATATGTTCAATAACTTAATTTAATTTAAATTTGTGAACATGATTTTTTTTACCATGCATCAAGTTGACCTGATGCTTATACTCCTCAATATCTTTATGCGCCAAAATCATTTTCTTCTTTAATATTCCCGTTTCTCCTTTTAGTCTGATATTGTCATCTCTTTCGTCCTTGAGTTGGGCTTCGTAATTCATTTTCAATTCAACAATTTCTCTGTCTGCATCATTTTCAATTGAGCTCTTAATGTATTCGTGCTCTTTGGCCTCTAGCGTATTTTTTTGTTCGAGCTTGAAATGAAAATGAGCATAAATGTTTTAGTAAAAGCAATTCAATTATTCAAATAACATTATTTAATGGATCTCTAATTCTAATTAAATTTTATTTTTAAAACACCACAATAACAAACAATAATTATTGGGGATTCCAACTAACATCTGCAATGATGTTCATCTTTTCTAACAACTGCGCCTCATACATATCGCTCATTTCTCGCAAAGCCAAACGTTTGCTTTGTGCAAGGTCTTCCAACTTCTGTTCGTAGTCTGCTCTCATGGCTGCATTCTTGTCTTCAAGAGCCTAAAATTTGACAATCATGTAATAACCACAAAAGAACCATTATTTTCGTGCAACCAATAAATCTCCTGCTCCCAGTAGAAGCGGAGATTTATTGGATTTAGAAGCGGAGGCCATATTTGTGGAGGTTAGTTACGTAAATTGATTATACTGTGACAGGAGCCGAGTCAGAGCATTTAAATTATGGGGCCGAAGATGGAGGCTAAGTGTATGGCATTACAGCTCTGAAGCTGAACTCCAGGTCTTGTGAGCCCAGATTCTGCTGCCTAGTCTATACTTAGTCTACACTTGAGTCGTATATTTGAAAGCTATAAAAAACTATTCTTATAAATATTGGCAATATAATCCTAGATTCAAATGACTTAGTGTAAATACTTGCCTGATACTTATTATATTCGCAAATAAGTTTTGCGTTGAATTCCGTCTCTACTTTTTCCTGTGCCTTTTCGAAGTCCAGTCTCATCTGAATAATCTCATCATTGATAACATTCATTTCATGAGCGTGGTCCACCTCCAGTTGCTAATAAATAAATAGATAAAATTATAATACCCAAAATATTTTAATAATTTTTTTGTTGCTTTTTTGAATCTGAAATAATTGATGAATGGTAAACCTCATTTCGCTCTTTCAATTCTTCAATGGCGGTGCAGTACCCAGTGTGAACTTGATGTAAGAACTCGGCATGTGCAGCTTTGACTTGACGCATTTGGTAGGCATGCTCTGTCTCTATCTCATTGATACGGGTGGACAATATCTGAATAAAATTTGTATGTTAGGCACAATCTTGCGATGGGTATATTACACAAAAAATATAATATTTCACAAATGATCTTACATTTATGGTTGAAATTTTGTCTTCTAGACTCTCTTTATCGATGAGTATTTCTTTACAATATGCAAAGTCCTTTTCCATAGCTATAACTTTGCCTTCAATATTGGTTAGTTTCCAGATGCACATTGTGGCATCTTGAGCCACCGTTATCAAGGTCTGATCATCGTAGGAGAGAGCCAAACCCGTGATATTCTGATTATGCATGTGGAACTCCGAGAACACAGCTTTATCCAACAGAGGAAACTGAATGGAGGCGAGGTTTCCACTGCCGCCAGTCACGAAA
Source organism: Drusus annulatus (assembly GCA_022651775.1). NCBI lineage: Eukaryota > Metazoa > Arthropoda > Insecta > Trichoptera > Limnephilidae > Drusus > Drusus annulatus. The sequence continues at coordinate 28,723 of JAGWCC010000044.1, read as the reverse complement.
ATCATCAAATCGGACCTGGCCAACACCATGTTGTCTAACTTACAGCCGATTATTTTTAAGTTTCTTATTACATCGTTGTTACTGATTTCTTTGAGTTCTCCGTCAACGCCCACCACATAAATGGATTTACCGTCACTGGAAAAAATATTGATAGGATCAAGTATACATTTTATTTTCAGAAATAAACAGCTGTTTTTAATATAAATAAGTCAAAACAGTGTTAAGGTTAATACTGTTAGCTAAAAAACTTTTTCATGCTAAATAAAGGAAATTTACTGTGTGTATGATCACACCCCTGAGAGCTACCTTGTAACCTCTCTTTTTGTTAAATGCTCTCTTTATAAAAAATGAGTGAGATTACAAAATAGTTATCTACACCTATACAAAGAACAGTTTGATGTCATCTGTAAGAAGGAGGAAGGAAAGAGAAAAAGAAAGAAGACGAAAGGATGGAATACCCTAGATATATTCATTTTAAATTTAGGACACGCATAATTTTTTTAATGATTATTGCATGTAGGACATTGGCTTGATATTTCGGGCTGTTAATATTAAAAAAATCATTACTATTTGTATTACATATACTTGCATGTTGTATTATTTTGAAAAGATTATAAGATATCTTTTACCTTCTTACAGCGCAGTCTGTGAAGTCATTTTTCTTAATTATAACCTCACCAACTCTTTTCGCGCTAGTCATGCACCACTCATACACGGCTCCTTCAGAACCACATGATATAAGTTTGTCATCAATCGCCGTCCATGAGAGGGAACGAATCTAACAAAATAAATAAATTGATAAACCATTTCGTAGTATACTCATTATTGATTAACTGTGATAAACCACAAGAACACTTTTATTCAATTTAAAAAAAAATAAGTTGTATTCAGGTAGGTACCGACATAAATATTTTTTAGTCAAAACTTTTTTTTTATATTTAGGAAAGTAGGTATGTTCCTTTTCAAAAAAATAATGCAGCACCTTTTGAAAATCGTACATGGAAAAACTTTTTCAAATTTTCTGCCATAACCTATAAAAAGTTAATATTTTTGTTCTAAAATATGTTTTAGTTGTACATACCTGTATACACAAATAAAATAAAGTTATGGAAGTATTTTGGATGTTTTGGGAGGAATATCCTAATATAAATGTTTATTTTTGATGAAGATGGAACTTATAAGGTATGATACCCTTTTTTTAATTATTTTAATTTCATCAATCAATTGATTCCAAAATTCACAGTGTTCCTAATCCTGACACCATTTTGCTAAGACCTGGGGGGGGGGGAGAAGGGCTGGTTATATTATGTATAAAATACCAATCACACCGTTTCGTTGTGTCCTTTAAGGTTGAATATATTGATGAATGACACTGCAGAAAACACTTGTATGACAGCACCGTTGGCGGCAGCAAATAGATGGCCATTATTGCTGTAGCAGCAGAGCTTACAGTTCCTTATTGGAAAGTCTCTCATCTGTTCTAAGTCATCAATCAAGATCACCAGGTATCTTAGTTTGTCAGAGAACCCAATGATGACAAACAACCCTGAAATTAAAGGTTTGTGATATTTGTATAAAGCTTTCATTATAGGGAAATTGAAAAAGTTTGTTTATTTACTCTCCCTTTCTGTTATAAGTATTTGTTGGGTATGGAGTAGAGGAAGTAGTTACAACAAATTTATCAACAGGATGCTTTTATTCGGTCTGATAACGTCTTGCGATAGACAATGTTATAAAATTTCTTGATGTATAATATAAAAGTTTAAGGATTGAGTAATTTTGATGTTGGTGTTTAATGCTTACCAGTTGGGTGGAGAGCCAAGGAGTGGATATCTTCATGGTAAAATTTAATCAGCTCTAATTCCTCAGTTTCATAGTTCCAGATACGAATGCTCCTATCTAATTTTCCTGGCGTCATAAATATGGGCTTCCACGAGCAAACCGTCAGGCAATTTATGCTTTCATGGTGTAACTTGTGACCAAGCTCTTTAAAAGGCAGTTCAGCCATCTAAAATTTGTTATTAGAGTATTATTTATTAATGTAAAAAATAAAAATTGAATATGGTATTAAGAGTATTACAAAGCAAAGTAAAATAAAATTGTTAGACATATATACTTGACTGAGATGTTGTTCAAATAGTTTCACAGAGTAGAGCTGACTCTTTAATGTTGTTATCATCAGAGCATCCTGGCTAGGATTCACAGCCAGAAATTGTACAACATTTAAATCTATGAATGTATGTTCGTCGAGTCTGAAAAAATCGAAACGGCCTCGTCAATCTTGCTAATCTAAAAACATCTCTTTATTTGTATTTGTAAGTTCATTGTAAGATAAGTGCAAGGATTCACGAAGTAGATCTTTTACCTAAATTCAGCATCCATCACTGTGAATACATTTCTTTTGATCCAATCGTTTGGAGATTCCTTCTCAAACATGTGTACTGTCCCATTCAAACAAGAGTATGCAAAACCTGGAAATATAAGATTCATATACAGAGTTAAGATTATTTGATGTAATACGTTGTGTTATGTAAGGATTAAATCAAAATTTGGGTACCTACTCTTTTTTTTTATTTAGAAAGCCTTGTCATAGCCTTATGATTAGTTAAAATTATATTCTCTTTGACTTTGATTATAAAGTAATTTTACCTTTAGCAAACACGGTGAGGCATCGAACTTCATATTTATACTCTTCAGCGGAGACTACTTCTTGAGATGGCTCAATTTTAACCTCTTTTGTTGGTTCAGATCCTGGCTTTTTCTCCCTAAAACAGACATTTATATCAATTATAAATTTATCAAATCGAAGACTTACAAACGTTTCATTTTCATGCAGTATCGTAGTAAATACGTGAATTTTTTTCAGCATTTCCGTTATAGAAATGTTATTTTAAGTAAAGTTGAAAAAATAAATTACTTACTCTACGACCACATCCATTTCCAACTGTTTCTTCATGCACATCTCCGTAACTTCGTATGCTTTATATACGCAATTGTTCCTGAGTTCTCCGTTTTCCACAACCATAAGCATACCATTCTTAGTACCAAACATAACTCGATCCGGTGTCACCCACATACAACTCGTGATTATTATCTGTAATAATTCAAGAAATACCAATTCGTCTGTGGTGCCAATACCCCACCTTGATGAAAAGAAGGTTAAGATACCTGGGGAGCCATGTTGTGGACTCGGGAGATATCCCCAAATACTTAATGACAATCCCGGTAAACGTCTCTGGGCTACTGTTAAAGGAATATGGTGGAACATGAAAGATGGCACACTAGACTTGTGAACATTATGGAAGCTTTATAGCCCATCTCCATATTGATACTAACAATTATCAGGAAAGTTTGTTACACCGTTTTAAATCATTCAACTACAGGGATATATATATATATATATATATATATATATATATATATATATATATATATATATATATATATATATATATATTTGATTAGTTTTTTATAAGAACATACTACAGTTAGATTATGCTCACGTTTTCTGCTTTTGTCCATCCCCACTGTCTCCATACTGTTTCAGAGACATTCATCAGCTTAAATGTGTATGGGCCTGTTATGACCACCAACGCAGGGTCCGATGGATTACAGGTTACCTTTAAATAAATTCAAACAATAAATTTACACTATCATGGTACGAGTATAAGCCTAGTTTGGCAGTCACTAGAGCCCAGAACACTCTATATCTAGTACAAAAAGACAATGAATAAAGAAACTTTAACTCAACTCAAGACTGCTTCTAGTCTTTCAGTCAGTTTTCATGTTAGGTAGATTGCCTACCTGTCAAATGGCAGGAGTAATTTTCCTGTAACTAGATCAATTTGAAGAATTTTACCCAATTTTGTTACGATAATAAAATTCTCAAGCCTCCCGGCCACATTATTGACGGGATTTCGCTTACATGGCAATAATCTATATTGTAATTATTATTTTTTCTGTCCCACAAAAGTAAAATTTAAAATTGTAACACTGAAGCGTAATCTACGTAATATGTACAGAACGTTCTACTGCGAATTTTTTGGTCAACGCAACTACGTCAAAGTTCACAATATCGCTTCCATCCCGATCTGTGATCCTCTGAAGTTTCCATTGATAAAAACAACTAGATACGTCTTAAGTCTAAATTATGGAAAAAATGATTTTGCGATAATAAACATGTTACAGTCGAGAAAGTTACAAAAACAGTCGTTTAAAGTGACTAGAATTACGTCTCTCGCAGTCGATTTTACATCGCGAAATTCGTAATGACACGAACAGAGCATCAAAGCAACTGTATGTGTCGGCAGATGAATACATTTTAACCGCCTATGGGTCTATGATTTTAAAGGAAACAATAAAACTGGAAACACGACTGATGCCTATAATATTAAAGTCAGGGCCGATCCTGTGTAGGCGCAATTGGAGCAGTCCGCTCCAGGCGGCAAATTGCAAAGCCGCTGATTTATTTTTAATACACGAATCATAATATTATTAATTTAAGAGAGCAGAATCATAATTGAACAGAACAAAAAATCTACACTTTAAACACGTAATTCGTTGGATCTGTTAGTTTATAATTAGTTATTTTCAGAGGGGAAACCTGCCAAAAAACGAGTGGCTAAAAATGATTAAATTTTGTATATTCATGGGTCCACGTGGAAAATAACTAAGATAATTACTGTTACAATGACACAGAAAGCTATTTTATGACGTAAAAAATTTTTTTTTCGAAAATTATTTAATTATTTTAATTTCGATTTTGGTTTTGATAAAGGGCGCCAAAAATGTAACCTGCGCCAAGCGCCGTTTGGCTCAGGGCCAGGCATTTTAAATCATTCATTCTAATTTTTTGGAGTTATAAGGGAACTAATGCCTCCTATTATTCGTAATCTCGAGTAAGGTAACTGGTGAGAATTTATTGACCGCTGGCGGCAAAAACTGGAATTAATGATTGTGCGTGTGGGTTGTATTTTTTAAATATGAAGAATACTTTTTTAGTCAGGGCCAGGCCTGATTATACTTGTATTTTGTAATAATTTGATCACCCACTTTTGTGACAGTCCCCGTGCCATTGGGGTTCTGCGCCTTCGTCTGGCTCTCCACCTTGCCGTTCTCCCAGTTGTAATAGTACAGCATCCAGTCCGGCTCCCCGGTGATGGCCACCAGGTACTTGTTGTCGCAGGTGAACTGAACATCCACGAACTCCGTGCTGGCGGTGCCGACCCCGTCGCTGGGCGTCGTGAGGCCCTTCTTGCGCTTCAGAGTGTGCAGGTCGTAAATGCTGATGGTGGGTTTGGAGTCGCTCCCCCCTCTCTCGTTGAGAGCTATGTACTGGCTGAAAACAGAATATACTTTGATCCATTTTTTTTTCAAAAGTAAAAAATCGAAAAACACACAAAAACGCGACTAACCTTTCCAGTTGTCAAAAACAAACCACTAATCCAAAATGGCTGATAATGCTAACTTATGATAAACATATGTGTACCAACATAACAAAAAAACGATAATCTAATGTACACAGCCCGCGAAAATTCAAAATTCACCTTTTCTTTTGAACAGGCCATTTATTTATATACTATTATTTTTATTTTTTAACCTCTAGTGTGCCGGAAGTGGAAATGGTTACTGTGCATTATTCATTATCTTTTCAGGACTTTTTATCCTTTAAAACCTATTGTTCGCGTATTTAAATGAACCACAATCGCTTCTCAACAAAATAACCAATTCATAGAGATATTTTGCATTGCGGTAAGTCGAGTACAAGTCGAGTAATAAGTATTTGAATTTTTTCTTACGTCAGTGCGGCAGAAAAAAAATCGTTTTTCAAAGCGAAATCAGTGTTTGTATTTGCAAGAAAACTTCGTACAATTTTATTTTTATTTGGAAAGAAATTTATTCAGCCACACAAATATAATGAAACGACAAAAAATCTTGCCATTTCACTATCAAACTTTTTTTAGTGACATGGGGGAGAAAAACACTAATTCTTCGAATATAAGTAGCTATTCCAGAAAAAAACACTTATGCTATTAACATACAATTTGAACAAATACGTAAATACGTTATCTGAGAAAATAGCATGATTGACAAAAAAATCATTTCGTAAACCATAATTGAGTTATTACGAAATTACAGTCAGCAAGGTACGACGGAAATTGTACCTTGTGAGAATCCGGTATTCCAGAAGCTAAATTAAATTAAGATTGTTGTACATTTTTTGTGTATTTTTTGTTAGCCATGGAACGTTCCTGTTTTTTGGTGAACGAAAATAATAGTAATAAGAGGGACGGATCTAGGATTTTTTTCATAGACGTTTGGTAAATTGCAAGGTACATTTTATCGCCCCTGGCGGTATCTGGGTCGGGCTGCAGTCGGGCTCGGGATCGATTCTAAATTACCGACACTGTCGATAAAATCTTTATCGATGTTTCGTGCTAGGGCTTCAGGTTTGCACGCTTACTTAGGCTCCCCCCGTAGATCCGGCACTATATAATAATATAAATAGGTAGATCAAAGCAAGCAATATTTTTTCTAGCCAAGTTAAGTTCACATCCAGTGATTTATGAACAGTATTAAAATAAATAAACAATACCTACTGTATTTATGTTTATTATTTACCAACTGGGCGATATGGAAATAGAATCCACAGCCGTGTGCTTGTCCGGCAGTCTGATGAACCGTTGGTGCTTCTGTTCATAGTCGTGGAGAATCAGCACTCCTCCTGCCGGGTAGATCACCTCGGTGTCGGTCAGGTAATGTGCGTTGCCTCTAAAATCATTACAGGATAATTTCAATGCCACTGTATTTAATCATTGGTGTAGCGAATTCTGGACATATTGACCAGCAGAGACGTGCACTCCATACAGGCACATAAGCACTGCCTACCCTGCCATATTCGCATAAAAGTATGAATTATATTGGATTATATAATATGAAATTATTGCAAAAAATAAATCTACAATTTAAAAAATACGCGTGAAGTTCAGCTAATCTCACCGTCGCGAGCGTCCCACCGACCGTCCTACTATAACGTGTCGAAAGCAGTAAATACATATGCCCATACGCCGCCAACGTACTATTACAACAGTTCATTCTATGTTCACTAGACTACACAAAATATGTATGCTGTGAGTTGGTTTCGCGTTCAAGTGGCTCGTTTGTGTCAGTATCTTTGTTAGTGTCTAGGCCAGAGGTTCCCAAACTTTTTTGTCCCGTAGACCACTTGTCGATTTTTTCTGTTTTGTATAGACCCCCTGCTTTCCTAGTATTGATTTTTTTTAGCGTTGGGAAAAACTTCAAAGTGTTGTGAGCGCTTCAGGAACTGCTAGTTCTTTGAAATGAACCCTTCGCGGTGAACACTTCAATTGTAGTCGAACTCGTCAAAAAATAGTACTAGTCGGCAGAGATCCCAAATCGAAAAGTGCTAGCAAATCAACAAAAATTCCTCTCCGAAAAAAAGCACTAGTCGGTAGAGATTTGAAATCGAAAAGTACCAGCAAATCGGCAAAATATCTTCCACAAAAATTATTATTATTAATATAATTAGGGAATTAAAGTCCATTATAAGATAGTATTACGTAAGCACCTACATAGGTACTATCTGTGAGGTGGATTATTACATTTGCGGGAAGCCAACATTTTGGTGACGGCCTGCCTAAATGGAATCCACTCCCGTGGACCCCCATTTACGTCTCATGCACCCCCAATTTCTTTTTTCATTGACGTGGACCCCTTGCAGGTCGGAATCTACCCCTGGGGGTCGATATAGACCACTTTGGGAATGACTGGTCTAGGCAGTGCTTTTACAGAACAATTGCATTAACTATCAGTGACATATTTTGGTACCTATGTCTTTTATCAATGAATCCTCTATCCTGATCAAAAAATCTGTGTACACCACTGTGTTGGTCAGTCATTTAGGGTCAGAAATAGCCAGGAAAAGAAACAACTAAAATAATACGAGAGAGTTGTAAATGCGTCTAACTTTTCCCCACCGAAGAGTCAAACCGATAGGATTGATTGAATTTTCTTGAACCCGACTGGTCACACATCAAAGAAGTTTGTTGTTTGAAAATATCTTGAAAAAAAACCGTCTTGATGAAAGCATTGAAAACGTGAGGTTTGGGTTATTTTTATAATATTAATAGAAACGAGAGAAAAAAATCTGAAAGTATGTTGCCTATTGTGTGCTGATGATGCGGTGCTGATTTCTAATGGTACGAGTTAATGATTAATTTAAGTAAGTCTAAAGTCATGTGTTTGAAAGAGAAAGTACGAGAACAGCGTGAATGATGAATACTTGTAGCAAGTGGATGAGTTTGTGTATTTATGAAGTATGTTTACGAGAAACGGAAAGGCTGATAAGGATATTGAAAGAAGGGTGAATGCAGGGAACTATATTAACGGAGAACTGAATGCGGTAGTCAGTAATAAAAAGTTGTCCAGCGAAGGCTAGCAGCCCACTATGGAGTGCTGATACCAACCTTGATAAAGCAGTAAGGCATGGAACTGGCAGAGGATGGATTAAAGTAGACTGAAAGCTGTAGAAATGAGATCTCTGAGGCGTATGTGTGCTAAAATCTTGCATGACCGTGTTGCAATTGTGGAGTAGGTGTCATGAATAAGATTAAGAAAAGGATGCTTAGATGGTTTGAACATGTAGAGCTGATGAACGAATAGAGGAGTGTAAGGAGAATATATGACGCGAAAGTGAATAGTAGGAAAAGTCGGGGACTACCGAGGTAGACATGGCACGATCAAGTGAATCAAATGAGTTGACCAGTCTGTAGCTGAGTAGACAAACACGTCGGATTCCGACCCGGGCGTCGTGGGTTCAATTCCTCTGCTGGCTAAGTCCTCCATCATTGCACAAGCAATATTTTCCGCTTATTATAATGGTAGTAGGAGGAATTCAAATATTGTCAGGTTATTCGTAACCCGGGAGTGTTGAATGTTTGTCTTGTTCTTTAAAAAAAAAAAAAACTTTGGTCGGTCATTCAAGAGTCAGAATAAAATAAAATTATATATATATGTGAATGAAGCAAGGAGAGTGTGCCAATATAGAGTTATGTGGCGGTTCATCCTTTCTGCCTATACCCGCGGAGAAACGGCGTGATTGTTAGTTAGTTATTTTCGGGTTCAAAACTAGAAAATAAAAACGCAATTAGAGATTAAGTGGGCGTTGAACAACATTAGTAATTTGTTAAGGAGCTGAAGTTAGTTTTGAAAAAACTGTCCTAGGTCAACATAAAAAAAATCAAGCCGATAATTTTATCAACTCGGTCTTATCATTCAGCCGACGTAACAGGGGGTTACCAACTCAAAAATTGTTACAAAAACCATATTTAAGTGTATTAACATAAGAAAATAAATTAACTAGGATTTTTTTTTTTTTTTGAAAGATTTAGTTTTTAATAAATTAATTTATAAATTAATTATATATTATTATAGTCTAATTTATCTTAACTCAATATCATCTATGATCATTGGAGCTGTGTATAAACGGCTGTGACACAATGACGTAGATGAACAAGCAGTTTAACAACGCGTTTCCAGAAATTAATATTTAAAACAAAGGGTTTCCGGAAATCCGCTGGAAAACAGCACCGAGCGCTACTTGAGCTTCAATCAGCCATCACCTCACGTGCGTCTTCTCATATCCTAGTTGTAAATTATCGATATTGTTGTACCTACAGATTAACATACCTTTGCAAGCGACTAAAAGTGTATTTTTTTTGGTTTCCACAAGTAGCTGCATAGATAAGTATGTCAATCTTAAATAAGTGTATTTACCTTATATCTGTTCGAAGACCGCAAAAGGCGCGTGCTTGAATATGCGGCGGAGCCATTTTATTCTATAAAATCGTCGTCTGATTCAGTTCAAAATATTCCGACTATTTTCGGAAAAAACATTTTTCTGTTTTATTGACAAGAGAGACGCCGCTCACAATCTTAGATGTCTTAATTCAAAACAAAATAGGTTTACTTCTCCATGGTAACCGCTTTGTCTTTATTGATTTATGGTGGATTAATACTTTTCTTAGGAAATGTTTTAGATAAGTAGTCGAGTGTAATAAAAAAATATTTTTATTACAATTGTGAATCGAGTCACACATAGGTAACGTCGAGTTAACTGTTTTTAAAATATTTTCTTTGAAGAGAACAATGGTTTTTCGTGGTTAAAAATAGAGATAACGAATTGTCGACATTAATAATAGTTTCATGATTATTTAGTTTTTAGAATCCTTTTTCGAGATAATTTTATTTACATTGCTTTTCACGTAGGGGTAAACAAAGGAGATTGAATTTAACAGATTTATTGGTTTTATATTATTCCATCGTTCAGTCTCTGAACATGGTCCATATTAAATATTTGATTCGCTAGAACTTGCTACGTAATTCTGTGACTTCTACGACTTCTTTTTCCATTCACTTGCGCGTCATATCGTCGCTGGAAAGGCAAAAAGGCTTAAGGCTGATTCACACCAACGTCCGGTTCCGCTCAGTGCCGATATTGTTCCGCAAGAGAGCTTATTGATATGGTATGAATATCGATCAAGGAGTATGTGCCAAGACAAAGTTATATAGCAGTATATCCTTCTGCCCACCCTTGTGATATTTAAGCGACACTTTGGTAAAAAAAAGTTAAATATGCAGTTTTGATTAGTTTTTTTTCTGCATCGAATGCTCTGACTCGAGTTTGTTTCTGAAGTCTTTTGTGGCCCTTCAGCCATCTAAAATATATTTACCATTTGGGAGAAGGCTCGACTCAAGCGACACAAGTATAGGACTGTTTTGGCTTTTTGTCGCTACAGGTAACTCAGTGAGAGCACTGATTTACCTGGGTCAACTTTTTTTTTCAAAACCCAACCAGGTACTGAAGATTTATGAATTTTATTGTAAAAAAAACTTTTGTTCTGGTGTAAACTTCCCAAAGTGGCACTTCAGCCCTTTTGCCCTTCCGGCGACGATATATTTTACTGACACCTCTTTTCTTCGTCCAAACCATGTCTCTAACTTTACATATCCACACCATCTAAACGTCTCTCTCTTAGTTTTGCTAATTACAATTTGATCGGATCAGGGATATTATTAACTTGAAAAAACTTAAATGTAATAAATGATTATCAAAAGGTTTTTTTTCTTTAATTTCATCTTAAAAGTTGGCGCACAGCTTTTATTGGTAGGTTAGATTGTACAAGCTCGTTTAACAATAAGCATAACGTCTATTTATTTACAAAACCGTTCACCATTCAGGCGTCAAGTCAACTCTCTTCACGGTTCATACGAGCAGTACTGGGCCGGATTAAGCAATTAGCAAAATAAGCACGTGTTTGGGGCGTCATGAGATGGGGGGCAACAAAGGCCAATCGAAAGCAATACATTTTTATTGTTAAGAAATATTTATGTTTGGGCGAAATAATGTAAGTTGAGCCTTACTTTAATTTGTACTTACTGAGATCAGTTACACGCGTCAATAGTTTTAGTTCTTGTTCGCAAAACAGTCTTTTAGAAGTGTCTTTAAAGGTCCTAATCCAGCCCCGGCTTCGTGAGATGATTGATGCACCGTGCACAAGCCGCAGAACGATTGTTAATATCATCGTTTATTGACTTGATACATGGCAAGTAGTTTTCTATGGTGATGATGAATCGATGAAGCGCATCATCTGTACATGCATGATTACTCGCTTAGCTATTTACCGTTATCTATAAAGGGTCAGCAAAGTTATCAGCCATTTCAAATGTATTTTCCTTTCAAATGGGAAATAAATTATCTAGTTGCGTTGAAAGTCTATGTCATTTACAGAAAAAGACAGGAAATAAATACTTACGTACTAAGAAGGTAGTTCAAATAAACAACGGGAACCGTGTTCGGTAACCTTTCATATTTATTTATCAACAACATGTACTCACACTAACATTGTATTTGTACGGGCGTGCAGTCGCAAACGGAGTTCTGATATCAACACTGATATATAATATGGTGAGGTATGAAACTGGTACAGGAAAGACGAAAGTAAACTGGACAAAGTTGAGATCAAATCTGAGATGAGATAAAAAAATAAATAATGGAAGGCCTACGTAATAGCAATGAAAATGATAAAAAGGCTCCCTTAGATGTGTTGGACTCATAGAGTGGATGTAGGGAAAAAGGAGTGTCAAATTTATTATGACGCCCAAGTGGCTGGAGGAAGAAGTTTGCCACATTCCAGGAATGGCACGATCATGTGAATCAAAAACTTGAGTTAGGTTACATCAGACGAATTAATTTTAACTAAACATATTAAATATTTACTGTAGAAATATGAAAACTAGTATCAGTCTTATCTGAGTTCGTTCCCATAATCAAGGTTGAAAGTTGGTAGTCTACATCTATTTTGATCGATCTCTTTAAATCATAACCGATCTTCTCGCTAGTGATTTTCGTAATCATAAAGATTTAATTCTGTGTAACGAGAAGTTTCTTTTTTTTATTCAATATTATCTACGAGTATTCGTGCGGCAAACTTTCACAAACATTTGGTATTCTACAATAAGGATGATCGTGATTATCTGAATAATAATTAGTTACCATGGCTGGGTATTACGTCTGAAAGCAGGAAAATAACAACGTGAGAGGCAGGAACAGCAACATTGACTATAAAGACCTCACGTTTTCTTAGAGGAAATAGAGTCTATTTGTCGACCGAGGCATTGAGTGTAATTGGACCGATCTTCCTTCTAATCTACATACATAAGAGTACCTTCCTACGCAGCTTGCAGTGAGCATCGCTAAACGTAAACACCAGAATAGTGAGTATAATATAATACCAGAGTAATGTAGTTAACTACAAAATATATAGGTACTCCAATGTTCACTGGAAAGCAGCAGATCTTTTTAGATTCTACTGAAACTGTATTTATTATGAATGGCAGACCCGGCCCTGAGCTAAATGGCGCCTGGCGCAGGTTAAATTTTGGGCACCCTTTGTCAAAACCTAAATTTAAACATTTTCGAAAAACTTTTTTTCTACGTTTAATAAAATAGCTTATTGTGTAATTGTAGTATTATGTGTGTTTGTTTTATTCCACGTGGACCTATGGGGATTATTATAGAAAAAGTGTAACTTTTAAACAAAATGTCTTCTTAGGTCGAGCCATCTTCGTACGATATGTAATGATCGCTGTGCGACCGACAAAATGCTCCTTGGGTAAGGTGCGCTTTTGTTCGGGGATGTTGAATAAAATACAATCACTTTCTCTTCAATACTTTTTATTGGAAGAATTTAATAACATTATGATTAAACCTTTAACTGAACTTGGTTTACTGCTGGAATGGAATGAATAGTGCAATGATATTGAGTGATTTTATAGAAATGCTCTGGTTTTATACCTGCATTACATATGTGCATGGTCAAACTAAAAGTATCATAGTCCAAACATGTGGTCTATGGGATAATACAATTCATGTTAAAAGGAATTTTGGAAAGCGATGTTGGGATATAATTTATAAGACAGAAAAACATTAAGGGATGCAATTAGGATACACAAAGAGATTAATAGGAATGTTTAATGACATGAGTAAGTTGCACATGTGCTAAACTGGTTGACCCACTACAGGTATGTCCGAAAAATATTATTCGAAATTTTATGGTCCTGCCTCTAACACCTCTGATTTATTTATCCTAATACAATCGTTTAAAAAAAGAGGTTGTGATTGAAACAATGGTTTGCCTTTATCTGGATTACTATCTGAATCATTGATTGCTTGAATTTAGAGCATTCGCCTTCAATTCACTCAAGGATGAAATTCATTAAATCAAAAATCTTGAATTTCTTTTACGAACTCAAATTACCTAAGCAAGGTCATTTTCACAATGTTTCAGGTAATTTCCACATTTTCCTACCCAAACACCCCTTTTAACCTATAGAGAAAGCTAATTTCCTTATAAAGTAGCATTTTCCACGAATGACTGAAATTTGACCGGAATAATATGAGGAAATGCGTCATTTTGTAAGCAATATTTTGACTTATTTTTTCGAAATGACCTTTTTACACCCAACTGCTTTAATGCTACACAATCCTTAACTCTAATTTTTATTAGAAGGATAATGAATTCATTGAATTACGTAACAGTATCATCATAACATGCTGTTACAAAATGGATGATGTAAACTAAGTGTAAAGTATCAGGTCTCTTATTAATCATACACATTAAATCATCATTATTATTAACGGTTTAGTTTCAAAGTCCTTCATCGCGATTATTTAATTGCTCACGTGTCAAGATCGCATTTCATTGTGTCAGTTTCCAAACACTATTTTCATCAATTATTGAGATCATAAAATTGTATCATCAGTTGCTCATTTTACTTAGAGAAAACCTTAGAGTAACAATATAAAGAGACCGTACTAATTTGTGACAAATCGTTGACAAACTCGCAAAATATAGCTCTCTCTTTATGCTCGGTTCTATACGCATATGAGAAAAAGAGACAAACAATTGTTGAAACCAATACACGATTTGGGGCGTGCTAAATACCATGTCCGCGATATTTGATCTGTACGAGCTTCATTCACGTTTGGAGTGTCAGGCGAACGGACTGTCAAAAGTGCGTAAATAGTTAAAAACTTGAGTTATTTTTTGTCCGATATCTAGCAAAACATCATGGCCATATGTGCTATACTTGGTTGCTTCAATCGAAGTACAAAAGGACCAAAAACAAACAGTTTTCACACGTATGTACCATAAAAATCGTCTTTTTTAGTTAGATCTCAAATATTTAACATTCTAACCTACAAAACAACTAGTAACTTACACCAATATGTAATTAATCTTTGGACTATTCGTTCCAATATAATAAACTTCCGTTTGAAATGAGTTTTAGTGGATTCGTAATATTTTTAACTTAGAGATATTTACTAGCTGTCACATAAGAAACCATTACAGTGGGGAATACCCATATTGTACGGCTTCTGAAAGTATCCCGGTCTCTTTCTTTCTCATGATACTAACGCTAAATTGTTGGCAAACAGATAAAGACAGAATAGTGTTTATCTCTTAGTTATATTTATAATTTCGGTTACGTCCCCAGATTCAGGGCTATGCCAAAATTGGAATATTATTATTTATTTAATTATTTTTAGATTTCCAAAGGATGAAAAAAGACGAGAAAAATCTAATTTCTTTTTCTTTGATTTAACAAATATGTTAATATGAATTCATACGTTTCATCTGGATTTTTATACCCTTAGCTTCTAGTTAATTGTTTTTTTTAAATCTATTGATGTGCACATGCACTATTGTACCCATTTCTGAACCTGTTCTCTGATGATTTATGATAACGATATGCATCTAGATAGTTTTAATTTTGTATACATATTATTTTCTCCTTGTTAGTTAGAATTATTAGCTTAATTAATTAAGTATGAAGCGTACTTGACGTGAAATATCACAAAACTGTGCTATATAAGTTCACTGTTATTATTATCTGCATTCGAAATTTCCTTACAAAATAACGCGGGACGGAAAACATCCCTACAATACTTAAAAGCGGTGTCATGTTTTGTGAATTTTTTGTGTCTCTTTCTCTCTCATGGTGTACGACGTAAAAACGCAGAGAAAGTGATTTATCGCAAATTTATATAGGTAAAAAAAAATTGATCTCTCTCCATATATTCTTACTCCAAGGTTAAGAAAATGATTTAACATCTGTTATCACCGTACATTTTTTTTTATTTTACTTTTGTTTGTAAACTATTTTGTTGATGGAACTGAAGTTCATTTTATAATATGTATTATAAAATGTTCTGTACTAATAATTTAATTCGTTTATATTTTTTATCTATAAATAAGATTTTAATAATCTTATTGATTAATGTATATTTGAATAAACAAAAAAATATACAACATTCATTCTTTTTAATGATTTACAACTACCTACTCACAACAAAATACCTAATTTACTTAATTTGTGACAACCCTGTTAGTGATTTTACTCCGAGTTTAGGCCACACCCTTTGGTCATTGCTTGGTCAAAAAGTGCGGACAAAATTTCGCAAAGTTAGGTCTCTAGGTTACTCTAAGGAGAAAACATGCTCGTTGATTTGTTGTAAGTCTAAGTAACTACCATTTGCGAAAAACGCACAAGGGAATCGAATGGGAAATTGCAATAAAGGCAAAGGGAAATGTATTAACGACCTATCGCGGGTTTCAAAGGGATAGTGCAGATAAGATAAAAGCCATTAATATATTTTTATTTGATAACCATGCTAATTTCAATAGTCAATTACTAAGTCACTAAAATTAGGGAATATTGTTGGTGGCAAGTGTAATGTTCGCTGACGAACTCGACAGATGCTCCTTGGGTAAGGCGCGCTTTTGTTCCGGGATGTAGAATAAAATATAATCACTTTACTTGCATATTTTTTATTGGAAGAATTTATAGAGTACAATTTTTAAACCTTTAACTGTGCTTATTTATGTACCGCACGGCAGTGCGATCTGGATAGTAATGTGAGATGAAAATGGCTTGAGGGTTGAACAGAGTTGTAGCAAAATGGTCATTGTCCAACATGTGGTATAAGGGATCAAAGGAATTTAGAAATCGGCCCTTACAATACAATTTAAGAGACAGAAAGACATTAAAAGAAGCAATTAAGAAATACTTAAAGGACGTTTGTATTAATGGTTTTTGACATGGGTTAAACAGTTTAACTTAAACTGCACATTTGGCGCGAATAGGTGGGTCTCTTTACACAAGCTTCCCAAAAAGTATTTGTAATTGTTATCCTGAAAGTTTCATCACTTCTCATCTTCTTCCCTGTGTCATATTGGGGTCAGAGATCCATCGCTTCGATAAGGCGCAGGCGTTCTTGTCCTGGAGAACTTAAGCGGCCTCCGTCTATTGTACTCTGATGTTTTTTTAAACCTTTTTTTCAATTTTCAAAATAAAGAGTCAGAAATAAGTTGAATGAAGTTTTTACAAGATTTATATTATATTCCACGATTTACATACATTTGACTAATATTGTTATGATTAGGGAGTATTTCAGCACCTCTGATTAAATTGTAGATTTGCGCTACTCGTCCAGTAACGTACCTATAGTAACGTTGCACCACCGCTGAGTAACGATACCCGTCCAGTAAATGACTATTTTTCCCGCCATTTTAATCCTATGATTAAAGTTGCTCGACGAGTAGTACCTCAAAAGTTTGCTCAGAGGTGGTGAATAATCCACCTAATGCCAAAGATTAACGTCTCCCGCACAGATAGAACTTGTTAAAAACGTATAAGATGTGTATGTATATTTATACTTAAGATTAACAATGACACGATGTCAAAGCGATTTAAAAGTTAATGAAGTATGTTTTTGATATTTACCTAAATTATTTTGTACACGACACGGAACGGAAATTTAAAAATACCTAAGATTACTCATAAGGGAAAAAATCAAGACCGCAAAAATCTTAACTTATTATGGTATTCCAGTAGAAATTAATACAAAAAACATTAATTAATTATAAAAAAAGAAATAGGAAACACACAGTGATCTAATTTATAAAAAAAAAAAGTGTTTCTATGTTCATGTTGAAACAAAAGGTTAACAAAGAACACAAATTACAAACCAAAATAATAATTTACAAATCATTAAACATTATTTATTATTTTTACGCTTTAGTCTGTCTTTTTTAATATAAACCTCGTTATTTAGGAAAAGGGCAATCGGCTATATTACTTTTTTTTTCTCACTGGTGCCAAGCTCAACAACAAAAAAATTATTTATTTAGCAAAACACACGAAAATGGTGCAGGAAAATTACACGAAAATTATCACGTCAACATTTAATATTGACCATCTTAAGTGTACGCTCATTGAAATACGACCTAAGCTTATCTTATAATCAAGTGATTTTTACTAGGAAATACAAAGATAAAAGTTTCCATTGCGAAAACATAAAACATAGTGAAAATGTGGAAGTGTTCTCATTATCTACCCGGTGAGACATTTCCATGCAGAAATGAAAAGTTTCTTGAAATGGCTTAAGTAATATTGAAGCATCAGAAACCTCCAACCAACTTACCCTCTTTTCTCCGTTTCCTTTGGCCTCGAAACATTTCCAAACAGGGCCGTAAAACTAATTGCATCAGGCTTCTATATTTGTACTATTTTATTTTATTTATTTTTTTCAAAATTAACAGCGAATCAAAAAATCTTGCCAATTATAAATTTTCGTCTGCTGATGATAAATAAAGTGTAGTAACTTAACTAAGTTGGTGGGGGGAGGCAGGTGGAAGGGAAGATAGGAATGGGATAAAGGGAAAAAGGACGGAAGTACATGTAGATGGAAAGTTAGTTTCAGTGATCTAGTTTGGATGCAGTCTTGTTTTAGTTTAAGATTTTAGTTTAATGTCACGTATAGTCGAGTATGTAAGTATTTTTACACTTTAAAATAATTATTTAACTAAGTAAGTAGTTAAATATCACAAGGGTGGGCAGAAGGATATACTGCCACACAACTTTGTCTTGGCACATACTCCTTGATTGATATTCATACCATATCAATAAGCTCTCATGCGGAACAATATCGTCACTGAGCGGATCCGGTCGTTGGTGTGAATCAATTATTAGTTTCTTATTTTGGGTTCGGCGCCATGTCTCACAACCGTAGGTAACACACAACTAGGCTTATTTTAATTTTATGTAACATAATATATCGGAAGTTTGCTTCTTTTACTTAGTATTTTCGATTTAAAAAAAAATATTGTAATGGAAACACAATTTAAAATCCTCTATTACTTTTTTTTTTCAACTGCAATACAAACAAATATTAAATAGACGTATGAATATGATTGAAACCAAAACCGAGGTTTTATGACAGTCCATTCTCCCTGCCTACTCTTGCGGTGAAAGTGCATGATGGTTAATTAGTTAAATATGTATGGTGGAAAAGGTCACCTTTCTTGCACATTAATGTAATTAGGTGATTATCTTTTGAAATAATTTATATTGTTTTGATTTATTAAATCGTTACGAAATACCATAATAATCGTTACAAGTCCTACCTAACGGTGTGCAATTAAGAAAGACCTGTCAATCTTGAAGGTGATGCAACACAAGACACCAGTAGAAGTCCAACTCAATTCAGAGATGAACATTTTCTCCAGACTTTTTATATTTAGACCTCCCTCGAACTGCATGCTGCGTGTGGAATTCCCCGAATCTATTCTCACACCGTTCATTCGTTTTGTTTTTATTTGTGGGAAACAAAACTCCGAAAAACCCAGAAACAAAACAAAGAAACCCACTCGAATATGGATAAAATAATCAATGATTTGTACACAATGTGCCGACGTAGGTACCATAGCTACTTTCTTTGTATTGTGAGTGTTTATTTATATTTCCAAATTGTTATGACAAATGGCTTTGTGTATAAAATAGCTTTGTATTATTATCATAAGAATAGTTTAATCTAACCTTTGGCATCTATCTAATTCAGTGTCAACGCGGTTGATCTAAACGGTTATTATTTATTATGAGTACATGGTTGTATTAATTATACTATTATTGAGCTGTGGTGCGCTAACATTTGAATTAATCGACGTTCGAGTGACATTGCATTATTGTTGTATCGTTAATGTATACGGATTGTGCGCGTCCGGTTTTGCTTACCTATCCGCGTGTACCCACACACGATGTATGTACACAAGGTACAATAACACATTCAAATTTTCCCGAGGCGTCTTTGAACATACATTTCCTTACGTCATAATTTCCATCACTTGTGTTTTGTTACGGTTTGCCTATACGTTAAAACATTAAATTTGTTCCTACTTCACTGCTGTAATTCTGTAAGTATTTCTTCAGTGTTGGTCCGCTCGGTCGATTCGGTGTATTCACTATTCAGTTGTTTGTAGTCATTCGGAGAAGAAGCTTTGCGGTATACGACCGTCTTGTCACGCGTCGTAATACACGTCACAAATTTTATTTGTGAACAGTTTGAAGGCGCTGTTTCAAAAGCCATCGAGAGTTGGATAAAAACAAGTGGAATAAATATTAATCTGCGCTCACGGCGCTTGCTGATAACAGCAGCAGTGCGATAAAAGATAAGGATAGGTGTTCAGTGTAATGTGATCTTGTGTGTTAGTGTGCCGATTGGGAGGACACCCAGTGAACTGATTAGCATAGCAGGTGTGACTGAATATGGCCACCCTCGGCAGAGAGTCGCGAGACAGTATCAACATCTACAACTACCCCGAACATCTTAACCCCTTCAGCGAGGAGGATAATGTGGGCAAGTTGCACTTTTACAACCCAGTTCCTGAGGTGAGGAAGAAAACCCGCAGCAACAGCTTCAGCTTGAGTGGTTTCAAGGACTTGAGGAGTACATGGTAATTATTCATAAACGCCTATCACACAGTGTTATTGTGCATCAACATTCATCATAATTTGTTCTAGAATTATCAGCTTTGAGCGCAATCGCGCAAATTGTTTGCTAGCGTTATTAGATTGAAACAATGTTTTCACACTCATTTATTTTGTGCTCGGCGTTCGGTAATCAGAAAAGTACTGCAGTTTACAAAGCTGACAGAAAATCGAACGAGGTATATTAAAATGTTTGCCCAAACGTACAGTCTCCGTATCACCAAAGTCATATATTTTAATGGATTAACCTTCGCTAAGCGTTGAAATATCAAAGTGACGTCCATATACTTAGCGTTATCTCGGCGTTGATTGGTGAAAGCGGCCATAAGTGCATCTTAATGGAAATAACGTCGCTTGAATGTAAAACTCTCTAAACTCCGAATAAGCAAGTTTTGAGAGAGACTCGTGAGTATTTTTTAAATCATTTATCATTTAGAGATTTTTTTTCATGTGTGTGTGATTATATGTGTACTAGGTGACCTGTTATGAGGTGAACATTTAATTGTTTTATTTGATGATATACCTGCGAAAGTTGACAGTTTTGAAGGAAACATGATTGAATTTTTCGCACCATAAAATTAGTTGCATACAAATACGATTAATGACTTAAAACTAAATAGTCTACCTATGCATATTAGGATATGAGGCATTTACGGGTAGGTAAAGACAACTTTATCTCATGAAATACTCAGTAAATGTATTAATGTTTGGTAAATATGGCAAAATCCATCACACTTAAAATATAGATAAATTAATGGGTTTTCAATTTGTGAATGTAATTTTTTTTTGGAAAACATTTAAACTAACTAACTTAACCTATTTTTATAAAGAGTTAAACTACTCGTTTATTTTCTAGGTATTTCCCTTTTGAGATACCACTACGGTGAATAAAAACCAGCTGTGTTTAGTGACTAGATCTGAAGAGTTACCCACCATCTCTTCTCTTTTCTCATTCCTCATCTTCCCACCCTCCTGATTCCTCACCCTCCTTTCTTCACAAAATTCCCCAAATATAGTTTATTCCACCGGCTTCGATAAGTTAAAACTCTTGGGCGGTATCACATAAATAAGTATTTAAAAAAATCTTTATCGAAGAATAAGTTCTGTCACTGCTACTAAAAATGGCGGCTGACTGTTTATATTTTTATTGTTAGTTAGTACCTACAGTGTTAGGTTTTCAAAAACTACATAATAAACGAGCGTGGTGGACTTGATAATATTAAAATTAACCTCACATAAAATATAAAGTGAATAATAAAACGATAAACTCATCGGCATATTGATATATCGATGAATAAACCGAACAAATTAAGGTGGGTGTAAACTCTTCATGTATTATTTATACTTTAAAATGACAAACTCCGTTCTTATTTCCTTTTTTGAATTATTTTTGCACGTTGTCTGCATACATTAACGTAGAAAGCGGCAATGACTTCATAATCATATGACCAGCATAAATTTAAATTTAACCGTTGGCATTTTTTTGGTAAATTAATAATACCACACCGACAGATCGTGGAATGACATCACAGATTTAAAACTTTTAATCTACAGAAATTAATGAGTAAAATATTCTTCTTTGAGATGGCGGTCAGGAAAACCGCACTAAATACTGTCCGACCTTTAACAATTTCCTAAACAAGTTCACACATTAAGGCATTACGACTTGCGAGCTAATAAACTAGAAAATGGAAGTGTGTTTTTGCCCACACACATTCATTTAAAATTACATGGAAGTATGCAGTTGACATTTGCCATGTGTGTTCAACCTTTTGGCTTCCTCGGGCCACATTGAGTGAAAAAGAATTATTGTCTGGGGCCGCATGTAAAATGTTAATTAATAGCGATAGTGCTTTTTTTTAAATTATAAAAATAAAATGAAAAATTGGCAACACGAAATGTCTTTTCGAAACTATTCATCAATATCTAAATCGTAAAGAAATGGTTCCAATGGTGAACTTCAATAGTTTTTTTTACTGTTAATATAGCATCTAAGTTAAAGCCAGTTTTTTCATCGAAGAATATTTAAAAACATGTTTTAGTAGTAGAATAAAGTTAATTTAAAAGAATTTGCTTCGTGAAAACGGGCCCAATTTAAGGATTACAAAGTTCCATACAATTTAAAACCAAACGACGTCATACTAGTTGTCAATCTCTCCACAAAGGCACTGCGATTGGGGTCAAACGAAGTCAGAGCGTTATAATTTGTTGTTTTTTAACACATTTTTCAAAATCGATTCATAAGCTATACGGATAACCATAAACAATATAACGTATATATTAAGAATCGACGTTTGATGTTCTCTCTGAATATACTCATATATCGATCAGTGGCGGCTCGTGAGTTTAGGTATAGTGTGCTAGAGTTGCAAGATTGAAAAATACGACATTGTTAGTGTTGTTGTAGCCGAAAGTGATTTTTATTTTTTTCCAAGAATTTTTTTTGTTGAATGAAGATTTTCAGGATTTTTCAGTTTTGGTGGTGCACTGCACGGATTTCTGAAAAATCTTCATACAAAAAATTGAAATTTTGAAAAAAAAAATAATTGTTTTCGGCTACTACAACATCAATAATGACGTTTTTCTTTATCTAACCACTATAGCACACTAAAAAGTCACGAGCCGCCACTGATATATATCTAAATATAAGTCTTTTTTTTCACTGTAGTTTTTTTTTTAAGTGAGTTCTCTAGGTGTTTGTTTTTTTTCCTCTCCGTATCCTTTAAAATCCTAACTATTTTTTTCAATGATTGGTCTTCGAATAAAGGGAAATTATTATTTTGTAGACCACATTACGAGCTCGCTAGGTTGGACATGCCTGTTTTACGCATTTGTGATGAAAAATCATTATTCTAACAATTTGACCGCCATCTGAAACATATTTACTTATATTGACCTACTTTTACATTTTATATTGATTACAAATACATACATACATGTGTGGTGTTTTTACGATAATATATTATTATGATTTCGTTTGATCAAAGGCTTATTATTAATTTGAGATAATGCAAGCTTAGCGCCACACATTTCTATTCTGATCCTAATGTCTTAAACGTGTAACATTAGCGTACACGGCGTTTTAAAACTCACATGACTAAAAAATAATTAAATGTAAACATTTTTTCCATGTTTTTTATTTATCTATGCACTGATATGAACTAGTATCTTCACCCTATCTGTAAAGAT
The DNA here is from genome assembly GCA_022651775.1 of Drusus annulatus. Taxonomy (NCBI): domain Eukaryota; kingdom Metazoa; phylum Arthropoda; class Insecta; order Trichoptera; family Limnephilidae; genus Drusus; species Drusus annulatus. The sequence continues at coordinate 5,125 of JAGWCC010000044.1, read as the reverse complement.
TAAAAAAATATTTTTATCTCTTTTAGATCGACGCTTTTGCTACTAATAATTTAATCTTCAATCATTTAAATGGCTTTTAGAACCGCCAAAATAATCACCCGGCGTTATCTCATGCAAATGTTTAACTTATTCATATTTTTAACTTGGCTGTTTACTTTTCATTGCGTCACGGTTGGCAATCACAATCGTTGTGCATGAGTAGAAGGTGTAATTATTCAAGGAAATTCACATTTTCCAACAATTGCACTCAATCTAAAGAAACTTAATACTTACCTAAGCAAAGCGAGGAAAATACCATTTCGGTTGCTGCAATTACTTTGTGGCAACAATTTTGAACGGCCAGAATGTAATGAACGCTTTGTTTTATTATACCCACATAATTCTTTTAAATTGAAAAAATATGGTTTATTTTTTTCGGATATTTTTGCCCTTGGCAGTTGTTTTGCCTAACCTGGTTGCATAACTTATTTCTGGCCTTACATATCTGAGTTCGAAATATTTTCAGTTCTTACTTACACAATAATATAAATGTTAAATTTGTTTCCTAACTTTCTAAAAGTAACTGTCAGTTTGGATTACACTGTTGCAAAAACCAACAGCCAGTAAGAACTGTCTCACAGCTAAGTGTAACACACCAAGACCAAGCGAACGTTATGTTGGGAAACCCCAAAAAATCATGGCAGTGTTCGTGTGATCTAGATGTTTTTATTTTTAAAAACGTCACGTGTAATGCACACGTTGCTTCAATGTTGCCATCCAGAAGAAAGTGTGGCAACTAGGGTAAAAGAACAGGCTGTCTCTCATAAAATATTCCAGTAAAGGCGATTGGTGGAAAAAAATAGGAAATTTAATTTATTGGAAAGAAGAAATATTCTATTATTATTTGAAACTGCAAGTTTTTTTTTTCTGTTTTTTTTACCTTCTGTATATTTTCCTCCGTTATTTATTTTTCTTTGTCCACGTTTCTTATCATTGCTTCAATGTCAAATGAAACCACAGGCACAAAGGTTATGATAACACCTCATTGATCCTATTATAATTGACCTATTCGATCTATTTCATTACGCATTCAAATAAGCATTACTCATATTGATAAATATTCATAATAAACTTTACACACCATGGTTTAGGGGCAAATTTTCCAAATATGGGTTAGTAGATTGAATAATAATATATTTGTAAACTTGCGTTTTTTACATTTTCTTCTTACCTGGCTTACTTATTGAGGTTAATCAACAATAACACCGACGTTTCTGTGTCCTTGTTTAATAAAACACGCCAAGCGAAAAGATTGATTGACTCCTTATAAAGTAGTGTATATCAAAATACTAGCTTGGCGCACCGGAAGGAAGGTGTTCACCTCGGAAATAGACATAACACGAAATGATACAATTTTCGAGAATTATATATAGGCGAATAATCGTCTTTATGTGAACCTTACCAAATGACATTAATTTTTGTGATAACCCACAAGAGTTCCATTCCAGTACGGTATCCCGAATTTGAGGAATATTGTGAGGTTGAAGAAGTATAGAAGGGTAGGAGATAGAGAAATGGATGTTTAGAATGAGCTCGGCTCTTTAGAGATTCGATTCTGAATGATTTCACCATGTTGATAATTAATATTTGTTTTATGTATTAGCGGGGTCCGACTGACAGATTTGTAGGGGTTCGTGATTATATCGCTACGCCACTGATTTAAACCCTTTGGAAGTTAGTGTGGTCCATATTCTCAGAGTTATGTACAGACTATTTTATCTAATCATCTCATAACTAAGTATTGGTTTACCACGGGAATACCTCAACACGTCACGCTAGCTATGTCAGAATTATTGCTCACTACTAATTATCACTGATCATAGTGTTCAAGAGTGAACTCTAGAATTAACTTGATCTGAAAAATATTATTGACGTTTTGAAAACTCCATTCAGAAAATGAATACTTTTGTGTCCAACTACGACATATATTCGTGAGTGTTTTCTCATTGCATTTCAATTTATTGAGCTATTGTGTTGGAAAGAGTTTAAAAAAATACCAGAATAAAAAAGTTCAGAAAGATTGTGATAAGATCCGACGCCGAATTTTTGACGTTGTGCGTCGGGCCAGTACCTACGCCCTCGTTGCAAGACGTTGACGTAGACGTCGTCTCATAACTTATATATCCTCGTGATGTCAGTAATCCTACATTATATATTATAACATCGCACAACTTATAAAAACGTTAATCACAATAAGCGCACTTGCATAACAACAAAACGTCAACAACACGTTGGAAAAATTTCGTTTTTTTGTTCGGCCAAGTTCATTTAACATTTATTTTAAGGATTTAAAAGAATTCGGTATAATAATTTGATCAGGTAAACCAAACTCAAAGTGAGGTTTTGCGCATTTTTTTGGACCGACACCTTTAGTATTATCTTTGAACCAATACACGATTTGGGGCGTGCTGAATACCATGTCCGTAATATTTGATCTGTACGAGCTTTCATTCTGGTTTGGAGTGTCAGGCGAACGGACTGTCAAAAAGTGCGTAAATAGTTAAAAACTTGAGTTATTTTTGTCCGATATCTAGCAAAACATCATGGCCATATGTGCTATACTTGGTTGCTTCAATCGAAGTACAAAAGGACCAAAAACAAACAGTTTTCACACGTATGTACCATAAAAATCGTCTTTTTTAGTTAGATCTCAAATATTTAACATTCTAACCTACAAAACAACTAGTAACTTACACCAATATGTAATTAATCTTTGGACTATTCGTTCCAATATAATAAACTTCCGTTTGAAATGAGTTTTAGTGGATTCGTAATATTTTTAACTTAGAGATATTTACTAGCTGTCACATAAGAAACCATTACAGTGGGGAATACCCATATTGTACGGCTTCTGAAAGTATCCCGGTCTCTTTCTTTCTCATGATACTAACGCTAAATTGTTGGCAAACAGATAAAGACAGAATAATGTTTATCTTTACGGTTTTCTTCGCATCCGATTGGCTGGAAGCATATACGTCATACCTCCCTTGGTCAATCCTTGGTCAAAAAGTGCGGACAAAATTTCGCAATGTTAGGTCTCTACGTTACTCTAAGGGTATAATATTTTTTAGAATTCATAAGGAATAGCGTACAATTTACAGGTATTATACTAAATTCTGTAAGTACTACATCTGTCTCTACACTTAAACTCCCCAGTGAGACAGGTACAGCAAAACTCTTCGTATCATTTTTGTTATCAAGATAAATAAAATAAAAACTAAAATAAAGTTAGCTTCTTCGGTCATTCGTAATCTTTTGGAAATTTTTCATTTATTTGTTTTTTTTTTTAAGGATTGATTAATATTAACCAATCTAATATTTATTATTTAAAGAAACTTTACCGTATTATTTTTTTGTGTAAACCTAGAAGAACGTAAATAAGATAGTCAGTGGGTGTGAAGTGTATCTGTTTGAAGTCCACACGTGTTTTATCGACGTCTGTTTCGTTCAATATATTTATGAATCGATGATTACCTGAACCGAACACATAATTTAAGCATTCGGAAGAGTTTCGAAATATCAATACACTGTTATTATTACAAAAAAAACGTATCTGTGTAGATTTTTTTGGTTTAATGTTAAGTAGTTTCAGATACTATCTAATAGTTGTTATACTGCACTGAGTGCAAAGTACAGTTGTGTTCGAAATCACGCTAAAAGTTGGTATACGCTATTCTGCCCTGAAGAAGGAACGGTTGTGACTGAATGTAAATGTATTTAACCTTTCCTTAACTATTATCTGTAACGACCACGCCCGTTTTGTGAGCGTCAGCCGATGATTTTTTCATGTTTTCAGCTTTTAAATTATTATCACTGTTGACTTCAAATATGATTCATTTAAGCGATCGGCTATGAATATCCTTATTTTTCTGATTTAAATCGCATTTTTATACCTGTGTAATGATTACACAACGCCGGGCCGGAATAATAATTCTAGCACAGTAAGGGGAAGGTTAAGCTCACATAAATTTGTGAACCTGTACAAAAATATATGCTCAGGTTATTAAAAAAATATCATTCCACAACAAAGCAACTAGGTATCTAAAAAATATTAATACTACCACGAATGGTCAGATTTTTGCGGATTAGAAAAGATTGTTATAAATATTTTTTATTGCTGTTTATTGAATGTAAGCTATGTAGTATGTTATTATGTAGTCAAGACCTCCATAGAGGATAACCCGCTTTTCCACCAACCAAAGAAACCGCACTGCACGAATGCAACGTACAATAGCTTACCCTTTGTTCTTTTTACATCGCGTGACTGAAAAACCATTGATTTTCAACCCAGAAGTAGAGCAAGTGGGACGTAACACCATACGCAATAAATAGAAAGGTTCGTGTCTCCATGGGAATTAAACGCTTTGACAGTTGATATTATATAAAAAATAATAGCAATTATAAAACCACTTTAGTAATATTATTTTTATTATGCACCGGTTTCAATTATGGCCGAGGTCTAAAGTTTTCTTCTTTTTGTAGCCCTATTCTATCCGTAATAAGATAATGAGATGCCATTTTAATTTGAATAATCGCTGATTTTAAGTTGTTTGATCTCTGCTGTTTGATCTCTGCTGTGGTCTTCGTGGTGGTCTTTTATTTTCTGGTCTCCGGTTAAGAAGGGTATTACACCAAAAGTATTTTTTTATAAATATTTCATTAGAACAAAACAGTATCAACTAATATTCTCAATAACTTCATATAAAATTTAATAAAAGAGTAAGATGGAATACATAAATGACGGGAAAGAAATGCGGAGGGGTAAAACGTCAAAGGTACATAATATCACCTCAAAGAGGGAAAAAAATCGGTCACGTACCTAGACGTATTTATCGAAAATAGTAGTTACCATTAGGGTAATAAAATAATTGTTTAGTAGGACACAGTATGCACATCTCATAAAGACTCATCATATCATAAAAAGTCAACTGACAGACTGATACATCTGCTTTTAGCATTGCTTATACTAATGATTCTAATTACAGTCATGCATGAGACATGTAAATAATGGCTTCGTGTGATGATTTCGTTTGCTTCACATCACATGTGCGACCATGTGTTTTAAGAAGTTGTCAATTTATGTATA